>OZ012735.1:701170077-701770077 GCA_963859935.3 Lathyrus sativus | reverse complement strand
TTGATTACACCCTTCTGAACATAGTCTCTGATGAAGTGATGTTTAATTTCTATATGTTTAGCCTTAGAATGCAAGATTGGATTTTTTGACAAACATATAGCAGAAGTATTATCACAAAAGATAGAAAGATTACTCTCATAGATCTGATAATCTTCTAACTGACTCTTCATCCAGAGCATCTGCGTACAACATCCAGCAGCAGCAATGTATTCTGCCTCTGTAGTTGATAGTGCAATAGTGGGTTGCTTCTTGCTGTACCATGAGATCAGATGACTTCCAAGAAACTGACAGCTTCCAGAAGTGCTTTTACGTTCAACTCTGTCTCCAGCATAATCAGCATCACAAAATCCAACTAATGAAAATTCATCAGATCTTCTATAACATAGACCCATGTTAGTAGTACCTTTCAGATACCTTAGAATCCTCTTAACAGCTGTTAAGTGTGATTCTCTAGGATCTGATTGGAATCTTGCACATAAGCAGACACTAAACAGAATATCTGGTCTAGAAGCAGTCAAGTATAGAAGAGATCCTATCATACCTCTGTAGAGTTTCTGATCTACCTTCTTACTTACCTCTTCCTTACCTAGAGTGCTTGTAGGGTGCATTGGAGTCTTTGCCATTTTACTATCAACCATGTTGAATTTCTTTAGAAGCTCTTTAACATTTTTGGTTTGATGTATGTAGGTGCACTCTGGAGTCTGGTTGACTTGGATTCCCAAAAAGAATCTCAATTCTCCCATCATGCTCATTTCAAACTCTTCCTGCATACATTTAGCAAACTCCTTTCCAAGCATAATATTTGTTGATCCAAAAATAATATCATCTACATAAATTTGACAAATCAATAAATCTTTCTTAACAGTTTTACGGAATAAAGTTGTATCCACTTTTCCTCTGATAAAGTTTTTCTTCAGAAGGAAATTGCTCAACCTTTCATACCAAGCTCTGGGAGCTTGTTTTAATCCATAAAGAGATTTCTTTAGTTTAAAAACATGATCTGGAAAGTTTTCACTTTCAAAACCAGGAGGTTGGTGGACATATACTTCCTCTTCTATAATACCATTAAGAAAGGCACTTTTAACATCCATCTGATACAAAGTGATGTTATTCTGTGCAGCAAATGAAATAAGAAGACGTATATATTCTAACCTTGCCACTGGAGCATATGTCTCAGTGTAATCAATACCTTCTTGTTGACTGTATCCTTGAGCAACCAACCTTGCCTTATTCCTTTCAACTTCTCCCTTTTCATTCAACTTATTCCTGAAGACCCATTTTGTTCCAATAACATTGAATCCTTTAGGTCTAGGAACCAGATCCCAAACTTCATTTCTGGTGAATTGATTTAGCTCTTCTTGCATGGCAATAATCCATTCATTATCTTTCAGAGCCTCATCCACAGATGTTGGTTCAATTATTGACACTAAGCCAAACAATGAAGATTCAGATGTTTTGAGATAGGATCTTGTCCTGATTGGATCATCTTTCTTTCCAATAATCAAGTCTTCTGGATGAAATGCCTTGATTCTGGAAGAAGATCCTCTGACATTTGATCTTTCAGAAATGTGTAAGTTGTCCAATTGAGAATATAGGGGAATAGCATCTGGAGTTGCTTCAGATTCCTTTTCTTTAGCCTTTTCTGCCTCTGATCCTTCAGAGTCTGTGAGAATCACTTCTCTATCTGCAGAATTCTCAAACTGCTTTGGCTTTTCAGAGCCAAGCTTATCATCAAATCTTACATGAATAGATTCTTCCACAATCTGTGTTTTAGTATTGAATACTCTGTAGCCTTTAGAGCGTTCAGAATAACCAAGCATGAAACACTTCTGTGCTTTGGAATCAAACTTGTTAAGATTTTCTTTAGTGTTAAGTATATAACAAGTACATCCAAAAGGATGAAAATATGAAATGTTAGGCTTTCTGTTCTTCCACAGTTCATATGGAGTCTTTTTCAGAAGAGGTCTTACAGACACTTTGTTCTGAATGTAACAAGTTGTGTTGATTGCTTCTGCCCAAAAGTGCTTTGCCAGATTTGTCTAATTGATCATGGTTCTGGCCATTTCTTGCAGAGTCCTGTTTTTCCTCTCTACAACCCCATTTTGTTGTGGAGTTCTAGGACAGGAAAAATCATGAGCAATGCCATTTTTAGAAAAATATTTTTCAAAATATTTATTTTCAAATTCACCACCATGATCACTTCTGACTTTTATAATTTTGAAATCTTTTTCAATCTGGACTTGCGTGCAGAAGTCAAAGAACACAGAATGTGACTCATCCTTGTGTTTTAAGAACTTTACCCATGTCCATCTACTATAGTCATCAACAATGACTAATCCATACTTCTTGCCTCTGATGGATGCAGTTTTCACTGGTCCAAACAGATCAATATGAAGTAGTTCTAGTGGTTTGGAAGTAGAAACAACATTTTTTTGATTTAAAAGATGTTTTTGAAAACTTCCCCTTTTGGCATGCTTCACAAAGAACATCTGAAGTGAACTTCAGATTAGGGAGTCCTCTGACAAGATTAAGTTTATTAATCTGAGATATACGTCTCATATTAATATGGCCTAATCTTCTGTGCCAGACCCATTGCTCTTCATTAACAGACAAGAGGCATTTAACATTTTGAACTTTAAGTTCTGAAAGATTTATTTTATAAATGTTGTTTTTCCTCTTACCACTAAATAGGATAGAGCCATCCTTTTGACATATAGCTTTACAACATTTTTGATTAAAGGTAATATCATAACCATTGTCACTTAATTGGCTTATGGACAATAAGTTATGCTTTAAGCCTTCAACAAGTAAAACATTAGTTATAGAGGGAAGTTTACCATTTCCAATAGTGCCAGATCCAATGATCTTGCCTTTCTGGTTCCCTCCAAACTTCACGTCACCTCCAGATCTAAGTTCCAGGCTTTGGAACATAGACCTTTCTCCTGTCATGTGTCGTGAGCATCCAGAGTCCAGGTACCATGATTGGCGTCCTGACCTTGCTGCTAAGAACATCTGCAACAGGAATTATTTTGTTTTTAGGTACCCAGATCTTCTTGGGTCCTTTGGGGTTAGTTGGTTTGTAGGTTTGTCTAAACTTCTGTTTTTCAACATAATGTTTATTCTGACTTGCCTTGGGTTTAAACACATAAGTATTCTTCTCAGAGCTTGTGTGTTTAATGTCATTTAAGTGGCCAAATTTAAATTGAGAATACAGAGGTGTCTTCTTGATGAAAAGTTTGTCAACAGATTTTGGATTACTTCCAGATGAAGATTCATATCCAATACCTCTTCTGTTGTTCCCACTAACACCATAGATCATAGAAGCCATCTTGCTTCTGTCTATGCTCTTAGTAAGGAATCTCTGAAAGCTAGAGTCATATTTTTCTAAAATGTTTTCACATGACTTAGTCTCAGATTCAGATTCTTGTTGAGTTATTTCAAAGTCATTTTTGATTTTCAGATTAATTTCTTTTTGCTCAACAAGTTCTGTCTTCAGAAGATCAATCTCAGATTCAAGACTGCTTTTCAGCTTCTTGTATTTGAGTTTGATATTGTTATAACTTTTAAGAACTTCTGTTAAAACTTTTATAAGTTCTTCTTTGGTAAGTTTAGCCATTACCTCTTCAGCGTCATCATCAGATTCAGAATCCGATTCATATCCTGAGGTTCCTTCCTCCTGATCTTCTGTGCTGGCCATCAGTGCAACATTAGCACATTCTTCTTCTGATTCAGAAGATGATTCAGATTCATCTGAGTCATCCCATGTTGCCATCAGAACCGTCTTCTTTTTGTTAAACTTCTTCTTGGGTTTTTCTTTTTGAAGTTTGGGGCAATCATTCTTGTAATGCCCAGGTTCTTTGCACTCATAGCATACAACTTCTTTCTTGCCAGATCTTCTGTGCCCAGAAGATTCCTTTCTATGATCAGATCTTCTGAAGTTGTTGAACTTCTTTCCCTTGTGCTTCCAGAGCATGTTGATCCTTCTGGACAGCATGGATAATTCGTCTTCTTCTTCAGAAGAAGATTCTTTAGAGCTTTCTTCAATAACCTGCAAAGCTTTAGCAGATTTATTAGATTTTAAAGCAATAGATTTACCTTTTTCTTTCTTCTGAGGCTCATCTTCCTCAAGCTCAATTTCATGGCTCCTCAGTGAGCTGATGAGTTCTTCTAAAGATTACTTGTTCAGATCTTTAGCCATCTTCAAAGCAGTCACCATTGGTCTCCATCTGGTAGGTAGACTTCTGATGATTTTCTTTACATGATCTGATGTGGAGTATCCCTTGTCCAGAACCTTTAGACCAGCTGTAAGGATCTGAAATCTAGAAAACATAGTTTCTATATTTTCAGATTCTTCCATTTTGAACGCCTCATACTTTTGTATAAGCGCCAGAGCCTTGGTCTCCTTCACTTGATAATTTCCTTCATGAGTCATTTTAAGTGACTCAAACATTCCATGAGCTGTTTCTCTGTTAGTAATCTTTTCATACTCAGTATGAGAGATTGCATTAAGCAATATTGTCCTAGCCTTATGGTGATTTTTGAAATCCTTCTTCTGGGCTTCTGTCATTGATTTTCTATCAACTTTCTTGCCATCCTCATTTGTAGGATGTTCATAACCATCAATGACCAAGTCCCACAAATCAACATCATACCCAAGGAAGAAACTTTCTATCCTGTCCTTCCAGTAATCAAATTTCTCTCCATCAAACATGGGAGGCTTTGTGCTGATTCTATCCCCTTCATATTTGTTACAACTGGCTGTATTGGATGTAGAAACATCACCCATAATGACAGACAAATATATACCAAAGTAACTTTTCTCACTGGATCTTTACTGACACGGTAAAGTGATAGCACACGCAGAACCGGAGCTCTGATGCCAACTGATGGTGAGAAAATTACTTAGAAGGGGGGGGTTGAATAAGTATGACAAATAATCAAAGATTCAAACACAGTTAATTTTATCCTGGTTCGTTGAACTCAACTACTCCAGTCCACCCTCTCAAGAGTGATTTGCCTTTCTCAGTCAAGGACTTAATCCACTATTTAATCAAACATATTACAATAGTAACACCTAAGAACAACTGTTCTTAGTCTTCTCAAGAGCTACTGATCCCAACTGAATCCTCTTAAGGAAAACCTTTTACAATCAATGTAAAACTATTACAAGAGTAAGAATGCTTCTAAGAAGCTGTTAACACAACTGTGATATTTCTCTTAAGTTTTAGAACAATGTTACAGCAAAATAAAATATACGAGCTTTGAGAGAATTGCTTTTATGAGTGATTTTTGCAAGTGGTTCAATCCTGAAGAAAATGGAGTGGACTTCTTTATATAGGCACTTAGATCCATGAAGTCTTCTCAACGTTGAAGGCTGTGCTGAAAAGCCTGGAGCCTTTTGTCTTTACATTGGAGGCTGTGCTGAAAAAGCCTGATGCCTTTTGTCTTCACTTTGCAGAAACTTTCCTTAGAATGGAATGCACAGATAAAACCTTTTTGTCTGTGTTCTTGTGTCTAGCACAAAAGAGGAAAGAGCTGTTGAGATATGCCAACGTACATATTCAAATCTTCTTCACTAAATAAGTTCAGCTATCAACATTAGAGTCTGGATCTTCAGAATCTCCAGAGTAGAGATCTTCTGGATCTTCAGAGTCTTGGGATGTTTTTCAGATTGTGCTGAATCAGAGTATGTGCAGCTTGTGTGCTTGAGCGTGTAATTCTGTTAGAGCAGAGTCTTCTATATCAGATTCTCAATACTTATGCAGCGCAGTATCTTCAGAGTCTTCTGATGACTAAGCTTCTGATCTCTCAGAGTCTTCTATTCTTTAGAGGCTTCTGCTTCAGAATCTTCAGTAGACAGCACTCAGATTCTTCTGGGAGCAGCGTTCAGATCTTCATTTAAGATGCTCTTGAACCTTTGAAGTCTTTCACAATATCATTGTTCAGATCCAAATTTGCTCTTTTAAGAATATTTTCTTTAGTACCTGTAGCAAACAGTCTAGAACAAATTTAGAGTATATAATTCTTGAATACAAAATTCATAAGTGTTATCATCAAAACATAGAGATATAACTAAGAAACAATCTGTGTTCTTACAACCCCGTGCTGCATAAAAGACAGAACAAAATCATTAATTCCCCAACAAACAACAAAAACTAAATTGGAAAACATTGCACCAGTTCTAACTCAAAAGCAGTATTCACCTTCCTGTCGATCATCATCTGCTTGTTCAGAATCTTACTGCTCAAGTTTTCAACAATGGTTCTGTACCAGCCTCAGCGCAAGCTACTCTCCCATACATATTTGTAGTCAGTAAATTCTTGCAGCCTGGAAGTTTTGATCTTGTTGGCACTAGTATCTATGAGATAGACGAGCATCCATACCAAAGCACCTTCTTTAATGGAACTATTGAAGTTGTTGAATCTGGTGGGTTTCTTAGCATCAAATCTTTTTTTCTTGGAGCTGCCTTCCTTGTCCTCTTGGGGCTTTGGATTCATTATCAAGTACAAAACCTATCTAAGAAATCAAAGAGAGATCCCAAAGTTGAAGTTGGAACTAGGTCTACAGATGTTTCTACAGACGAATGGCTACAGGGAACTGCATATACTCAGTCTCTTTCCAGCAAATCAAAGAAGAAGAAGTAGATGAATAGTTTTCCTCAAGTTCTTCAGCCAAGATGTATTCCCTGAGATGTATAGAAGAAACAAGTTTTGAAGCAATATCTAGCTTGCAACAGCATGGAGTAGGAGTGATGGGCCAATACCGCTTTCCGCTGCTACGTCACGACCTCAAAATCTTGTGACCTGCAAGAAACCAACCTTAAGCATCAACTTCAGCATTCACCTCAGTTTACAAGCAAGTACCCAACAAAGTTCAAGTTAAAAAGTATGAAACCGTTTGTGATAATTGCTATTGAGGCAAAGTTCAAAAAAAACACACATTTAATGAAGTTCAAAGCATCCAAGATTGGTCATTATTTTCCAAACCAAGTCATAACACGATCACACCAATTTGGAAGTTATTCAAATCCTTGTGACAGTATCACACAAAATCAATAATAATAAACAAACATCAAACTCTTCCCAAAATCAAAACCAAAATAAGTCAGACATGTTTAGACACAATCAAATACAGATATTTGAAAACGGTAAGTTTCGGATTTTGTTTGAATAAAAGAGGAAAGCGAAAAAACGTGATTCATGAGCAGCATTCAAAGCAATGATCAATCATGTTCTTTCTATAACAGTATTCAACACCACTATAATGCCCATTCAAGTCCAATTTCGCAAAAAGCAATATAAAAGGACGGAGAACGCATTCACGAAAGGGACCGGAATCCAAAATTCACAACCACAAAACAAACTCAGTACAAACCCTAACACATAAGAAAGGGGAAAGATTAAGAAGCTTATCTTTTGGACTCTATCGCGAATCATCATTTCCGCAAATCACCATTTCCGCGTCACCACCGCAAAGAGCTCCTTCTCAGCACACTATCTTCACGTCACCGCCGCGAGGACTCAGTTTGAAACCTGCGAAAACCATTACGCCGTAAAGGTTCATTAATCTTTGGTAACTTTGTTTGAATGTTTTGTTTGTGTTTGCAGTTAGGTGGAAAGAACAGAGAAAGAGGAAGCGAGAAATCGTGGGGGAGTTGGAGATCGGGGATTGAAAAGGGCGCCGCTTGAGGAAGATTGAGTTTTAGGGTTACGTAACCCCTTTCTCTCTTTGTCAGCGTTGAATCCGGACCGGGTTAGGTCCGGTTGGTTCATCACCACCGCCCAACCCATTTCTTTTATTAGTTTTGTTTAGTTTTTAATTTTTGTTTTATTTTTGTAAAGTGTTTGCAATATTAATTATAATGAAAAAAAAACTAACTACTAACACCAAACTAACTACTAATTATTCGACTTAATTAAAAATCCAAAAATTTACTAATTGATTAATCATAAACGAATATCAAAAATAAAAAAATAATAAAATAATAAAAATGTTAATTTAATTTTAATTCAAGTTTTTTTTGCTAAAATTATAAAAAATAAAAAATCAATTTGTATTGTTATTTAAATTTTTTATATAATAAATAAAAATATGCTTTATTAATATTAGATTTAGGTTTTAATATAAATAAAGAATGATAATAATCAGGAATTAAGTTTAAGTTAATTTAGATTTTGGTTTAATAATATAATACAAAAATCACCAATACGATAAAATAAACAAAAAAAAATTCCTTTTAAAATTAACTTAATTAATTTTTCTCTACAATTTAATAATTTAATCTAATTTTTAATGTAATTTAACTTAGAATATTTTAATTTCTTTTTTAGAGTTAATTTTATTAGAAACTATTTTTACTAAACTAATCTTTTCTTAATTAATTTTCTCAAAGACAAAAACATTTCATTTCCCTCTAATAATTTAATTTCTTAACAAAAAAACTAAAAATAATCCCACCATTTCCACTTAATCAATCACGCCTAATCAACTTAATTGCCTTTTTTTTAACTTAACTCAAGCATCCTTTCAATTTTCACTTTCATCATTATATTCCCTCCGAAGGAAAGGTTCACATGTTTGACCCCTGTGTCGACACCTTTACCCTCACCCTAGTCTTAGGATTTGAGTCCCCGTACTCACCTTTTAGGCCATACTCTACATAAGTTTCCCGCCGTGGAACACTTATCCTACACCCTTTTAATTCGAGCTTTAACGTAGAAATAGGAGTCGCCGCACTCCAAAATAAGCGTTTCCCTATGAACGTTTATTTTTCCTCAGGAACCTTGACCACAGTCAAGAAATTCCTCATCTCCTTCTGTGGGGGGAACTACGAATACTCTGATTCCATCCCCTACCCAGGATACATAGGCACAAGATGCGACTCTTGGCGAGTATACTTAGGACTAACCCCTTAGGTCCTCTTCTTAACCTTTAACCCTTAGCATTACCCTTAAGCAGATAACTATAGCAATAGCACATTTAAAACAAGAGGTTCCTATAGAGTACTACAGAAGTTTAGGGTGCTAATACCTTCCCTAAACTTAACCAACCCCCAAACCCTAGATCTCTCCCCGCATTGTGTTTACGATGCAAAATAGGTTTTTCCTTCCTTTAACCTTTCCTTCGGATAAATCAAAGATCGGTTGTAAATGAATTAAGATTCAAGTTAATCAATAGCTTGACATCCAAATTTAACCGCAACAGAAAATGGCGACTTCATTGGGGACACTAACATCTTTTGAGGGTTATCCCTATCTTGTTTTTTATGCTTGCTTTTGCTTATTATCTGCTTATATATAATTGTTGTACCTTGCTTGGGGTTATGCATTGCTGTGAGATAAGTCCTACACCTGGACTTGAGTGCAATTATTATAGGAAGGTGATATATTCGACGAGGCTTATAGGGAGTGAGTCCCGACCAAGTTGACTTGAGAATCACCGCTCAGTTGAGACCCTTTCGAAAATGGTTCGGTTGAACGAGTATAGTCGTGAAAACTTTTACCATGTTTGACTGGAGTCCATGATATTGAGGACTGTAGTTACCTAAACACAACTTTGGCCTTTATTAGGACGTAGTGCGAGGCTATGAGGGAGTAAGTCCCGAAATAGTGCTATGCGATGCTACACTCAAAGGAAGTTCTCTTGAGAATATTATTAATCCCCGAGTTAGTTGGGAAATTGATAATATCCGAAAGATGGATTGATGATTTTGGGCACCATTTTAGAACCTTTGTTCTGCAGGTACAATTAACCTATGGTACATACCTTTTGGGATGGGTAGACCTTAACTCCACTCATATTCCTCTAACCTAGGACTTTTGCTGTTTGTATTTGTGCATGGCATTCATAAAACATCATTCCTAGTTTCAAGGAAATCAACAGTCCTTAGCAAATTCAAAAGTCCTACATTTTTAAAATTTAACCTTTTCCCAACTTTCCTAAAAATGTTTGCAATCGACCGTTGAAATTCTTGAAACCATTGCATGGCATTAGCATCACATTTTTGCATTGCGTTCTTCCCCCGGTTTCTCATTCCCAGTTATCTTTATCTTCCAGTGGTCCTTTGGGTCGTCAAGCTGATTCCTCGACACAGATATCAGACAAGAGCTAACTTAAGACGCCAGATGTCAGAACAAGAGGAACATAATGCGGAAGTCCGAATGGAAATCGATGAGTTGAAAGCAGGCATGACTAGACTTACCGAGATGCTTCAAGTACTGATTGCTAGAGGAGATCCACCTCAGAGGACCGTCATTCAAGAAGTTTCAAGTGCTGATCCATCTCTTGTTTCATTACCACCCTCTACTTGGCCGGAGTTTGGTTTACCTCATAACTACTCTCCACCTATTGCATCTGCTGCTACAATTGGTCAGACTGTCATACCGGTTTTTCAAGCTCCTGTCTTTACCGAGGCCAGACCTGTGGTCCACACTGTCAATCAGACTGTCCAAACTCCCTTTGAGAATTCTCCCTATGAGTATAATGCTGCCCGTGCTCAAGAGGACAACCAGGAAGACTTTGTTGAGCCTGAGATTACCCGTGAACAGTTTCAAATCATAAACAAAAGACTCCAAGTTGTCGAAGGTACTGATTTCTTCAACATCGATACCGACAATATGTGCCTAGTCTCTGGTCTTGTTTTGCCTTCCAAGTTCAAGACTCCTGAGTTTGTGAAGTATCAAGGTCACTCATGTCCAAGAGCCCATCTGGTCATGTATTTTCGAAAGATGGCAGCTTACACCAACAATCAGAAGTTGCTTATCCATTGCTTTCAGGATAGTCTGAGTGGTGCTTCTCTCAAATGGTATATGAACTTAGAGCCTAACAGTGTCCGCTGCTTCTAGGATCTCGGTAATGCTTTTATGAGGCAGTACAAATACAATTTAAACATGGCTCCCGATCGCCGTCAACTTCAAAGTATGTCTCAAAAAGAAAAAGAATCATTCAAAGAATATGCTCAACGCTGGAGAGAGTTAGCTTCCCAAGTTGAACCCCCTATAGCAGAGAAGGAGCTGACAGGAATGTTCATGGATACTTTGTCTCCCTTCTATTGGGAAAAGATGATTGGAAGTGTCTCTTCAAGCTTTACAGATCTGGTGACTATTGGCCAAAGGATAAAAGAGGGTTTGAAAAATGGTAAGGTATCTAAAGCTGTCGAATCTTCTAATGGGGCAAAGAAATCCTATGGGAATTTCCAAAAGAAGAAGGAGGAACAGACTAATGTTGTCATGACTGAATCAAGGAAGCCTCGTCATGGAGCTCAACCTGTTGTTGCTCCACAGCCAGCTCAGACTGCTCAACGTCCAATTAGTAGACAAGACCAGTCTCGAAATAGGAACCAATTTGATCCTATTCCCATGACTTACACAGAACTTTATCCTTACTTGGTTCAACGAGGGCTGATTACTACAAGGGCTCTACCACCTCCTCCTAATCCTCCTCCAGCTGGATTCAGGACTGATTTCCAGTGTGCTTTTCATGAGGGCGCCTTAGGCCACGACTTGGAACATTGTTTTGCACTGAAAGCTAGAGTACGTGAGCTGATTAGAGATGGAACACTGGATTTTGTGGATAATCCTCCAAATGTCCAGAAGAATCCTTTGCCAGTGCATCAGAAGTGAAGATTCAGACAGTACTGATTCAGTCACTAGGCTTTTGTTTCTCATTTTTTGCACTTTCCTTGTTTTATTAGCTGTTTGTTTCCGAATTATGTTTGTACTTTTACATTAATGAACTGAGCATTGCTACTTTCGATTTCAATTCATCTTGTCTATTTATTTGCATCTTTATGCTTTACCTTTCAAATATTTATTTCTTGTCCAAATTTGTGATATGCAAAGATTGGAGGGAGGATGATGAAAACGTTATACCCATAATTGTTGTCAGTATTGCTTTCAATCAGAACCTTGTTGACGATGTAAGGTATTGTTTCAACTCCCAAACACTGGAGAAATAAGTAAGTTAATCTCTTGTCACCCCCTTCGAGCCTAGAAGTTGGAGTTTCTTTCTTTATGAACAAAAAAAACCCGCAATCTTAACCTGGGGCATGGGTAGTTCTCAATTAATTCGGTTATGCTTTCTTACAATATACCTTTCATATAAAGGTCTCACTCACAATTTTCCTTCTCACACAGCAAGCAAGTGTTAAAGATGTTTTCCAAGCCAAAACGCCGATGATGGTTCGCCTTAATCATTAAAGCTAAGCAGTCACTTTCTAAAAAAAATCTAAAGAAAAAGCCCGATAAGTCAAAACCTATGAAGGAGACTTAGGCAAAACTGGGGCATCCCGCTGACTGTATGCTTTAAAAGAAACAGTTCAGGCAAAAGTTAGAGATAATAAGAAGATGTGACCTTTAAATCCTCACCATGAAAATCCTCAATGTCAAAATAAAAACAGTGGCTGCCTTTTCATAGGTCCGTTAACTTCTGAACCATCAGTTGCTACCATCAGTGTAATTCCTAACTTATAGGAATCTGAATGCATAATATGAGTTAACCGAGCATAGGACTGAAGATCATCACGTAGATTGGGTGGGTACAAATAAAATTTGAGCCTTTATCCTTCGTTTCATAAACCGTGAACCAGACCATGTTACAACCCTCAAAAGACCTAATTGAAGCAAGGTTTATTTTGAAAGCATACTACAGCAAGGTTGCATAACCTGACTCCTAAAGATCTTTGTGAATCATTTATTTTGGTAGTACACTTTTGTTGTAAAATTTGAGCGTTCTTGAACCACCGTGTTCTGACCCACGACTCATTTATTCTTCATATTTCAAAATAATTTTGATTTCAAAAGTTGCATGAGCTTTGCATTACCATGTTTATATGGATACTTTTGTTTGCAAACTGGCTTTCCTCTAAGGAATTTTCAAATATCGAGAAACTTGGTCAAGTGATCTTATCAAGGGCAAGTCCTTCTCAGAAGCAGTCCATCAAAAAGATTGTTCAAGACTCAGACTGGGGCAGACCTTTTGAGGGTACAGTAAAACAATCATTTCCATGAATCAGACAAGCTGAAGCAATTATCAGTTCATTTATAATAAGCAGCTAATCTAGGGCAGTTTACTTAAAGAATCCCCAAGCAGTTATTCATACTTCTTACAGGGACTATCAACTTGATACAGTTTAGCCGAATGACAGTGATCTCTGTGTTGAGGAATCAGTTTCTCAGTCTGGTTATCTTACCAGGAGAGTCGAGCCTTGTCGTCAACATCCGCATTTGCATTTGATCCTATCTCATAATATAATGCATATACATGTTCATATACATATACATATCATGAGTGTTTTATCCTCATTTGCATTTCTCCCGAGGCCGTGTTTTATCCACGTCTTATCTTGTGGTCAAAGTCCAACTCACTTGGCGCCTACCAACAACTTTGTGTCGTGTCTATCTGATGTTCTTCCAGATATAACATTTTTCTTATCCGATGGTTTTCTGGATCTGTTTCTCTTTCTGACGGTATTCCAGATCGAGTCTTTTATCTGATGGTTTTCCATATATCACCTTTGATTCTGATGGTTTTCCAGATATCACTTTTGATTCTGATGGTTTTCCAGAATCTATCCGATGGTTTTCCGGATACGTTTCTCTTTTGTTCTGATGTTCTTCCAGAACCCCTTTATTGCTTATCTGATGTTCTTCCAGATACGTCTTCAAACTTGTCCCGTTACATTTATTGTTTTCCCAAATGTTTCGGATTTACCCCAGAGTTTATTCGATGGTTTTCCGAGTATCTCTGGTATGTTTCAGAGTTTCATTCGATGTTCTTCCGGATGTTTCTGATGTTTGTTTCTCCTCGTATATTTTCCGACGATTCCTAAAGACCCCGCTCGATCTCTTCGTTTAAAGGAATATCCCGGAAATTCCAGCACCTGTCATTTACTTGATCCTATCGCCATGTGGATCCCGCGTTACCTTTTCATTGCTCCAGATTATCCCCGGTCTCGCGTTATTTCCCAGCGCGTCGGCTTCCCAAGTGTGCGTGTTTGCTCGTCACGTCGTTCCTCTGCATCGTCGTCTTGCCTGCATCCTTGCATTTACCATTTTCTTCATACGCATCATATTAGATCCATGGCATCATCAGCATTGTCGTGTCGTCCATAGCATTGCACATCACTGCATTTAAGGGCAAAATTTTCGGTTATCTGTATTTAAATCCCTTTCACCATGATTCCTCGAGCCTTCGTTGCTCAAGTTATCCAGTGAAGTTATTTAAATAGGGGCAACTGTCATACCCCAAATTCTACCATTAGATTCATTGGTCATTAGCATATCATTACCATCCATAGCTAACCATTTTAACCGTTTTGTTTGTGTTATTTTTGTGAAGTTAGGTTACTGCTGGAAGTTCAGGAAGTCATGAAGGCTTTAGGGGGGCTTCTTATCCCCTATAGTTTGTGCTGAATTATTGTGAAAGCATCTACCTTCATTCTTATAGGCTTGCAGTCAACACGAAGTTTACTTTTCAAGACTTCTCAGAGGTTTCTCATCCACTGGTTCTAAATGAAATTCCATGGCATGTTTGATTTGAAAACGACTTTATTTGCCAAAAAATTTTATCAAAACAGGTGGTTGTCACAAATTCATTAAAGAAGAGCACGGTTCATACTCGAGAGATAATAAGTTTTAAAATAAAAGACTTTTAGGGTGGCTGAAGGATTATTGAGCATGTTTAGTTTGAAAGTCAAAATTGTCAAAATCCTATCTCCATAATAAAGAGTGTCTAGCTCCAAGAGTTGTTTCCACAATATGGTCATGACATTGAGTTTGGAAGCCAAGCTTTGTCCATAATTGATAGTGCAAAGCAATCACCTTCATTAGCACATTTAAAGAGAATGAAACTCGTTGGTGAACATACTGTGCAAAATGCTGAAAAGGGTGTTGAAGAATGTAACACTTCGAAGAAAGATACTTCAACATTGTCTAAATTCGATGATAGCAGTTCTGTCCCTTTAAAGTTAGAATGCGATAGCCATGCCGGGAGTGAGAGAAGTCATAATATAATGAGGAATTTCGCAAGATTTATATGGAATATATTGAAGGAATCTAATTCCAAATTAAAGGCTGCGGAAAGTGAAATACTCAGTCTCCAGGAAATCATAGGACATGAAAAGAAAAAAAATCTAGAGTTGGAAACATAGCTGAATGCCTTCAGGGTTGCCTGTACTTGTTGCAAAGGAGGAAATGAAAAAACCAATATTAAATATTGTTCATTAGTTGATCTTGATCACCTGCATAATTTGGACCAAGAGGAATTCTACCTCTATATGGAATCATATGCCCCAATTGATAATGTGAAGGCACAAAGTTACCCATACATTCTTGTTACTACCAGATTAAATGACCCATGTGTTTTATTCTGAACCTGTAGAATATGGGGGGAAACTAAGGGATTTGAAAACTGGTGATAAAACATTGCTGCTTAGATACAACCATGATTCTTGACATTGAAACAATTAGATTTATTACAAACACAATTCTGTCAAAATTACATATACCCCTATAGTCCACATGTTGTTAATCATGAATGCCGTAAGTTTATCGCCCAAGAAGTCGCGTTGGATTTGAAATCATTTACAAGCCAAGTTCTTTTTAGCCGTTAAGTTTCTAATCCTAAGAAGTTGCTAGCTCGGCCCCATCCACAGGCTTCACAGCATCAACTCCAACCGCATTTGCTCGACAATCTCAACAGCAGCAGCAACTCCTTTTTGTCGTCGACGTCTCCCAAAACGTCAAACCCCGTGCTGCATAAAAGACAGAACAAATCATTAATTCCTCAACAAACAACAAAAACTAAATTGGAAAACATTGCACCAGTTCTAACTCAAAAGCAGTATTCACCTTCCTGTCGATCATCATCTGCTTGTTCAGAATCTTACTGCTCAGGTTTTCAACAATGGTTATGTACCAGCCTCAGCGCAAGCTACTCTCCCATACATATTTGCAGTCAGTAAATTCTTGCAGCCTGGAAGTTTTGATCTTGTTGGCACTAGTATCTATGAGATAGACGAGCATCCATACCAAAGCACCTTCTTTGATGGAACTATTCAAGTTGTTGAATCTGGTGGGTTTCTTAGCATCGAATATGTTTTTCTTGGAGCTGCCCTCCTTGTCCTCTTGGAGCTTTGGATTCATGGTCAAGTACAGAACCTATCTAAGAAATCAAAGAGAGCTCCCAAAGTTGAAGTTGGAACTAGGTCTACAGATGTTTCTACAAACGAATGGCTACAGGAAACTGCATATACTCAGTCTCTTTCCAGCAAATCAAAGAAGAAGAAGTAGATGAATAGTTTTCCTCAAGTTCTTCAGCCAAGATGTATTCCCTGAGATGCATAGAAGAAACAAGTTTTGAAGCAATATCTAGCTTGCAACAGCATGGAGTAGGAGTGATGGGCCAATACCGCTTTCCGCTGCTACGTCACGACCTCAAAATCTTGTTGTGACCTGCAAGAAACCAACCTTAAACATCAACTTCAACATTCACCTCAGTTTACAAGCAAGTACCCAACAAAGTTCAAGTTAAAAAGTATGAAATCGTTTGTGATAATTGCTATTGAGGCAAAGTTTAGAAAAAACACACATTTAATGAAGTTCAAAGCATCCAAGATTGGTCATTATTTTCCAAACCAAGTCATAACACGATCACACCAATTTGGAAGTTATTCAAATCCTTGTGACAGTATCACACAAAATCAATAATAATAAACAAACAACAAACTCTTCCCAAAATCAAAACCAAAATAAGTCAGACATGTTTAGACACAATCAAATATAGATATTTGAAAATGGTAAGTTTCGGATTTTGTTTGAATAAAAGAGGAAAGCGAAAAAATGCGATTCATGAGCAGCATTCAAAGCAATGATCAATCATGTTCTTTCTATAACAATATTCAACACCACTATAATGCCCATTCAAGTCAAAGTTCGCAAAAAGCAATATAAAAGGACGAAGAACGCATTCACGAAGGGGACCGGAACCAAAATCACAACCACAAAACAAACTCAGTACAAACCCTAACACATAAGAAAGGGGAAAGATTAAGAAGCTTATCTTTTGGACTCTATCGCGAATCATCGTTTCCGCAAATCACCGTTGCCACGTCACCACCGCAAAGAGCTCCTTCTCAGCACACTATCTTCACGTCACCGCTGCGAGGACTCAGTTTGAAACCTGCGAAAACCATTACGCCGTAAGAGTTCATTAATCTTTGGTAACTTTGTTTGAATATTTTGTTTGTGTTTGCAGTTAGGTGGAAAGAACAGAGAAAGAGGAAGCGAGAAATTATGGGGGAGTTGGAGATCGGGGATTGAAAAGGGCGCCGCTTGGGGAAGATTGAGTTTTAGGGTTACGGAACCCCTTTCTCTCTTTGTCAGTGTTGAATCCGGACCGGGTTGGGTCCGGTGGGTTCATCACCACCGGCCCAACCCATTTCTTTTATTAGTTTTGTTTAGTTTTTAATTTTTGTTTTATTTCTGTAAAGTGTTTGCAATATTAATTATAATGAAAAAAAAAACTAACTACTAACACTAAACTAACTACTAATTATTCGACTTAATTAAAAACCGAAAAATTTACTAATTGATTAATCATAAACGAATATCAAAAATAAAAAAATAAAAAAAATAATAAAAATGTTAATTTAATTTTAATTCAAGTTTTTTTTGCTAAAATTATAAAAAATAAAAAATCAATTTAGACTGTTATTTAAATTTTTTATATAATAAATAAAAATATGCTTTATTAATATTAGATTTAGGTTTTAATATAAATAAAGAATGATAATAATTAGGAATTAAGTTTTAGTTAATTTAGATTTTGGTTTAATAATATAATAAAAAAATCACCAATACGATAAAATAAACAAAAAAAAGATCCTTTTAAAATTAACTTAATTAATTTTTTTCTAGAATTTAATAATTTAATCTAATTTTTAATGTAATTTAACTTAGAATATTTTAATTTCTTTTTTAGAGTTAATTTTATTAGAAACTATTTTTACTAAACTAATATTTTCTTAATTAATTTTCTCAAACACAAAAACATTTCATTTCCCTTTAATAATTTAATTTCTTAACAAAAAAACTAAAAAAAATCCCACCATTTCCACTTAATCAATCACGCATAATCAACTTAATTTTCTTTTTTAAACTTAACTCAGGCATCCTTTCAATTTTCACTTTCATCATTATATTCCCTCCGAAGGAAAGGTTCACATGTTTGACCCATGTGTCGACACCTTTACCCTCACCCTAGCCTTAGGATTTGAGTCCCCGTACTCACCTTTTAGGCCATACTCTACATAAGTTTCCCTCCGTGGAACACTTATCCTACACCCTTTTAATTCGAGCTTTAACGTAGAAATAGGAGTCGCCGCACTCCAAAATAAGCGTTTCCCTATGAACGTTTATTTTCCCCCAGGAACCTTGACCACAGTCAAGAAATTCCTCATCTCCCTCTGTAAGGGGAACTACAAATACTCTGATTCCATCCCCTACCCAGGATACGTAGGCACAAGATGCGAGTCTTGGCGAGTATACTTAGGACTAACCCCTTAGGTCCTCTTCTTAACCTTTAACCCTTAGCATTACCCTTAAGCAGATAACTATAGCAATAGCACATTTAAAACAAAAGGTTCCTGTAGAGTACTACAGAAGTTTAGGGTGCTAATACCTTCCCTAAACGTAACCAACCCCCGAACCCTAGATCTCTCCCCGCATTGTGTTTACGATGCAAAATAGGTTTTTCCTTCCTTTAACCTTTCCTTCGGATAAATCAAAGACCGGTTGTAAATGAATTAAGATTCAAGTTAATCAATAGCTTGACATCCAAATTTAACCGCAATACTACGCCACCTCCAAAAGCTATTGAAGAGATAGTGATAGAAAAGATTACTGAAATTCCGCAATCCCACAAAAGGCTAGAAATTGTTGATGAAACAATATCACCACAAGAAGTTGAGGAATTTTTAAGATTGATCAAAAGAAGTGACTATAAGGTGGTGGATCAGCTCCACCAAACTCCTTCGAGAATTTATGTGCTCTCATTATTGTTTCATTCAGAAGCTCATAGGAAGGCCTTATTGAAGGTGCTCATGCAAGCACGTGTATCATAAGGAATCACCATAAATCAGTTTAATGGAATTGTATCCAATATTATTGCTTGCCATACTTTGAGCTTTCATGATAGAGAACTTCCCAAGGAGGGAAGAAATCATAATCGAGCTCTGCATATTTCTATGAAATGTCTGGATGATGTTTTAGCCCGAGTGTTAGTAGATACAGGGTCGTCATTAAATGTAATGCCAAAGTCTATTTTGGCCAAACTCTCTTATACAAAGACTGTGATGAGACCCAGTATGATGATTGTAAAGGCTTTTGATGGATCTCGTAGGGCTGTGATTGGAGAAGTGGACTCGCCCATACTAGTAGGCCCACATATTTTTAAGATAACTTTCCAGATCATAGATATCAACCCAACATACAATTTTCTATTATGAAGACCATGGATCCACGCTGCTAGCACAGTAACATCCATACTTCACCAAAATATGAAATTTATGGTAAATGGAAAGCTAACCATAGTGTCCAACAAAGAAGATTTGTTGATCATTCACCTTTCATCGTTCAGATATGTTGAAGCAGATAAAGGAGCATTTGAAACTTCTTTTCAAGCTCTTGAAATTGCTAATGTTGTTTTCTTGGAGGTAAAAGAACAAGATGTGGTGGTAGATCCATCATTTTCTTCTTTGAAAAGTGCAAAGGCAATGCTTGAGAGAGGTAGTACTGAAGGTTGAAGTCAAGTGATTCATATTCCTGAGAAGAATAACCGTTTTGAGTTGGGATACGAGTCTCAGATGAATGAAGGTGTCCAAAGTTCATCAAGAGCTAAAGCAAGGAGTTTCCAAGAAGTGTTCCACAATGCAGGATTCATCCATGAAAAATAGGTGGCAGCTGTAGAAGATGATGCAGTTGATTCAACGACACCATGCCTGGTGTATCACTGCACAACTGACTTGAATAACTAGGAATTGATTGACCTTCCTGAAGTTTTTTCATTGTCAAAGTAATTTATTTTGATTTTCTTAAAATCCTTTTACTCTGTCCAAGGTTTAAGGATCATATGTAGGGCCCCCTTTATTTCAAATGATTATCATCATTAATAAAAAGCATTTTGTTTTTCATTCTTCCCTTTTGTTTTTGTTTTTAAAGAAAATGGCAACCTTTTCGAAGCCACAAAAAGCATTTTACCTTCTTGCATTTACTTTTCATTTTTCCCCTCTAAAATCAACATTAATATCATGCTGAATAATCAATGAACCTGTTGAACTTGATAATGCTACAATCCCTCCTGACTTTGAGACCCCTATAAACCAAGCGGAGGAAGAGTGCGAAGAAGGATGTGATCTCCTTAAGGAACTAGAAAGGTTTCTAGAGCACGAGGACAAAGCTATTCAGCCTCATTAGGAGCCTGTAGAGGTCATCAACTTGGGAGCAAAAGAGGTGAAATTGGTATTGTTCTTGAAGATGGCATCAAGGAGAGTTTGGTCAAGCTTTTACATGAATACATAGACGTGTTTTCTTGGTCATACCAAGATATGTCAGGTTTGGACACATATATTGTTGAGCAACGACTACTGTTTCGGCCAGAATGCCCACCAGTGAAACTGAAGCTGAGAAGAGCAAGGCTCGATATGTCCATCAAGATACAAGAAGAAGTCAAGAAGCAGTTTGACGCAGGTTTTCTAGCAGTGTCCAACTATCCTTAATGGGTTGCTAATAATGTGCCCGTCCCCAAAAAGGATGGTAAAGTGAGAATGTGTGTGTGGATTACAGAGATTTAAATAGAGCCAGTCCAAAGGATGATTTTCCTCTTCCACATATTGATACATTAGTGGACAACATTGTTAAATTCTCCATTTTTTCCTTTATGGATGGTTTTTCAGGCTATAATCAAATCAAAATGGCGTCTGAAGACATGGAGAAGACTACGTTTATCACGCCATGGGGAACGTACTACTACAAAGTAATGCATTTTGGGTTGAAAAACGATGCGGCAACCTATCAACGAGCAATGGTCACCCTCTTCCACGACATGATGCACAAGGAAATTGAAGTGCATGTCGATGATATGATAACTAAATCATAAAGTGAAGAGGACCATATAGAACACCTGCGGAAACTGTTTAAACGGATGAGGAAGTTCAGATTACGCCTAAATCCTGCTAAGTGTACATTCGGTGTCTGGTCAGAGAAGCTGCTTGGTTTTATTGTCAGCCAACGTGGAATTAAAGTAGACCCAAATAAAGTCAGGGCTATTCAAGAAACGCATGCTCCACAAACAGAGAAAGAAGTCAGAGGATTCCTAGGGAGATTAAATTATATCTCTAGGTTTATCTCTCATATGATGGCTACGTGTGAGCCTATGTTCAAGCTGCTGAAAAAGAATCAAGTTGTCTAGTGGGATGCCAATTGTCAAAAGGATTTTAAAAAGATCAAATGTTATCTACAGGAGCCTCCCATCGTGATCCCACACGCGTCTGAGAAACCTCTCATCATGTACCTGACTGTGTTAGAAGATTTATGGGTTGTGTACTGGGGAAACAAGATGAATCTGGTCGAATAGAGCACGCGATTTACTACCTAAGAAAAATGTTTACTGACTGTGAATTAAGATATTTGTATGTAGAAAAGATCTGTTGTGCTCTAGCATGGGCTGCCCGTCGTTTAAGACAGTACATGATATGCCATACCACTTTATTGATTTCCAAAATGGATCCAATAAAGTTCATCTTTGAGAAACCTGCTCTAAATGGAAGATTGGCTCGTTGGCAGATGTTGTTGTCTGAGTAATATACAGTATGTCACCCAAAAGGCAATTAAAGGAAGCGTATTGGCAAAATATTTGGCGCATCAGCCATTGGAGGAGTACCAATCCATAAAGTTTGACTTCCCTGACGAAGATATCATGGCTATAAAGGATTGTGAGATCCTAGACCCTGATGAGGGACCTGAACCTGGGGAAATTTGGAAACTTGCATTTGATGGTGCTTCAAATTCCAATGGACATGGCATTGAAGCTATTTTGGTCTCTCCTTATGGTAATTTCACCCCTTTTACTGCAAGATTATGCTTTGGTTGTACGAACAACATGACAGAGTATGAAGCCTGTATCCTTGGTCTTGAAGTCACAATCGATCTTCACATCAAGAATCTTGAGGTGTACGGAGACTCCGCCTTGGTTATTTACCAAATCAAAGGAGATTATGAAACCCGTGACACTAAGTTGGTCCCTTATCATGCTTATGTCAAAGAATTGATAAAGTACTTCGATACCATAATGTTTCATGACATCTCAAGAACAGAAAACTGAGTAGCTAATGCTTTGGCTACATTAAGTGCCATGTACCAGGTCAGGTTCCATAATGAAGCCCCACTTATTGTTATAAGGCGAGACTGAACCAGCTTACTACCAAACAGTCGAAGCAGAATCTGATGCCAAGCCGTAATTTGATATCAAGTGCTTTTTAGAATGCCAGGAGTATCCAGAGAATGCTTCGACCATGGATAAAAAGAATCTGAGGAAGTTAGCGTCAAATTTCTTCCTAAGCAACAGTGTTTTATAAAAAGAAACCATGACATGGTGCTACTCAGGTGTGTAGATAAAAATGAAGTTGACATGTTGATCAAGGAGATACATGAAGGGTCTTTTGGAACATATTCTAATGGGCACACTGTGGCTAAGAAGATCCTAAGGGCTGGCTATTACTGGTTGACAATGGAAGCTAATTGTTTTCTTTATGCCAAAACTTGCCATAAATGTTAAATTTACTCTGATAAAGTTCATGTGCCGCCCCCTCCTCTGAATATTTTGACTTCTCCAGGGCCATTTTCGATGTGGGGCATTGATATGATTGGCGTTATTGAACCAAAAGCATCCAATGGTCATCGCTTCATCCTAGTCGCCATTGATTACTTCACAAAATGGGTAGAGACTGTTTCCTATGCCAACGTGACCAAACAAGTGGTTGCTCGTTTTCTCAAGAAGGATATTATTTGTCGATATGGAATTCTAAGCAAAATCATCACAGATTGAGCACCATAACTCTTCTCCATATCGCCTAAAGATGAATGGAGCTGTTGAAGCTGTGAATAAAAACATTAAGAAGATCTTGCAAAAGATGGTGATAACCTATAAAGATTGGCATGAGATGCTACCTTTTGCATGGATATCGGACGTCTGTCTGCACTTCAACAGGGGCAACCCCTTTTTCCTTGATATACGAAATGGAAGCAGTTCTCCCAATTAAGGTAGAAATCCCATCGATGAGATTCTTGATGGAAACTAAACTTGAAGAGGCTGAATGGATTCAAAACTATTTTAACGAGTTGAATCTCATTGAAGAGAAGTGCATGGATGATTTATGTCATGGACAACTATATCATAAGCGAATCAACAAGGCATTTGACAAAACGGTCCGTCTTCGAGAGTATAAGGAAGAAGATCTCGTGCTCAAGAAGATTTTCCCTATTCAAGAGGATCTACATGGAAAATGGTCTCCAAATTATGAAGGCCCATTTGTTGTTAAGAAAGTCTTTTTCGGTGGAGCCATAATTCTTACAATGATGGATGGCGAAGAGTTTCATAAGACAGTAAATTCTGATGCAGTTCGATTGTATTATGCCTAGAAAAAAGACAGCCGCTAAGTTGAAAACCCGAAAGGCAACTTAGGCAAAAAAAGGGCATTCTGGTGGACTGAAAACCCGAAAGGGCGGTCCAGGCAAAAATTAGGGATATAGAAAAAATGTGTCAGCTCGGTAAGTTGAAAACCTGAAAGGGTAACTTAGGAAAAAAAAAAGAGCGTCTCGATGGATTGAAAACCCGAGAGGGCGATCCAGGAAAAAGTTAGGGATAACTAAAAGGCTAATATAATATCGAGAAAGTCTGATCATTACAGAAGGAACAGGGGCATGAAGATCAACCTAATTGTTCTCTTCAGAAGCGAAGTTCTAGGGATTTTTTAGCTCTAGGGAAAGTATCATTTTTTAGATTCAATGTAAACCTTTCCCATTTCCATTTTCATTTTTTGTTTCCTTTGTAATATCCCATGTGGAGCCATGTTTTCATGCGCTACCATATTTTAAATGAAATTTACATTTTCCTTTTCTATTCATTGTGTTATTTATCTTTCTTTTGAAAATGTCATTTATTTTTGATGATATACTTTTGAAGCTAAGGTATAACGACATGTTGAGATACATAAATTTTTTGACAATTGAAATAACTAAAATGGAAGTTGATCTTTTCCCCAGAGACCACAAAATTACAAGATATTTGTGGAACACTTTTGAAATGACCCCTAAGGAGGACTTGGTTCCGTCATTTTCCAATAAGATTTTGACAAAGTCTGACGTACCTGAAGAACATGTTCCGAACATCCATTCATTTTAACTGAGATGCTTCACCGAGTGTCGAGGAAAACAAGATGGTCATCTTTACACCAAAGATCCATGGTATATGTCACGTTGATCCAGTATTTGTCTTGTATGCACGTCGCTTAGGTCATTGTATGCCAAGCGCGTCATGTCATCTCTTCTTTGATTAGTCCAATCTTGCTGGCACTTACTGAAACAGATACTTGTCAAAGTTTATCTCTTTTTTCAATCTGAGGATGTTCCAGATCATATACCAGATAAGTCACAATTTCAATTACCTTATTGTTTGACAAAATTACCAGATATCCTTCCACATGTTGTATTTGTCAAGTTTTACTGTCAATTTTGGTTATGTACGAATCCGGAACCCTTTCTTTTAAACTCTGTGTGAATTTGGAGTCTGTTGTTAGTTCTGTGTGAATCCGGGACTTTATTTTTATGGTTATACGAGAAGCATTAA
This sequence comes from Lathyrus sativus, assembly GCA_963859935.3. NCBI lineage: Eukaryota > Viridiplantae > Streptophyta > Magnoliopsida > Fabales > Fabaceae > Lathyrus > Lathyrus sativus. The sequence goes on along the minus strand of OZ012735.1, from coordinate 701,745,177 downwards.
CCCATCTCTCTTCTTACTTTGTGCGAATTTGAAGTCCTTTTCTTGTTCTGTGCGAATTCGGAACTCTTTTTCATGGTTATGAGAGAAACCATACCTATCATCTGCGTTTTTCTAAGTAGAACCATGGCCCATTTGATTTGCATATTATGCGTGAATCATGAGTCTTTTCTTTTCTTACTCTGTGCGAATCTGGAGTCTTTGCTTTTCTTACTCTGTGTGAATTTGGAGTCTTTGCTTTTCTTACTCTGTGCGAATCTGGAGTCTTTGCTTTTTATACTCTATGCGAATCCTGAGTCTTGACTTTTATTATAGTCATTTATCTTTTTGCTCTATGCGAATCCAGAGCATACTTTTCATTACAAATTATCAATTAATCTTTGGTTTGTTCCGTGAGAAGTCAGAACTAACCATTTTCCTCAAGTATCACCAGTGAGTCAGTCTACCCTACTTCTTTGAATCCCTAGCAAACCTCATTGGTAGTCATCTCAATAATCCCCATAAAGTCCATTTTACATTCCACCAATAACGTAGAGTCCCACATACATGTATTCGTACGTATGCATGGCATCCGGGAATTTTGCTACCATTTTGGTGTTACTTGTTTCATTCACTTTGTCGTTTATTGCCCAAGTGGCTATGTTTGTCATCTCTCTCCAAGTAGAGTTGTTGTCTTTAAGCATAAAGTGCGCATCATTTCTAAATTCTCCACAAAATTTGATCCTCGTGGATGATGGTTGCTTCTGTTAACTTAAGATAAACTCCATTCGAGTTCATTCCTCAATGGTTAGAGTCTTTTTTTTACCGTTCCTTTCTAGCTTGTTCCTAGATTGAACTTTGGTCCCTGGTAAGTGTTTTTTTGGTTAGGTCACTGAACCTAGTTTGAACATGCATTTATTTTGCACTGTATCTCACAGAAAGAATCTTTTACAAATTTCCATTGCGGATAAGTGACAATCTCTTTTGAGAAGCTTATCCTTTGTCAGATATGTGACAATCTCTTTTGAGAAGCTTATCCCTTTTTTGTTAACAAGTGACCATCTTCTTTGAGAAGCTTGTTTCCTTTTGCTATTATGATAAGTGGCAATCTCTTTTGAGAAGCTTATCCTTTGTCAGATAAGTGGTAATCTCTTTTGAGAAGCTTATCCATTTTTGTCAACAAGTGGAAATCTCCCTCGAGAAGCTTGTCCCCTTTTAATTTTTTTTCCAACAAGTGGCAGTCTCTTTGAGAAGCTTGTTTTTGCTATTATGATAACTGACAGTCTCTTTTGAGAAGCTTATCCCATTTTTGTAAACAAGTGGCAGTCTCCCTTGAGAAGATTGTTTACTTTTACCTTTTTTCGACAAGTGGCACTCTCTTTGATAAGCTTGTTTCGCTATTACGATAAGTGGCAGTCTCTTTGAGAAGCTTATCCTTTTCCAACGATAAGTGGCAGTCTCTTTGAGAAGCTTATCATTTTCCAACAATAAGTGGCAGTCTCTTTCGAGAAGCTTATCCATTCCTGGTGGTGCGTAAGTCCTTTTACGACGATAAGTGACAGTCTCTTTTGAGAAGCTTATCCAAATGGTGTTTCCTCGTGAAGTCTAATTATTTTGGCATACAGAAGAGTTTAAATATCCTGTTTCTTTCCTGATGTTTCCTGAAGATCCCGTTTGATCTCTTCATTTTAAGGAATTTCCAGAGGCTTAGATGTTTACTTTTGTTTGAAAACTCCAGCATTTTGTTTTCTTGATCCTAAGGCCTTGAGGTTTTTGCTTTATCTTTTGTCCTAGAGTGTCAGCTGGTCATGCCTAAACCTGTTGATCAATCACTTTAGATTTCCACAGTTGTTTCTTTTCCCCAGTGTTTGGTCATCCCTAGTGAGTTTGCTACTCATTGTGTTGACTTTATCCTCGTGTGTTTTCTTTCTTTGTCTATATTTTTGCATGTATCGTCCCATCATTCTCACTGCAGTATAGCATTAGCATAATGCATCATAGCATAACATCTACATTTGGGAGCAAAATTCGGGTATTCTTGTATTTAAATAACTTCCCTCAGAATTACATGAGGATTTCAATTCCTCATGTCATATGACAAAGCTATTTAAATAGGGGCAACTGTCACACCCTCATTTTCACCCAACATTTCATACCATAAGTTCACCAGTAGCATATATTATTGATTTATTTGGAGGAATACAAGCTTCAATAATTTTTTCACTTATGCTAGGTTCAAGGTCTTTCTTGATCAAGTTGAAAGTGTTAGACTTTGAAGTATTTGTTTATGATAGAGATTCAAGGTTGTAAGGATAAATACTCAAATTCATTCCACCATGTCAATTCTTGTTTCAAGTCTATAACAATCATAACTCATTCATGTCAAGGTTTCATTTCCATAAGCCATTTTTTTTAATTTTCAAGTTTTAATTTCCATTCAAAAATTCAAATGCCATTTTTTTATTCATATTCAAGTCTCAAACCTTTTTCCTTTTTCAATTCAAATTCTCTTTTCAAATTCTATTTCAATTCCATGATTCAATTTCAATTCAAGTTCATTTCATTTCTTTCCAAGTTTATGTCATTCCAAATCTCATTCAGTTTCCAAACTTCAAGTTCTATCTACACTTGAATTCAAGTTCCAATTTCTTCTTTTAATTCAAAACCATTTTCATCTCAATTCAAAGTCAAGTTCGAAGCACATAACATTACCAAGTCTTCAGATCCAATTTTCTTGTAAGAAGTCTCACGGAGGACCTCCCCATGCTCATCACAAATAAAACTTGCGTCCTTGTTGACGAACTCGACTATCTTCTCGTAAGCGAGTCGGTCCTCGGGGTCCAGATTGTCGGAATTGGTGATGTAGTTGTATGTGCTCTTCTTGAAGTGGCCCTCCTGCCACTCAAGAGGGAACTTCACCTCCAAAGTTTCCACCGGGATCCCATTCTCAAGCTTGGTCACGCGGTCGAATAGGGAATCAACAGCCACGTGTGACACTGGTTTTACAATAAAGTATTTGTCCTTGAAGGCACGGACAAAATCTTGGTACGCCCTGAACAACTTCCTCGGCTGCTTCAGAGATACCCAGATGTGTCGACCTTGGAAGGGCTAGCTCTAGAGATGAAAGGTGTAGAAGAACAAAGGGAGTGTGTCGCCAACATAAAGATACTCGCACACGAGCTCGAACTCTCGCATGAACGTGATTGCGTTGGAGTGAAGTTGTGAGGGAGGCAAAGTTAACCACTAGAACACCCCTTTCTGGAAGTCACGGAAAGGCAGATGAAGCCCCGCTTCCTGGAACGCAAACTCGTAAATAGGGAACCACATCCCTTTAAACAATGAGCATATCCAATGGCTCTCCTTGGGTTTGTAAATCATCCAATTTGTTGTGCCCCCCTCATCGAGATCCTCGACGGTCGTGAAACATCTAAATCATCTACGGCAAAGCATGAGGCAATACCGAGAGGCTCCTGCCCGGCCCAATTAGATGGTAGGCGGGCTTGCGCGACCTCGACCTCCTTGTTAACTATGTCGAGTTTGAATTCCTCATCGATCATGATGGTGCCTTCAGGATTTGCGGCCATTTTACCTGAAAAGTAGAGGAAATTGGTGAATTCGACATCTAAGATCAAATCCATCCTTCCACTGCAAGTCAAGTGAAGGGGCAAAGAGATAGGGCATGGAAACTTCCTCGACCGAAGGCACCACGTCGGAAAGTGCACACCTGAGAGGATTCTCCTCGACACAGAACACAAAACCCCCCTCCACGGGAGAAATGTTCCTTTACATTTAAGTTCCCCCAAGTTAAAAGTGGAAGTCTCCTCGACTAAGAGACTTCCTCGAGATACTCACACGTCCGTGGGGAGAAAAGTTCCCCAACATCGAGCCCGCCGAGGACACTAAAAGCCTCAGTTGTTCCCAGAACCTTCATCGTGGGTCCCCTAGGCCTTCATCGGAAACTTCAGACGGTTTCCCACAATCCTCATGAACTCCCTAGCATCTTCATCAGAAACTTCATAGTTCTGCCGGAAACTTCATGAGCTCGCTGGGAACTTCATGAAATCTGTCGGAAACTTCATGAACTTCACCGGAAACATCATGAGTTCGTCGGGAACTTCAAGGACTCCCCGAAGAAATCACCATAAAATGCATAACTCACTGAAAAGAAACATAAACTTGGAAAAGACAAAGGGCTTACTTGTGTAAGGAGTCTGGAGTTGGACAGCGGAGCAAGAAGCTAGCTACGGTGGCGGTGAACCTGTGAGAGAAGAGCATAGAGGATCTTGAGAAGTTCTTTGAGTTGCAAGGGAGCCGTGCAAATGAGATGACCTTCCCCTCTATTTAAAAACCCTAGCACTGGAAGCAAGCCATTTGGTATGCACTCAAGTACCCTACTCGTAGCTGTCATAGGCATTGATTGCTTTTGACACGTGGCGCCCAGAGACGTCACACATGTCCCTTTGTGTCCCCTCGCACGGCTCGAGGAAATGACGTGTTAACTTTCTCCACTTCTGTCATACCACCCAACATGTCGAGGATAAGGCCCCGACTCCGACGCTGCCATGAACACCTCCTTGAAAAAAGGATGAAAGCAAACCATAAGTGTGTGGGACGAGCACCTGCCCTCAGGGTGAACAAATGACCGACCCCGTCGTCGGCCAGGGACATAACTCATTGTCGAACAAAACCAATGGCTTCTACATCTGGTCCTAGACAACACAACAAGCCCAACACCTCAAGCACGAGTAATTCACGATATATCCCCTCCTCGACACGAGAATTGACTTAAGTCATTACTCCTACGCTTCAGAGCAACGACCTAGGGGCTTCTATTCTGGATTGGGACACAAGCTGGCCCATCGTCGGGTACAGCCCAACCCAACTTCACGCCAGGGAGGGCCCAATGAAGGCCTAATATAACTCACACGTCTTCCCGGCGATCTCCACGCCCTTCCCACGCGGGGACATGTCATCAATAACTACCCACGTCTAAAAGAACAGGTTACACACCTTCCGGAGATCACGGGGCAGTTGAACCAGGATGAAGACCACATGTTAGTCTTCCTCTACGCCACATAGACCCTGGTAGTTATTCGTATTAGGTCTAGTGATCCAACCCAATGTAAAATAACCATTGGCCCAGCGATGGGGGCACATTATAAATACCCTCTTTCACTAGAGTGTCAGGTATTCTATTCATAATATAGCTTTTTGTACATGCTTTTTCTCTACTCCGTTTCTTATTTTAGCATTGGAGTACCTTGTAGGTACACCCCCTCCTCTTCTCCACCACCGGTGAACTAGAAGCTCACGACGCGTGTTGGCCACTGATCTCTTTCTGGTCCGGTAAGATCAAAAGAAAACAAAGAAAAAACACAGGTGTGTTAGCTCTCAATTTTCGATGTTAGTTGATTTTAGAATCATCTCAAGTCAAAATGTCAATTTGACATATCTAAACTTTTCGACATAATCAGAGAGCAATCCAAGTCGAAGAGAGGTGGACAAAGCTACTATAAAATGCTAAGTGTTGGAAAGTACTCGACAAGGGTCACACTGAAGAGAACGCGTAGAAGTTACAACCAAAATTGGAGGGGAATATTAAGTGTTCAAAATTCAAACCAAGAGTGGACGAACGTGGGAACGGTTGAGATAGTGGAAAAAGCTCCAAAAGAGACATGTTGTGAAGCCTCAACCGTCATTTAGTAGTTACTTTCTAGTACTATAAATAGTTGTTATATTCATGTAATAAAGGTGTTCATTCATTTTATACTAGTCACTCCAAACAACTCAAAGTACCCGCGTGTAGAGAAACGAGTTAGAGAGAATGTATGTGATTAAGGCTGGAAATGAGTCGAGTCGAGTCGAACTCACCTCAGCTCGGCTCGACTCGTTAAGAATTGTTCGAATTCGAGTTCGAGTTAGACACGAACTTTTTTTTAAGCTCAAACTCGACTCGTTATAAGTTCACGAACAGTTCGGTTCGACTCGTTAGGTTCATCTCATTAGGTTCAGCTCACATGGTTCACGAACTTAAAAACTATTTTTTTAAATATATATATTTTTTAGTATATTTGACATTTTAAATAAATATATATATTTTAAATAAAATATTAAAATAAAATAAAATTTATCATATTGAAATTTAACTTTAACTTCGAAATCTACTAATTCAAAACCTACACAACTTTCAAGAGATACATTTGAGAGTCTAATTCAAAAACTACTAAATTGAAGATTAAATTTGTCTAAGATTTGAAGTAAATATTTAAACCTAATCTTAAAGACAGTATAATTCTTTTCATATGTAATCGAGTTAACTCATGAACCTAACGAGTCGAACTATGTATAGTTCAAGTTCAGCTCATTTAGTTAACGAACTTAATTTTTCGCTCATACTCAACTCATTTGGTTCATGAACCTAGTTCAACGATTTAATTGTCGAGTCGAATTCCGAACTATCTTCGAGTTGGTTTGGTTCATTGCCAGCCCTATATGTGATACAACACCAACCTTTTTCCATTAATGCAATTTACTTGCCTTTACTCTTTATGCGTCTTTACTCATTCTGCGCTTTAACTTTCGGTTTTTACATTTAAACCGTTTTACAAGCTTTTTTCTGCGTTTTTACCGTCAAAGATCCCCTAGTCGAACAAGGAGTTCATATTATAGTTATTTTTATGCCATTTAACTTTTCTGCACTTTTAACCTTTCGTCCATTTATTTTCAAAGCTATTTATCTTCCTGCAGTTTAACTTCCAAAGATCTCTAGTCGAACGTGGAGTTCAGAGTAGAATCTTTTGCACATTTACTTTCAAAGCACTTCACTTTCTTGCACCTTTATCTTCAACGCCTTTTACTTTATAAAGACGTTATAGTCGAACGCGGAGTTTGATTGTAATCTCTCGTCCTTTACTTTACAACATTTACTTTTAAAAGCTTTTACATTACTTCACTTTTACATTCTTGCTTTTAATCTTCGATGCATTACTTGCTTTCTTTTAATCTTCAAATCATCTTACTTTCCAAAAGGTTTCACAGTCGAACGTGGAGTTCAACTTAGGGTCTTTTTGCATACTTAGCACATGTTCTAGGATTTAGTATAGTCGATCCTGCAAGTTAGTCAATTTTACCCTAAATTGATAGACCATCGGTTGTTTACCAAAATTCACAGTAAACAAATTGGCACACCCGGTGGGACCCAGTGCTAAGCATTTCAAAGTTTACATTAATCTTTTTTGGGCGAATACTTCGTTATATGTTATTAAGGAGTGGAAAGTTAGCCACAACACACGAAGGAGTACCAAAAAGAAGATACACTAAAAGAATGGCAACAAATACTAATCAACAAGTTGATCCTCAAGGAAGCATTTCAAATGCTCAGTCGAGCATGGGGTCTCAGAATACTCCATATCCAGTTTCTTCGACGGGAGGACAGACGTCACCACCGGTAGTGGTGTCTGAACAAGTGCAGTCCATGGTGAATCTAGGATCAACATGTGTACGAACGTACATTCAAACTGTGTTGGAATATGTAGGACCCCAAAGTCCTAATTCGCCAACACCCTCAGGAAGTTCAATATACAGGCAAATTCCTCCTCCAAGTTTCTCACAACCATTAAGGAACCAACCATATGGTATGCCTACGTCAATAATGCAGAATTTGCATAATGCTCCACCCATATTTTCAGAAAATCTGGTCTTTTTGCCAGTACAAGGATATGGATCAGGGGGTCGAAACAACCAGAGCATAAGTGTTGGGTACTCTGGACAAGCACCTAGTCTTACAACTACATCTATAAACTGCTTAAGACAGCAAATGGATGAAAGTAATATGCAAATGGTCCACAGTTGTCTCAGACGATGGGAGAAATATTTCAACCTCTAATACAGAATAATACTCAAACTAACCAGCAAGTGGCGACACAATTAGCACGTATGGCTGATTTCATGGGAGTACCAGCACTTGAGCAAAGAGCAACAGTTGTCGAGAACGTCCCACGGTATCATCCACAGAATGTTCACGAGGCGAATATGGAGGATCATGAAATGGGCGAACCTTTTAGAGTCGAACCACAAAGGAATCAGGTGCCAGCCCATATGGAGGAAGAACCAAGAGTAGTCATGGTAAACAGGAATTAGAATGCTGACAAAATACTTAGATATGTTCGACGTCATGATGCAGCGGAAGAGAATAACTTTGCAGCTATGGTCGAAAGAATAATGACCAGAAATGGAGCAAACTTTGGCTTTACAAGGCCAAATTATACTTCACCTATAGTGGATTATATTTTGCAGGCTAAGTTACCTCCTAGGACGAAGATTCCAAAATTTAGTAAGTTTGCAGGGGACACTACTGAATCAACTGTTGAACACGTGGCTAGGTACATGATCGAAGCAGGAGAGATAGCTGGTGACGAGAGCCTTAGGATCAAATACTTCCCAAGTTCTCTTACAAAAAATGCTTTTACATGGTTCACTACTTTGCCTCCTAATTCAGTTTAGAATTGGGCCCAATTAGAACGTTTGTTTCATGAATAGTTCTATATGGGGTAAACCAAGATTAGTCTGAAAGAATTGGCTAGTATCAAACATAAGGGTACTGAACCAATTGATGATTACCTAAATAGGTTTCGACTTCTTAAAGCCAGGTGCTTCACGCAAGTGCCAGAGCATGAACTAGTTGAAATGGCCGCAGGGGGCCTAGATTATTCCATCAGGAAAAAATTAGATACCCAGTATCTCAGAGATATGGCGCAGCTAGTTGATCGAGTTCGACGTCTAGAAAGACTAAGAGAAGAGAAAACTAGGTTCAGCAAGGGTAAAAAAGTAGCTTTTGTCGACTGTAACGAAGATGTGGAAAATATGTATGATGAAACATTTTACTTCGACGAGCATGAGGTTGACGTTGCTGAATTAAAGCAGGGTCCACCTTATGCCTGTAAACTCTTAGCTCCACTTTTCTTCCTGCGTGGGGTACACAAGCCTGTGTGCTATTACATTATGAACAATGGGTGCGTAGAGGAGCAAAATGCTTTCTTTGAACGCCCTACAGAGGCTATGAAGGGTCACTTGAAGCCTCTTTATGTCACTGGAAAAGTGGAGAACGTACCTATCAACAAAATACTAGTAGATTATGGCGCAACAGTGAACTTGATGCCTCGTTTTCTACTAAGTAAAATTGTAAAATGTGATGAGGATACCAAGCCCCACAACATGGTTCTGTCGAAATATGAGGGAAAAGTGGGCTCCACTTTGGGAGTGATCCAGGTTGATCTTACAGTGGGAACAGTCACAAGACCCACAGTGTTCATGGTTGTCGAAACCAAAGCTAATTATAATTTACTCTTGGGAATAAAGTGGATTCATGGCGTAGGCGGTGTGCCTTTCAATGCACCAAAGGATTACCATTTGGAGGCCAGATGGTATCGTCGAGAACATTGAAGTCGAGCAAGGGTACTTCAAGATTCCTGTCAATTATGTCGAGGGAAATCAATTTGACAAACACTTGGTGAATATTGTTCCATGTCCTCCAGTAGAATTTGAATTTACTCCAAATGAAGCAACATTCCATTCATTATACTTGCATCCTGTCGAAGGTTTCAGATGGGACAGTGAGGTACCAGGAGAAAGGCTACCAGGTTTTGAAGGGCCTATAGGGGAACCCACTGGGTGGGGAGAAATATTCGGTGATCATGACTGAGTTCAAAGCATTGAAGAAAATTTCGGCCTACATGGCTGAAACAAAGTTACAAGCAGCTCTGGAAGCTGCTAATAATCACATGGCTGGCAAAGCCATTTATGAATTTCACCAAGAATGTCCTAGAGAGGACTCTAACCTAAAATCTCTAGATGAGATCCAAGATGGAGAGCAAGCTCAAAGGCTTGACGCCATTTACGAAGACGAACCTTTGGGGTTTGAGAAAGATCCGTTAGCAAACAATGTCAAGATGTTGGCGCAAGACCCTTTAGAAGAAATTGATCTTAGTGAGGGGGCACTCAAGATGCCTACATACATCAGCGCCAAGTTGAACCCTCAATTGAAGGTCTAAGTGGTCCAGTTATTGAAGGAGTTCAAAGACTGTTTCTCCTGGGACTATGACGAGATGCCTGGTTTGAACAGGGATCTAGTCGAACATAAGTTGCCCATGACACCTGGAAGAAGACCAGTCAAACAAGGTCCGATACGGTTTGCACCAGAAATACTGTCAAAGATTAAAGAGGAGGTCGAAAGACTGCTTCGTTGCAAATTCATTCATACAGCAAGGTATGTCGAATGGTTGGCTAATATAGTACATGTTATTAAAAAGAATGGTTCTTTAAGAGTTTGCATAGATTTTCGAGATTTAAATGTTGCAACTCCTAAAGACGAATATTCAATACCAGTAGCAGAGATGTTAGTGGATTCTGCATCAGGACATGAATATCTTAGTATGTTGGATGGGTATTCTGGTTACATCCAAATATTCATTGCTGAGGAAGATATTCCCAAAACTGCTTTTAGATGTCTCGGGGCTTTAGGCACATACGAATGGGTAGTGATGCCTTTTGGTCTTAAGAATGCTGGTGCTACTTACCAAAGAGCAATGAATTCTATTTTCTATGATTTTATAGACACTTTCATGCAAGTTTACATTGATGATATTGTTGTAAAATCTATTTCTAGGAAAGACCACATTGAACATCTTCGACGCTCATTCTTAAGGATGAGAAAGTTTGGTCTCAAAATGAATCCCCTTAAATGTGCTTTTTGTGTACAGGCAGGAGACTTTCTAAGCTTTGCAGTCATTATTGGGCAAAGTCAACTTCTTAAGAAGGTTCATCTCTAACCTAAGTGGCAAGACACAAGCTTTTTCGTCATTGCTTCGTTTCAACAAAGATAGTTTTGAGTAGGGGAAATTACAACAAGGAGCCTTCAACAAGATCAAGGAGTACCTAAGTCACCCACCAATACTGTCACCACCTTGTAGAAATAGAAGTATGAGATTATATATAGCTGCATCTGACAGAACTTTAGGGAGCATGTTGGCTCAAGAAGATGAAAATGGAGTCGAAAGGGCCATTTATTATCTTAGTAGAGTTCTAAATGATGCGGAAACTAGGTATAACATGATTGAAAAGCTGTGTTTATGCTTGTATTTCTCTTGTACCAAATTAAAGCAATATATAAAGCATGTTGATGTGTATGTATCGTCTCACTTTGATGTTATAAAACATATGTTATCTAAACCTATTTTGCACAGTCGAATTGGCAAGTGGGCTTTAGCTTTAATTGAATATTCTTTAACATATAAAACTTTAAAGGCTGTGAAAAGACAAATAGTGACCGACTTCATAGCCGACCACTCTATAAACGAAACTGATTTAAATTATGTTGAGTTAAAGTCCTGGAAGTTATACTTTGATAGATCAAACCATAGAAATGGAACAGGGGTAGGTATATTCATTATTTCTCCTGAAAAAATTCCAACAAAATTTAAATTCAGGGTCGAAGGGCCGTGTTCTAACAATGAGGCTGAATACAAAGCATTGATTGCTAGCCTCGAAATTTGTTAGAATTGGGGGCAACTAGAGTCGAAATAATGGGAGACTCAGAGTTGGTTATAAAACAAATCACAAAGGAATATAAATGTGTTAAGGAAAATCTCATTGTATACTTTGTGGTGGCGAATAGGCTGTTGAAGAAGTTTGAGGTGGTGGCCATCCAACACATACCCAGAATAGAAAATCAGGTCGCTAATGATTTAGCGCAGATTGCCTCAGGATACAGAGTGTCGAAGGAAAACCTTCAAGAAGTAATTGAGGCAAGAGGGAAGATATTGACGGTTGGATTGTGCCCATCAGATTTAGAGACAACTAAGCTTGGGTGCCTAGATGGTGAAATTTTTGAAATTTTTGCCATAGATGGTCTAACAAATAAAGACTAGAGAAAGCCTATAGTCGAGTACCTGCAAATCCAACGGGTTCGACAGATCGAAGGGTCAAGTATCAAGCATTAAGTTACATGCTCATGGGTAATGAATTGTTAAAGAAGACCCATGAGGGAGTCTTGTTGAAATGCCTTAGTGAAACAGAGGCATATTTATCACTTTTGACAGTTCATAGTGGGGCCTGTGGAGCACACCAAGTTGGCCATAAAATGAAGTGGTTATTGTTTCGACAAGGCTTGTATTGGCCTACTATGATGAAAGATTGCATAGAGTTTTCCAAGGGTTGCCAAGAGTGACAGTTCCATGCTGGCATACAACACATACCTGCAAGTGAATTACACTCTATAGTAAAACCATGGCCTTTTAGAGGATGGGCTTTGGATATAGTGGGAGAGATTCAACCAGCATCGTCAAAAAATCAAAGATATATCTTGATTGGCATTGACTACTTTACTAAATGGATCGAAGCAATACCATTAGTGAATGTAGGTCAAGAAGACGTCATCGAATTCATCCAAAATCACATCATTTATAGATTTGGTATCCCAGAGACTATTACGACAAATCAAAGATCAGTTTTTACTAGTCGAAAGATGCAGAAATTTGCCAAAGAAATAGGTTTTAAGCTCCTAACCTCTACACCCTATTATGTGCAGGCAAATGGGATAGTCGAAGCTACCAACAAGGTAGTGATTGGACTCATTAAGAAGCATGTAGGAAAGAAGCCTAGAAATTGGCATAAGACGTTAGACCAAATCCTTTGGGCATGTCGAACGTCACCCAAAGAAGCTACCAATACTACGCCATTTCAACTTACTTTTGGTCATGATGCAGTATTACCTGTCGAGATATGCTTACAATCTGTGAGAATCCAAAGGCATCATGAAATCCCTTCTCAAGATATTGGGCTATGATGATGGACGAACTAGTGGATCTGGATGAGGAAAGGCTTAAGGCCTTGGAGTTACTAAGGATACAAAAACAAAGGGTTGAGGAATCCTACAATAAAAGGGTTAAGTTTAAATCCTTTCTATATGGAGATCTAGTATGGAAAGTAATTTTGCTTATGGATCGAAGAGATAGAGCTTTAGGCAAATGGTCTCCTAAATGGGAAGGCCCATTCCAAGTCATACAATTATTCTCCAATGGTGCTTATGAAATTGAAGAATTAGACAAAGATAAAAGAATCTTGAAAGTAAATGGAAAATATTTGAAAAAGTATAGGCCTATCTTGCAAGAGATTTGTGTCAAAACTTAAAATTTCATTAAGAAAGCACAAAGGCCAAAATAGGCCAAACGATGCTAACATGGCATACCCAAAACAAAAATCAATACAACAATTCATAACACAAAACAGGGATTAATCAAAATCCCTCAAATCAATGGACTTGAGGTATTCCATGTAATTCTCATCAGCTTCATCATCAGAATTGTTAGTATGAGGACGTGCTTTCTTGGATATCTTCATTCTGGTTTCTTTCGTCTTCACGTGAGGGGGTGCTTCAGTGGAGGCCTCAAGTTTTGTGGCTTCCCTAGTCGTCGCCACCACCGCAAGTTCCTTTGAACCTTTTGCCTGGTCCTTGAGAGCGGGTTTTTCTGTATTGGTGTTCATACTTGCTTTGCTAAGTACAAGACGTGGTTCAGGAGAAAGAAGGATTTATAGAGGAAAGACTGGCATGGATTGGTCAGTCAAACGGTGGAAGTTTATTGGTCTTGGGAGTATGCCTAAAAAGGCTATGCTTTAAATACCATAATAAAGCTAAAAGCCTATACCATTGGAGCAATAAATGGAACTGGGAAAAGGCATTTTTCTAGAAAAAGGAAGAGGCCTTAATCACGAATTAGACTCAAAATTGAGGCCATAAAAATAATACGTTATTCATGTGCCATAATAAAAAAAAACAACAACGTGTCGAAAGACATAATATGGCGCAAATAATCAAGTTAAAAGGTAAAATATTGTCATTACATAAAGATGGCTCGAAAGGCCACAAAACCAGTGATGATTACAAAAGCAGAGGTCAAAAAGTGATCAGAAAGGAAGCTTTGATTTGAGTCGAGCAAAAATGTTCACGTGCTGCAAGCTCTTTTTCCAACTTTTGTGCCGCATTAATGAAGTCAATAGTGCTCTTCAGCTCTTGGGACATATCAGGGTCGCCAAAGCGTTGCAACTCAAGGTTACGCTGTTCAGCATTAGAGATCTTCGTTTGAAGCTCCTTGATTTGTTGCCGCCACGCATCAATGTCTTTCTGATTAGAAATTAGCTCTTCTTGACGCTGTTTCAACCAGCAAAGTCATCTGAGGTAGGATGACTGAGAGGAGTCGAAGAAGCAGAAGCAAAACCACACTTTTGCCCAAGGATCCTTTTAGCATAATCCCTGGGATTCAACCACTTGAGAGCTGTTAAAGGATCTTCAGGGGTCACGATGGGAGGTAGAGTTTTCTTCACCACAAGCGAAGTATGTTGGGATTCAGGACCAGCTTGATTTTCTTCTTCCACCTCTTCTTCCTCTTTCTCTTCATCATTCTCTTCAGATTCTCCTTCATCTCCTTCTTCTCCTTCCTCTTCTTAGTCCTGTTCTTTTTCTTCCTCAACTCTCACTGCTTCCTCTTTATCTTCAGCGAATGGAGGATTGTTTGGATTTTAAGTAGGTTCAGGATGCATTTCCTTTGGCTCTGCGTGAATAGCTGAGTGTGGACTGTCAGTTGTTGGTGAGTTGTTGGTGGGTATGGAGGAGTACGGGCTTGTTCGACAGCCACCTCATCAGTGACCATAGGATCAGTCTGATCGAGAGGTGGGGGACTCAAAGCATCGTCCTCCCCAAAGTTGAAACCTTCAGTTTGAGCTTGCTGCGTAATGGTTGGCGCCAAAGGGGGTTCATTTCCTGCATAAGGAACATTAGGTTGGTTTACCTTACTTAAGCCAAAGCTAAGATCCGAAGAAGGATGATAAGTTGGCTCACCTTGGCTATTGAGGGAATAAGTGGCAGAAGCACCTGAAACTAGAGAAGGATTGGTGGTGGTATCAGCCTGAAAACACAAGTGAAAGAAAATAAGGCTAAGAAGGTGATTAACAAATATACATGTGACAAAATGTTGGTACACATACCTGAGCTAGTGTAGCACCAGGGTTAGCATTATCACCCCCATGGTCGCTAGAAGTTGACTTCGAGGTAACCGTATGAGGTTCTTCTTCGACACCACATGAAATGGATGTCGACCCTTCAATTGAGGTGGGCCAGTAGGTCCAGATGCCTTTATAGGTTTCTTTCTCTTTTTTACTAGAACCTCCTCAAGAGATTCATAGGCATCTGAGGCCACAACGATGGGAGCATCCTTCTTACCTTTCTTGGAAGGAGTAGAGGGTTTGCGCCCAGTCTGAGAAAATAAAAAGAGACAATGCAAGTGTGAGAAATAAGTCACATAGTAATAAAAGAGGCAAAAGATATGATATATACTTGTCTGCCTTCCATTTCCTTGCCACTTTGTGAAGTAGCAGCCCTAGTGGACGAAGCTTTCGTAGGCACAGCTGGAAAACAAGAGATAATTTCCAGTTAAATATTGAGGGTTTAATTGCATAATCATAAGTAAAAGGCTTCAAACCTTCATTGTCAGATTCGACACGAACGTCCTGAACCCCTATACGAATATGTCATTTAAAACTGTCTAAAGTGTGCTTAGTCGGAACCACTCGTCGAGCCTTTGGTTGAGACTGTTGTCGAAGGAGTTTTAAATCCTCACCACAGATAAACCAATATGGAAATGAAGGGGCAAGTGCTACTCTGAAATCAGCAGTAGGAAAGCGACAGAATTTAGGGGGGAAAGTTTAAAAGCTACTTCATAACGTTTCTCACGAGGAATGGTAGGAGGAATTTTTAATGTATCCAGTTTTTGTAAAAAGTTTCTTTTTAAAGTAACAGCAGCCTCATGAATGGTTCGACTAAGATCATCTGGTCGATAAACAGTTTCAAAGTATTTCTGGAAAGCTTGAATTTCTTGGATATGAGTGAGCTTACTCTTCTTCGTCTTGTTCTGCACATCAAGCAAAGCCTGGTCAAGTAGTGAGGAAAAGGTGGTAACATTAAGAAAATGCTCATGGTAATGTTTCGACCACCAATGGTGGGAAGAGGAAGTGCATAAAAAAGAAGGTTCGAAGAACACAGGCGAAAGCACTCCTCTCTTCTTGCTCAAATCAACGAAGATGTCAGCAATTGTTTCTTCGACAAAGCTGGCAGTATGACGGACGACTTGGCCCTTCTTTTCATACAAACACCTAGGAAAACTTTGAATCAACCCAAATTGACTAGAAACAAGGTTGGGCTGATACGCAATCAAAGATGCTAAACCTCTCCCAAAATTGATCCTGTTAGCAATAAATCTAGGAATTAAAAAGGCTTCCTAGATTGAAACAGATCCATCATCACCCTGCCCATGAGGAGTAGGAAATGGCCTTTTAAACCATGTAGGGCCAAACTTCCTTGCAACAAAAGGTGCCATACTAGAAGTAAACTCATGGCATTTAGCAAACATCAGGATGTAACTAGTGAATGCTCCTTTAATGGTTTCATCATCATCGTTGGGAGTCAGTTGAACCAAACGAGGTCCTTCGATGCTTCTCCCCACGATCTCAGCTGAGGTCTCGTCAACTAGACCTTTCCTGGGAAGGCTAGCTTCAGACATTGCATTGAGCCACAACTGAAGCAACCATAGAGGACCATTCAAAGACACAAAATTATGGGCCTCCATACGCATCAGTTGAGAAGTTGTTTCATTCAGAGATTCATAAAGGTTCGTCAGAATAAGTTCGCTCAAGCAGACACATGTGCTATGATGGAGCTGGTTAGCAAGGGGCAGGTATTTTTTGGCTACCTGCAAAGATTTGGTACATAACACGTATCTCGACAGCCATATGGCGAGAAACGCCACATGCTCTTCATCAGATACGCCGTCAGTAGTTTGGTCGAAATGGTGTTTGATGAAGTGAGTATAAGTGAGTTTGGAGTTGGGGATATGTATGTAGTCTTTAGCATCAACATCAGGTTGGTAGGAGACACCATCAGGACGAAGGTCGGTGATAGCGGCTATGTCAAAAAGGGTTGGGGAAACCATCCCACATGGCAGATGGAAGGTATAGTTAGTACTATCCCAAAAGTATAAGGATGTCATCAGCAAGTTCATACAATATGGAATGTTAGTCTTCAACAACATGAGAAGGTCATAAATCCCCACAGATTTCCAATGATCAGCTGTAACCTTCTCCATCTTTGCCATCCAAAGGTCAAAGTCTTTAAGAGGACTAACGACTCTCACTAGTCGAGTACCGTCAGCAAGATATCCAAGGTTGAAAATTGGCAATGGAGTTTCTTCAGCAGTATTGGTAAGGGGTATAGGGAAACTTTTTTGCCCTAACGACCTGGTTCTCCGGTAAGACGATAAAAACTCACTCAGCCTTTCGTCAGAAATATCAACCTGTGCTAAAGGACTAGAGAGTGCGTAGGGTTTACCCGAAACAATTAAAGGAATCATTACCTGAGAGTGGTAGATGCTCCATGCAGCTTCAGAGGTGGGTTCCGGTACACATTGATGATTCTCCACCAGTTGAGGGCCAACTATGTTCGTGAAAGGAGGAATGGCTTGTTTGGATTGAGTAACGCGTTCCTTCTGGGTTTTCTTCTCCTGAATGGTAGATTAGAAAGATGCCATAGTTGTTGAAAGAAGTGAAATGGTTTTTATCTAAGTGGGATGAAGAAAGATGAAGAAGGATATAGGATGCTTGAGATTCTAGAGAGTGTAAAAAATGCACAAAGTGGTGAAGGAAGGTATTTATAAGCATTTAGAAATCCCAAAGGACTAAATCCACCGTTGAAGACAATCAGATAGTGGGACGCGTGTCTGTTTTTGAAGAGAAGATGCGTATGGGCAGTTATGGTCAGACTGTAAATGTACGTTTTCAAGACAAAGTAATGATAAAAATGACTGAAAAGATGTTTAGGAATTTATCATAATGGCATGATTTCATAAGCGTGGAAGGAAAAGAAATGAACAGTTAACCACTAAAACAAGTAGTGGGTGGTTCAGTCAAAGCCATGCAAGATTAACACGCGTCGAAACAGTGAAGGAAAAAATGACCTTCCTACCAAAACTGGCGAAAGGACATTATTTGGGGGCAATTTGTTAGCTCTCAATTTTCAACGCTAGTTGATTTTAGAATCATCTCAAGTCAAAATGTCAATTTGACATATCTGAAATTTTCGACACAATCAGGGAGCAATCCAAGTCGAAGAGAGGTGGACAAAATTGGAGGGAACACGTAGAAGTTTTGGAAAGTGCTCGACAAGGGTCACGCTGAAGAGAACACGTAGAAGTTACAACCAAAATTGGAGGGAAATATTAAGTGTTTAAAATTCAAACCAAGAGTGGACGAACGTGGGAACGGTTGAGATAGTGGAAAAGCGCCAAAAGAGACACGTTGTGAAGCCTCAACCGTTATTTAGTAGTTACTTTCTAGTACTATAAATAGTTGTCATTTTTATGTAGTAATGGTGTTCATTCATTTTATACTAGTCACTCCAAACAACTCAAAGTACCCGCGTGTAGAGAAACGAGTTAGCAAGAATGTATGTGATACAACACCAACCCTTTTCCATTAATGCAATTTACTTGCCTTTACTCTTTATGCGCCTTTACTCATTCTGCGCTTTAACTTTCGGTTTTCACATTTAAACCATTTTACAAGCTTTTTTCTGCGTTTTTACCGTCAAAGATCCCCTAGTCGAACGTGGAGTTCAGATTAGAGTTATTTTTATGCCATTTAACTTTTCTGCACATTTAACCTTTCGTCTATTTATTTTCAAAGCTATTTATCTTCCTGCAATTTAACTTCCAAAGATCTTTAGTCGAACGTGGAGTTCAGAGTAGAATCTTTTGCACATTTACTTTCAAAGCACTTTACTTTCTTGCACCTTTATCTTCAACGCCATTTACTTTATAAAGACATTATAATCGAACGCGAAGTTTGATTGTAATCTCTCGTCCATTACTTTACAACATTTACTTTTAAAAGCTTTTACATTATTGCACTTTTACATTCTTGCTTTTAATCTTCGACACATTACTTGCTTTCTTTTAATCTTCAAATCATCTTACTTTCCAAAAGGTTTCATAGTCGAACGTGGAGTTCAACTTAGGGCCTTTTTGCATACTTAGCACATGTTCTAGGATTTAGTATGGTCGATCCTGCAAGTTAGTCAATTTTACCCTAAATTGATAGCCCAGCGGTTATTTACCAAAATTCACAGTAAACAAGGTGCTTGGCGATCTTACTTATGATGCTGGATGTGAATGATATGTGGGGTCATAGGGGTAAAAATTAGGGTATTACACCTACATAAAAGCATATTGTATTTGAACGTTTATAAATAAGCAATTACATTAATGTTTAAATAAACTAATAAATTAAAATATCAATGAGACTAAATGCTTATTTACATTGACTTATTCAAGTTTACATATTAACATAAGTTTTGTAATATTATTTGTTTGAGAGAACTTATGAAAACAACTTATGATATTGTTCATAAGATTTTTTTTAAACTTATTTTAATACGTTCTTCAAGATAATTAAGCTTTAGTTTTTATTTTAATTCAAAATACAAATACAATATAATAATAATAATAATAAAGTTATTCCTATTTATTTAAACAGGTCGTCCTGATAGGCTTAAAAGACTTTTTTTTAGGGTCTCTGGCCTAGCCTTTTTAATTAATTAGCCTCATAAAAAAGTCTAGGCCTTTTCTATTTGATAAAAAAGCCTGGCCTGGTCTGAGCCTATGTAGGCTAGGCCATATGCCTCTATTAGTTGGTCTGGCTTATCACCCCTAGTCACAAATGATGTGTTCAAGAGATTGAAGATGAACATGAGCATGGAAGACTTGGAGCACTTGAATTAAGTTGTGTGTTGAAAGCATTTTGAGTCATTCAAGTGCTATAACCGATTAACACGGGGGTGTAACCGGTTATAGCAAAGGCAATTTCACTTATTGAGTCTCAGAAAAGGAAAATACTCGCAGTTGTAATCGATTAACCACATACTTAACCTGTTATCATTGAATGTGATTAAATTGTAATGTCAGTTGTAACCGATTAAAAAAATGGTGTAACCGGTTAGAGGCATGAGTTTTGCTAATTTTCTATTATGCAATTGTTTGTTATGGATCCCAATCAGTTTGTAACACTTGTATAAATATGTTGGATGCATTCTGATCCAAGGTTAATGCAATATTGATTCTCACCCTCAATTATCCTCTCTCTCTCTCTCTCTCTCTCTCTCATAATTTTCCTCTTTCACTCTTCACATTCCAATTCTCTCCATCATTGTTCACCAATCTTGTGATTCAAAGTTCCTACACGTTATTACATTATTCAAATTGAAAAATAAAAGTGAACAATTGTTGCACACGATTGTGAGACTAAAATAAAATTAACTACAAACTGAGTCAGATATAATACATTTTCATACGAGAGATACGAGTGACAAAGATGTTAGGGTTTTATTTTGAGAGAGACGAGTGAAAGAGGTATTAGGCTTTTATTTTGAGAGAGACGATTGTTATGTACTGAAGCAAGATATGATTTCGCTTATATATAAATAAGTAACACCTTTTACCAAGGTTGATAATATGAACCGTGATGAAATGGTTCCACCTTACACCATGGTTGATTATAAGAATCGTTGTGATATACAAGGTCAAGTCTATTATGTCACGATAAATAGAAAATTGTTGGTGCTAGGATTCTAACTCTTTCACTCCAAGTACATTTCACTATGGTTGTTAACTATGACCGTAGTGAAATGTCTTTTAGAAAATACCAAAAAAAGAGTTATTACCACGGTTAATAGGAAGACCGTTGTAAAATGAGTGTTACAAAATATCTATTTAATAGTAGTGCCATTTGGAGCCACTTCCAATTATTAAAATGATTTTCAGAATAAATGGTTTGGTTTATAAACCAAAACCATAAAATGGGGTTGGTTCACATGATTTGGTTAACCATGCACACCCTTAGTATATGGTATTTATTTTTAAAAATTTTTGAAACGTTGCAGACCAAGGTTTATACCCCATATTTAGGTTGGCTGAGGTCAAAGTTTTGTCATTAAATGTATTATTTATAGTAGTGATTCAAAGACTCGGATGGTGTCTCGATTCAATAAATTCCCTTGAGTGCACCTATGTGATAAGTAGTAATATCATCATGTTTCTTGTTTGTTTTCCTCTAAATTTCATGTGTGTTTTCGTCATCCTAGTTTCATTTTATGCGTTTTGTCTTGTTTTCATGATTTCACGTAATAATATGGCGTTGGATCGAATCAGAGCAAGAAAGACCAAAGTTTGAGCGAAATAAAGCTCTTCTCATACAAACTTTCCAAGACCAACGTGGCCTAGTCGTGTCCCGCGACACGGACCGTTTTGTCCCCTTTGAGCCACCTCCATGCAAGCAACCAGAGGCTAACATGGCCAGCCCGTGTCAGCCTTCAGGCAGTTTCAAACTTTTGATTTTTGGGCCATTTTTGTGACCTTTCATCATCCATAACCTCCATAGCATTGATAATTAAAGATTAGTGGTAGTTAAGCTTGAAATTAATACCAATAATGAGTCAATTATGTCTTGGATTAATATAAATAGAGAGGCATCAAGAGAAATCATCACTTCTACTACCATCTTATTTTGCAATTGTTATTTTTCTTCGTATTTTGCTTAAGTTCTAGCAACTTTTGTAATTTTGCTGCACTTTTGGTATTGAAATCTTACCTTCATTTTCATTTCAAGTTGTTATTATTTTTACTGCTTTAATTTGTTTATCTTCTTGCAATGTCTCTAAATTTCTTTATTTCTGTTGTTTACCTCACCATGTGTGAGTAGCCCCTTAAGGACAAGGGGTTGTGAGAGCTTATCTCATGACAACCCCATCGAATTTATCCATTAAAGTATTACGAGAAATATCTTGAGTGTATTTTTACTTTAGAGTCCTCGTTACAATTCAAACATCTAGCTCGGTTGCAAAAGCAAAGATAATATAAATGTTGATCATGTATAGAAAGATAATGATCTGACATTCGAAAGTGGTTTGCTAAACAATAGAGTTATGAGGTGCCCGTCGTGACAAGGCGACTCACTTTCGATTGAGAAAACTTTTACCCGTTCCGAGATCAATGTCTAGACTGTGCATGCCACGAAAGTGGGTGACACACACTTTCATATACTTATCTATGAAAACTCTCAAATGTATCTCGTAATCAAATTTGGATAAAACGTTGGGGGTGAGTATAGAGTTGCAATCATAAATCGTATGTCCTATTTTAATTATTTGTCAATTTCTATTTCAAACTGCATCAAACAAACTCTTTGCGATGGTTTTAACTAAACATAGTTAGAGTTAAATTCGTAATCATACACCTCTCTGTGGAATCGACCTTTTTACTGCTTGACACAACCGTGTACTTATGATTTCACATCATGCCTATGCATGTCATTTTCATCCTCTAAGTGTGTGGTGCACATGTCGCCATCATTGCAAAAAAAACATTTCACCAACCCAATATATATTTAATGCGCATGTTCCCCATGTAATTGCTCTCACAAAGCAAGAAAACTCATCTTCATTAATAAGGTTACCATGGTTCAAATTCCTGATATGCTATCACTCATTCCTACATCAATAATCTTCGCCTTGTGGTTGATTGCAAGGACTTAGAGAAAATTGTTCAGGGCTGAGAAACAGCCTATAAATGGTGCAATCTACATTGCCTAAATTCTTATAAAAAACCTTACGGCAGTGCCGCATAAATACACCTACATCACGTGGCGCCTCACAGAGACAGCTGAGAAACAGCCTATAAATGGTGCAATCTACATTGCCTAAATTCTTATAAAAAACCTTATGGCAGTGCCGCATAAATACACCTACATCACGTGGCGCCTCACAGAGACAGTTATAACAAACTCTTTATATAAGTGTGACTATGACTCACAATCAAGTACAATTTAACTCACACTTACAAAGTTCTACCTCAATCTCATATTGACTTGAGTATCGAAATACTAACTTTTTTTTTTTTTTACAGATACCCACTTTGATCACCAAAAAACCATTGCCACCACACTAAAATATTTTCGATCCGATTGGCATAAAAAAAACATATCAATCATTTTATATTTTAATATGAAATAGCGATAATGTGTTTTTAATGCGATTCTTACCATAATAATAATAATAATAATAATAATAATAATAATAATAATAATAATAATAATAATAATAATAATAATAATAATAATAATAATAATAATAATAAATAAAATTGATATTCATTCATAATATAAATATACTTTTATATTATTAGTTATCCATAACTTCTTCTTTTTTTAAGTATTTAAAATTTATTTGAATTAAATTTTATATATTACTTATTAATGATTGTGATAAGACGAAATTGTTTTTATATCAATCTTACTAATCATTCTTTAAAATAAATATTCTTTTCAATCCTATTTATAAAATTAAATTTGAATTTTTAATTTATTGAATAATTAATTTACTTGTCTATTAATAAACCATGTACATCGATTAATGTACTTGAATCTAAAAACCAAACTTTCTTTATAAAAAGAATCTAATTCACCATACAACATAAAAGATCTACAATTTAAAACCCTAATCTCAGTATTTAGCATAACTCATGTAGATATATGCTATGTGTGTTAGTGCACCTTAAACAAATCATATACTATTATTTGACTTCAAAATTCCAACAAATTAAACCAAAAAAAATGTCATTGCCATGAACCAAACCATGCATTCCGTTTCCGATACTGACCTAAACTCAAACTCAGCAACACCATCAGAACAACCCATTGATACAATAATGTCTGAAACACCACAACCCCAAAACGACGTCGTATCAATGTCCCCTCAAAACGACAACCCTCACAACTCCTCCGAAGACCAAAACCCCACTCTTTTATACCCAAACCCTACCCAACCTCGAAAACGACGTCGTCGTAAGAAATTCTTCACTGAACTAACCGCAACAACCTCATTAGCCAAAAACCGCAAAAACGGCGTCGCTAAAGACTGTGACGACGAAGCCCTAATTGCTATTTCCGTAGGGTTTCCTGTTGATTCCTTAACGGAGGAAGAAATTGAAGCGAATGTCGTTAAAACAATTGGTGGTTCTGAGCAATCGAATTACATTATTGTTCGGAATCACATTCTGGCTAGGTGGAGATCCGATGTTAATGTTTGGTTGACTTATGATCTTGCTGTAAAGTCAATTCGATCTGAACATAAGGGTTTGGTTGAAACGGCTTATAGGTTTTTGATTGAGCATGGGTATATTAATTTCGGACTTTCTCCGGAGATTAAAGCAGTGAAGGTTCGGTCTTTTGATGGAATTGAGAGGGGGAGTGTGATTATCATTGGTGCTGGGTTGGCGGGTTTGGTTGCGGCGAGACAGTTGGTGTTTTTAGGGTTTAAAGTTTGTATTTTGGAAGGTAGGACTCGACCGGGTGGGAGGGTGAAGACGAAGAAGGTGTTTGGTGGGGATGGTGTTGAAGCTGCAGCTGATTTGGGTGGAAGTGTTCTTACTGGTGTTAATGGGAACCCCCTTGGTGTTCTTGCTAGACAATTAGATTTGCCGCTTCATAAGGTTAGGGATGTTTGTCCTCTTTATATGCCTGATGGAAAATGTGTTGACTCTGAGGTGGATTCCAGGGTTGAGGTGTTGTTTAATAAACTGTTAGAGAGGGTTTGTAAGCTTAGGCAAGCTATGATTGAAGAGGTTAAGAGTGTTGATGTTCCTTTAGGGACTGCATTAGAGGCGTTTCGAAGGGTTTATAAGGTTTCTGAGGATAAGGAAGAGAGGATGTTGTTGAATTGGCATCTTGCTAATTTGGAGTATGCAAATGCCACTCTTATGTCTAATTTGTCTATGGCTTATTGGGATCAGGATGATCCTTATGAAATGGGTGGCGATCACTGCTTCATTCCTGGAGGGAACGAGACATTTGTTCGCGCGTTGGCTGAGGATCTTCCGATTTTCTATGGAAGGACTGTGGAGTGTATTAAGTATGGAAGTGATGGAGTATTGGTGTGTACTGATGAACAGCAGTTTCGTGGGGATATGGTGCTTTGTACTGTGCCTTTGGGTGTTCTTAAGAAGGGGTCGATTGCGTTTGTCCCTGATCTTCCTCAGAGGAAGAAAGATGCAATTCATAGGTTAGGGTTTGGTTTGCTTAATAAGGTTGTGATGCTGTTTCCGACTAATTTCTGGGGTGGGAACATTGATACATTTGGTCACTTGACAGAGGACTTGAGTATGAGGGGTGAATTTTTTCTGTTCTATAGCTACTCTTCAGTGTCCGGAGGCCCGCTTCTCGTGGCTCTTGTTGCCGGGGAAGCAGCTATTAGGTTTGAGATGATGTCGCCGTTGGAGTCTGTCAAAAGGGTGTTGGATGTTTTGAAAGATATTTTTCATCCAAAGGGGATTGTTGTTCCCGATCCCGTTCAGGCAGTCTGTACTCGGTGGGGACAAGATACCTTTGCGTACGGATCTTATTCCTATGTTGCTGTTGGATCTTCAGGCGATGATTATGATATACTTGCAGAGAGTGTTGGAAATGGGAGGGTGTTCTTTGCTGGAGAAGCAACTAGCAAACAGTACCCTGCAACAATGCATGGAGCATTTCTTAGTGGAATGAGAGAAGCTGCAAACATTTTGAGAGTGGCAAAGAGGAACAGTAATTCTTCAATGCCCTTTGACGCAGCTAAAAATATCGCCGCTGATGTGAATGACGATTTGAACAAACTATTTGTGAAACCTGACCTGAGTTTCGGGAGCTTCTCCGCGGTGTTTAATCCAAAACCAAATGATCTTGAAACTAGATCAATACTAAGGGTTAAAATTGGAGGAACTGTATTGGATTCTCCCAGTCTTTATCTTTATGCATTGCTTTCAGTGAAGCAGGTCATCGAGTTGAGTCAGGTCGAAGGAGATGAGAACAGGATGAGAATGTTAAATCGAGATTTAGGGGTCAGTTTAGTTGGGAAGAAAGGTTTAGGTAGCACTGCTGAGTCTCTTATTGTAGACATAAAGTTGTTTAGATCTCAGCTTTATGAAGCAGAAAATGGTCTTAGTAATAGTATCATGGAAGAATGAAATCTCCTGGTTGCAACTAGACGTAATTAAATTCTTTTTTTCTTTCTTTTCTTCTCACTCTTCGCAATTTTTCTTAATGATTTTCTATGCTGAACTTAGTGACTTCCCACCGCAGTATTACATTATTTTATGATTAATGTTTAAATGTGTAAATGTTTAGTGCTAACTTTGTTAATTACCATTGTATCAACAAAGCAAAGACAAAAAACTTTGTTAATTACTAATACTCCTCAAGATCAAGAATTTGTTGAAATCATCTACTTAATACAAGGCAGCAGAGGAGTATGTGGTGTTGAGGACATGCTTTGGGGCATTGAGCTGTTTTAGGTTTTGTTTTTTTCATCCCTTTATTAGTTTTCTGTAGACCTATCTCTGTTTTTTTTTAATGGCAAAATATAATATATAATGAGAAAAGTTAATCCAGATATAAAGGAGAATCACATACACGCCTAAGTTCGGCACAAAAAATGCATGATAAAGATCAAAACAAAAATACCAAGGTCAAAACAAAAACAAAATGCATGATAAAGATCAAAACAAAAACACCAAGGTCAAAACAAAAACACTAACAAAAAAACGAGCCTAGTAACAATAAGATCTGAGAAGAATTTTCCACAAGAAAAGATAAAAGAGACTCCGCCCCACTTTGCTCCAAGTAAATCGTTGATGTTTAGATGCTTAGAACCTTTATTGACTCATAACGAGGGTAGGATTCTAGGGATTCTCCAGATGTTTAGAACCTTTATTGACTCATAATGAGGGTAAGATTCTCCAACCACATAGAGAAAAGGTAGAAGTAGTTCGAACACCTATCCAAATACCATTTACATATCAAAGAAAAGCTCAAGACCTTCAAATCCTCTATATTCACAGCTAAACATGAAAAAAAATCAAATCAATATGAGACGTTTAGATAACCCAAACCACAACTTATCAGACAATTAAATGACCCCTTTAATTTTAATTGAAACTCCTAAGGAATTAAACAACTAAAAAATGATTGAGTATCCCGATTAATAACAAATGATCAATCCATCCACCTAAAGATCATATATTAGAAGAGAGTCAAAACAATATCACAAATCGCAAATAAATGAAAGGTTAATCCATCCACCTAAAGATCGTATACTAGAAAGTCAAAACAATATCACAAATGACAAATAAATGAAAAGTTGACTCAACAACACACCCACAGAGATTGCATGAGACCTTAGCCTCCCCTAGACTAATCTCACCCTCAACTAAATTAACTCTAAAAGTAAACTTGTCTAAAACAAGTTTTCAAAAGAAGATGACAATCTTGGACGGAGTGCAACTAAGTCAAATAGAAGATAAGACAAAATCCTTCCTAGTCAAGAGAATGGAAGAGTTGAGACTCTCATGAATTAGGAATCTTGGACGGAGTGCAACTAAGTCAAATAGAAGATAAGACAAAATCCTTCCTAGTCAAGAGAATGGAAGAGTTGCAACTTGGTAGACCATATCCTTTCCCACCTTCCACCACCAACGGTTAGAACCAGACGAGAGAGAAACCTTTAACAAAAAAAGGAAAAAGTTTTCCATAAGCACATACTTCGAACAAAGAAAGGTCTCATCCAAAAGAAATTCCACCTCAATTGATCCCCACAAACATTGCCACTTCACACACTAATCTATATGAGTTATAGTCAATAAGATACAACTCATGAAATCATTCTTTTAGAGAGATCACTCCCACCGAATGATCATTCTAAAAAAAAAGGTGTTCAGACCATTCAATATTTTTTTACTCAAACCATCAATAAACCAGTGAGACATATCCCCTTTTTAGAGTATAAGTAAGAAATCATTTTCCACAAGGACGAGGCTAACTAGAGGTTGGAAGATCTACGACCTCTAAAGACATCCCCTTATTTTATCCATGTACTATCATCATTTTATAGTTTTAACATAACTCTTATAATTAGCTAAATTTATTATAAATTTATTAAAAATCTATTTACTTAATTTTTACAATTAAAGAAATTAATTTTGAATATATTATTATAAAATTTGTCTAACGAATTTTAAAAATTTTAAAATCGAATTTTTATGCTTAAAATCGGCTATCAAACAAAAAATTAGTTATAAAAATTTAAAATAAGTTACAAAATTGGTTATGGAGATAACCAATTTATAATTTTGTTTTAAAAAAATATGTTCAATTATGACCATTGATTCTAATATCCAGTTATAATAATTGATTTATATACGATTATGGATTAATTTAGGGATAAACAATTCATGAACAACTTTAATGGTTTCCAATATCCTTATTTTCTTCAAAAACGTCAAATCTTTTGAAAATATCAAAAAATGTAACATGTTATCTTTCTATACATTTCTTGGTTGGAATGGATAAGTGTGGTAATTCTTATATTAGTTCCAAAGCTTTTGTTTCCTCTATATCTTTTTTTGTTTAACATTTGTTATGAGCTATCCACAAGGTCCAAAGAGTGAGGCTCCAATAAATAAGTAATTGAGAATCCAACGCAGAACATGTAGTCACCTTTTCTTATTGAACATGCAATCCTTCTAGCAAAAACCTTGTCAACTATTTTGGTCAATCTGACGACTGACTACAATCCACACCTTGTCACACACATCCAAATGTTAAGCGTTTCTCCATTTTAAAAAAGGAAACACATTGCTTCTATACTATTCAAATTCTCTCTCATTTAAACACCAATTTTCACTCTCATACTAACTTGGGCATTGGAGTGCTAACCTTTTAGGCCAGACCCCTTCTCCATCACATCAGAAGGTCAAAACCACTGCAACAAGCTCTATGTCCTCACTTTGTGATCCATTTCAGTTCCTCTACAAAACATTGGTGCCTTCTGTGTGAACCGTCTTTTGATTTCTATGATTTCCCATTGTCAGACCTCTCATAATTCAATCAAATATCCTCCGTTAAAAATCTGGATATTTCCCACTCGAAGTGCAGATCTCTAAAGATATTTGTTTCTCCGTTCAAAAGCAAGTCAGTGATGTTGCTATCGCTGAGGTTTCCATAAATCTCCCACTTACTCATCAAGGAACAAACAATTAAGTGTTAGTGGCTTCTCCGTCTATTCCTTCACCACAAGATCATGTCCAACCTAGGTAAAATCAAAGAGCATTTTGACCTCTTCCATTCTTGGGATCTGCACCACGATTTCACCAGTGTGAGTCTTCTTTCAAACCTCCACCATCACCTATAATACTTGGACAAGAAATGTTTCCTAGTATTCAATTGTTGTAGGCTAACCTTTGCGTACAAAGAACTAATGACCCACCGAATAATGTTTACTACATGATGCATCAACAGAACACTCAGGCCTTAGCATAGAGATTATTTTGGATTGAAAAGAGCTTACACCATGTTATTCCGAGGAACAACATGATATAAGAGATAGCTTTGCAGAGCTGTGAGTTGCAAGATCTTTTCACTAACTAAGATTGGATCAACCATGGCCTAGTATACATAGGGGTGAGCTAGGGATGGGTCGGGAAGGGTTATGACTAACCTTAACCATGTCCTAAACTTTAGTCGGGCTATTTTAATGACCCTAACCCCTACCTAAACAAAAAAAACCGATAATATATAAGTTAGTTTAAATCGGGTTAATGTAAGACGATATCGGGTTGACCCGAAATATGTGAAAAAAAATGTAATGACTTAAAAAATTTATTATAGTATTTTTAAAAATTCATTTAAATAAGAAATATGAATAAAATCATTAGC
Organism: Lathyrus sativus; assembly: GCA_963859935.3. Lineage (NCBI taxonomy): Eukaryota > Viridiplantae > Streptophyta > Magnoliopsida > Fabales > Fabaceae > Lathyrus > Lathyrus sativus. The sequence goes on along the minus strand of OZ012735.1, from coordinate 701,715,309 downwards.
ATAAATGAAAAACAATAAAGTCATCTAAAGTCAATTTTTTAAAATAAAAAACATGATGTAATTCTATATATGTCATCACCCTTTTATTTTCACTAAAACATAGTAAGAAGATGTAAATTTAAAAACACGATGTAAGAGAACTAGAGAAGTGTGAAAGTTGAAAAGTGGGAAGATGTGTACTTAGTACTTACTAAGTGCATATATTAAATTATGAGGTTGAAAGTAGAAAAGTGTATTGGAAATTTGGAGTAATCTAAATATACTAAGAAATTAAATGAATAAATAGTACCACATGTGCATTCATAATATTATGACGGTTTGGATAACCCGAGGGTCAACCCGAACCCGTCCCAACCCGGTATCGGGTTCATTTTTGGACAGTCCTTTTTCTCTTCCATTTTTTGCATGAGACGGAAAAAAGACTAACTCGAAACTATTGGTTTGGGATGGGTCTTCGGGTTGGATTGGATTCTGCACACCCCTAAGTATACATCCCTTCTATATAGAGTGTGTATCTATGTGCTTATAAGTATGAAACAAAAGATTGTGATGCTGGCAACCTTTTTGATATTTTGATGACAACAATACTGATAAAGATAAATTCGATGGTGATATCTTTCTAACTCTCTGATGGTGATGATTAACTTGAAGATATCTCAAGCCTCATCAAGTTAAAGATTCAAGGTTCTAGTGAAGTACTCATATGATTGGTATATTTGGCAAAGGACCTTGAAAGTTTTAGAATTCTAAAAGAGATGAAGTGTGAAATCTCGTCTGGTCGTGTCTGTCTGAGTGATCAGAGTCTTGCGAAAGTATGAGGGTAACTCTTAAGATAAAAGGAAACTCACACACACACACTGTTAAAAATGCTTTAGCCTCTTTTTACTTAACAAAATCATCTAGAAGTATTTTCAAGGCCTAACTAATTGATTAGGGGACTGTCTGTTGATTAAGAGACTTTTTTATAACTGTCTAATCCATTAGAACCTTTGCATAATCTATTAGATGATGCCTACTCAAGTCTATAATCAATTATGAAAGTCTCTTAATGATTGGTAACGACTATATATATCTAAAAATTTCCTTTTTTGAACACAATAATTGATTGCTTGAAGCACCTAAACGATTAGTCTAATCGATTAAGTCATTAATTATCCCATGAATTCTTTCCATTTTAAGCCAAAAAAAATTGTATCTAAAGGAGGTTTCTCCTCGGTTCATTTCACACCAGAATTTTGAGTTTTCCTAATTCTTTACAATTTATCACTCTCTTCTCTCTCTTTAAATATTTTCTTTCACCAAAGTTACCTTAATGTCACTATTGTTATTTTCAAGAGGGATATAATCTTTAAGATCAACCATTAAAATATTTGTTTGGTTATAGAACTACAACAATGGGTTATCCTAGGAAGAGAAGGAAATCCTAGAAAATAATGTCATGTTCATTAAATATGGTGCAGCTCAAAAACATACTTGCAACTTTAAAATGTAAAATACTCGAAAATATCTCAAATATCAAGCGAGTATATAATATATGGGTCCTTAAAAACAAGGCGTTTAGGTTTAGAAGTGTTACAGAAAATGTTGAAAGACATAGAAGACACGCCAAAAGTCATTGTCACTGACCGCGATACCGTATTCATGAATTCAATTGCAAAGATCTTCCCACTTCATACACATTACTTTGTAGGTAACACATCACAAAGAATATGAAAATTTGAGTTAAACCCGTGGTAGGGACCAAACAAATTAAGGGTGAAGACAGAATAATTGCCAAAGCTAGTGTGATAGTGGAAAAAACAATTGATGCATAGAATGTTATAATAAATTCTTCTACGAAAGAATTATATGTCAATGTTATTATACATTTCTGGGAGGTGTGTGAGAAACATCCAGATTTTTTGAAATATGTTGAAAGTAAAATTATGGACCATGTGAAGTAGAAGATTGTTTATTCTTGGACCAATTAGGTTAGTACCTTGGAAATACAACAACTAACCAGGTTGAGTCTTTCCATGCTACACTAAAGAATTGGTTAGGAAATAGTAAGTGTGATTTGTGTAGAGATTGAGACTCTGTGAACCAAATGATCCAAAATCAGCATAATAAGATATAGACATCATTTAGTCGTAGCATCACAGTGTTGGAACACATATTCAAAGACAACAATCTCTATCCTTAGTAGGTCAACAAAATATCTCGAGTATGATTGAATTTTATTTTTCACGAATCCAAACGAGCTGAGAATGTAGGTTTTGATAGCTCAAAGCATGGTTAAACACTTAGGAAAATGTATGGTCTCTCATATGCTTGTCAAATTTCAAAGAAAGTGAGACATTATAGTCCAATATGAATGGATAACGTTTGTAGTCACTAGAAATGGCTCGGGCTTGATAATTATGGTGTGATGAAGGACGATAAATTGAATATAAGAGAAGTGATACAAGAGAGATACAAGAGACATTTTTGAAAGTTAATGATAATATGAAACTCCACATCAAAGAGTAAATGAGGAAGATTTCTTATCTTGAAACCACAGATTTAAAACAATTGTCTCAACCGATAAAAACAAAAGGTGCTCTTAAGAAGGTCAAACCAACATTGAGTGACAATTCAACGATGTTGTCTCCTTCGTATTTTGAACATGTTGACAAAAAATTATGAATTTTCTAACTTCAAAATCTCAACAAAAAAAAAATTCAAAAGAGATCGCATTAGCAAACCACCTCCTTCACCGCCTTTACCAAAAATCTAATTCATTAACGAGATGTCTGTTTTTATGAACAATTACATTGAACAGGTCGTAAATTTTTAAGGTGACGATAGCTGTGGTTTTTAAGCTACTTATGCTTTGCTAGGTAAACGAGAGGAGGATCATTCAATTATCCGCCAACAACTTATCAAAAAGTTAAAGGACCATAAAGAATCATACACACGATTATACGAGAATTTTTTTTGATGCAATTCATGAATATTGGCCAGGTGTAGCAGAATATTGTTTGTGCTTGGACCGATTAGGTCAGAGACCTTGGAAACACAATAATTAACCGAGTTGAGTATGCCCATGTTACACTGAATAATTGGTTGTGAAATATCAAGTGTGATTTATGTAGAGATTGGGACTCAGTGAACCAAATAGCTTATAATAAACATGATGAGATAGAGACATCATTTGGTCGTAGCAACACAATGTTAGAATACATATTCAAAGACAACAATCTTTATTATTAGTTAGTCGGTAACATATCCTAAGCAGATTTGAATTTTATTTTTGAAGAAGTCAAGCGAGCTGAGAATGTAGGTTCCGATAACTCAAAGTGTGGTTGCACACTCAGAAAACGTATGGTTTCTCATGTGCTTGTCTAATTACAAAGAATATGAAAAGGATCAGGTTCGATGTTGATGGTGTGATGAAGCATGGTAAATTGAATATTTCTATCTTTTCCAAATGAAAAGTGATACAAGAGATATTTTTGAAAGCCGATGATAATATGAAACTCCACATCAAAGACCAAATAAAGAAGATTGATTTTCCATAAAACACTAATTTGAAACCACTGTCTCAACCGGTAGAAACAAAATGTGCTCTTAAGAAGATTAAACCAACACCGAGTGACAATTCAACTATGCGGTCTCCTTCGTATTTTGAACAGGTTGACAAACTTTTTCCGGGTTCTCCAACTTTAAAATCTCAAAAAAGTCTTTTCAAAGCAGCTCGCATTAGCAAACCCCCGCCTTTACCAAAAATTTAATTCATTGACGAGTTGTTGATTTTTATGCACAATTACATTGAACGGCTCGTCAATATTGAGAGTGACGGTAACTGCGGTTTTTGAGTTGTTTTTGCTTTGCTCGGTAATGGAGAGAAGGATCGTCCTTTTTTTTCCAACAACTTATCAAAAAGTTGAAGGACTATAAATAATCATACACACAACTATACGGGAAAAAAGAAGTTTTTGATGCAATTCATGAATCCCTTGTTCCTTACATTAATGGATCGACACTGGAGAAAAATGGGTCATCTTATAGCAAGTGCGCATGAAGAGTGTGTATTGATCTGACAAGATACAGTTTCTTGAAAACATTTTTTCCATTGCACATTGCACCACCTCAAAATCCAAATTATTGTATTATGTGTATTTGATGACTTTCAAAACCACGACACTTTGTTCAAGTTTATTTGAAATTTGGATGCCATATACCACTAACATCAATGGAGTGGACAACTCATTCAACAAAGAAAGCTGGAACTTGGTCGGATCATTTTTTGATAGGATGCAAGAATTCATCAAGTTGAGCAAGATTTAAAGAGAAACGAATAAACAAAAGTCAAAGGCGCAATCAACCATACATATAGATTTAAATTGTGAACATGTTTCAATTTATTTTATTTTGTATTCAACAATGTATTTATGTGGTTAGACATATTTTGTATGTAATCTTGTCTTGATACTAATGATGTCAAATATATATACATTTTCAAAAAATTTAATATATGGTTTGGTTTCTAAAATATTTCTCTACTTTCCATTCAAAAATGGGTTCTATTTCTGAAATTGATTATGTGTTAGGTGGTTTCGGAAATGCATCTCCAGAATATCAGAATAGGGTGTATCTGAAAATGCATCTCCGAAATTTCCATGGTACAAAATTGAATTTTTAAGGTCCATATTTACTTAGAACTTGTATAAATATGAGCCTCACATCTCATATTTTTTACCAAATCACGTTACACTAAACATCAATTGGCATGTCACATATGTCTACTTCAACGACGCAATGCCCTCATTTGAATTTAAGTTCAATGACTACACCCTTATTATAGATCTGAAATTCATGCTTAAAAATATCCTATAATAATCAGACATACAAAAAAATTGTGAAACTCGGGTATTGTTCACCCTCAATTGACAACGAAGAAAAGATTCAGTTAAACAACTTTGAGCTTAAGACAGTTGCAGATTTATGGGTTATATGGAATACATTTAGCCATTACAAAACTAAAGGTCTGATCGAGTTGGATGTGACGTTTGCGAGATCGATTGAAGATATTATGAAAATGTTGAAATGTAATGTTCGATTTATGCTAACGATTATATATGTAATGTTTTGTTTTTTATGTTCTCAATGTTAATTTATCTCCGTTTTTGCATCTGTTTCATTTCTACATTTGTTTCTGGTTCAGTAGATTCCAGAAATACACTTGGTATACGGAGTAACATATCTGAAATAAATTGAGTCACATAATTGGAGCATAGCTAAGAAATTACTGAAATGTAAGTGATTAGGATGCGCTCGAAGATATATTTTTGAATTTTAAAAATAGTTTCGACTTTTCACTAGGATGAAGAAGCAAATCTTAGAATGTCTTAAGCAATTCCTTAAATAAGTCATAGACTTGTTACAATCACCTACCTTACAAAAATAAGTGAATATTTTCTTTGTTAACCTATCATTCCCGAATTATTAAAATCCTTAAAATATTTACGCAGACCCTATAATGAACACAAACTAGACTCACTCGATGAAGGAGATTTATTAATACATTCTATGATTTACTATGACACCTCGTGAAAAGTCAAAAATAATCCTCAAATTCTAGAGACGCATCTTCAAATGCACCTCATGTACACACAACTCATTCTTTTTTTAGACACACCCCAATTTTATGATTTAAATTATTTCAATAATACATTTCTGAAATGTCTCCGAAAATTAGAACTCACAAATACACTTATTTTTAAATGGTGCATTAACATACTTATGATATGTTACACACATGCTTTTGGCTTAGGTAGTTGCTTCCTAACACAGACCTCACTTTCGCTCGATATGCTATTTTTTTGAGTTTGAATTGGAAGTAGAAACTTTTGATGTTTGAATTGGTCGAATAAAGGTTTACTTGTTTTTTTAATTGAATTGTTCGGTATATTTGATGGTTGTATTTTATATATATGGGTCTTACTAAAAGCAGCGATTTATCAATAAATGTATATAAGTTTCATATATGGATCACACAATATTTTTGTGAGTTTTGGAAATATATTTTCGGAGACATTTCAAAGATGTATTTCAGAATAATTCAAGTCATATTATTGGGATGTGGTTCAAAAACACAGTATTTTTGTGAGTTTTGACCTATGCATAAGGTGCGTCCGGAGATGAATCTCTAAAATCTAAGAGACATCGATTTTTCATAAGATATTTTTCCACCCCTTGATAAGAAATTCCTCTCAATAAAATGTGTGTTTCTAGGTTACTCAATCATCCATAAAGAATACAATTCTTGATCCAACTAAAAATATCTTCATTTTCGAAAATACAACTTTAAACAAACTCACGGTGATCTTTTTATAATTGTTCCCTAGAACTAAAACTTTTTTAGCTTACTCTTGTGTTGATCTATGTTGATGACATAATTAGGGGTGTTCAAAATCAAATCAACCCAATAGAAAATCGAAAACCAAACCGAAACCGCAAAAAGTCACATTTGGTTCGGATTTGTTCGGGTCATCTTTTAACAAAACTGTACGGTTCAGTTCAGTTTGCAGTTTGTATTTTGGAAACCGAGCTAAACCAAACCATATCGCATTATGTTATAACCCAAACTTCACTTATCCCACATCCAACCCAAAACTCAAACTCATTATGTTTTAACCTTACAATTAGAAAATATTTTCTCTTACTCACACTTAACTTTTTAGTTTCAATCTTCTCAAACATTTCCTAATAGTATTGCGCATTATTCTTATCTTCTTTATCATGTAAGTCTCACCTCTTCTACACTAATCTCTCATCTCACTTGTTCTTTATCTTTTATGTTCTCATTTTTTGTTACTATTTTCTCTTCTAATTACGTTTTTATCGCACATTTATTCTCTAATCTAACATGTCTTATGTTCTTTCTTTTTCAACTTCTTCAATCTCCCTTCTCCTCTATTTTTTCTATTTTATTATAATATTTTTTATATTGTTTTATGCTATAATTTTTTTTCACTGTTGTTTAACCTGGATTTCGTATATTGGATGAGATTTTTTGTCTAAATATGATAAATTTTGTTGTTATTTGATAATGTATGAATGACTAAACACAAATTTATAATGTTCTCTATATATGTATGCATGACTCAATAAAAATCTTGTAAAAAAACCGAATCAACCGAACCAACCCAAACCGCATTGATTTTGTTTGATTTTGTTTGATTTTTTTTCTAAAAACCAACCGAACCAAACCACATGTTTTTTTCTCTTGCGATTCAGATGATTTTTAACGTCAAAACCGCTCAAACTGCACCGCAAACACCCGTAAATATAATCAGTACAAGTGTTTTAAATATTTCATTCACAAGCTCTATTTGGGTTTCTCTCTAAAAGACACCAGGCAACTTATTACTTTCTTGGAATAGAGGTTCCTTACTCAATGGCTCACTTCTTCTCTCTTAAACCAAATACACCAAGGATCTGCTACGAAAGGAAAATATGACTAATCTGCTACGAAAGGAAAATATGACTAATGCCAAGGGCATAACATCCCCATAGCATCTTCAACCAAACTATCCAAATGTCATAATGCCAAGGGCATAACATCTCCCATAGCATCATAATGCCAAGGGCATAACATCTCCCATAGCATCTTCAACCAAACTATCCAAATATGTCGTAGATCCCACATTTTTCAGATCAATAATGTGGTATTTAAGTCACCATAACTAGACAAAATTGTGATATAAAAATTTATTACTTTTTTGTATTTATAAAAAGTATTACATAGCATAACTTGTTTCGTTAATTTTAGTGAACTATCCAAACGGGAATGTGAACCAGCACGTATATACAATGTATTCACTGCTTATATTCTTGGTTACAATTTTCAGACATGACTCTGCACGGGTGTGTCTAGTAGAACAAACAAGGCTCATATATTCTTTCTAGTGGCAAAGCAAAACTTCTTACAAAATAACCACAATGGTTAATCATAAAATTAGTGATCGTACGTCAAAAATCATCCCCACTTCCGGACAACGTTTTCATAACTACATAAAACATGGGTAGCATAGGTATCAGATAGAAAGAAAAAAGCAAAGTAGGATCTCATTAATGACTTAATACAAAAGGATTGAGCAAATTGAATATTACAAGTAAAAAAATAACTAAAGACAGTATGTAGATTGATCTAGCTGGACATCTTCACTTGATCACTAGATTGTAGCGCTTGAGAAGCGAAAAACCTCACATCAACATCTGGATCCTCGCTAAGCTCAACAAGACATGGACGGATGGTACTCTCCACAACCTTCATTGTTCAAATGGTATTTAGTTGTGAGACAATAAAAGAATGTTTCATTCTGACAGAGAGTAAACTTATGCTTTCAACAAACAAAAGTCTAGTGACAAGATTCAAATTTCTTTTGGAGAGAAGAATTCAACAAACAACCAAATCAAAGTAGCATAAAATGAACTAAACCAAGATCTCAATTTTATAGAACATTCAAATAAGTTGACAGAAAATTTGAGCATACATAGGAAGTGCATTAAAGATGAGACCTTGAATGGAAGTTACTTACAGATTCATCAACAATTGGAATGAGAGACTGCAATACTTTAGCAACATTGAATTTGATATTGGGTACCCTGCATGACATATTATCAGTACTGGCTCAAATAAAGACACGCAAAGTGAGGACTGCGAAATTTTACCTATCTTTTGATGCATTAACGACTAGAGGAAGCAGGTTTGTGGAAGTAATTTCAGAGCCCAGAACGGGAGCTAACAGAGAAATTGCATGTAGAATTGTCATCCGATACAGGTAATGTGGATCATTAATCATGTCCAAAACCTGCAAAGATACTTGTTTAGCTTAATAGTGAAAAGCACAACAATCATGGATAACACAAGCATTCGGGGAGTATTTTGAAATACATTATAATTGAAAGAGAAGTATCTACTGTAACATAAGAAAATTTATGGATAGATTTATTCAAATTGATACAATTTTTATTTGATCTTCTTCAAATTTCAGCACGTCCATAAATGATTTCTTCTGCATGTTCCAACTTCTTTCCATATTTCATTTCACATCACTTTTTTCTTTTACACTCTTTAGAACTTTCTATTTTTCCAAAATTAGCATTATTTTATAATTTTTGTGTTAGGCAATAGTTGATTATGGACCTTCATACTAAGGCCAAGATATCAACGCCTAAATTATTAAGAATTATTGAATGCATCAAGAAACCTAAACTCTTTTTGCATTTTTTTATTGCTTAACTTTGATTTTTTTTCATGGCAGGGGCAAATAAATATTATGATCAAAGCCCTAAAAGTTTAAGCAAACATTTTCAAAGCATTGGTTGAGAGGATACTTTCCATAGTTTAAGCCTTAAAGTATAATGCTGATTAACATCAAGAAATTAAGTTCATATGGTAAAAATACTTGGGGAATAATATGCTGCATTGCCCACTCTGGTCCAAATTCCTCTGCTAAGCGTTTGACATTATTGGCAGCTGCATCACGGATTGAGTATACCTACAGCGATAACCAACATAAATGAAGTCATTATGATGCTTTTAATGTAAATATAAAGTTTAGTATCTTCACCAACCTTGTCCTTTAGCCATTGCATGCAAAGAGCTCCAAGCTTATCATCAAAAAAGCCAACACCCAACTGACTTGCTAATAATGGTATATATTCTATGATTGCAAGTCTAACTCTCCAGTGCCGATCCTCAGCAAGCTCAACGATAGCTGGTAAAAGCGACTGAGATAAGAGATCAATACCAATAACCTGCAAGGAACACATGCATATACATGACCATAGCTTCAATAAAGGGAATGTATGAAAAGTAATAAAAAGCATTTGAGATGTAAATTGCCAATCTGAAAGAATGTCAATTTTAATCACAAACCTGGTTCACTTGATCAAGTTTGCTGATAATATTTAGCCTGACATCAGGAAACTCGTCTTTCAAAAGAGAGAGGAAAATAGGGAGAAGCTGCTCAATTGTTGCATCCTGCAATAACCATAAAAATATATTAAAAGCAAGAATCATGCATGGAAGCTCTCCTTCATTTGGGTAGACATTATCAAATATGTCAATTAATGCCAGTACAACCTATGTGCTTAGAATCATAGAGTTTCATACCTTCCCTAAGACCGGTGCCATTCCCATTATAACCGAAGCCAATGCAGAGCGAACATGTTGAGATGAATCTGCCGATAACTCCTACAAAACAGGCAAACTTGATCAGTGATTTACAATTTAATGTCTATAGAAATCAAAAGTATCACAAAAAATGTTAACCTGGGAGAATAGTGTTTTTTATGGTAATTTTGTACCTTTACACATGGTAGAATATGCTGAATGGCTAGTTCAGGACTTAATATGCGGGAGAACTTAGTCACTTTCCCAGCAGCAGCAATACGTACTTCCGCCTCATTATCACGCAGCAGCCGAACATATGCAGGAACCAATTCCGTCCTAAAAATACGTCATCATCATAATAAACAACCAATTAGAATCTTAGAAACAAGTACTTTTAAATCATGTCATGCATCAAGAAGAAACTGATAGAGTTATAACTTTTATACATTAGATCAAGATGCGTGGGGTTTTTGACTATCTGAAGAATGTCTATTATATAAACATCAAAAACAGATTTTCATAAAGCACCAGTGAATAAAGGCATGCAGGAAAATCATGATAAAACAATTCATTAAAATGGATAAGAAAGGTTACTTGGTGGAATCAGGACCAACAGCTTCACAGAGCTCATAGAGTTGATTAGCAACCATGTAACGAACGCGCCATGACTTATCCTGCATGATAAGTTATTCAACGAAATAAAGCATGTAGTAGAACATCATTCTAGAAACAACATAAACGAATAAAAACATTTGTTTTTTGTTTTTCTTATGAAAAACACCTAGATTTCCTTGAAGTAAAATGAAAAAGGATGAGATCATGAATATGAAGAGCATGTTGACAACCAACTAAAGTGACACTAGAAGAGATAATACACTTTCCAAGAGACCTATAGCCAAGGTTTTAATTCATTCAGTTGTTGAAGAGCTTCAAATGCAGTAGTTACTCATTACAACTCGGGCATGATTAACATTTAGGGTTTAGTATTTATTAAGCACATAAATATGTGCTTTAGGATGATAAATGATGTCCTTTGCGTTATCCTTACTATTGTACAACTAGCCTATTTTACTTAACATTAATGCATCCACATCCACATTGGTTACAGTTTTCTTGTATTTCACACTCTTGACATATTCTATCCTAACATTAACTGTTCTTGTATGTCCACTCATCCATCTCAATATTCTCATCTATGCAAAATTTAGCTTATGCACTAGTTGGCACTTTCTGGCCCAACATACCATAAAACATTGTCAGAAGCTTACACTAGAAAGATACATCTCTGCCAATAAAAACACAAATCCCATGCCTATGTTCATGTGAAAGGATGCCTAAAGCTATACTAAAACAAGAATCACAAACAGAAAGTTTGGATGAAATGTAGCTCAACCGTGGACCTCTTATAATCGTTGAACAAAATTGTTTTCTTATACTATTTTGGCAAATTAAATGTTACTAAATTAGCAAGACTAATGCAAATCTTCCCACATAATATTATTAATACTCAATATACCTGAGAAAAATTGACTATAACAGGAAGAATATGTGCCACACAATCTTGAGGCTCCAACAATTTTCCAAGAGCGGCACAACCCTCAACAGCAAGAAGCCGAACAGAATCTTGATCTACAAGAACAAGAGTCAATAAGTTATTATTTTTATATACATATAGATAGATTCAGTAGGTTACTTCAAAAACAATTTGCTATTCAATAAATGAGCATAACAAACAAAAATTATATTCCCTTAAACTGGTCAGCAAAATATACTAATAAACTGACAATGTCTTCAGTTACTAATAAGGATTAAGGAAAATAAATAAACTTCAAGATTAACAGAAACTTAAAACTTTCATCTGAATCACAAATAATGTGAAGCTTCTAAGGCAACATAATCTAAAAAACCATTGAACAAACAAAATTTATCAGAATGCCAATTTCAAATAAGATTTGTAGGCAACAATAATGAAAATGCCCGCTTGAGAATTTCCTTTATTTAGTTAACGTTCCACTTGTTTGCCTCACTGGAATTAAATATATGTGCAGTATTTCCCTTATAAAAATTATCAATAACAAAGTAAGTTCATCGGACAAGGTCTGCACAAATGAAAAGTATTGTTCAAGAAACTAAGATCAACAGAGATTAAATATGAATAGTTGAAGCCTATTTGGTGCTGATAATTTAGGTACTTTGATGAAGATGAATACTTGTATTTTAGGTGCTTTGGTGACTAACTTTCAAAGTCACACTATACACGACCTGGTTAAAACTTAATGACTCCAAAAAATTTTAAACTTTTATTGAAATCTCAAGCTTCTTTTTCTCATGATTACCTTCTTTTCGATTTATTAGACTTATATAAACTTAATTCCCTACCTACATGAAGTGATCACAGTCAAGCATAGAATTTCATCATCCCATTTGTGAAAACCCTAGACGAAAACACATTTTAGAACAACATTCATAGCTATATGAACAGTTGAAGCCTATTTGGTGCTGATAATTTAGGTACTTTGATGAGAGATGAATATTTCTTGTATTTTAGGTACTTTGGTGACTAACTTTCAAAATCACACTATATATGACCTGGTTGAAACTTATATGTGACTCCAAAATTTTCTAAACTTTTAATGAAATTCCAAGCTTCTTTTTCTCTCATGATTATCTTGTTGGTTTATTAAACTTATATAAACTTAACTCCCTACCTACATGAAGTGATCACAGTCAAGCATAGAATTTCATTATCCCATTTGCGAAAGCCGTAGACAGAAAGATGTTTTAGAACATCACTGACAGCTATATATTACCAGCTATCTATGTCAAAACTATTGAACTAAATATATAGTTATATTATATTCACATATCAGGTGATCATTATGTTTTGCCTACTTTTGTTCAACAGATCCACAAAGTGGTGAAGGAATTAGTCATATCAACTTCACATACACCAAAAAGATCGTAATGTTTAGCCTACTTTTGTTTAACAGATCCACAAAGTGGTGAAGGAGTTAGTCATATCAACTTCACATACCATCCTGTGTGAGATCATCGAACACAGACATGATGTCAGTTTTCAAGTGAGCAGCTTCAACAGTAGCAGCAAATTTTCCCAGGTTGGTAGCAGCAGATCTCCTAACCATAGGCATATCATCTTGACACAACTGCCCATATATGGCTCTAAGTTCAGTCTTCAACGCATCTGGCGCACTAGGGTACGCAATATGAAACAAGCCACATGAAGAAACTCGGGCAGTGAACCACTCACCAGAAGCTAGCCTCTACACATTTGATATCACAACAAAACAAACAAATTGATAAATACAATGAATGACAATCAGCTCAGGGTTTCTAATATAATAACACCAAAGGTTTTAAACCAACCACAGATCACAGGAAATAAAAGTTTGTTCAAACTCTTCTATGCTATAATACTACAGCGCCACTACAGTTTCTAGTTGACAACACTTAATCCTAAACAGAGTATCGTGAAACCATCAATATTTGCTCATATGTAGCTACGATATAGAGCTACTATAGCTTAAATCAACCTAAAAGGTTTTTGACTTCCCAATAGCCAGAACAGCAAGTGTGGTTGCAAGTTGCAACAGTTATATTTGTATGCAATTTTCTATTTTTATGGTATCATGGATCAATCTTAACTATAATGGTATCATGGATCAATTTTAACTTCACTAAACAACGGCGCTGCTGATAACTATAAAAATGTAATGAAATTATGTTAGCAACTACCTTAACTAAAGGAATAAAGTGATCAACCAAATCTTGTTCCCTCATCTGACCACCAATTCTACAGAGCGACTCAACTGACTTATCCCTAACACAAGTTTCCTCAACGGTACAAAGAGTTTCCAAAGGCGGAAGCAAAACGCTAGCATGCTCCACACCACCAACATAAGGAACGAAAACCCCCAATTCCTCAGCCGTTGCAAGAAGCACCTCGTCATCATCGTCGTTATTCTCGCTAAGGAAAGGAATCAGCTCTTTCCTTGTCCTCTCCTCACCCAAAGCACGCGCAATCGTTGAAAGCCTACGGATCGAGTTCAGCCTCAGTTGAATATCCTCGTTTTTCAACTCATCGATTAGAACAGCAATAGGATATAGAGGTTGATCCACCATAGCCATGTCGATGTGAATCCAAGATTCGCTCGATTTCAAACGCAAATCGAAAATCAAAATGAAATTTTCTCGAAATCTGCAATGCGAATCTTGATCTGAAGAAGAAAAAAAAACGCGATTCAGAATGAATTATAGGAAATTGATTAAAGAATGTAAAAAGAAAATGAAAAAAGGAAGAGGGTGAAGAAGTGTTGCTGAACCTGAAGGGGATTTGGATCGGATCTAATGATTGGATAAAGAGAGAAAAAATGTGGTGTTAGAATTTTCTCGAGAAAATCACCATTGAAGGTGTAACAATTGCTTTTGGTTTGTTTGTTGTTTGGCTGGAGATTTTTCAAATCGAGTTTTTTGGACCTAAAATGATTCTACCCGACCCAGAAACAAATACGGGTTCTACTTCTTTTTTTACTTGATTTTAGATTATTACAACAACAATTCGATTATTTAAATAAAAACAAAAACTTGATTTTGAAAAATAAAAGTTTAGTTAAATTACACTTTTTATTTTATATTAAACATCATTTATGAAAATAATTTTCTTTTTTTAATTCAAATAATTTTAATTTTCTCTCATATTTTTACTTAAAATTAATGATATATTTATTTTCTAATAAGATATTGTTTATATTTTTTTCTTAATAAAGTCTATAAAGATTTTTTTCCCTCTTCTGGACCGATTGGAAAGACTTCGAACGAGTTAATCTTACTGTGTCATCTCATTCTAATAAAGGGCGTTCCATTATGAATCCTCCTAATGAGAGATGATAGTTATTTCTACGATTTTAAGAGATCTCAACTGTAAAGCACATTCAACGGTCATTTCCAGAGAATGACGAGCAAATAGTTTGTTTGTTATTTTCTCCTACTATATATAGAGCAAGAGCCAAATCGATCTAACGAGTTTCAAATACAATTTTATTTCCCTCTTCTTCTTCATATATTGACTTGATTGTTGGAATGTTAACCTTGCATGTACCCCCTCCCCCACTCCACCGCATAAGAGATTGCGATCTACCATCACCTCAATTCAAACTTTTCATTTTTTGTTCTATAATGGAACAATACCGTCGTATGTGGGAATTGACTCTTGATTCTTACGATTTTCTCAAATTCGCATTTATTATTCGACTTTCGTAGTTCGTAACTCTTTTCGATCACCGGAGCAAGTAATCGTATTCGAACGCGAAGATCTATCATGTTCTTATTCGACTTAACACAATTTCAATCCCATTTCTTTCAAGATTTTTGTATCACCGATTTTCATCTTCAACTGATATGGTTGGATCCAAGGTTACCTGATCCACCGTTGCACAAAAAGTTGCCATTGTTGCCTTAGCGGCAAGCAAGTAATCAATGCCTCTTCCTCCGAAGTAAAACGCTACAGATCCTATAATGATAGTTTCTTCACATCTGGATCCAATTCGAGCTTCACAAGTGGCTAGATCAGTTTTTGTCAATCCATTTGAGACTTTTGTCATGCTTCCAGCTGCGCAACATGAAACCTTACCTAGCTTTCATACGATGTAAGAAAACCTCGACGTACAAGGCGCCAATGAGTTACTGAATAACGTGATTAACATTGTTCGACAACAAAAATCAAATTCTATTAAAGGAAGGTTTCAACGCCTTAAAGAGATCCTCTACAACGCTCCTTCCCACGATAATACAATTCAAAAAGCTGCTTCAAAAAAAAGTCGTGTTGGGATTCTAGAACCAACTGGGATAAGGGAAATGAGGTTCACGATTAAAAGATTAGTGTAGAAGTAAAAAAAAACATCAGACCCCTCTTTCGAGTTCCGAAGGAGATAGGGGGAGTTATGCTCTGACCCCGATTCAAGCGAAAATTCACCCTGATAAGGTGCAACTAAAGCACCTGTTGTAAGTGAACATTTTGGAAAGCAAAACCCCAAATTTTATAGAGACGCCATTCAAGCTAGTCAATTATGACGAAAATAGAGATCCTGATAAACATGTCCAACTAGTAGATGAACGGTTTAGTTACTTTGGTGTCGATGATGCTTCCAAGTATAAGTTGTTCACGCTAACCATGGCCATGACAACTCGATTATGGTCCAACGACCTACCTGA
Organism: Lathyrus sativus; assembly: GCA_963859935.3. Taxonomy (NCBI): domain Eukaryota; kingdom Viridiplantae; phylum Streptophyta; class Magnoliopsida; order Fabales; family Fabaceae; genus Lathyrus; species Lathyrus sativus. Next base: position 701,698,937 of record OZ012735.1, on the reverse strand, counting down.
TGGATGCATTGATTCCTATGTAGAACTTCGTATAAGGTTTTTGGCATAATTCACGTCCCAAAAGTAACGTCATATCACCGAGGTCATTATAGCACAAATCCTTCAAAGGAAGAAGGAAAGGTTGCGGTTATATATTGATCGATTTACTCAAATCTCGATTGAAGTATACGGGGCTCAAGAAGGCATGCATTGCTAAACTTTTTAGAATGAGCCTTTGAGCGACCATCCTTTCAGGCAAGAGCGGGGGAAGAAGAAGGTCAAATATTTTCAAGAAATGTTAAATATGGCCGAACCTTTTATGATTCTATAAGAAAAATTTGACCATATGTTTTGATAACCCCGCGTCTAGGGAGTTTTACTCTAGTCGCCCATTTAGAAAAGAATCTCGTCGACGTTGGGATGACTCTTACCAAAACATGAAAGGGAAGTATGATAGATACACCCCTCTAATGGTCTCTCGTGAAAGGATCTATCAAGAGTGTGTGAACATTGAATTTCAGAAGGCAGGAATCCAACCCCCATATCCTGTCAAAGAGACATCCCAGACGGACAAATCAAAATATTGTGGATTCCATAAAAGACACGACCATAACACTGATGACTGCATCCAAGTAAAAGATGTCATCGAAAAATTAATAAAAAAGGTCAGTTGGTTGAATGCGTGAACAGAGGCAAGCAAGACAGGGAAGAATCTCCTTGAGGTAAATCCCCCACATAGACCACTAAGTTGGGACAAGTGAGGATAATAATGAGGTCAAAAAAGGTAATCTCCCTTATATTGCTACCATTACTGGAAGGGAACTTCAGGTGAATCTCCCCTCCAAAGGGACACTAAAAAGGAAGATCTTTGAGATGATGGTTTTCTACCGTTAAGAAGGAAACACGTCTGCAATGATTTATGGCCTTCCTATGCTTATATTTCGGGACTCAGAAAAATTTGGAGGTGTTCTGAATGATATTTTCCCCTAGTGATCATTGCCACAATTGGGAAATTGACGTCACTACTACGGAAAACTCGTATCACAACAGTTAGAAAAGAGATATGATCACGCAGGTCCAACTGTTGTGATGTAAGGTGTGATCGTATGTACGATGATTTTAACCACGGGCATGCGATCGTGATTGTATCCATGTAATGCACTACCTACCACAACGATTACTTTAAACAATCGTTGTGGTATATGTAACACCCCCTTTCTATACCCCTAAATAATACAAATAATCATTTAGGCATAAATTCAAATTTTCATCAGAGTACATCTATATCACGGCATAAAAGGGGCATATCACATTATACCAAAAATTCAACATACACAACACCTGCTTAACAGATATGCAACAACGGGGCAACACCCACAAAGAAAATATTTAAAACATAGGCGGAAACATCTAAATATTTGATAACTTCCAAAACATGTAATCACATACATGCACATTATTCAAGTTGATTTACAACTTCGTCAATATAAACAATATTCAACCAGCATGTTTACATAAACATTCAACAACAGATACAAGCATAGATGTATCATAAAAGAATCAAAATAATCCCTAGCTACCCGGTGCTACATATCAGAGTCGACCGACCCAAAAAGAATGAAGCCACACTTTACAAAGACTCCAGCAATCTAATCTGCAATGTCTCATAGAGCATTATAAAACAGCAGAAGGGTGAGAAACAATATCATAATACATAATGCACATAAACATATATACATATATACATATAACGTCCAAAAACGTCTTCCGCGTTCTCACCGCAACTCATCCCACTACACTGTACATCGCAATGTATTCACAATAAATTATTTACAACTAGAGTACCAAGCATATACAATATGCATCAACAATGTTTATATCAATTCATAAACATACACACATATACATATATATATATATATATATATATATATATATATATATATATATATATATATATATATATATATATATATATATATATATATATATATATATATATATATATATATATATATATATATATATATATATATATATATATATATATATATATATATATATATATATATATATATATATATATATATATATATATATATATATATATATATATATATATATATATATATATATATATATATATATATATATATATATATATATATATATATATATTCACACATACATGTATCTTCAAGCCTTCCATTCATGCCAATTATCAACAATCTACATAAACATCTACATTCATGTTTATTCACCATACATCATGCACAGATGTCTACATGCAACTCATAGAGACCGACACACGACTCTATGCAGATGCAAATGCAGTACCGACTCATTTCAGCAGGTTCAATTGAAGAACCAAAATAATCATCGCTCACACCCCACATGGGCACACGAGGTTCTGCAGATTCACCGAGGAATCAAATATAACCATCGCAACATATGAGGTTCTGCAAATCCACCGAGGGATCAATAAATAACCATCGCTCACACCCCACAAGGGCACACAAGGTTCTGCAGATTCACCGAGGAATCAATCAACACAAGAATGCATACCATGATGCTTCACATGCAACATGACTCATGACACTCTTGAAATGCATACATGTTTACAAACATACTCATGCATTCATCACATTCGTCGCATACATTCATTATGCATTCAAATATATGTATCACAAAGCATATATATATTCATCATCCATTCAAACCAATTTTCATACATGGTTCGCATTCACAATCAATCTCGCCATGCATTTCTATTCAATTCAAGTAAACGCACAAAATTGCCAAACGACCACATTTCACACCTCATAAATCACAAACTAGGATTCACGTCATACGGCTACCCATAACACACATAACAGCATATAATTAGTCATCTCAGACAAGGAATGTTCGCAACCAAACCACACAACCAATCCACGAATGGAAAATACAAGAAAAGAAAATATGTTGTTGTGTTCGCTAACCTTCGCCTGGCGAAGGCTCTGGTGAACCTTCGCTACTTCGTTCGCCTGGAGAACTTGCCAGCGAAGACCACTGGGAGTAATTCTGGAATTACTCTCTAGCACACTCGCCTGGCGAACCTTCGCCACACTCATTCGCCTGGCGAACTTGCCAGCGAAGACAGGGTGTTTGCTACTGACTTGGTTCGCTGCTGCTCGCTGGGCTTCGCCTGGCGAACCTACGAACTCAGAACTCCCATGATTGTCCAAAAGCCCAAACCTCACAAACCGACCGATTTAATCCAAATCAGTTCCAGTAGCACAGCCCACTCATCACCCGACTATACTACACCGTCTATTCCAAATTCTAACCGATAAAACTCAGTTTCTACCGATTAAATCAACTTCCGACCTAGAAATGGAAACATAAAAAACAATCCAACAAATCCAATCTAGCACATACATGATTACATACATTATCAAGATGATAGAACTTCTCACCCTTACCTGACTAATCGCAAGCTAAGGTTGATTCTTGATGATTCTAGGTTTTGCTCCACTTTCTCTTCTTTTCTCTCCTCCTCTTTTCTTTCTCTTGTTTTTCTTCTTAATGATTCTAACTTTTTCTTTTCTCTCTATATCACATATTCTATTTTCTTTCCTCCCAAATTCTTTCCACACACTTATCAATTAATTCTCATAAAATATCCACTTAATATTATCACTAATGCCCAAAATACCCTCAAACCTATTTTTACCCGAAACTCTCAAAGTCGAAAAAAATAGTTCAATATGTAAACATAACATATTATCACATAAATTCCACATAAATAAAATAATCACTTAAATAAATCAAATAAGGACTCAATAAAAATGGGAATTCAGAATCGGGGCGTTACAACTCTCCCCTACTTTAGAAATTTTCGTCCTCGAAAATATTACCTGATCCAAACAGTTCTGGATGCGACTCACGCATCTTACTCTCCAATTCCCAAGTCATATTGCCTTCCGCAGCACCTCCCCATGCCACCTTCACAAGTGTGATATCCTTACCTCTGAGCCTCATAACTTCACGGTCCAAAATCCTAACGGTAAAACCTCAACTGTAAGATTATCCCTTACTTCCACATCATCCATCAGAATCACATGTGACGGATCCGGAACATACTTCTGAAGTTGCGAAACATAGAACACATCGTGCAAATTCTAAAGGTTCAGAGGCAACGCCACACGATAAGCCACATCACCAACTCGTGCAGTAATCTGATACGGACCAATGAAACGAGAAGTCAACTTCTTCGACTTTAAAGCACAACCCACACCCGTAACTGGTGTAACCCTCAAAAACACATGGCCGCCTTCTTGAAACTCAAGATCCTTTCTTCTCTTATCATGATAACTCTTTTTCCTACTCTGAGAAGCTCTCATCTTTTCCCGAATGAACTTTACCTTCTCCATCGTTTGTTGTACCATCTCCGGTCCAACTACTGACTTCTCTCTGGTTTCATGTCAACACAAAGGTGTTCGACATCTCCGACCATACAAAGCCTCAAATGGTGCCATACCAATACTTGAGTGAAAATTATTGTTGTAGGTGAACTCAATCAATGCCAAATAACCATCCCAAGCACCACCTTGCTCGAGCACACAAGCACGCAACAAATCTTACAATGATTGAATCGTCCTTTCGGTTTGACCATCCGTCTACGGATGATAAGCCGAACTCAATCTCATCTTAAAACCCAAAGCCTTTTACAAACTTTCCCAAAATATCGAAGTAAATCTAGGATCCCTATCCGACACAATACTCTTAGGAACCCCATGTAACTTCACAATCACACCAACATAAATCTCGGCTAACTTCTCCAAAGGATAACTAATATCAATCGGAATAAAGTGAGCAGATTTAGTAAGCCTATCAACAATCACCCAAATTTCATTGTGACCTCTTTGTGTATTAGGCAATCCCGTAACAAAATCCATCGATATACTATCTCATTTCCACTCTGGAATGTCCAACGGTTGCATCAAACCACTAGGCTTCTGATGTTCCACTTTAGACTTTTGACAAGTCAAGCACGAATACACAAACCGAGCTACATCCCTCTTTAATCCGAACCACCAAAAGATTTTCTTCAAATCTTGATACATCTTATTCGCTCCCGGATGAATACTTAAGTTACTCCGGTGTCCTTCCTCCAATATCATCTTTTTCAACTCTACATCATCGGGAATACAAATACGACCATGAAATCTCAAAACTCCAAAATTATCAACCTTGAAGTCCTCATTCTCATTCATCATCAAATCAACAAACTTCAAATCCAACTTTTGCTTTTCGCACACGGTAGCAAGAAAATCATTCGTAACATACAACATACCAAGTTTCACGCTGCTCGGCGTTATCTCACAAACCAAACTCAAATCTCTAAAACTCTCCAACAATTCTCATTCTCTTACCATCAATGTTGACATATGAACCAACTTTCGACTTAAAGCATCGGCTACCACGTTTGCCTTACCCGGATGGTAATTCAAACCAAAATCATAATCCTTCAAAAACTCTAACCATCTCCTCTGCCTCATGTTCAATTCCTTCTGATTAAATAAATATTTCAAACTCTTGTGATCACTAAAAACTTCAAATCTCGCACCATACAGATAATGTCTCCAAATTTTCAAAACAAACACCACGACCGCTAATTCCAAATCATGCGTAGGGTAGTTCTTCTCATGCACTCTCAATTGTCTCGAAGCATAAGCCACAACTTTCCCATCTTGCATTAAAACACCGCCTAAACCAGACAAGGAAGCATCACAATAAACCACAAACGATTCCGTCGGATTCGGCAAAATCAAAATCGGCGCCGTTGTCAACCTTCTCTTAAGCTCAACAAAACTCTTCTCACACTCAATATCCCAAACAAAAACCTTTCCCTTACAAGTCAATTGAGTCAACGAAAGTGCTAACTTCGAAAATCCTTCAATAAACCTCATATAATAACCGGCTAATCTCAAAAAGCTTTGAATCTCCGTAACTGACTTAGGAGCTTCCCACTGCATTACCGCATCAATCTTGGACGGATCAACACTAATACCATTACCAAAAATAACATGCCCAAGAAAACTCACTTCCGATAACCAAAACTCATACTTCGATAACTTAGCATATAATTGCTTCTCTTTCAAAATCTGCAACTCAACTCTCAAATGCTCTACATGCTCTTCTTGGGGCTTAGAGTAAATTAAAATGTCGTCGATGAACACAACCACAAAAAGATCCAACTGATCATGAAAATACGATTCATGTATTCCATAAACACACCTGGCGCATTAGAAACTCCGAATGGCATCACTGAAAATTCATAATGACCATACCGTGTCCTAAAAGCCGTCTTTTGAATATCCTCCTCTTTAACACGAATTTGGTGATAACCCGATCTCAAATCAATCTTACTAAAAACACGGGCACCAACCAATTGGTCCATCAAATCATCAATTCTAGGAAGCGGATACTTGTTCTTAATAGTTACCTTGTTCAACTACCGATAATCAATACACAACCGCATACTCCCGTCTTTCTTCTTAACCAACAATACTGGTGCACCCCAAGGAGAAACACTCGGCCTAACAAACCTCTTTTCCAACAAATCATTCAACTGTTCCTTCAACTCTACCAACTTCGATGCCGACATACGATACGGTGCCATCAAAATCGGTCTAGTACCCGGAACTAGGTCAATCGAAAACTCGACTTCTCTTTTCGGCGGTACGTCCGCAATGTCCTCCAGAAATATTTTTGGAAAGTCGCACACCACTGGAACCATATCCAGTTCAACCTTACTCTCTTCCGACAATAATGCAGATAAACAGAACACTTGAGCCTCATCCGCCAAAAGTTTCTTCAACTCTTTAGTAGATAGAAAACTCTCTTCCTCATCCTCCTCCAAGGAAGGAAACCTTACCAACTTGTGATAACAATCAATACGGACTCTATTATACTGCAACCAATTCATACCCAAGATCACATCTAATCCTTCTAACGGCAGACACGCCAAGTCCATAATGAAGTTTTTACCATATATGGTCAAAGGACAACTTAAACATACCAAAGATGTAGTTACCGACCCCGAAGCGGGTGTCTCAATAACCATATCACCACCACAAGAAGACAAACACAAATCCAAACGCTTAGCTCACTCAAAAGAAATGAACGAATGAGTCGCTCCGGTATCAATAATAGCAACTAAAGGCATATTATTAATAAAGCATGTACCTTTAATCAACCGATCCGCATTAGTAGTGTCTGCACCGGCTAATGCAAATACCTTCCCACTTGTTGGAGCTTGCTTTGGCTTAGTACACTTTGTACTAATATGACCAACTTTCCCACAGTTGTAACACTTCACCATGCTCCTTCTACAATCAGTTGTAGCGTGGCCGATACTTCCACAGTTAGCACACTTTGCTCCATCCTTCTTACACTCAAAAGATTTGTGCCCCACTTCACCGCACCTATAGCACTTAATGGGACCAGAACTTCCACCTCCGGACCTCTTAACAAAGTGTTCCATATGCTTGCTTTTATCAGCATGCGTCACATAAGGTCCACTCCTTACCGGTTGCTTTCCTCTCTTCTCATTCAAACTCTTATAGTGAGTAGAACGAGCTTTATTGTCCTCTTCAAAAATTCTACAGCATTCGGTCAAGTCCGAAAATCTCCTAATCCTCTGATAACCCACCGCTTGCTTGACCTCAGGGCGCAAGTCGTTCTCATACTTAACACACTTGGAAAATTCCGTCGTCACCGCATCATAGTGAGGATGAAACTTCACTAACTCAGTGAACTTAGCCGTGTAGTCTATCACAGACATATTGCCTTGTTTCAATTCCAGGAACTTCATCTTCTTCTTTCCCTTCACACTCTCAGGATAATACTTCCTCAAAAATTCGGTGCGAAATAAATTCCAAGTGATTTCCTCATTGTCTACTTCAAGAACCTGTCTCATACTGACCCACCAGTCGTCGGCTTCCTCTCTCAACATGTGTGTCCCAAGTCTCACCTTGTTGCCTTCGGTACAACTCATAACTCTAAAGATCCTCTCGATCTCTTTTAACCAAATCTGAGCACCGTCCGGATCAAACCTTCCCTTGAATACCGGCGGCTGATTCTTTCTAAACTCATCATTAGCGTTCACATTCGGCGCACCCTGCACCGCCCTAGCCATTGCCTCCAATGCAACATCCATCGCATTGTCATTAAGACCAACCATATTCTGATTATTCCCAAAAATAACAACAAGGTTAAACAACCGTTCAACCAACAAAACAACGAGACAGACACAACTGACTCAACATTGGCTCTGATACCACTTAATGTAACACCCCCTTTCTATACCTCCAAATAATACAAATAATCATTTAGGCATAAATTCAAAATTTCATCAGAGTACATTTATATCACGACATAAAAGGGGCATATCACATTATACCAAAAATTTAACATACACAACACTTGCTCAACAGATATGCAACTGCGGGGCAACACCCACAAGGAAAATATTTAGAACATAGGCGGAAACATCTAAATATTTGATAACTTCCAAAACATGTAATCACATACATGCACATCATTCAAGTTGATTTACAACTTCGTCAATATAAACAACATTCAACCAGCATGTTTACATAAACATTCAACAACAGATACAAACATAGATGTATCACAAAAGAATCAAAATAATCCCTAGCTACCCGGTGCTACATATTAGAGCCGACTGGCCCAAAAATAATGAAGTCACGCTTCAAAAAGACTCCAGCAATCTAATCTGGAATGCCTTATAAAGCATTATAAAACAGCAGAAGGGTGAGAAACAATATCATAATACATAATGCACATAAACATATCTACATATATACACATAACGTCCAAAAACGTCTTCCGCGTTCTCACCGCAACTCATCCCACTACACCGTACATCGCAATGTATTCACAATAAATTATTTACAACTAGAGTACCAAGCATATACAATATGCATCAACAATGTTTATATCAATTCATAAACATACAGACATATACATATATATTCACACATACATGTATCTTCAAGCATTCCATTCATGCCAATTATCAACAATCTACATAAACATCTACATTCATGTTTATTCACCATACATCATGCACAGATGTCTACATGCAACTCATAGAGACCGACACACGACTCTATGCAGATGCAAATGCGGTACCGACTCATTTCAGCAGGTTCAATTGAAGAACCAAAATAACCATCGCTCGCACCCCACATGGGCACACGAGGTTCTGCAGATTCACCGAGGAATCAAATATAACCATCGCTCACACCCCACAAGGGCACACGAGGTTCTGCAGATTCACCGAGGAATCAATATATAACCATCGCTCACACCCCACAAGGGCACACGAGGTTCTGCAGATTCACCGAGGAATCAATCAACACAAAAATGCATACCATGATGCTTCACATGCAACATGACTCATGACACTTTTGAAATGCATACATGTTTACAAACATACTCATGCATTCATCACATTCGTCGCATACATTCATTATGCATTCAAATATATGTATCACAAAGCATATATATATTCATCATCCATTCAAACCAATTTTCATACATGGTTCGCATTCACAATCAATCTCGCCATGCATTTCTATTCAATTCAAGTAAATGCACAAAATTGCCAAACGACCATATTTCACACCTCACAAATCACAAATTAGAATTCACGCCATACGGCTACTCACAACACACATAACAACATATAATTAGTCATCTCAGACAAGGAATGATCGCAACCAAACCACACAACCAATCCACGAATGGAAAACACAAGAAAAGAAAATATGTTGCTGTGTTCACTAACCTTCGCCTGACGAAGCCTCTGGCGAACCTTCGCTACTTCGTTCGCCTGGTGAACTTGCCAGCGAAGACCACTGGGAGTTATTCTGGAATTACTCGCTAGCACACTTGCCTGGCGAACCTTCGCCACACTCATTCTCCTGGCGAACTTGCCAGCGAAGACAGGGTGTTTGCTATTGACTTGGTTCGCTGCTGCTCGTTGGGCTTCGCCTGATGAAGCTTCGCTGCCATTCGCCTGGCGAACCTACGAACTCAGAACTCCCATGGTTGTCCAAAAGCCCAAACCTCACAAACCGACCGATTTAATCCAAATCAGTTCCAGTAGCACAACTCACTCATCACCCGACTATACTACACCGTCTATTCCAAATTCTAACCGATAAAACTCAGTTTCTACCGATTAAATCAACTTTCGACCTAGAAATGGAAACATAGAAAACAATCCAACAAATCCAATCTAGCACATACATGATTACATACATTATCAAGATGATAGAACTTCTCACCCTTACCTGATTAATCGCAAGCTAAGGTTGATTCTTGATGATTTTAGGTTTTGCTCCACTTTCTCTTCTTTTCTCTCCTCCTCTTTTCTTTCTCTTGTTTTTCTTCTTAATGTTTCTATCTTTCTCTTTTCTCTTTATATCACATATTCTATTTTCTTTCCTCCCAAATTCTTTCCACACACTTATCAATTAATTCTCACAAAATATCCACTTAATATTATCACTAATACCCAAAATACCCTCCAACCTATTTTTACCCGAAACTCTCAAAGTCGGCAAAAATAGCTCAATATGTAAACATAACATATTATCACATAAATTCCACATAAATAAAATAATCACTTAAATAAATCAAATAAGGACTCAATAAAAATGGGAATTCAGAATCGAGGTGTTACAGTATATCAAAATACAATATATTTAACAACGATTGTTCTAGACAACCGTTGTTAAATATAGCCTTAAGTTTAGTATAAATTAGGTGGAATGCTTATTTCACTAATGCTCACTAAACATATAACTTTCCAATCTGTACAAGAATATTATAATATGACAAATTAAGTTATATTAGAAGAAATAGTACACGCTCAGTGCTTGACAATGGTTCTTCAACTCCTTATCTGTATTTTGTTCTTTGACAATAAGAGCTTAGTTTAATGATCATAGTTCTTCAACAACCTGTGCCTTCACCTATAATTTTTTTGCAAAATATTTCTTAGTTTGTAAACAAAATTAAAGGTGGAGAGAGGGGTGGTTGAAGATATACAGTCATTCAACCAAATTCTAAAGGTCAAAGAACAACATGCAGTTAACAGTATGAAGAATTTTTGTCAAGAATTGAATGTGTACTTATTTTATAATACAATTTTATCTATCAAATCATCATTTTCTAATGCAGTTTGGGAAGTTATATGTTCGGTAAGGGATTGGAAAAAAAACTTAAACCACATAATATATAGTAAACTCATCTTTTAAACAGACATTAACAACAACATTCATCAACAACAAAAAATAACAAACAAACATGATACAACAAACATATCAAGGCATAAAATGCTTCAGAGACATATCATACATGTCAAGTCCCATAATGGCGTGTCAACAATGAAATAAGGATGAAGATAAATTTAGACTAGCAAACTTGTGCATGTTTTAAATGGATGCCATTCTGCATCTTTGACACAAGTTTGTCAGGCTAAATTTATCTTCGTCCTTTTTATTGCAATAAGCATCCATACCTACAAGACGAAAAAAGAAGAAAGTTTAAAATATCATGAAACAAGCTATTGAAGTAGATTTTGAAGAAAAAAAACTACAGAGAAAATGAACATGTAAATACCCATTGGCTAAGATTTATTGTTATGGTATCATTTTGGGGTTTCCATATGAGAGAGACGAGTGACAGAGTTGTTAGGGTTTCATTTTGAGAGACGATTGAAAGAATAGTTAGGGTTTTATTTTGAGAGAGACGGTTGTTATATATTGAAATGATAGATAATTTCATTTGTATATAAATAAATATAATTTTTCATCACGGTTGTTAATAAAAAACATGGTGATATATATGTTCAATAACATTTTTTATCACGATAAATGGCTAATTGTTGATGATGGGATTCGAACCATTTCAATCTGTATGTTTTTCACTACGGTTGCTACATTTGACCGTTGTGACATTTCTAGTAAATAAAAAATACATGCGTCCAGGATTAATCTATTACCATAGTTAACATTATGGTCGTCGTAATATTGGTGTTACGAAAGGCTTATTTTGTAGTAGTTTGTGTCTCAGATTTTCATCGATGGCGGCAACTCTTGTGACATCATGTACTCAGAGCTATTCGAGAAGAAGAACTTGAACCGGAGCAAATTGATGGCATACAAAGGCTTGAACCTCTAAGCGTTCAATGGGATCACAACCTGTCCTTAGGTATATGTGGAACTTATATTCGTTGGCAATAGAAAAGACATTCGGGCATTAAATTCTAATTTTCTTGTTGTTACTTGCAGAAGGGTATACAATTGCATATCGAGACGACTTTTGTGGTCATGCTACGTTATTGCCTTACCGGTCCATCTCAAACATAAATACCACAATCTACAGGGAGAATCGGCGAACCATCAATGTTGAGTTGGGGGAGCAAAAAAAATACACCAAGCTCTCCAAAAATATCAAGGGGAATGCACAACCATTGAGCTCAGTCTCACTTTTCTCATCAGACAACTTAATATGATGGGTATCGTCCCTTCAAAAAGTGGTTAAATGGGCCATAAGAAGCAAATAAATAAATGGTGATTACTCCGCCAGGTTATGTTTTCTATTCATCAATCGTATCAAATGTTATGCTTAAGTATTTACCATTTGTACAATCATATTTCTGAGACTCTTTATACGTCAAGGTAAAGCAATCAATTCTCCATATTAAGTCAGGGGTGTTGTCGGAGACGCTTTGTACGTTCGACTAAAGTAATTAATTCCCCACATAAAGTAACGGGTACTGTTGAATACGCTTTGTACCCTTCAAGCTAAATTAATAAATTCCTCATATAAAGTTAGAGGCATTGTCAGAAAAGCTTTGTACATCTAACTAAAGTAATCAATTCCCCACATAAATCCATGTATGATGTCAGAGACTCTTTGTACGTTTGGCTAAAGCAATCAATTCCCCACATAAAGCCAGAGGTGATGTTAAAGACGCTTTTTACGTTCAAATAAAGCAATTGATTCCCCACATAATGTCAAAGGTGTTTAACAGATACACTTTGTACGTCTGGCTAAAGCAATAAATTCCCCATAGGCAATCACGACCACCCCGTCTGACAGCTAGCCACTACATATGTCATGGTGGGTTGGCCATTCATCTTTCTCTGACCGAGTTTTCACCCAGCGGGTGAAGGGGAATCGACCCTTGGCCTAGTGACGTCCAATAAACTTTAGGCGAAACCTTGCAAGTTCACAAAGATTTGGAGATATGCATCTAGGACCGCGTCAAATACCTTGAAACAAGTACCAAAAAGTAAAAAATTTGTATCATTTCTTTCATTATCACACTGACGACCAATTAACTTAGAGGGATGACCTCGTACAATCGCAAAAATGTTAAATCCAGTGCCTTCTCTCAGGATAATACAAAGACACCTTATATAGGTAACAAAAACTTTCTATTTAATATAGAAGTAATCTATATACATTTCCTATTACAGGGTACCACCAAATAGTTACACACAAAAAAAGAAGAGAGAGAGATAGATAGATAGATAGATAGAGAGAGAGAGAGAGAGAGAGAGAGAGAGAGAGAGAGAGAGAGAGAGAGAGAGAGAGAGAGAGAGAGAGAGAGAGAGAGAGAGAAACTTTGGCGCTTCAAAAAACCTAGTTCCATAGAAAAATGAACTTCCCATTAACAACAACTTGATCTGGCCAAATTTGCTCCATAGAAAGTGTCAAAAGATGGTGAAAATACTCTACTTGATCTTTAGAATTTTCAAATGATTATGAGACTGCCTTAAGGGTCGAACTCGTATAGTTTACCAACAGTTAGGATAACAAATCATTTCGAGAGCGCAATAGCTCAAACTCCCCACGAACAACCCCCACAATCTTCACTAGTTGAGTCGTCTGGTCACAAAGAAGGCTAGTCATCTTCAAGGAAAGTAAAGCATCCTTCACCCTGGAAAGAGACGTAGAAGTTTCTTTTGTTTCATGCAAACACCTATTACATTCAAGCTTCAGGTCACATATATTGTCATTCATCCATTGCTTTTTAGTACAATGCAAATAATACCAAAATTCCCCATAGAGACCAGTTACACCAACGAACAAAACAGCCAAATCGTGCCAAGCTTACTTGTTCGTATTACCCATTTCTTCCTCCAAAACAGGTAAAGGTCAACCTGGTAGGCACAGTCCTCATCAAGAGGAAGAAGTTGATGATGTTCAGTAGGGAGGGAGCCATACCTCGTCACTAAGGGAGCGAATAATCTGATATGGGGAATTCAGTAAAGCCGACATATTTTATACAAAAACGCTACTACTGGTTGGCCATACCCTCCACTTCAGAAGCTGGAAATGTTCTTTATTACGCACATTTTTTGCATATATATATATATATATATATATATATATATATATATATATATATATATATATATATATATATATATATATATATATATATATATATATATATATATATATATATATATATATATATATATATATATATATATATATATATATATATATATATATATATATATATATATATATATATATATATATATATATATATATATATATATATATATATATATATATATATATATATATATATATATATATATATATATATATATAAGAAAATATAAAAAGCTCAAAGTTTACCAAAAATGGTTCTTCTCTCTTCCCAATAACGACCTTTTACCAGTTTCAGGATGTCAATGAGACGTTTTAAACGTTTCTTATCAGCTTTCATCATTGGGTAACTCCCCCTACATATCCCATATTATTAATGAACTTCACCAACTGACCTTTTTGATATCGAGCCTTTTCTGAAAGTTCCTTCTCGTTATTTGTGAAAAAGTCATTTCCCAACAAAAAGTAGCCATCAGTCTAACACTTGGAAAATAGGTAGCTATATTGGCCATCTATTCCATTACGAACATTGCAAATTATAGCTTGTTCCCCCAGGTTGACGAGGGTCACTAGGAACAATCAGTCAAAAAAATACGTTAGTTTAGGAATGGGTTCGAAACCATGAAATATTGGCTTGAAATAGAGTAATCTTGTAACACCCTTTTCTATACCCCAAACAATCAGATAAATCACTTAGGCACATATTTAAAATTTTCATCAGAGTATAATTAAAAGCATGGTATAAAAGAGCATGTCACATTATCATGAAGTAAAACACATTCAACACCTACTCATATAGATATGCAACAATGGGCAACTCACAAACAAGGGACTTAGCCCTTAAACCCACATTTCAATGTTCAGAATAGAAGCGAAAACATTTAAACATTGATTAAACATCAACATGTATACATACATATACATCATTCAACATAATTCATCATCAAGGCATGTTTAGATAAACATCCGATATCCAGATACATACACAGTGTATCACAAAAGAATCAAAACAATTCTTAGCTACCCGATGTTACATATCAGAGCCATCTGACCAAAAAGGATAGAAGTCGTGCTTCACAAAAGACCACTGACCAACTAATCTGCAATGCCTCGTAGAGCATTATAAAACAGCAGAAGGGTGAGAAACATTTATCATAATAAACAATGCATATAATTACATAATTATTTTAACATAAAGATATACACAATTCACATTCCCACCACATCCATTATATTTCACTCATATACTTCACAATTCATATTCATTTCATATAAATATTTACATTTATGTTTATTTCACCACCACATCATATAAAGATGATATATGCAACTCATAGGGGCCAACTCGCTACTCTATGCAAATACAATACAATACGACTCAATCGTTCGGCGGATTCTCCTAGGAATCAAATTACTCCATCCCTACGCAGGCACACAATCACTCAGCTGATTCTCCTAGGAATCAGGTCATTCAGCAAATTCTCCGAGGAATCATATTGTTCAGAAGATTCTCCGAGGAATCACATCGTTCAGCAGATTCTCCGAGGAATCAAGTCATTCAGCAGATTCTCCGAGGAATCACATTGTTCAGCAGATTCTCCGAGGAATCCAGTCATTCACCGACTCTCACAAATCCCCATTTAGGATTATGGGTACATCACTTATACCCCACCAGGAACAACATCTCAGTTATTCTACCCCGGTATATACTCTACTAGGAACAACATCTTGTCATTCTACCCTAGTGTATAAGAAATGCATGTAAACACATTTCACACAACAATTCCAAGCAATGCACACATATTCTCTATATATTCTCATGCATTTCATCTCATCTAATATCATACGATTAACATAAATCTTAATGTATATTCTATAAGGTATCAATCATTCATCACAATCATCATGCATTTTTAATCAAATTAAACAATGCATATATTTGTCAAACGGCCACAATTCACACTCCACGATTCACAATCTAGGATTCACGCCATACGGCTACCCACAACATATCATATCACAACATATAACTATGCATTACAAAAAGGAGCCAATCATACTCGAATCAAAGAATCAACATTGGAGTGAAAACACAAGAAAACAACATGCTGTCATGCTCGCTACCTCGCTCGCTCAGCGAGCTCCTAGCGAGTGCTCGCTACCTGTTCGCTTAGTGAACAAGCTCACAAAGGCAAACAGAAGCCACTGACTTCGTTCGCTACCTTGCTCGCTTAGCGAAGGCCTAGCGAACCTTCGCTACCCCATCTTGCTACCAACGAAGAACACTCAATCCATTCTGCCAAAGTCTGGTACCATTCGCTACTGGCTCGCTACTAGCTCGCCTAGCGAACATTCGCTACCAGCTAGCCTAGTGAAGGTGCTAGCGAGTGTCTGCGAACTCAGAATTTCCCACTGTCCAACATCTCCAAAACCTCCAAAATCACCTGATTCTATTCCGGCTTGTCCCAGTAGCCTTAGCCTAATATTTCTCGACTAATCTACACCATCTATTCCAGAATCTAGCCAATAAAACTCAGTTCCTACTGATTAAACCGTATTTATGTCCTAGAATAGAAAATGAGCAAAACATCCAAATAATCTGAACAATCCATACATAATCATACACATTGAGTAAATAATAAAGTTTCGCACCCTTACCCGATTAACCGAAAGCTTGGAAGTTGTTCTTGATGAATTTCTAGGTTTTCCTCTTCTTCTCCTCTTTCTCTTCTCCTTTCTTCTTTCCTTTCCTTTTCTTTCTATCTCCTTCTTTTCTCTCTATTTTTCTCTTATAACTCTTTCTATTCTATTTCTCTCCAAAATATCTACCATTCCAAACTCTCATAAAATATCCAACTTAAAATTTATACTAATGCCTAAAATACCCTCCAATCCATTTTCCCCCCGAAACTCTCAAGATCGGCAAAAATAATACAATATGCAAGCATAACATATTTTCACATAAATTCCACATTAAAACAACAATTATCCAATAAATTCAAAAGGACTCAACAAAATGGGAATAATCGAAATCGGGGCGTTACAAATCTTCTACCTCTATCCATAGAAACTCGACCCTAGAGACATTGGAAAAGGTGAAGAAAAAGGAATGAACAAGGTTTTCCTTTACATGCTCGCACCAACATTGGTAGAATCTCATATATGCCTAATATGAAGGATGAAGTTGTGATGGAGCCACCACAAGATGATTCAGTACCTCTATCTCAAAAGTAGTAAGAGGGAGATGAAAGCCCATGGTAGAGAAAGTGCATTCATAAAAAAGAAATGATGCAAGTTTCATACTTATCACATACCCTTTCATCTTTAGAAGGAATCTTGATTCTCCATTCAGAAGACAAACTTACCTCTGTATAAACATCATCAAAACAGCCTGGTTTGGCAAAAATAAAAGTAGTGAAAAAAATAAACCGAATCTAAAAGTAATAATAAATAATAAAATTGATATAATATATAATATACTATATTAAAAGTTAATATTACAAAATGATAATGATAAAAATAAATAGATTAAATCATACTAATAAATTTTATTTCAAAAAGTAAGTATCATATAATATTAATTAACACAACATATCATACTAATAAAAAGTAAGTATAAAAATATATCAATAAGGTTTGGATCGGTTTTAAAAAATTGATATGAAATCTGGTCCAAACCGAGTGGATTTTACAAAATGACATCCAAATACATCCAATAGTTTTTGGTTTTTTACGCTTTTCATTTTTTTATCGGTTTATGTTAAGTGAAAATTGTGACTTAAAATGAACCATCTTTCTTGGAACTTTTCAACTCAATTCTCATGTTTTCATATATGTAATTCATGTTCTTGTGTGATTCTTCAAATATATTGCAATTATCTTTGGATTCTTTGATGTGTGTGTTATTGTGCAGTTATCAGGCATAAAACATCAATGAGTAAGACACAAAAGATTGAACAAGGAAGCCAAAGAAATGTGAAGGTTATGCAATGTTTGTTGGGCGAACAATAGCAAACAGACAGTGAATGTTCATTGTGCGAAGTAGCAACGAGGAGGAAACCTTGGAAGTCAGTAGCTAAAGGACCCAAAGTTTGTTATGCAAACTAGTAGCAATGTAGTTTGTAGTGCGAAGAATTGCTCGCACAACGAACTCAGATATTTTCCAAGGGCAGTTTAGCTGTCCTGAGGCACTTCAAGTGCCTCAAAGTAGACTTCTCTAGGCGAATAGGTTGTTCACGGTACGAACACGATATGTTATATTTTTTGGATCAAAATTTTATCTCTCTTTATTCCAAGTATATTCTAGAGAGAGAAACACTAATCCTAAGAGGGAGAAGGTAAGGTCTTCAATCTCTTGTTGGGTTTGGAAGTAATCTTTTGATACCTTATGTATTTCATTTAATGTATGTTTGTGAACTAGTTTTGATTCAATATTGTTGATTGTCTTTGATTGCTTATTTGTGGGTCTTGACAAAAATATTTTCAAATCTTTGGTCTTAGATTTTCATCTATCAATGAACAAACTTTTAACATAGTTTTATAAGTTAATATTCATTTGCATCATATTGTGTTGATTAGTAGCATGAGTAGGATCAACACAGTAGAAACCATGATAATGTTCTTGACGCGGACAATATTGTGAGGGTGCGTGATAATAGAGATGAGAACTTGTTCACATACATTTGGCAAATTAAATAAATGCATGTAAAAAGGGTTAAGCGTATGTTCGTATTCTGATCATGGCGTTATATATGAATCAAACCATTAATTTGATATGGGTGTTATAGTAATATTTGTTGGGTCTAAACTCCGGACATATATTTAGGTTTAACATTCACGTGAATATCAATTTTTAATGCTTTGTGTTGGTTTTGTTGCGTGAGATATCACCGATGAGACAAAACGGTTGGCCTCTTAACTATGCGTTAGACATAATCTCTGTTGTGGGTGATACGCGATGATATTAGAAGTTGACGAATCTTAGGGGTACTTTAACGAATCTTGAGAGCTTAAGGGAACTGGGAAGTCTAATCGACAACCGTCTAACTTTCTCAGATGAATATGGAAGAATCTTTCCGTTTTTGAGACTCAAGATGATTGATGTGCTGCTAGACATGCTTGTCTAGTTCTACGATCCTCTTTACCATCGTTTCACCTTTACCGAATATCAATTGATGCCTACTTTGGAAGAGTATTTTGTATTGATGGGATGACCGTCACATCCCGACCTCTGTTCTCTGGATTAGAAGACACGCCCAGTGATCAAGAAACTGTAAGTGCTACACACCTAAGTTTGTCTGACATCTAAGATCACATGACCACTAAGGAAGGAGTCATTGGATTGTCGGCTAAATTATTGATATATAAGATTTGTTATCATGTTGATAAGAAGGACACTGAAATACTTGAAGCTACCTTCGCACTACTAGCCTATGGGATTTTCTTATTTCCAAAAGTCGATGACTTTGTCGACATGGACGCCATCAAGATTTTCATACTCAAAAACCTTGTTCCCACCTTGCTAGATGATACCTACCATTCCATCCATCTGAAAATTTCTGAAGGAGGGGGTCAGATAGTTTGTTGTGCTGCTCTACTTTACACTGGGTTCATTTCTCGTTTGACAAGGTTTCCAACTATCTGGGAGTTAAATGAGGCACCTTATTGGTCGAAGATAGTCATGTCTCTTACTCACTCTGATGTTGTGTGGCATGACCTTATGTATGGTGGAGTTAGAATGATTGATAGTTGCGGAGATTTTCCAAATATACCTCTCGTCGAGATAAAAGGATGTATAAGTTATAATCTTGTTCTAGCACGCAGACAACTCGGACATTCAATAAAGAAGAGACTAGACCAGACTTTGCTAGAAGGAATTTTCCTCAAGAAAGGAGAAAATTAGGAGCTCAAAGCTAGGATATTACAAGCATGGTGCCATATTCATAAGAAAGGGATGATTGCGTTAGGGTATCATGATTGTACCATTTCAGAGACTTATCTGCAATGGGTGCGAGAAAGGGCTCTTGAGTTGAAGATGCCTTTTCCTTTTTATGAATCCATGGTGTTAACTCTTCGAGATTCTGCTTGGACTGTTACGAATGAAGAAGGGAAGCTAAAAAATGCTTTGGAAGAGACTGAAAAGTTAAAGAATTCTTGGAAGAATAAGTACTACATCCTCAGACTAGAGAATGAGAAACTTCAGAAGCTGTAACAACAACAGGAGGGAGAAGAACCTTCGAAGAAAAGGAATATGTAAGAGGATTTATTTTCCTCTCACACATCATCAGGGTCAGCTACCAGTTCTGGTCTTCCTCCAACTTCGATAGCTTAGAAACAGTATGTGGACAAGCTCATCCTCTAAAAGGTGAAGATGCAAGAACAAATCAATCGGCTTATGGAGGAGCTTCACGAAAAGAAGGGGTCGTAATCAAGGGGATTAGACTTCTAAGTTTCCTTTGCTTTATTTTCAGTACTTTTGATGTATCGACTCTTGAAGAAGTACTTTCACTTTGTAATAGTTCTTCAATTTGAGTAATAAAATGATTTTTTTCAGTTATCTTAAAGTCCTGTTATTACAATATTTACAAGTATACTTTTTGAGTTTCTTAAAGTTTCATTTGCATTTGTGCATGTGCATATGCATTAGCATGTCATCTTTTGCATTCCAGGTTCTTACTCTTGCTTCATCTTTGTAGACAAGTTGAATCACCGATATAATACTCGAGCCAACCAACATCGAAGAATGGATTAACTTGAACAAGAGAACCGAATGCTCTATGATGAAGTTACTACTTGAAAAGAAAGTTTAGAAAGTATTAATGGATTGGTTGAAGCATTGACGAATCAATCAACACATAATTCTCAAGAGAACACTCAGAGGACTGTCATTTCTAAAATTGTATCAGCACCGATCCCAGTGGTGTCTGCTACTACTGAACCTCCATACATCATGCCACCAGGTTTCCCATGGAGATGCCTCCTTTTTTCACTCCAGATGGTTACCGTCTGCCTGTCCCTGAAGTTCTTGCTATAAACATTGTTCCTGTTGTAATTGCAATTTCTGCCACCACTATTGTGATGACTAGGCCACCACTAAATGTGAATACCACTCTATATGTCTTAGAATAGCCAGTGTATCATAGTGTGCCAAGCAAGATCGTAGGGTTTGATGAAAGTATGGACGAGTTTCAGGATAAATTCTCAGAAATTCAAAAAGAACTGAAAGCTCTCCATGGAAAAGAGTTGTTCGGGAAGAGTGCTTCTGACCTCTGTTTGGTTCCAAATGTCAAAGTCCCTCTAAAATTCAAGGTTCCAGATTTTGAAAAATACAAAGGAAACACCTTCCCGCAAAGTCATCTTGTCGTATATGCTCAGAAGATGTCAGTACAAACAGACAATGATCAGCTACTTATCCATTATTTTCAAGACAGTTCGACCGGTGCAGCCCTCAAATGATATATGAGATTAGATGGCATGTATTAGATCCCAATTATAGTATGTATTTGGTTTTTTATTAGTAGTATTTTTACTTGTTTTTTTATCTAGTAGTGCATGAATTAGTAGTTGTATTTGCTTAGTTTCATTTTGTTTTGGTCCAAGTGAATGGTGCTTGTAATGTTGTTGTTAGTGTGCAGGATTGACACTAGTAAGAGCACCTTGGAAGAGAGGAGGCATAGCTGCCAGAAGAAGTTGGAAATCAGAGCATTCTCCCGGCGAAGCTCAGCGAGTGTCAGCGAGTATTCGCTTGGCGAGCCAAAGCGAGTAATTCCAAATTAAATTCCCAGACCAAAAGGGCAAGAAGTTCGCCAGGCAATGGTTCCAGCGAAGCTTCGCTACTATTCGCCTGGCGAAGGAGCTAGGGAAGATGTCTTGGCTACTATCTTGGCTATTCAGGTAGCAAACTTGCATGAAGTTTGCCTGGTGAGTGAAGCCAGCGAAGGTTCGCCTGGCGAATGGTTGATTCGCCTGGCGAAGGCGCAATATCTCAGAGGGAGGTTTGCTTGCTGAAGGCACTTTGAAGTACCTTGTTTCTGATGTTTTCCTGGCGAAGGTATTTGTTCGCCTGGCGAATGGGCGCAAACAGAGCCTGTTTTGTACTTTATATATTGCTTTATAGGGATCATAACTTTACCACTTTTTGATAGATCATATTTTCTTCACTAAAAAAACTAGAAATCTCTCATTTCTTCATCTCTTAGCAATATCTTACAAAAAGAAGGTGGATTCTCATCCAAGATCGATTCTTCGACTCGGATGTTCATCAACCTTCTTTCGAAACTTTTTGTTCAAGAAACCATGGAAATGAGTAGCTAAATACCTCTTTTGTCAAGGTTAGAAGTAGTTGGTTCAGAATTTATGTATTCTTCTTAATCTAATGTATGTGAACAAGTTGTTATTCAATATAGATGAAGTTATTTGTTACCATTTTTACATTTATGATTGGTTTGTGTTAGAGATAAACTTATCAAGTCTTGACCTAATATCTTCATCTATCAACTATGACAAATGCTAGAGATAGATTTGGAAGTTGATATCCGCTTTGTATCAATCTTAATGCCTATGGTTTTGAGTGTTAGGTAGAGAGATCATTTAACGGTCGAAACCATATTTTTCACGAAATTGATTTAGAGATAAACGCTTTTGCGAGGATACGCGGTTATGTTGGTTCGAAATTTGTTCACATCTTTGGGTTAATAGATACATTTAGGATGGACTAATGAAACCTAATCTTGATATACTTTTATCAAATTTAAAAACCGACTTTTGTTCTGATTTTATGATTGCAAACCTTTGTCACAAAATTGATACCATTCTAAAAACCCCTTATTCTTAAGTTACTAAACCGTTGAACGACACACACATATTCACTTCAATCTCTGTGGATACGATAAAACACTACCGCAAATACTTTCTAACAACATGAAGATCCAGACATTCAATGATCTATGTGAAGCCTTTATTAAGCAGTATAAGTACAATGTTGATATGACACCTGATCAAGATCAACTAAGGGCCATGACTCAGAGAGAAAAGGAAAATTTTCATGGAATACGCCTAACGCTGGCGTGAGTTAGCTGCACATGTTACACCACCATTAGAAGAGAAAGAGATGACCAAGATCTTTTTGAAAACACTCGGTTCATTTTTCTATGAGAGAATGGTAGCTAGCGCACCTAGTGACTTCACTGAAATGGTGAATATGGGTATGTGTTTGGAGGAAGGAGTTCATGAAGGAAGATTATCTAGGGAAGGAAGTACTCCTAGCAGTGCAAAAAAGTACGGAAGTAATCTTGTAAAGAAGAAAGAACAAGATGTAAGCATTTTGCATCAGAGACAACCAATGAGGAGGTACCAACAACCTCAACAAGTTGCTGTTGTAACACCAATACTCAACACCCCGACCTATTAGCCACAGTTTGCTCAACTGTATCAACAACCCCAAGCTCCCTAAGCTCCACATCCATAGCCACAACGCTAGTAGAATCAGCAATTCCCCCAGCAAAATCGATTGCAGTTCAATAACCAAGGTCGTTTGCACAGAAGACTGGACTTTGATCCTATTCATATGACATACACTGCATTATTCCCGGTTTTGATACACAAATGACATATCCAGACAAAAGCTCCACCAGAGGTACCCAAAAATATCCCATATTGGTACAGAGTAGATAAATTTTGTCCATACCACCAAGGTGCTATAGGTCACGATATTAAGAATTGCTACAGGCTGAAAGCAGATGTTCAAAGGTTGATCAAGTACGTGATCTTATCTTTTAAAGATTCAAATCCTAATGTGCAAGATAATCCCTTGCCTCAGCATGGTTCATCCATTGTAAACATGGTTCAAAGCTGCTCGGGAAAGTATAATGTATTTGATTTGAAGAATATTCAGGAATCCTTGTAAAAATGCATGGTAATCTGACGAGGATGGTGTTTTTCAATCATGAGCGTCACAACTATACTGATTGTTCCATATGTTCTGTAACCTCTCGAGGCTTCCGCCTTGTGAGAGAAGATATCCAGGGCCTACTAAACAGAAGAGTTATTACAGTTGCATATGACAAAGATCCGGCTCCGGTGGAAAGAGATGAAGAAGCATTTGTTATAGTGCCCCACTTCAAGGAAGCAGAGCACATTGAAATTACATATAACAGTAGAAGACCTTATGTAACTCCCTTAGTAATTAATGTGCTTGGACCAATTCCTTATGCTTCCAACGGGGAAGTCCCATACAAGTATAACGCCACGATGATGGAAAACGGAAAAGAGGTACCTTTACCTACTCTACCCTCAGTTGTTAATATTGCAAACGTTAACAGAGTAACTAGAAGTGGTCAAATTTACCCCTCCACGCTTCCAAAGAACAAAGAAATTTCATTCGAACAACCTATTAAAAAAGATACAACCACAGGGCAACCTAGTGGAGCTGATTCTTCTCAACCTGACGAATTCTTGAAGTTGATCAAAAGCAGTGAGTACAAAGTCATGGATCAGTTGTTACAAACCCCTTTTAAGATTTCGGTACTACAGTTGTTGATGAGTTCAGAAGCCCATATAGAAGCACTACAAAAGGTGTTAGAACAAGCTTATGTTAAACATGATGTGACTATTGAGCAGTTCGATGACATTGGGGGTAACATCACTTCATGCAATAATCTCGGGTTCTATGAAGGATATCTCCAGAAAGAAGGAAGAAAACATAACATGGCATTACACATCTTAGTGAATTATGGGAATGATGCACTGTCTAGTGTACTGGTCGACACCGGATCCTCGTTGAATGTGATACCCAGAACTACTCTATCAAAATTATCATACCAGGGGCCGCTGATGAGCCCAAGAAATGTCATTGTTAAAGCTTTGACGGATCTACGAAGATATATAATTGGTGAAGTAGATCTCCCAATGACCATCGAATTACAAGTTTTTCTGATTACATTTCAGGTCATGGACATTCGCGCCGCCTATAGCTTCTTATTAAGAAGGCCGTGGATACATGAGGCTGGGGAAGTTACCTCTACCTTACACCAGAAACTGAAATACACCTTTGAAGGAAAAACAGTTATGGTTTATGGTGAAAGAGCCTTGGTGGTAAGCCACCTTTCTTCGTTTTCTTATGTTGACGTAGAGGAAGAAGTTGGGACTCGGTTCCAAGCACTGTCGATTGTTGATAATGATACCCGGAAGCCTGGAGTCTCTATGTCATCTTTCAAAGACGCACAGCGAGTCCTGAATAATGGTTCCCAAGGAGGATGAGGCAAGGTGCTATCGATACCTGATAACAAGAATAGGGAAGGGCTTGGTTTTGCTGCCAACTCCAATAAACAAGTCACCAAAAGTTCTTCTATTCCACCTATCGAAGAAGTTTTCCGCAGCGGAGGGATTATTTATCCTTCTCATGTCAATATGGCATCTGAAGATGAATTTGAGGGTTATATATCGGACGGTTCCGCAAGTCTCTCCATTCTGTATGAAGACTATGGGCCTTACATGGAGGATCCGAGTTATGATTCTGAGACTGAAGACGCATATGTGCCTTTCTATTCTCCCAGATCAAGGTGCAGAATTAAAATTTTGAAGTTAATGTTGTCACTGGAGAATACTCTAATGAAAACTTACCTAATTTTGTGACTCCGGTTATCACCCAAAATTGGAGTGCAGTTGATGTGCCGGTCATTATCCATATATCAAAGTAATCATTTGTTTTAGTTTTTCGCTTTACCCAAGGCAAAAATTTGTTGTGGGGGCTCATTTTAAATAATTCCATTTACCCTGCCCAAGACAAAGGTGATCTTGTTAGGGCATGTTGTTCAAACTTTGCTATCATTAATAAAAGCATTATTTTTGTTTTCATATCTTTTTCTTTTATCTTTTTTCGCTTTTTTTGGAAAATGATGATAATAAGAAATAATCACTTTGCGTATTCTATGCACACACTTTCACTTCCTAAAACTAAATAAAACCATATCACATGCATAGATTATTGCACATAAAAAATATCAGAAGTAACGACCCATTACCTTCGCCGAACTTTGAGTTTCCTGTGTTCGAAGCTGAGGAAGAAGAAGAAATCCCTGAAGAGATTACCATAAAGCCATTCATCCTCATAAAGAGCCTGTGGAAATTATTAATCTTGGAACAGAGGAAATTCGTAAAGAGGTGAAAATTGGAGCTCTGCTCAAGTCTGACGTGAAAGAAAAGTTGATTGATTTACTAAGGAGTACGTTGATGTGTTTGCCTGGTCATATCAAGTCATGCCTGGTCTCGACACTACCATAGTGGAACACCACTTACCTTTAAAACCAGAATGTCCACTGGTCAAACAGAAACTTAGAAGAACTCGGCCTGACATGGCTTTGAACATCAGAAGAGAAAGTACAAAAGAAAGTGACTCACGAAAGGAGAAGTTATACATGCGCATAGGGTTACTAAACGGGGAAGCTACACGCAACAACTCAAGTTCGACGAAGGGATATGGACAGAGGAGAATTACCGTTAAAGACGTCGACATAGCCGTGATACCGTATCGAAGCTCCTCAGAGGTATGATAACTCTTTTGTCTCTGACTTATGTATATCCTATGCATGTTGTCTACATTTCGATTGCTTGAGCTTAATGTATGAACTGAGTTTGAAACTAGATTACCCATGAAAACCTTTGTGAAATTAAGAGTGTAGCTCACCCTCTTTCCGAATCGATTTCGAAGCTCCTCAGAGGGACCAGCTGAGTTGTGTTGGGGATACGACTGGTGTTTCGCGATTTCTTATTACCGAAACATCTTCGTGAGGATCCGTTGGCGCGTGACGAAGTCGAGTAAAGGGCGAGAAGATTGTTGCGAGGTATGCACCGCAGTTGGCTTATTGATGTCACGATGAGAAGAGCGGATTCTGTTTTGATTACAAGGAGTACGAAATCGCGGCGAAGGAGGTGAGAGAGGGAGCGAGGACGAGTGAGAGGTTTAGATGATAATTTAGGGTTCTTCACAGCTTGTGTTTCCTTTTGTTTCATTGACTGTTTCTCATTGTGGTTTGGGTCGGGCGGGTTGGGATTTATACCCAGTTTGTTTCCTCTTTTTTTTTATAAAGTTTTTTAAGCTTCGTGGGCTCATTTGCTGTAAGTCCAATTTATTTATTTTTCTTCTTTTTTTTACACAAGAGGTGCTTTTATGTTTATGACCTAATTTATTTATTTAAAACTTTTTTTAAAATTAAATCTACAATTGCTATTAAATTAAATCAAAGGGACTAACTCAACTTTTAGGGGTAATTTGGTTTTCTAATTATTTTGGGATTCAAGTTTTAGTTAATTATTTTGTTTACATACCTTTTCTTTTTTGTAGAAGTTAACACACTCGTATAGTTTTGAGTCACTTGACCTTTGGAGTATTTCGATTCTAGTTGAATTTTGAATTGAGAGTAGACTTTGATTTCAATCCTATCGCCTGGCGACATTTGGCTAAAATTTATCTTTCGACCCCATGTTCCTCTTTGTTCGACCACATGTATTGACTGCCTATTTTATTTTACAATTATCTTATGGTCTTTAAATCTTTATTATTGCACATGTTACACGTCCAAGGGAGGAACCTGTATATGACTTTATAAGTTATACATAATGCATCTTCATTTGTATCATTTCCCCTGCTTGATCCCTGATTCCTTTCAGGTTGATCAGCTTAGGATTTACACCCTTATATCTTAGGATGGATTCCCTTAAGATTTCAACTTAGACAACCCAAATTCAATCCCCTATTTTCCCATAAGAAAATTAGACATGATTCATCTATGTAGTCAAGATATAATTCTCTTACCCCATAACATGATCAAGAAAGATGTAGAATCTTTTTCGCTTGAGAGAGGTATGTGGCATACTCGTCGATTATAGATCCGAGTTAGAGCCCTTCTCTCAATGCGACACAAAGACCATCTTCCATAGGCTTGTGGTGGTTAAAGTCGAGCATTCTATCTAAGATGACGACTTGTTTCTTCTCTTAGAACCAATCAACAAAACTCCTCCCCCTAGAACTTTAACCATAAACAATGGTTCCTCAATCCCTTTAGGGGAACTACGAATGCTCTGATTCCACTCCTGTCAGGATATGTAGGCACAAGATGCAATTTCTTGGCGAGCATACTTAGAAATAAACCCCCTAGGTCTCTTACCCTTAGCAAACAATAATAACACAATAAAACAAAAGGTTCATGTAGAGTACTATAGATGTTTAGAACGTTAACACCTTCCATAGGTATAACCAACCCCTGAACCTTAAATTCTCTAGATTTGCATTGCATTGCATACTCATGGGTTATTCGATCTTTTTCCCTTTCCTTGGACAAATTAAAGGCTGGTGGTGAACATGATTTGAGATTCAAGTTAATCAATAGCTTGATACCCAATTCTCACCGCGACAACATCATATTGTGTTGATTAGTAGGATGAGTAGCATGAGTATGATCAACATGGTAGAAACCATGATAACATTTTTGACACGGACGATATTGTGAGGATGTGTGATAATAGAGATGAGAAACTCTTTCACATATATTTGGCAAATTAGGTGAATGCATGTAAAATGGGTTAATCATATGTACGTATTCTGATCATGACGTTATATATGAATCAAATCATTAATTTGGTATGGATGTTATAGTAATATCTGTTGGGTCTAAACTATAGACATAGGTTTAGGTTGAACATTCACATGAGTATCAGTTTTTAATGCTCCGAGTTGGTTTTGTTGCGTGAGATATCACCAATGAGATAATACGATTGACCTTTCAACTTTGTGTTAGACATAACCTTTGTTCTGGGTGATATGTGATGACATTAGACGAAAGTTTGAGTTGTGTATAACATGATTAATCAATTGATGAGATCCAATCTCAACAAGGTTGCGTTTATATTCCAGTCTTTACTTTATATTTTCCATCTTTATATTTTATGCCTTTACTTTTGGTTCCTTGAACCGTTTAACCAAAACTTTTGCACCATAAGCTTAGAAATGTAGATACTGTTGAACGGTAATTCTTTCCCTCGCACCAATCCCTGCGGGGACGATATAAACCCCGAGGGAAATTCCTTCAAAACAAAATTTATGCTTCTTGCCTCTTTACTGCAGCTTGAACAACTGTATTTTACTTTTTTTGACTTCGATGAAATCAACGATGTTCCTATAAAAATAGCTTAGCCGACTATGGATTTTCTGGAAATGGGTTAAGTGGCCCAATTCGAATATGCAAAACTGGATAAAGACATGTTAGCATAAGCAGAGTAAAATAAACCAATACCATGAGCAAAATATAAAGATTAAAACACACAAGTGACAACATTAAGGTGTGAGAGTAGGAGTGTTGAAAGGGATGAAGGAATGGGGGGAAGGAAGGGGGAAGGGGACTTGTTGGGTTCAGTAGTGGTTAAAGCATGTATCAGTGTGATTTGGTTATGATGTGTTATGGGCTTAGAAGGAACCTAAGTGTCTAAGTCTGGTTCAAGTATGACAGGTGAGGTGTTGGAAGAAGTAGTAGTAGGATGTATGTGAATTTGAAAGGGAAAAGCAATCTCGTAAAATATTACATTTCTAGAAACAAAAAATTCATGAGAATGTAAATCATACAGTAAATAACCTTTAGTGTCATGTCTATATCCTAAAAAAATAGTTTTTCTAGCACGAGAATTTTATTTAGTTATATAAGCATGCGTGAGATGTTGGATCAAGCTCTAGTATGATCGAAGGGTAGCTTCTGGTTTGACAGAGATTAAACACGAGGTCGAAGTATGTTCGCATGTTGTTGTTGGAGTAATGTGTGTTGTAGTCAAAATTTGTTCTAACATGCATTAGTCAATATTACTAGGGTTGTTAGCATGTTGAATTGGGTCTTGCTTGTAAGCCCAATTGTTTAAGTTAGCTTGTAATGGGTAATTGTTAAAAATCCCATTAGCTTAGTGCGTTATTTTTCTTATAAATAGGATGCTAGTTTCTCAATCTTGACATAAGGAAAAATAGGAAGATAAAATCATAATTTCAAGTGAGAGAGGTTATTTTGTTATTCTTGTATACTTGTAATCTTGTTTCTAAGAGAAAGAAAATAATAGCAGTTTATAATCAATCCTTGTTGTTCCTTGTTGTTTTACCTTATCTTTGTTAATCCTAACCCTTGTGTGTTTCTTGATTATTCAGAAACTAGTTTATACTTTGTTTAAAGGTATCTGATTCATAACAAATTGGTGTGGTGAGCATGGAGAAGATGACTTCAACAAAGTATGAGATTTAAAAGTTCACCGGAGTGAATGACTTCGGCATGTGGTGCTTGAAGATGAAAGCCCTACTGGTTTAGCAGGGTTATTTGGAAGCGTTGAAGGGAGATGCAACCATGGATGCTGGCTTAACAGAAAAATAAAAAGCATGCATGATTGAGAAAGCCCACAACACAATATTGTTGAGCCTTGGTGATAAGGTTCTTCGATAAGTATCAAAGGAGACTACAACATCGAGATTATGGGTGAAACTTGAAAGTTTCTACATGACCAAATCTCTGGTGAATTGACTCTACCTGAAGCAAGCTTTGCATTCATTCAAGATGAGTGAAGACAAAATGTTGGTTGAGCAGTTGGATATATTCAACAAGCTGATTCTTGATCTTGAAAATATTGATATAAAGATCGATGATGAAGATCAAGCATTGTTGTTGTTGTGTGCTTTACCCAAAACACATGCTCACTTTAAAGAAACTCTCTTGTATGGAAGGGAGTCCCTGACCTTTGAAGAAGTTTAATCAGCCTTGTATTCTAAGGACTTAAACGAACGAAAGGAGCATAAACCTTCAAAGGTGGGTGAAGTTTTGACCGTTAAGGGAAAATTCTTGCGAAAGGATGGTAAGTTCGACAAGAAGAAAGGTAAAAGTTGTAACAACCCAAATTTCATTAAATAATTAATTATAGTAATTAATTGATTTAGTGGGATTTTTATTAATGTTGGAATTAATTTTTATTAATTGGAATTTGTAGTAGAGAATTGAGAAGGAAATAGAATGGAAAGAAAATAATAGAGAGGAAGGAAAAGAAATAGAAGAATATAAAAAGGGAATTGGAGAGAAAGAGAAAGATAGAAAAGAAAAAGAAGAGAAAGGAAGAAGAAGAGGAGAAGGGAAAAGCTTGGAGAATCTTCAAGAACCGATTTCGAAGCTCCGATTAATCGAGGTAAGGGTGAGAAACATTGCTATTTAATCATTGTATGCTATTATGTATGTTGGGTTGGGTTTGTGGATGTTTTTCATCACTTTCCAATTAGGGCAAATGTTGGATTAATCGGTAGATTGATGATTTAATCGGTTGGAACTGAGTAATAATGCCGTAGAATAGTCGGGTAACATGTATTGATGTTGTTTGTACTGATTTTGTGGTGTGAGAAGTTGGATGATGGTGGATGGTGGAGGTGGAACAGAATAGGGTTCTGTTCTGCGCAGGTTCGCTGGCTCTCGCCAGGCGAGCAAAGGCGAAGCTTCGCCAGGCGAAGCCTAGCGAATGTTGGCGAATAATTATGATTAAGTTCCAGTGGACTTCGCTGGCGAGTTCGCCAAGCGAAGTTGGATAGCGAAGGTTCGCCCAGCGAAGGTGCTGGCGAATGGTGGCGAATGAAGTCAGTAGCTACTGACTTGGGCTCGCTGGGAAGTCTCGCCGGGCGAAGCCTAGCGAGTGTTCGCTGAGAGAGTTCGCCAGGCGAAGGCCAGGCGAAGGTTCGCTGCGAGGGTTCGCCAGGCGAATGAAGGCGAATGTGACAGCATTTTTCTTTTGCTGTGTTGCTCATGTGGTGATTGTTTGGTTGATTCACATAGGTTAATACCTCTATGATATGAATAAGTATGTGATCCATGGTGATGATATGTGCTGTGGGTAGCCTTTGGGCGTGAATCCTAGAATTGTGGTATGAGTATTAATCAGATCGATTATAAATACATGAGAACATGATAATGATTATGTGTGTATTATTTAATAATGGTAATGTGCGTATTATTTGATGAGTTTGTGAAGGTTTGATGTAGTGTACAATTAGGTAATAAGTATGCATGAGAACATTGTGGATATATGTGTGCATAGCTTATAATTGTATTATTGGTACTGTGACCTGTATACCTTGTATGAAATGGCATGAGATGAATAATAAACATAATACAAAAATGTATTGTGGATGTATATTGTTTATATGCGGTTGTATGTTAAGGTACATGAAGAATGCATGAGAGCATATTGATGGGTATGCGTGCATCGTTTGATAAATATGATGTTTGTATTGATTGGATGCGATTATGTATGAACAATGCGTGAGAATATATCGTGAATATATGTACATTGCGTGGTAAATGTGTTATGCGTGTAAGCATGATGTAATTCTTGTATGATGAATTACTTGAGAATGCATGAGAGCATATTATGGATATGTGTGCATTGTTGATAATACGGTGATGATATTGAATTGTGAATGTATATTGTTGGTATATGGTGGTATGAATAGAATGCATGAGAACATGTCATGGATATGTGTGCATTGCTTGATAGATGTTGTAAATGCATATTGTATGTATGTGATTAAATGTGAATAATGCATGAGAACATATCGTGGATATGTGTGCATTGTTTGATAACTGTGAAGAATGCATGAGAACATATCGTGGATATGTGTGCATTGTGAGTGATAATGTGGTGATAGTGTTGAATTATGAATACATCGATGAATGTTATGTGAATATGTTGTGTGTGCAATCATAATGTAATTCTTGAAGAGATGAATTATTTGAATGCATGAGATTAAGATGTCGGTCTTAAGTGCATTTGTTGTGACTGATTGTACATGCATCATTTAGTCAAGAGGCAATGTCTGTTAGTTTCGTGGAAACTAGTGGCTTGTCCCAAACCTAGAAGAGTGGGTTTGAAGGCTTAGAGGACGGGCCTTTGTGGTTATCGGTCTAGAAGAGTGGACCCGGTTTAATGTAAAAACCGAAAAAAGATAACGGGTTATCGGTCTAGAAGAGTGGACCCGGTTTAATGTAAAAACCGAAAAAAGATAACGAGAGTCGGTACCGCATTGCATGAGTTGCATTGAGTTATTGAGTCACATTAATATATGACATATGCATGAAGAGATGCTTATGTGTGAATGATGAGATTGTGAAATTGTGAAGTATGCATGTGAATGAGATGTTTGTTGAATACTTATGAAGCGTGCATGAAGAGATGCTTACGTGTGAATGTTAAGATTGTGGAATTGTGGATGTATGCATGATGTAAAATGCTTGGTGAATATTCATGTTGTATATAAATATAAGTGACGATGTAAATGACTATGAGTTGAATTGTGGTGAGAAATAGGGAGTTAATTATATGATATCTATGTATACATGATTTTATGCTTTGATTATTATGGTAATATTTCTCACCCTTCTGCTGTTTTATAATGCTCTATGAGGCATTGCAGATTAGGTTGCTGGAGGCCTTTATGAAGTTCTGCTTGTAGTTCGAGGTCGCTACGTGTGTAGCGGTTTAGTAATTATTTATGGGTCGAGTCATGCTCTGGTCGTGTAACACGGGAATCGATTGCTTATGTTTTAGGATTACATTATGTAACCTAAGTTATGTTTTCATATTTGGAGTAATTGAGATAATGAGATGTTGGCCTTAGTGCCTAGAGATGTTGATTTTACATGATGAAAGTAAATGTTTCTTTTAAAGGATTTTTATTAACGAATCCGCTGCTAAATGGAAAGGTGTTTATGAGCATGACAGATTGTTTTAATGTGGTGCAAGTTTTGTGTGATGCCCTTTTATGGATGCATGTTAACTTTTACTCTGACTATGTATATATTATTTGCGGGGTTTAGAAGGGTGTTACATTAGTGGTATCAGAGCCTGGTTGGTCCGTCCGGCCAAGTTGTCTAATGTTATTTGTTCCCTTGTATGCGACATGTGTGTGAAAACACTGTCGATACATGTTGTTGCTTAACCTTGTCTGGAGAAGTGGGAATGATCTAAAGTGGGGGAGAAGTTGTGCTTCTCCAAGATGCTGCAGGTGTAGAAGTTATAGCTCAGTGGGTGGTTAACACTCTTGTGGTTTGGTAAAGATAGTCTATACTCCATCATGATTTTCAGCTGCCTATTGACAAATTGAGGAACTGATCACCCTTAATCTCTTGTTGATAGTAGTTGGAGTTTTGTTGGATGGGATGGACGTGTCTTGCAAGCTTAGGTGGCGTGAGCAGATAATTGTTTGGAGCTAAGCCAGGTGCTTAAGAAGTGTGTTGATGAGTCGGCACGAGACAGTGAGGAGATGATTAATTTTGATGGGAATTCGGGGTGCTAATGAAAGTGGGAAGATGGCGGTTTTGCCGACTAATTATATCTGTTTGGACAGTCGAAGAATTAAATTGATTGAGTAGTGTTGAGAATTATGTCTGGTGTGTGTGCTACGGCAACAAATTGTGGAGTTGAGTATAAGGGTGGATAATGACTTCTAGTGATTACTAAAGGAAATGAGATGTGGAATACATGGTTGGTATAATTGGACCCTTAAGCATTTCAAGAGTTGGAGAGGTATTGGATGACCTTTAAGTGTGGAAGGATTGTTTCCGTGATTTTGTCGTAACGGAAAACCGTAATTCGGAATGACGCAAGATTAGAAGCGTTGGAAGATATTACAGTGCTCTATGTGATGGGAAAGTAGTGACATGGAATTAATTATTTATTGGCGAAAAATGTTTGGATGTTATGGTAAGCGCGGAGAGTGCGGTTTGTGTTATCACCATAAGTTCACAGCTGAGTGTCTGTTTGGTATAATGATTTTCCACGCTTGATTGAGAGAGTCAATGGTTATGTAACCGATGGTGTTTGGATATGTTCGGAGAGTATAGGGGTTCATGTTGAGCGTCGGGAACTTGAGTTATTAGTATTGGGGAAGAGGCAGTGATGTACTACTGTGAAGAAAGTTCAAAGAGTTTTGAGAAAGCTGTCAACAGTTCGTGTATTGGTTTTGCCAAGTCCGACAGGATTGTCGTTGTGTTTTGAGATACTTTGTTGATATGATTAAGAGATGTGTTAAGTACAACATTAATGAGTTTTGGTTATGCTTGAAGGCAATATAAAGTACAGAGAGGGATTATCTGACAAGTAAATTGGAGTGGGTTGCTGTTGTGTGTTTGTACCGGAGTTTGGAAGCCTCAATTGTTTAGTTGAGATTTGAGATGGTTACTGACCTTAAGGTATTTGTTTTATTTGAGAGAGAGTCAAATATGAGACAGAGAAGTAATTGGAACTCCTGAAGGAGTATGGTTTTGGTTAAATTACCATTCGGATGAGACCAAGTGGTAGCTAAGATATCGAATCGGGAATTTTAGTATACACTAATGAAGGTGGTAAGGAAGTTAGAACTGATTAAGCAAATTCAGATATGAATTCGGCCTGTGAAGAGACTTCTTATGGAGTTGAGCCTTGGATGTTGAGATTAACTTTTGGTATTCTGATGAGGTTCGAGGAAATCGGAATTCTGAGTTGAGTTGATAGATTAATTGAATTTAATGGATAAAATTCAGAGGGCTTATTTTCGGATTAAGGGAAATGGTATTGTGAGATGTCGTGATGAAGTGTGTATTCTGAATAGTGTGAGTTGGATAAGAGTACTCAGGGAGACGTACATCGAGAAAGATGGAGTATCCATGCAGGTACTAGGAAGATGCGACCGAATTTGAGAAATAGTTTTGGATAGCCATAGATGGAGAAGGAATTGATTGAGTTTGTATATGTTGATTAGACTTGCTGGGAATTGAAGTGTGGACATTAGAGATGGTTGGATCTGATACAACTGTTGAGTATTTCGAGTGGGATGGGATAGTATTCCCATGGGCTTTGTGTCGGGTTTTCTGATGAATTTGAGGAAGTATGATCCGATTTGGACAGTTAAGAATGGATTAACAAGAGTAACTCGTTGCCTACCAGTGAAGATGAATCATTCTGTTAGATGGGAACTCGAGTTTTTCGTTAAGATTATGGGAAAGATTGCGAAAGCGGTTGGGTGCCATGTTGAAGATGAACTCTGACTAGCGTCCGTGAATGGCATGGACAAACGAAGAAAACTATCCAGTATGAAGAGGACTCGTTGAGAGCTTGTGTGTTGGACCAAGATGGATCTAAGGGTAGTTAATTGTCGTTGATGGAGTTGCCTAAAATAACTGTTGCCATTTCGTATCGGAAACAACATCGTATTAAGTTCGTTGGGTAAGAGGGTATGACTCCTTTGTGTTGTTGCATGTCCAACGGGAGTGTTGTACTCGGATCAAAGATCGTGCAAGGGACGATGAAAACGATCAAAGAATCCAAGTAAGGCCGTGTTTTGAGAGTTATGGTAGTAATTGGTGTTGGTCGAGCTTGAAGTCTCGTGAGCACCCAGTGTTTTGTTGATCTGTATCAGAGTAGCGCAGCGGAAGCGTGAGGCGGATAGCATGTTAGACTGTTTTACCGCTGTCGCTTGAGAGGATTGCATGAGGTGTTCATATGTCTAAGTTGAAGAGGTACATTGATTCAGGTGGATGGTGTACAAGTGAGAGAGAATTTGACTTCGGAGGCGTGGCTAGTTCTAGTTGTTGATAAGAAACAACTTCGAAGTATAGAGATTCCTTTGATGGAAGTAGTTATGGGAGAATTGGATTTGGAAGAATTGGAATGCGAGAGTCGTATCCAGAATTGTTTGGATCAGGTAACATTTTCGAGGACGAAAATTCCTAAGTGGGGGAGAGTTGTAACAACCCAAATTTCATTAAATAATTAATTATAGTAATTAATTGATTTAGTGGGATTTTTATTAATGTTGGAATTAATTTTTATTAATTGGAATTTGTAGTAGAGAATTGAGAAGGAAATAGAATGGAAAGAAAATAATAGAGAGGAAGGAAAAGAAATAGAAGAATATAAAAAGGGAATTGGAGAGAAAGAGAAAGATAGAAAAGAAAAAGAAGAGAAAGGAAGAAGAAGAGGAGAAGGGAAAAGCTTGGAGAATCTTCAAGAACCGATTTCGAAGCTCCGATTAATCGAGGTAAGGGTGAGAAACATTGCTATTTAATCATTGTATGCTATTATGTATGTTGGGTTGGGTTTGTGGATGTTTTTCATCACTTTCCAATTAGGGCAAATGTTGGATTAATCGGTAGATTGATGATTTAATCGGTTGGAACTGAGTAATAATGCCGTAGAATAGTCGGGTAACATGTATTGATGTTGTTTGTACTGATTTTGTGGTGTGAGAAGTTGGATGATGGTGGATGGTGGAGGTGGAACAGAATAGGGTTCTGTTCTGCGCAGGTTCGCTGGCTCTCGCCAGGCGAGCAAAGGCGAAGCTTCGCCAGGCGAAGCCTAGCGAATGTTGGCG
The DNA here is from genome assembly GCA_963859935.3 of Lathyrus sativus. NCBI lineage: Eukaryota > Viridiplantae > Streptophyta > Magnoliopsida > Fabales > Fabaceae > Lathyrus > Lathyrus sativus. The sequence goes on along the minus strand of OZ012735.1, from coordinate 701,661,058 downwards.
AATAATTATGATTAAGTTCCAGTGGACTTCGCTGGCGAGTTCGCCAAGCGAAGTTGGATAGCGAAGGTTCGCCCAGCGAAGGTGCTGGCGAATGGTGGCGAATGAAGTCAGTAGCTACTGACTTGGGCTCGCTGGGAAGTCTCGCCGGGCGAAGCCTAGCGAGTGTTCGCTGAGAGAGTTCGCCAGGCGAAGGCCAGGCGAAGGTTCGCTGCGAGGGTTCGCCAGGCGAATGAAGGCGAATGTGACAGCATTTTTCTTTTGCTGTGTTGCTCATGTGGTGATTGTTTGGTTGATTCACATAGGTTAATACCTCTATGATATGAATAAGTATGTGATCCATGGTGATGATATGTGCTGTGGGTAGCCTTTGGGCGTGAATCCTAGAATTGTGGTATGAGTATTAATCAGATCGATTATAAATACATGAGAACATGATAATGATTATGTGTGTATTATTTAATAATGGTAATGTGCGTATTATTTGATGAGTTTGTGAAGGTTTGATGTAGTGTACAATTAGGTAATAAGTATGCATGAGAACATTGTGGATATATGTGTGCATAGCTTATAATTGTATTATTGGTACTGTGACCTGTATACCTTGTATGAAATGGCATGAGATGAATAATAAACATAATACAAAAATGTATTGTGGATGTATATTGTTTATATGCGGTTGTATGTTAAGGTACATGAAGAATGCATGAGAGCATATTGATGGGTATGCGTGCATCGTTTGATAAATATGATGTTTGTATTGATTGGATGCGATTATGTATGAACAATGCGTGAGAATATATCGTGAATATATGTACATTGCGTGGTAAATGTGTTATGCGTGTAAGCATGATGTAATTCTTGTATGATGAATTACTTGAGAATGCATGAGAGCATATTATGGATATGTGTGCATTGTTGATAATACGGTGATGATATTGAATTGTGAATGTATATTGTTGGTATATGGTGGTATGAATAGAATGCATGAGAACATGTCATGGATATGTGTGCATTGCTTGATAGATGTTGTAAATGCATATTGTATGTATGTGATTAAATGTGAATAATGCATGAGAACATATCGTGGATATGTGTGCATTGTTTGATAACTGTGAAGAATGCATGAGAACATATCGTGGATATGTGTGCATTGTGAGTGATAATGTGGTGATAGTGTTGAATTATGAATACATCGATGAATGTTATGTGAATATGTTGTGTGTGCAATCATAATGTAATTCTTGAAGAGATGAATTATTTGAATGCATGAGATTAAGATGTCGGTCTTAAGTGCATTTGTTGTGACTGATTGTACATGCATCATTTAGTCAAGAGGCAATGTCTGTTAGTTTCGTGGAAACTAGTGGCTTGTCCCAAACCTAGAAGAGTGGGTTTGAAGGCTTAGAGGACGGGCCTTTGTGGTTATCGGTCTAGAAGAGTGGACCCGGTTTAATGTAAAAACCGAAAAAAGATAACGGGTTATCGGTCTAGAAGAGTGGACCCGGTTTAATGTAAAAACCGAAAAAAGATAACGAGAGTCGGTACCGCATTGCATGAGTTGCATTGAGTTATTGAGTCACATTAATATATGACATATGCATGAAGAGATGCTTATGTGTGAATGATGAGATTGTGAAATTGTGAAGTATGCATGTGAATGAGATGTTTGTTGAATACTTATGAAGCGTGCATGAAGAGATGCTTACGTGTGAATGTTAAGATTGTGGAATTGTGGATGTATGCATGATGTAAAATGCTTGGTGAATATTCATGTTGTATATAAATATAAGTGACGATGTAAATGACTATGAGTTGAATTGTGGTGAGAAATAGGGAGTTAATTATATGATATCTATGTATACATGATTTTATGCTTTGATTATTATGGTAATATTTCTCACCCTTCTGCTGTTTTATAATGCTCTATGAGGCATTGCAGATTAGGTTGCTGGAGGCCTTTATGAAGTTCTGCTTGTAGTTCGAGGTCGCTACGTGTGTAGCGGTTTAGTAATTATTTATGGGTCGAGTCATGCTCTGGTCGTGTAACACGGGAATCGATTGCTTATGTTTTAGGATTACATTATGTAACCTAAGTTATGTTTTCATATTTGGAGTAATTGAGATAATGAGATGTTGGCCTTAGTGCCTAGAGATGTTGATTTTACATGATGAAAGTAAATGTTTCTTTTAAAGGATTTTTATTAACGAATCCGCTGCTAAATGGAAAGGTGTTTATGAGCATGACAGATTGTTTTAATGTGGTGCAAGTTTTGTGTGATGCCCTTTTATGGATGCATGTTAACTTTTACTCTGATTATGTATATATTATTTGCGGGGTTTAGAAGGGTGTTACAAAAGTCAACAGAAATCTTATAGTGGCGAAACATCTGGTATTCGATGTTATCATTGTAAGAAGGAGGGTCACACATGAAAGGTGTGCCCTGAACGCTTGAATGATCATGGAGGTAATGGCAACGCAACCATTGTTCAAGATGACTTTGACTCATTTGATGTTCTTGTGGTTTTAAGTGGCGACTCGAGAAAATAATGGATTATGGATTCAGGTTGCACTTGACATATGACTCCAAACAGAGAATTGTTCGAGGAGCTATGTGATCGAGATGGTGGATTTGTGCTGCTGGGAAACAACAAATCTTGCAAAGTTGCAGGTATTGGATTTGTGAGATTTAAGCTCCATGATGAGTCAATAAGGTTATTGACTGAAGTTAGGTATGTACCTGACTTGAAGATAAATTTGATTTCTCTTGGTGAATTCAACAGAAAGGGATACATTTTTCAAGGAGAGAAAAGTATCATAAGAGTCATGAATGGGTCGAAGGAAGTCTTGAGAGGCGTGAAGAAACAAGGCCTGTATACCCTTGAGGATAAGGTTGTAAATGGTTCGACAAATGTTGCATCCACGAAACCTGTGTTGAAGACAAAATTATGGCACATGAGATTGGGCCATGTCAGTGAAAGAGACATGGTCGAATTGGGGAAGCAGAACCTGCTAGGAGGTGACAAAGTCGAAAAGTTAGAGTTTTGTGAATCTTGTGTATTTAGTAAATCCTATAGAGAGAAGTTTAACAAAGGTAAGCAAAGAACACATGGATCTCTGGATTACATTCATGCTGATCTTTGGGGGCCTGCAAGGAATCCTTCACACTCAGGTGCAAGGTATTTTCTATCCATCGTTGATGACTATTCCAGAAAGCTATGGGTATTCTTTCAGAAGACGAAGGATGAAACTTTTGAGAATTTCAAAAGTTGGAAGATTTTGGTTGAAACTCAAACTGGCAGAAAGGTTAAGAGGTTGAGAACCGACAATGACCTTGAATTTTACAACGAAGCGTTCGACAATTACTATGTTGAGTCTAAGATTATAAGGCATACAACTGTAGCAGGTACTCCTCAACAAAATGGCTTAGCTAAGATATTCAATCAAACAATCCTTGAAAGGGTTAGATGCATGTTGGTTAGTGCTTGATTGAAGAAGGTGTTTTGGGCGGAAGCTGTTTCGACAACAGCTTACCTAATAAATAGATGTCCCTCGACTACCTTGGTAATGAAGATACCTGAAGAAGTTTGGTTAGGACATCCACCTAGTCTCGACAGACTGAGATTATTTGGCTGTGTGGCCTACGCTCATATTAGGCAAGACTAGGTCGAACCTAGAGCTCTGAAATGCATGTTCATGGGATACCCTGAAGGAGTCAAAACTTATAGGCTATGGTACCTAGATCCAGGTCACAGGAGGTGTGTCACTAGTCGAGATGTAGTTTTCAATGAAGCAGAGATGGCTTTCAAGAAAACTGATGATGCTGACGAAGAGCTGGAACAGGGAGAGATTCCTGTTGAGGTGGAGCATGTTGATGCTGAATTGCATACCCCAGATGAAGATATAAAAGATGTTGTCGAAGATGAGGAGACAGATAATGACTACCTTCTAGCAAGAGACAGGTCGAGGAGAGTCATCAAGCCACTTCAGAGACTTGGGTATGCAGATCTTATAGCTTATGCCTTAATCTTTGCAAGTGAGGTTCTAGACGAAGAACCTAAAGACTATAAGGAAGTTACGAGGAGTCGAAAGAAGACTGAATGGATGAAGGCCATGGATGATGAGATGAAATCTCTTCATGATAACAACACCTGGAAACTGATCAAGAAACTTACTGGATCCAGGTTAGTCAGCTGTAAATGGATTTTCAAAGTTAAGGAAGGAATCGAAGGAGTGGCGTCGAAGAGATACAAGGCAAGATTGGTTGCTAGGGGGTTCACTCAGAAAGAAGGTGTTGACTTTAATGATGTATTCTCTCCTGTTGTGAAGCACATATCCATTTGAATGTTGCTTGCCACAGTGGCACAATTCAATCTTAAACTGGAACAGATGGATGTGAAGATTGCGTTCTTGTATGGTGACTTAGATGAAACAATCCTGATGAGGCAACCTGAAGGGTATGTCGAAAAAGGGAAGGAATATTATGTGTGCAAGATGAATAGATCCTTATATGGACTGAAATAATCTCCTTGACAATGTAATAGGAGATTCGACAAGTTCATGACACGCAAAGTTTTATTAGAAGTCAGTTCGACCACTGTGTTTACTTCAGATTTCAACCGGGTAATTTGTTTGTTATTTTGTTGCTCTATATGAATGATATTCTAATAGAAATCAACAATGTCAAAGATGTAATGAGGGTTAAGGCTGAGCTCAATAAGGAGTTCGACATGAAGGATCTGGGAGCTGCGTCTAGCATTCTTGAGATTGACATCCGAAGAGATAGAAAGCAGTCGAAATTATGCTTATCTCAAGAGGCATACCTACGGAAGGTTCTCGACAAGATTGATATGTCGAATTCAATGCCTATTGTAACTCAGACAAACCCTTAATTCAAGTTGAGTATAGATCAGTGTCCCAACACTGATGTTGAAAGAACTTATACGAATAGCATTCCATATGCTAACATAGTATGTTCTTTTATGTATGTTATGGTCTGTACTAGACCTGACATAACATATGCGGTAAGTCTTGTAAGTAGGTACATGACGAATCTTGGAAAGGCTCACTGGAAAGTATTGAAGTGGATTCTAAGGTACATAAATGAGTCTCTGAATAAAGTCCTAATTTATGGTGGAGCCTTGGGTGAAGATAACAAAGCAGCAATCGAAGTCTGTTCACATGTTGCTGATATGATCACCAAGAGGTTGTCTAGTTGCAAGATTTTCCACTGTATGCAGTTGATAAAGCTGCACGAAGAAAGCTAGTTCCTTGATGTTATAGAGTTATATCCAAGTTGGAGATTTGTGAGATGTTGGATCGAACTCTAGTATGGTCGAATGGTAGCTTCTAGTTCGACAGGGATTAAACATGAGGTCGAAGTATGTTCGCATGTTGTTGTCGGAGTAATGTGTGTTGTAATCGAAGTTTGTTCTAACATGCATTAGTCAATATTACTAGGGTTGTTAGCATGTTGAATTATGTCTTACTTGTAAGCCCAATTGTTTAAGTTAACTTGTACCATAAGTTAGCTTGTAATGAGTAATTGTTGAAAAACCCATTAGGTTAGTGTGCTATTTTTATTATAAATAAGATGCTAGTTTCTCAATCTTGGCATAAGGAAAAATAAGAAGATAAAATCCTAATTTCAAGTGAGAGAGGTTATTTTGTTATTCTTGTATACTTGTAATCTTGTTTCTAAGAGAAAGGAAATAATAACAGTTTATAACCAATCCTTGTTGTTTTACCTTATCTTCTTTGTTAACCCTAACTCTTGTGTGTTTCTTGATCATTAACAAACTCGTTTATACTTTGTTTAAAGATATTTGATTCACAACAACATGTATTGTGGAAGCAAAAGCAATACAATCAAAGCATTTAAGATACAACAATGTAGGAGACTTGTTATATAAAAGTTGGAAAAAATATTTGTTTCACAATAAGGGAGATGAAATGTGATTAATAAGATGTAGGACATGTTTATTAGAGAAATTTCAAAATTTTTGAGGAAGGCGAACTTGAAAGGAAAAACCTCTAACAACATTTAGAATGTGATGTTTTCTTTCAACCAAACCATCTTATTGAGGGAATTTAACACAAGATCATTGATGTAAAATCTCTTTAGAATTAAACAAATCATGCATTGAAAATTCAGGGGCATTACAATTCCCAATGCATTTTAAAGACATAGAAAATTGGTTTTCAATGAAAGAAATAAAAGTAAAAAGATGTTTTCTAGTTTCACTTTTCAATTTTCATCAAAAATATCCAGGTAAATCTACTATTGTCATCAACAAGAGTTAGGAAATATTTGTGTCCATCAATGGAAAGGGTAAAATATTGCCCCTAAATATCAGCATGCACAAGTTCAAACATAGTAGATGAAGAAGTAGTGCTAACATGATAAAGTAAACTTTTATGTTTAGAGAAATGACAAGTATCACATGAATCAATTTTATTAAAAGGTATAAAAGGAAATTAAATAGACATACATTTGTGTATTGAATTAAAAATATATCCTAGTCTAAGGTACCATATGTTGGCATTATTGTCTAAGCTTGAGGCAGTGTGAAAACTAGAAGCATGGATAATCTTATGGTTGATCATGTAAAACATAAAGATCACCGAAGCGCTTAACTAAACCAATCATCTACTGGGACGAATTCTGCAATATTAGATATTTATCAATGTGAAAAGTTAAATTAAGCAGAATCAATAGTTAGTTGGGTGACAAATATTAGGTTCACATGGAAGCTGGGTATGTAATAAACATTATGAAGAGTTATAAAAGGTGAAATTATAACAATTCCATAAATGGTAGCATTAATTTGAGTGTTTTTAGGAATGTTCATGGTAAAAGGGGACATAATGTGATAGTGTGAAAAATTTGACACAGAACATGTTATATGGTGAGTAGCGTCAGTATCTATTAACCGAGGGATCTTTGTTGAAGATGAACTAATTCATCCTGTAGGTTGGAGATTTTGAAAATATCACCTTCTGAAAAACGAGTACTCAAAGTTTCACATACGAAGTGTGCATTGTCGAGCCATAAAATGAATTGAGTGATAGATTATGAGATTGAACGTTGAAGCAAGGATATGAAAAGATTATTACAGGGAATCCATTGTTCGTGAAGAGGACTGTTTGCATTTGGTTTCAGAAAAGTACCATCAAAATACCGTAATTTGTTTTTAGAAAAGGCGACCTTCATGGATTAAGCCTAGGGAATGTATTTCTTGCTATCCAAAGGGGAAGTAACAAGTATCATGGTGGCGATTTTATTGGGATGAATGTAGTAAGGGTTAGAGGGATTGGTTGTGAAATCTACAAATGTTGTGTTGGCCATTGTTATTGCCATTGAAAAATTAGGGTTTTGTTGGAAAGAAATAATCGAATTTGTGGTTGTATTTCATAGATTGAGGTTAAATGAAAGAAGAGTATATGAAAAAATATGGGGATCGTGTGAATGATGGATGAAGGTAGTGCAGAAATCTAGGTTATCATATAAGTGGTGAATCTTGAAAAAGAACGAAGATTGAAGGGTTGTGTTTGAACGAGTGATGAATCAAAGAAGAAGAGATAATGAGAGACACTTTGATCTGTCTGATATTGGAAGATGAGTTATGCGACGGCTGTAATTGGAGGGTGAAGGTGGGGTTAAGGTTTTGCAATAGAAAGGATTTGAGATAGTGGAGTGGGAAGAGAGAGAGAATGAATTGCAACAAACGAGGTGTATTTTTTGTTTTGGCATCTGATTAAAGATATGAAAATTCCATGGAAACAATGAGACCAAGACACGTGGCAAGGAAAAACGGGAAGGAGGTAAAATGGAAGATAGTGTTCTAAAGAAAATCTAAAAGAAAATTGAGAAAGAAAGTATAATCAAGAAGATTGCTCTCAGAGTCTTCGAGTATGTCAGAAAAAAAAGAGTTTTTAATTTTTAATTTTTAGTTTTTCAGCTCATTTTGATTAAAAAGTTTTGTTTGGTAACTATCTTTTAGTTTTTACCTTATAATTTCTCAACTAGCTTTTAACTTTTATTTTTTTTAAAGTTATTTGAAGTAGATTTTAAACTTGTAGCTTTTAACTTATAACTAAATTCAAAATTACAATGTTATTATTTAACGTATTTTATTAAATTTTCTTATAAAATTAGGAAAAAAAATTATATTTTACTAAACAATGAGTTAACCAAACAAAAAATTATAGTTATTACAATTATTTTTACTTTTATGTTCTTATAAATGACTTTATAAAATACCTGTGCTTCATGTATGGTGTACTGGTTCTTTTATTCATTGAACTTTGTTGTCAATATATTCATACTAAATAGCAAAGCTCATAAAATTTATATACAAATTTATATATTTTGATGATATCTTCAATTTTTCATATATATTAAAATTATTTTGCATGTTGTTTTACAAAAAAAATTTAATTTAATAATATAATATAATAAAGTAATGAAATTACATATTTCTTAATTAAAAATATCCTTTTAGATCATTTTATAATTATCAGTTAGTGTAACAGTTAATTTATCAAACACTCAAATTAATTTATTAATTATCAATTATCATCGGTTATAAACTATAAATTATCAACTACTAAACTATTAAATATCAGTAGGCTACTTTTCCTAAATATAATCTTAATATCATCACAACATAACCTTAATATCATCACAATATAGGTGGAATACTCATCACACTGAACGAAACAAAGGAATGAGACAAAACAAAAAATAATTCTTACTAATTTCTTAGAAAAAAAATACGCCAATGTACATATACCTGAATAATAACAACCTTTCCTATTTAAGAGCTAGCCTAAAGTAACTAAAGTAACTGAAAGAATAATAAAATATAATTAAGTAATATTGCCTATATCTAATAAATGACATAAGTAAAATAAAAATATAAAGAATACACTAGCAAAATCAATTTATTTGACTGGTTTTGTTTTTTTAAACTAAGAATGACATAAGTAAAATAGAAATATAAAGAATGTGGAGTGTTAATAACACTCTATTTTTAACACTCTCTTAAACACTAATTTTTATATTGATTATAATGTGTGGATCTTCACTTTATAAATAGATCTCATAAAATGATAGAACACAGATATATGTCCAATTGTGAAATTTTAAAAAAATCAAAGCAGTAACAAAATAATCCAAATATATTTATTCTAACAATAGGATTAGGGTCATCGGATGCGAGGGGTGCGGATTCAAATATGCGACCTTTCATTTATTTCATCTTTAAATACAATAAAATTATACTGCAGATGCGACATTTCATTTATTCATCTTTAAAAAACAATAAAATAACAGTGAAACATTTGATAAAAAAACTAAGTATACTAAAAAATAATGATTTACTCAGTTAAATCAATTTAGTTAATTAGTGGGTTGTTGTGTGGAAACAAAATATCAGATTACAAAATATAAGTTAGTTGTATATGTCAATCCTTAGATTTGAAACAATTAAACAATCTACTCCAACCAGTTGTTACAGGCGGTTGTTGCTCAAGAGGATCCTTAAACTTTGCTTTCTCACCTAACTCTTCAAAAGCATCCACAAGGTTCTGTAACCTAGCCACAAACTCAATCAAAAGTGATGTGAATGTTGCCACAGTTAATGAACTAGCACTTTCATATGTTTTTGACTCTTCCTGTTTTGTCATTGCATCTCCTTGAAATGAAATATGTGCAGGCCAAGATGTTTGTTTCCTCAACATGTTTTCCTCGGTAACAACATTAGCAGGTTTGATGACGTTGTCGTGTGCAACGTTTTCTTCCCAATCTTTTGGAACTCTAACCGATCTTAAATCAAGCACAGCTTCACTTAGTGACTTGTACTCCAAGAAATGACTTTCTTCGTCCATTTGTAAAAGGTCTTGAGAATCACTTTCGTTTCTTGGTCTGTTTCCGATTTCCCAAAGTTCTGAATTTACAAGAAGGAACGATTTTTTGTCAATCTTTTGTTGTAATTCTTCTGCCGCTTCGTGTACTTCAAAAAGAATGTCTTCTTGGCCTAGTTTCTCCATCTTTTTAACTTTGTTACCTAGTTCACGTAGAACTTTAGCTGCTTCAGAACCTACCTTCTTTAGCTCGTTGCGAAAAACTTGTCTCTTATCCGCTGGAGCCTATTTCACAAAGAGGAGGTTTAGTTAACGTGTCTTTGCATAGGTTGAAGAATAGCAAATATACATGTTTAGTTTGAGAAATTTGAATACTAATCAAGTGATGCAGAGGAATTGTTGTCAAATTGCAGACGAATTAGTACTAAGAAGCATAGACATGGACACCGGACACGACACCAACACTAACACGTCGACGACAGTCATAATTTATAAAAATAAATAAATTAAACGTAATCACAAGTGTCGGTGTCTGACACAGACAAAGACATTTTTTTTCCAGAGGTGTCAGTGCTACGGAGATCAGTAATATAACCTAGCAAAAATTTAAAATCGCCATTGCTTTGTGATTCGTGATTTCGCACCAAGTGTTATCAGATAGTGGCTACAACAGCTCTATAGCACTGTAGCATAGCGAAATTTGATCTAACCGCTATGTTATGAAATTTGTGATTGACAGCATTGTGAACCCTGGCAGTTTTCTATTTGCTTATTATGATTAAGAAACATAACATCACATGTAGAAGCAGAAATTAATACAATTGAAGTATAGGACCTCAATTGTGCAAACCGGATATTCTCTGCGCAAATACTCAGAGACTAGTCTCTTGAATTCTCTTGAATCAGATAAGACTACAAAAGGCGGCAAAACTTTCCCTCGAGAGTTTTAACACCGCTACATTTCCCAATACAAAATTTGAATTAAGGACCGAAATTATAACATCTAACAGAAAAAGTTGCTGCATAAGTACCTGTATTTCAGAAAGTATACATCCATGCATAGCCATGACCATAAATGCACAATGCCTAAGCGCTCCACTTACTTTAACATAATTCTTCCATGGATACCGAAACATTTTGTAACGACCGTGAGGTGGCTCCCAGATAGCAAAACTCATCTTCAATCAACATTGCACAAACGCGACAATGAGTCAGAAAGACGATCATTTTGTTCTTCATAAAACTGACAAAAAACTTAAGTAGATAGAGAAATACCAACGAGTCCTCTGTGCTTGTAGATTCAACAGCTGATCTATATCCACTGTAAACGACATCATCAGAAGCTTGATATGTAAGAATTTTCGACGGCACCCTCTCGTATTCAATACAGTTAAGGTAGTTATTTACAACACCTGAAAAGAAGCTTAAACAGAGCTATTTAATACAGGAAATAAGGCTGTGAAGAAGTGATACTAAATGTTAGTTGTTTTTGTTGTTACAAATTAAGGCCTTGTTTGGATAAATAAAGCGCTTATCATATAAACACTTACATATAAGTTATATGCATAACAAAAGATAAAATCAAGTCAAATTGTTTTCATATAACCTATAATTTTTTTTAAGCTATCCCGATGAGCTAGTAGAAATAAACTGTAAACAACTTATAGACGTATCTATCATAAACCGTTTACATAAGCTCTTTCGAAAAATATCATAAGTATATAAGGATTTATGTCAGTAGATAAACTTAAATAAGTAAATCCAACAAGAAAAGTGATAGTACTCAACCTTCTATTGATGTAGCAACGCCTGTAAAATTTTTCGCAACAAGATTATGTAGATCCTCACCGGCCCAAATCGGATATATGCCGACATTTATGCCAACAGATACAGCAGCACCAAGGGCAATTAGCAAAAATCTATTTATAGCCGTATGAATAAATTCCCCGGTTCGATATCCGGAAACAATAATGTAACAATAGGTGATCAAGAACACGCGAAAACCATATTCATAAGCCTTCATAGTTGGGTATAGTTTTGCATATGTAGCACAAAATCCTAAAAATCACATAGCAAAATAGTATCAGAAAAAAAGAAGGTATAAGCTAAATAAATAAAAAATATCAAAATGAAAGTAATTCGAAAAATCAGACCTACAATGAAGATGCTAATGATTATTACAATTTCTTCCCATTCTCCAGCTAAATTTGATAGCATTCCCAATGTTAAAGCAAGTCCTCCAGCTGATAAAGTCCCTAATCCTCTATTTAGCCCTTTGCTAAGAGTTGCTCCTGCATGAAGAATACATAGTGACCAATTACAGTTTATACTTATGCTTGTGCTGTTAACCAAATGAACCGCATGATGAAATATTATTAGGTTTTGGTTATACCATGTTTGTTAAGAGTTTGAAGAAAATTTATACCATGATTTTTTAATTAAAAAATATGACTATTCATTTTTCTAAAAATATTAAATAATATGCCAAACACATTTTCTTAAAATATCCTAAATCCTAAAAATCACACCCGTTACTATAAGTAGTAGTACAATAAAAAGGACTAAATATATAAAAATCAAAGAGTTAAACTTAATTAAAATATCGCCGCGTGTAATTCCAAAAACTTAATTAAAATATCGCCGCGTGTAATTTCAAAAACTAGATAATGTTTGATTGCAGAAAAAAAAACTATGGTACTACAAACAATAGTGTTATGTTACCTATGCTGAATTCAAAGACGACAACAACCGTGAGAATGGCCCAAACAGAGTATCTACCGATATCTGGAAACGGTTGTTTAAGAAAAATCAACAGCGAAATCAAGGTAAGAGCAAGTCCCATTTTGGCCGAGAATATTATCTTTCTCGGATCAGACACGCCCATTTCCCACGCTCTCGCCGCCACGCGCTTCACTTTTTTCCAAAACTCCACGATCCCATCGGAGAATCTCCGAGACGAACAGCACCGCCACCGCCGTGGAAAGTAATCCTCGTCGTCGGATTCCGGTAGAGGGATACCTATTTGAGAGTAACCACCACCAACACCGACACCAAGACCGCCTCCTTTCATGGATACTAATCTCTCTTTTCTCTCCAGGAAACTGTGACGGAAGGAACCTAACTTGGGTACTCTTTGTGAAGATGCCATCATGATGATTGATGAGTTCTTTGTGAGATGAGAAATCTGGTTTTTTGAGTTTGAGTTGAAGATTGAAACTAAAAAGACTTTTATCTGGTCGCCGAGTTTATTCGTAGTTTGGTCCCTTTTAGTCGTGCGTGTCCACTATTATTGCTATTTGGGGGTAAGGTCGATTCTAGAAATGGTATACTTTTTTTTATCTCTAGTGTATAATTATAAACATAAATTAGAAAAAAAAAATGTTTTTAAATATAAGTATCTTTTAAATTACTTATAAAATAATTTTAGAATGTTACTCCATCTGATAATATTATCCGTTAAACAAGTATTCAATTAAATTATATGATATTTTAAAATGATTTATTGTTCCATTTCAAATTATATATGATTTTATAGTTTTATTCTTTATTTTATTATGTATGAAAAAAAATTAAAGAATTAAAAATAATAAAATATAAATGATAAAAGATATATTAAAAAAAATATAATTCATGTTGTATTGAAATTATAAAATAAATTATAATTTAGAACATTTTTTAAATGAATTATAATTTAAAATAAAAAAGAATAGATAATTTAACAAATTAATAATTTCTATTAGATATGGAGAGAAAAACAGCAACAAGGTCAACAACAACGAAACCACAAAACAAAATAAGTAAAGTAATTAAGATGAGTCGTGAATTAGATTTATTGTCCTTGAGAGTTTTATTCAGGTATTATCCTAAGCACTCTCCAAGATTAAACAACACCTTTTGGTTGCATTAATTAGGAACTCAAGAACTAGCGAGAATCTAAAGTATATATTGTCCACGAACAAAGAAGGGAGGAGAAGAAGATAATTTTCTTATGTGTTTTTTGTGTGTTTCTTCATAAGAAATAAACTAACTATTTATAGGCAAAATTAGTGAATAACAAGTTAGAAGAAGGAAATAAATGATGGGTGGCAAAGTTTAATAACTTGGGCGTCAGCACAGCAAACCATACTGATTTAGTCAAAGTGGACGGTGCAAGGTTTAATAACTTGGGCGACAGCACAACAAACCATATAGATTTTGTACTAAACTTTCACTGGTGGAGGTTGTTCATAAAATAGTCGCACTAGTGTTTTGGTTTCTACTGGTGGAGGTTGGACTTTGAAATACACTAATTTTCCAACAATCCCTATATTTTAAAGGTCCAAAGAAAGGGTTTAAGAAGGGAGGAAATTTTCTAGGCAATTTTCGAGAATGTAATTTTTCGAGTCTGGTGCCTTTTGGGCTATGCACCAGAGCCTAGACTAATAAGACTTAACACACAAGTGAGTTAATAGAGCAAGCTTTATAAACCAGTACACTTTGGTGTATGCTAGAGGCCTTACCAATTGTTACACCCCCACAATTTCTCGCTGTCATCGCTGTTGTGCGCCAATTCGGCCATGCGCGTGCCTGGTGTTCATGAGTGCTCTAGAGATTTTCCAAATCTCATGCAAGCGGCTCCCCTTGACACTTATATATGTGATTCCATCAAATATATGCTGCACTTCAAATACCACCCATAAGGGTTATGGAAATCATTAAAAGCTCTTAAGCTTATCCTCTACTAATGCAGCTTAGCACTCCACAGTAGGAAAGGACAATAGTTTTGTCAGTTCAGTAAATAACTTGTTATTACCCATATGAACCTTCTTTATGGGATCTCTAATCTTAAAGGTTAGATTACCATTATTTACTATATTCAAATTGGCTCAAGTCCCATTCCTTTCGATGATTCATAAATCATTTTTCTACCCAAGGGTTTAGTCAGATGGTCGGCCCGATTAACTTCTGATTTCACATAATCTATGTAAATTATTCCATCTTTCAACAATTGTTTTATCACATTGTGTCTTAATCGAACATGTTGGTTCCTTCCATTGAATATCTTGTTCTTAGCAATTGCAATTGTGGATTGGTTATCACAATGTATTGACACTGATAGGGTGGGTTTTATTCCTAATGGAATGTCAGCTAAGAAATTTCTCAACCACTCAGCTCCACTACCAGCCAACTCTAGCGCTACAAACTCTGATTCCATTGTGGATCTTGCAATAATAGATTTCTTGATTGATTTTCAAGTAACGACACCACCACCAAGTGTGAATATATAACCACTGGTGGGTTTTGTCTCGTCTGAATCCGAGATCTAATTAGCATTGTTGTACCCTTCAATGATAGCGAGAAATCTGCTATACTTGATACCATAATTCATGGTACCTCTCAAATATTTCATAACTCTTGCAAGAACTTCCCAATGAAGCTCATTGGGGCTATGAGTATACATGCTCAATCTGCTCACATCATAAGTTATATCTGGTCTATAAAAGTTCATCAAATGTAGCAAACTTCTAATAATTTGAGCATACTAAGATTGAGAAACAAGAACTCCTTCATTCTTCTTCAATTGAGAGTTAGAATTATAAGTGATACTCACAAATTTAACATTATAGTGACCAAACTTCTCAAGAAAATTTTCAACATAGTGCTTTTGGGATAGTGTGATATTATCCCCATTCCTTGTGATTTTAACACCCAATATAACACTTGCTTCTCCCATATCTTTCATGTTAAATTTTGATGAAAGAAAACTCTTAGTTTCAATAACTATATCAATGCATGTACCAAAAATAAGCATGTCATCCACATACAAGGAAATAATAACACATTCGCCATTCAAAGTTTTTGCATACACACATTTATCAATATCAAAAGATGAAAATCCATCAGTAATTAAAGTTTTATCAATTTCTCGTGTCATTGCTTAGAAGCATGTTTTAAACCATACAAGGACTTGAGAAGTTTATAAACTTTATTTTGTTGACGCTTAACCTTACAACCTTCAGGTTGAGTCATATAGATTTATTCTTCTAAGTCACCATTTAAAAATGCAGTTTTGACATCCATTTGATGAATCACTAATTTATGAATGGAAGCTAAAGCAATCAAAACACAAATAGAAGAAATTCTAGCAACAGGAGCAAAAGTATCAATAATCAATGTTTTTCTTTTGGGTAAAACCTTCACAATAAGCATTGCTTTGTATTTACCAATGGAACCATCAGGGTGAAATTTTATTTTGAAAATTCATTTGCATCCAATAGGTTTTGCTCGTGGTGGCAAATCAACTAGAGTCCAAGTATGATTTTTAGTAATTGAATTTATTTCAGTTTTGATAGCTTCCTTCCAAAAACGTGATTTAGAAGAAGAATTTACTTCAGAAAAGCTTAAAGGATCATTATTGATTAGATAAGTGTAAAAATCATTTATGTTGGTTTCCTCTGTCTCTTACTCCTTCTTAAATGCTCATATTCATCCTCATTAAGATTGTCATTATGATTAATACTATGATCAGCAAGTTTAAGACATGAATCATCCACAACATCATGAGAAATATGATCATACTTTAAAGGAAATACATGTTCGAAAAATTCAGCATTCTTAGTCTCTATTATAGTATTATGATCATGCACATCACTTTTCAAAACAAGAAATCTATAAGCAGCATTATGTTCAGCATAACCAATAAACATGCAATCAAAAGACTTGGATCCTATTTTCCTTTTCTTAGGATCCGGAAATATCACCTTAGCAAGGCACCCCCACACTTTTAAATATTTCAGATTTGGAGAATAACCTTTCCAAAGCTCGTAGGGTGTCTTACCGATATTCTTATAAGGAATTCTGTTTTGTAAAAAACATGCAGATAAAATAGCTTCACCCTACAAATTATTAGGAGCAGAGGAACTAACCAACATAGATTTCATCATATTTTTCAAAGTTCTATTTTTTCTTTCAGCAACTCCATTTGATTCAGGTGAGTAAGGGGGAGTTACCTCATGAATAATACCTTCTTTTTCACAGAATTCATTAAAGATTATATATTCACATCCTCTACCAGATCTAACTCTCTCAATCTTTCTATTTAATTGATTTTCAACTTCAGCTTTATAAGAAAGAAACATGTTGAAGGCTTCATCTTTATTTCTAACAATATAAACTTTAGTGTATCTAGAGAAATCATCAATAAAAGTTATGCAATGCCTTTTTTCACCTCTTGTCATAGTATTTTTCAACTCTCCTAAATTTGTATGAATTAATCCAAGCAATTCAATTTCACATTTAACAACCGAAGGACATGATTTCTTAGCAAGTTTGGTTTCAGCACAAATTTCACATTTGTCATTACATAATTTACTAGAACTACTAATTAAGCATGTGTTTTGCATTTTATGAATATAAGAGAAATTAACATGACCTAGTCTAGCATGCCATGTATCAAAAAAGTCAATCATATAAGTAGAAGAAGATGCATTCTCATTCATTATTTCATCAATATTGAGTACAAATAGACCTTGATCAGAATATCCCTTCCCCACAAACATGTTATCCTTTTTATAATAATCTTTCTAGATTCAAAGGATACCTTCATCTCAGCTTTGCCTAAAAGATCAACAGAAATCAGGTTTGTTCTTATAGTTGGGACTTGAAGAACATCTCTTAAAGCTAGGATTTTCTGGATGTGAGTTTGAGAAGAACTTTCCCTTTACCATGGACTGGAGCAGTTCAAGAATCACCAAGATATATTTGTTTTTCTCCTTCCCCCACAGAAGAGTAGGAGGTAAACACATCTCTGTTTCCACATATATGCTTAGTAGCACCTGAGTCTACTACCCAACTCCTCACACCAGAAACCATATTCACCTGAGAAATTATAGCAACAATAACATCATTCCCTTTCACCAAATTCACATCTGGTTTATGAGGTTTTCCATTTCTTAGGCAGCGTCTGTAATGTTTAGCAATATGACCTAAATTTCCAAAGAAAAAGCAAATTCCTTTGTTTTTGAAGGTAATGGTGAATTTAGGGATATTTTGATCAGGTTTCTTATTTGTGTACCTCTTACTGTCATATTTTTTGCTGAATCAGATTAACACGAGAGACCAGCGCCTTTGATCTTGCTCCAACGATCTCCTTCTAACTTGTGTCCTCAATAATGATGTGAGTGATTAGGTCACTAAGTGAAAGTTGTTTGCTCCTGTGTTTCAGCTGTTGTTTGTAGTTGTTCCATGATTGAGGTAGTTTTTCAATCAGAAGTTCAACAACATATTCATCTGGCAAAATTATGTTTTCGCTTTTCAAGCCATCAATGAGTTTGTGATACTCATTAGTTTGAGTTCTGATCTCCTTACATTCAGTCATTTCCCATCTGTAGTGATTTCCTATGAAAAAATTTTGTCTCCCAATAGCTTTAGCCATGTACTTTAGAATCACGGAATCCCAAATTTCCTTTGCTAACTTATATGAACAGTACACATCAAAGAGCTTATTTGATAAAGTGCTAAGAACAACATAACGACATACCTTATTGGAACATGTCCAATTCTCAATCTATTTTGGATCAGCAGAGGAATCCAGTCGCGGATCAGTGAGTGCAGAAGCAACTTCGTCCATGTCTAAAATAGAGGAAATCCTTTCTTGCCATATGCAAAAATATTGGCCTCCAAAGAATTTGATTTTCGAGACGTCAAGAAAAGGGCTTTGCGTAATGAGGGATGAGAGCAACATCAAGGGCAAAGATAAGAATGGAACCAACGCCACCGGATGTGTTGTTAGATTGTTCAGCATTTATCGCGGTTATGGATCTCCATCAGAAATGTTAAAACTCTTAAAATTGTTGGGTATAGAGTGTAAAAACATCAATAAGTTCAATAGCCACGAACCAAAATAAGGAAAGTAACCAAGCTGAGTCGTGAATTAGATTCAATGTCCTTGAGAGTTTTATTCATGTATTATCATAAACACTCGTCAGGATTAAACAACACCTTCTGGTTGCAGTAACCAGGAACTCAAGAACTAGCGAGAATCTCAAACATATATTGCATAGGAACAAATAAGGGAGGAGAAAAATATAATTTTCTGGTGTGTTTTTGTGTGTGTGTGTTTCTTCATGAGAAATAAGCTAATTACTTATAGGCAAAATTAGTGAATAACAAGGTAGAGGAAGGAAATAAATGATGGGGTACCAAGTTTAATAACTTGGGCAGTAGCACAACAAATCATACCGATTTATATTATAATATGCAAATATGAATGCATGGGAAAATAATATGAGGATGAAGATCAAAGCCTCATTAATTGGTTGAGAAGATTACAAGGAGTAAGCTAGCTTAAATAACAAGGCAATATAGTAATGGAAGTAGTTACACCCTATAATTAACTTACTATTAGTTAGTTAATTATTTAACAAACTATATCAACTATTCATTACACTAATGGCTATAACATAATACTCTCCCTCAAGTTATGAGGTATATGTTGCATATTCCCAACTTGGTTGTTAAGTGATGAAATAAGTTCCTTTGAAGGGCTTTAGTGAGAGGATCTGCAACTTGATACTTGGGAGGAATATGAATTAACTTGATGAAATTAGCAGACACATGTTCACGAATAAAATGACAGTCAATGTCAATATGTTTGGCTCTTTCATGGATCATGGGATTGCTTTCCATTTGAATGGCAGATGTACTATCACATAAGACTTTTCAAGTGGAAACATTAATGTCAAAAGCTCTTAGAAACTGTTTTAACCATAAAAGTTCAGTTGTGGTGGATGCCAAGGCTCTATATTATGCTTTACCAGATGATCTTGATATTGTTGTTTACTCCTTATATCTCCAAGCCATTAAGGATTCACCAATGAAGATGCAAAACCCTGTAGTTGACTTTCTAGTAGTGATACAAATTCCCCAATCTGCATCTAAATAGGCTGAGGTATGGAGAGATTGATTTGCAGAGAATAAGATTCATTGGTCTAGAGTGCCTTTTGTAACACCCCACTTCCCAAAAACAATTAAAATAATAAACATTATAAATAAACATCAGAGTTTTTCTTCCCAAGTGGGATATCACATAGCAAAACCAACATTTCCTTATAAAAAGGTTTTTCTCCAAATACAGCGAAATATTAAATAGTAAAATCCAACAAAGGTTTTTGATACGTTCACAGGAAACAAAATACAAGTTCAACATAAAACAAATAAAAACATCCAAGTCTCGTGCTACGTATCAGAGCATCCTAGACTCGACTGGCACGCCATAATCCAAGCTAGCTAAGTACCTGGATTATCTGTACTTCCGAAGAAGCACAGACCACAACAACAACAAAGGGGTGAGAAAACATGATCAAAAATATATTGGTAATGTAATACATGTAAACAAGGTAGTAAAACACACCAATACACCAATATTCACCCCACAACACCAATCACGAACCTACTGTTCAAATTACAATATAACATATTATAATGCAAATATGCAACTCAACACCATGCATGCGGTACCGTTTCATTGGTTCATTCAATCGAACCCTGGACAGATCACTTACGCTCCTACTGAGATATGATTTATCCCCGACAGATCACTTACGCTCCTACTAAGATATGATCTATCTCCCACCATTATCCACAAAGGAGTATGGATGAATCACTTACGCTCCTCCTGAGATATGATTCATCCCACCAAACACCATGATATGCACGACACCAATGCATAACTATTATATTCAGGCACACTAAGTGCACACGATCCTCCTGATCATATCATCATACGTCAATGCATATATGTATAGATATATTACACACCAACATCATATAATTCAAATCACACAGTGAGCAATCTCACATTCTAACACCAAGTATAAACACATCCCACCACTCGGGGATACACCAACTAATCATCCACTTAAAATAAAATATTAAGGGATCACTTACTATCACCAAGTACACCAGTTAAATCCTACAATCACCACTCTATCACTTCATCATGGCCAAAGGGATCACACAAGATCAAAGCTCAAGGCCAAACATCACAAAAAGTCACATTTTCTGCTACATTCGCTGGGACATTCGCCAGGCGAATCCCTGTAGCGAACCTTCGCTGGCATTCGCCAGGCGAAGCCCTCATTTTACTATCGTGCATTCTCCAGGCGAAGCAATCGTTCGCCAAGCGAACCTTCGCTGGCCACACTCGCCAGGCAAAGTTCCTACTCTTTTGGTCTGGGATTTAATTCATAATTATTTGCTACCACTCGCCACAGCTTGCCAGGCGAATACTCGCCTTCATTCGCCAGGCGAAGCCCAGCGAATATTGCGATACCTCTAATTTTCCCACAGCTCTGCAGTGCTATCCAGGCCAAATTCAGTCTAGCTTTCCCCTTCCAACTCAAATCTTATTATCGGCACCAACAATGTACAATATCATAACCTATCGGTTTCTAAACCACATTCCAGAATCAACCCTTAGACATTCTATCGGTACCTCAAAAGGTCACACAGAACTTCCCTAAAACCGTAACCCAACCAATACCCCAATCTCACCAAAAACAACAATTCATCAACATCGATATATATATATCAATTCATCATTGGTTTATCAAATACCAATTCTCAACATCAATCAACAAATATAGGCATGTCAACATAAAACTTTATATACGATACATTCCTACGGGGTTAAGGAATCCCCTCTACCCTATACATGTATATACCATTCCCAATCAAGTTTCTCCCCCCTTACCTTGTTAATCGATCTGATCGGTGAAGAAATCCTCCAAGGTTGGCCAATTCTGACTTTCCCTCTTCTCCTTCGTTCTTCGCTCTCTTTCCCGTTCTTCTCACTTCTATCGTTCTTTCTCCCAACTCTTCCAATTCTCTCGTATCCGTTTTCTCTTCTCTCTCCCTAATTCCCTTCTTACCCCTTCAACTTATATCTTATTCTTAATATTCTAATCCCAACTAATAATAATAATAATAATATAATATTACTAAATATTAATAATACTAATCATAATAATACTAATAATAATAATAATATTATTATTAACTCACCAAAAGTCATAATAATATTAATAATAATAACAAATATAATAATAATAATAATAATAATAATAATAATAATAATAATAATAATAATAATATCACCACCAATATTACTATTATTTATTATATTATTATATCCACACCAAAACACCACCAATAATCCTTCCATATCAGGGACACCCACCAATCATCATCCAACACACCCCCACCAAAGGGCACACCAACATATAATAATTAAAATGATAATAAAATGACTAAATAATTAAAATGGGTGTTACACCTTTTAGGTATTACAGCAAATGATGGATTCCATTTAAGTGTGATTGTCTAGGTTTAGCCATGTATTAACTGAGCTTGTTGACTGCAAATGAGATGCCAGGCCTTGAAATGGTAAGACACAACAATCTCTCAACTATTCTTCTATATTGAAGGCTCTAAGATTTGACTAAATTTTGGTAAAACATGATGTTGAACAAGATGTTCTAATATGAAGAAATCTGTAAAGAACAACATATCAAACAAGATGTCATATCTCGAGGACTCGCCATCTTAGTCTGATATAGCAGGTTTGTTGCATATATGTTCCAAGATTTAAGGCACAATCAGAACATGGATCAAGGAATGACTAGACAGAGATTTTGAAACCCATGGACAACTGAAGATTATAAAAGGAAGACTAAGACCTAGGGCAAAATACTAGTCCTTGTTAATACTTTTGTAAAGTAAAATAAGGGTTTAGGGTTTTGAGAGTCGTGTGCTCTTCTTGTATTGTAAGTCACCCTTTGCATTGGTTTGATACATTGTGGTAGACATAGTTTTATATATTTAGAAACCTGTAGGTAATGAATTGTATATTGTTCTTGGATGAAACTTTTAAGAAAATTCAAGTATTAGTGTTAGTCAAGTGTATTGACTGAATATTGTATTAAAAAGGATGTCTTTCAATTGAGCAGTTTGATACAGTCACCAAAGGTTGTGTCTTTTATATATCACTTATGTAATTTAGGAATTGAGATGAGTTTCTCTTATCTAGATGGGTTTCTAGGTAAAAGTTGCACTGGTAGGGAATTAAGTGATAAGTTACCGGAGGTTGTATACTTAGAATTAATACTATTGATAGTACATTCATTTTTGGCTTGGTAGCCTCCAGATGTAGGTTTTGTTGTTCATCGAATTGGGTTATCATATCTTGGTTTTATTTATCATTTTGCTATGTATAATTCAGTCTATTCTTATGCTCTAAAATATATGTCTTAACAGATGTTGAAACATCTGTCATGACACCGTTATGACTTTGAGATATCAAAATGTTCTTGTTTTGTCCTTGTTGAGTACTACAGAGATCAATGTCTCAGCATCTCTTGGAACATCTAAGATCTGTATACCAGAATTTTCAATTGGTATCAGAGCAGGCATCCTGTTCTATTTTTGGATGAGTTCTAGGTAAGATACTTTCTGATCTTTTGAACAAGGAAGGAGATTTTATGACCAGACCATCCTTTACTATTGCGTTCAAGGGGATTAGAAGCTAGAATGATAGCTTTTTTAATCCAGCGTGATAACTACTAATAGTTGACTGTTACTTCTATAAAGATTCTACAGTGGTTGCTGATAATGATGTTATTGTTATGTATGGTGTCTTATAAGATGCTCTGACATCTTACCTGACGCTTATTGAAGATGGTGTCAACCTCTCTAGATGTTCATGCCATCACAATTTAGGAGTAATATAAAGGAGAGATCATTATGATATGGCTTCCACTGAAGGATCTTCTTATGTTGCTTGGGAGATAGTTTCAACCAGATACCTTGAAGGGTAATAGGAGGTATTGTTTATCAAATTCATGATCCATAGATTTGGTAAACACTCTATGTCACGTCTAAAGTAGCCTAAGATACTTGAGTTTTCTCTCAAGTCCACTCATAAAGGCACTTCTGTATGTGTTTAAGTTCAGAAGAGAAGATGGTCAAGAAGAAGATCCACAGGTACTTATTTGAGAATGTCATACCATTGAAGAAAGACACGAGCAATTTATTTTTTCTCCCAATCCTATAAGAGATTTTCTATGTTTGAAGATTTCCTATCAGAATTCTTGGAAGGAAGTCTATTATGGAATAGAAAAGAAGGAATGGTATGGTTGTTCAAATGTCAGCACTGACATTCAACTAGGCTAGAAATGGAGTAAAAAATGATCAATGTCAAAGCAGTCTTATGAGTGTGAAGACATTGGATCTTAGTGGAGAAATTCTTCCTAATGATTTCAAGAGCAACTACATGAGGTTTCTAACTTTTTGAAAGTGATCATGATTATCTGCAGATATGGTCTTCCTAGTCTGAACACCAAAGATAACACTGACCTGTCAAGAGGTTGTGTATCAAGAAGTAAGTTGAGTCATGGATGTTAATCCTAATGTCTCGACATTGTAACCATCAACATGATTCTCTAACTAAAGGGGAGTCTTATGACATTTTATGACTGAAGAGTACATATTTGGGATTTAAAATCAATTTCTATTTGTGGCCTTAGTAAGTATTTAATTGATTACCCTTTTGCTTGCTGTTCAAGAAAGACGATGTCAAAATGTCACACCAAAAGGCGCAGCTTCAGACAGTTGCAAGAACTCAATAACCCTTCTATATATTTGATTTGTCTTAAAGAATGGATACATTCGGTATCATATGTGAATTTCTCAAAAGGTCTTTATCTTGTCTTTAAATGTAATCAAGGTATGTAATTTTAGTAATGGCTTCATAACCAATTTCAATGATCTGTTCATTGGAAAAGGAACTGATGTTTAACCAGATGTTGAAACATCATTCTAGAAGAGTGTGTGCAGAATCTTGTTGATCCAAGGAGTGAACTTCTTGGACAAAGAAGTGATGTAGAATATGCTTTGGATGCTAATAAAATATGGTGGTAATCTTCTTTATAATGGACTTGAAGAGACATTTGGTTTTCAATCTAGGAAGTCTCTATCCGAGAAACTTGTTATGGATAGGTATGCTGGTAGAAGTGAAGATTAACACATGATTATCTTGATGAATATTATTTGGGTCAGTTTATTTCTGATCTAAGTGCATTGGGGTGCAGAAGCTATGTTCCAGTATCTCCTATAGGACTATGTGTTCTAATTTCTAGTGGAGGACTGTTAAAGGCATCTCAACCAGACAATGGAGGTCAAAATCTAATATTTAGGACATTTTCTCAGATATCTTGAAGACTCTTCTGCACATAAGAAGCCAGATTCATGTGGATACTCTTTTCAAATAAAATAGTCTCTGGTATGGATGATTATGTTGAAGAAAGGAACTTAAAGAAGCAATTGATCAAGATGGTTTTTTAGAAGACTGGTTGTTGTTTTTCTTATAACAGAATGAAGGTTGTTTACTCAAACTTGAATATAAGCTTCAAGTTTATGAGAGCATGGAACTCTTGTTCTGTTGAGGTAGTAAAATCCTACATGATGGGATGATATGTTTAATAATCATGTCTGGAGCAAGGGGGAGTTAGCATTGGAAGATCCAGTTTCTGTGATGGATCAAAAGACCACTCTTCTAGAACTCTGTTTGATCATCCTTTGTAGTGAACTGTGTCAAATAACCATAGTTATTTGTATGCCCAAGGGAGGTTTTTCTTTTTCTTAGGGTTCAAGAAATGTGTGTCATCACATGTTTGGAACATTTGATCTTGCTAGTGACGGTGTTCTAGACTTTATGTAAGTCTATACAAAAGGGTAGTAGACAGAAAGTTAAAGGAGAAACTGCTTTTGTCCGTGCCTTGGTGCGTGTAGAAGAAATCCCAAGGTACTTAAGGACGATCGATGTCTCTAAAAAATCATATTGATTGGTTACACATTCTGTGTCTGGTAGAAGTTTCATGAGCCGCATGAGAGTTTATTTCCCTCAATGGTTCTCTGTTGAGACTGATGTCCTAAATGATGTTGGAACATCGTTCATGCTATTGGATATTCTTAGAGGATGACTAAGTTTGATTTTCATCTTTCGAGATATATCTATTCACTGTGGAGTATTGTGTAAAGCTAATGGTCAAGATTATGTGGATTCTGATTATCTGTGAGTAGATGGCAAGTTCTGCTAGAAGTATCTCTAAAAAAGATTGTATCAGGCTGAATCTTGAGAATGAAGCTGGCTGAGGATGTATCTCTCTTTATACGGAGAAGGGGTATGATGTCTTCCAAGCGTGGATGACATCTTGGCTAACCAAGGAGTTAAGAGAATTTGTATGTCTCTTTCGGGGATGTGAGCATTCCAGATTTGATTAGATTTATTCTCAAAGAACAAGGTCGTTTATGGCTGTAAGATTCAAGATGGATTTGTACAGTGTGTGGATGTGTTCAGGGGGAGAGTGATCAATGGTGTAATTTGGTCTCAATCCATGAGTTTATTGGTTATAGTACAAGGATTGTAATCCTGGTATTTTCTCACTTATGAGCATGAAGATGTTCATGTGGTTCATGTGAGGTTGTGATGTCATAGTAGATGTCTTGATACCATGGTGTGTTGATCCTTTAGCTTTGTATGTTCTGCTTGTGAATTTGAATTGTTAAGGTTATTTAATTATCTGACTTATGTTCATGATTCTTAGGACAGACCTGAGAAATAGGATTGGATATTGTCTGGGAGAATTTATTTTTTTTCTGCAAATTAGGATAAGTTTCATGGGGATGTCACACATAATGTTTTGACATTATGGTCAGGTTTTTCTAGTTCTGGTTGAAAGGAGTTTGCTTGGAGTTCTTTGAAAGGAACTATGAATATGCTTCAAAGTTTACAAGAGAGAGTAGACAAGGTCTTACTGAGTGTCATGACATTGTTTAGGACTCGTGGTTGTTTACAAGTGGCTCTATGTGGACGGTGGAAAAAGTGCCTTAAAGAGGGCGTGCAAAACATGTTTCTTCGGTATATGCATATTCTTTGGATGGTTCTCATTAAAGAAGAGACAATTAAAGTTGAGTTGGAAGGTGTACATTTATTTTTTTCTAAATTTATTTTTCTCAACTTATGTTCTCATTGAATTGACCTCCGGTTATATCAATGACTCGTTATCTCCTAAGGAAACTGCTCGGGTATTTAAAGGGGGGGGGGGGGGGGTTTGCTTCTTTTGTCTCAGGTTGTGTTTTTTGCTATTTCGTGATTTAATGGCATTTGTCCGGGTTTGGGTGAGTGCTATTTGGGTATGGAACTGTGTTGGACACTTTTGTCAATTTTTGGCTAAAAAGGGGGAGATAATTTGTGTACGTGTCTATCTCAGTTGTGTGTTGTTCCTTGAAATACATGACTGATCTTCATTGGTGTCTTGAGTCTATTCTTGCAGTTGTTTTGCAAGGATGTTGGATAGGATGTTCTATTATCCTATCTATGTCTCAGTTCCATTTATTCTGAGTCTTCTCTTTGTGTCTTGTGATCTGAGTTATGAACACAATTGTGTCTTGTGCTCTGAGTTATCCAGAGTTAGGGTCAGGTCCACTGAGCCTTGATCTGGATAATGGAGGATGGTAAATTGGGATTGGTTTTGAGGGGGAATGTCTTGTATCTTCCTCCTCATGTACACCAGGGAAAAGGTTACATGTTATACAACAGGTGGTGTGTGCTGTGTAATTCTTCTGAACAGCTGAACAGGAAGAATGAAAGCTTCCAGGAATCACATTATTTTCTGCTAAACTCATCATAGGCGCTGAAATGACTTCAGGACTTTCTACTTTTTCTACTCCTTAGTTTCCTGGGTTTGTTGTGCAAAGAGAGTTTTAGCCAAAATTTGTCAAAAGAGGGAGATTGAAGGCTCAAAGATTTGAGTAAATTTTGGTAAAGCATAATGTTGAACAAGATGTTCTAATATGAAGAAATCTATAAAGAACAAAATGTCAGACAAGATGTCCTATCTTGAGGACTCGACATCTTGGTCTGATACAACTGGTTTGTTGTAGATCTGTTCCAAGATTTAAGGCGCAATCAGAACATGGATCAAGGAATGACGAGACAGAGATTTCAAAGCCCATGGACAACTGAAGATTATAAAAGGAAGACCAAGACCTAGGGCAAAATACTAGTCTTTATTAAGACATTTGTAAGGTTTTAGGATTTTGAGAGTCGTGTGCTCTTCTTGTATTGTAAGTCACCATTTATATTGGTTTGATACATTGTGATAGACATAGTTTTTCATATTCAGAAACCTGTAGGTAATGAATTATATATTGTTCTTAGATGAAACTTTTAAGCAAATTCAAGTATCAGTGTTAGTCAAGTGTATTAACTAAATATCATGTCAAAAGGGATGTCTTTCAATTGAGCAGTTTGATACAATCACCAGAGATTGTGACTGTTAGATATCACTGTTGTGATTTAGGAATAGAGATAGGTTTCTCTTATCTAGATGGGTTTCTAGGTAGAAGTTGCACTGGTAGGAAATTGAGTGATAAGTTACCAGAGGTTGTATACTTGGAAATAATACTACTGATAGTGCATTCATTCTTGGCTTGGTAGCCTCCAGATGTAGGTGTTGCTGTTCACCGAACTAGGTAATCATATCTTGGTGTTATTTATTATTTTGCTATGTATAATTCAGTCTATTCTTATGCTCTAAAATATATGTCTTAACAGATGTTGAAACATCTGTCATGACACTGTTATGACTTTGAGATATCAGAATGTTCTTGTTCTGTCCTTGTTGAGTACTGTAGAGATCAATGCCTCAACATCTCTTGGGACATCTCAGATCTGTATACCATAATTTTCATATATTGAGACACATCTTCAAGTAGAGGTCCTTCTTCATCATTGTAAATGATACTAGGATCCATAGGTAAAGAAACTGGCTTGACATTTGTGAAACTTGTGTCAATAAGAAGCTGTGTGTATATTTCCTTTTGCATAGATGGATTCCTTTACTGGATCTTGCAATCTATAAGTCAAGGAAGTATTTGAGGTCTCTAAGAAGTTTCAGTTTGAACATACTTTGAAGAAATGTTTGAGTCTCTTGGATTAATTTGGGACTTGGGCTAGCAAGCATTATATCATCAACATATACCAAGAGAGCTATCAAAGATGTACATGTGCCTTTTGTAAACAATGAGTGATCAACAGATGATTGTTGGAATCCATGTTGCATAATTGTTGTGGAAAACTTATGGTACCATTGTCTTGAGGCCTGCCTTAGACCATATAAAGATTTGTGCAACTCGCACACCATGTTCTCCCCCTCACTGGAATAGCCAAGTGGCAAATCCATATAGATTTCCTCAAATATGTCACCATTTAAGAAAGCATTGTTTATATCCAACTGAGCTAGCTTCCAGTTTTGAGCAGCTTCCAAACTAAGATTGACTCTCACAAATGCTAGTTTTGCAACTAAAGAGAAAGTGTAAATGAAGTCAAGGCCAGGTTGCTGAGTGTAACCCTTAGCCACTAATCGAGCTTCATATTTGTCCAAGGAGCCATCTGCATTAAATTTTATTTTGTAGATCCATCTGCATCCAATGGATTTCTTGCCAGGTGGTTGGCTTCAAGAGCTGCTATTTCTTCAGACATAGCTCTGCACCATTCAAGGATAGTGGCAACTTAATGGTAATGTTGTGGTTTAAAAACAAATGAGACATTCATGACAAAACTCTTGTAAGGATTGGCTAGTTTATCATTAGAAAGCGAGTGAGTTATAGGATAAGGAGTGAAACATTAAAGACCTTGCTACATTTATGATGAAAGTAGCTGGTGATATGCAGTCACCCTAAAATCTAATTGGCAAGTTGGCAAGAAACATCAAGGACCTTGCTACATTCAACAGATGCTGATGTTTCCTTTCTACTATAGAATTTTGCTCGGGTCTGTAGGGGCATGCTAATTTATGGATAGTATCTTATTCTTGAAGAAACTTGGTCATGACTAGCTCTTTTGCATTATCAGTTCTTCTGACTTTGATCGCTTTACCAACTGGTTTTGTAGGGTTGAGTTAGGTCCAACCACATTCTTTGACATAGTATCAAGAGACTCGTTTAAGATCTGGGGGGGCCACCTACTATTAGGTTTCCATTATCGGGCCACCCACCATTTATTTTCATGCTCCAGATGCTCAATCCTGGGCATGAGGGAGTGTGTTAAGAGTTCTGCACCGGACAATATATGGCATGAACATGTCTTTATAAGTGGGGGCAATCCTCATCTTACCAACCGATTTTGTAGAGTTGAGTTAGGTCCAACCATATTTCTTAATAATTTAGTCAAAGTGGACGGTGCAAGGTTTAATAACTTAGACGACAGTACAAGAAATTATACAAATTTTGCACTAAACTTCCGCGAGTAAAAATTGTTTTAAAAATAACTGCACTAGTATTTTGATCTGATTTCACACTAAACTTCCACTGAATAAATACAACTGAATAAATACACTACACTTTGAAATAAACTAATTTTCCAACCATTTCTTTTTAACTAATTGCTGCATATCCATTTGCGTTTATGCTTTTTTTAAAGATAATTCTAAATATTATTATCGATTTATCTTTTCATATACTTTAGTTGCACTAGATATTTTCTTTCTAAATAGATGGAGGCAGTTTTCAATATTTAGATGCTTTCTCGTGGTTTGTTGTAATGAGTTTGATATGTGAATCAATACGATCAAGCTTTTATACTTAAGCCTACTTTATCATTGGTTTGAGATCCAATTGATAAACAATTATTGGCATAAGATAAGAATGATGGTCTGATCATTTATGCTAAAGAAATCAAGAATGGAGGTGGGTCTCAATCAAATAAACTATGATTAATATCCAATTTGTTTATTTAACTTGGGGCGAGTTTGGAAATAATTTGGTAAAGGTGAAAATTATAGAACTTTTAAATTTAGTTGGATATTAATATCTTTATTTAATCAAGTAATGATATTTAATGTCATATTATCTCTTCTTTTAATTTTATTTAAAATAAATAAAAATTTAAATCAATTTACACTAAAAATATGAGTATCCAACTAATGTCTAAAAATTGATCTTATTAAAAGGATTTTTTTCCCTCTTCACTCAAACTAATCACTATTTCTTTT
Source organism: Lathyrus sativus (assembly GCA_963859935.3). Classification (NCBI taxonomy): domain Eukaryota; kingdom Viridiplantae; phylum Streptophyta; class Magnoliopsida; order Fabales; family Fabaceae; genus Lathyrus; species Lathyrus sativus. The sequence continues at coordinate 701,630,104 of OZ012735.1, read as the reverse complement.
TACCAAACTAATCATTAATTTTAATGATGTGGTATTGACATGATTAATTCTTTTCTAACTAAATTAAAGTCATGTGACCCTCGTCAAAAGAATTATTATTGTTGGAACATTGATTCTTGGAATCAATAGGAGGGAGATTTTCTTTATTCGGAAATTTTCTTATAAGTAATATTTTATAAAGAAAAAATCATATATTTATCTAAAATTTTAAAAAGATAAGTGTATAGGTCTTTTTTATTTATAAATATTTAAATTTTCACTTTTTTTAATTAATATGAAACTTTCCTACACTTTATTTCTTAAAATTTTTAACTCGCGTTTGTTATTTAAAAACAATTATTACATTTGATAATTAATTTTATTGAAATAAACTAATATTATAAATTGTGATCAATTCATTAAAAAAATTTTTATTCTTTTTTTTTTCTTTTTCTTTTGTAATGACACTCGAACACATTGTCATTCATATTTGTTGAAGATTAGCACATATCAAATCATACTCATTTGATTATGATTTGTCTAACTGTTACAAAACAGTTGTGTAAATAGATTTATTATTTATTATTGTTTTTTCTTATTTAGGTGACACCATTTATAGTCAATTATTTCTTTGTTTATTAGCCCATTAGTGTACACCCTTCTTCGATTGTATTCTCTTTATACCTCACTTGTAATAGTTCTCATTACAATAAAATATACAACATATTTCTACATGGTATCAAAGCACAAGATCTGAACCATCCCTAAACCTTGAGCACCACCCATGGCAAATACTAAAGTAGAAAGTTCAGCCAACTGTTTGGCTGAAGGACACGCTCTTCCCATCACTGGTCACAAATTGAATGGCCAGAATTACAATCAATGGTTTCATTTTGTCAAAATCTACCTTCAAGGAAAAGGGAAGGAAGGTTATATCACAAGAGACTCAAAGTGTCCAAAAAAAGGGGATTCCAACCTCGAAAAATAGCAACTAGAAAATAGTCTAGTAATGTCATGGTTGCTAAACATCATTACAAATGAAATTGGAGTAAATTTCATTTATTATTACACAACCAAAGAGATGTGGGATGCCGTAAAAGAAACCTACTCCAATATGGACAATGCATCTGCAATTTTTGAAATCAAGAGCATACTCCATGATTTGCATCAAGGTGACCTCTTTGTCATAGAGTAGTTTAATACTCTTAATCGTCATTGGCAACAATTGGATATATATATGATAAAGTTGAATGAAGCTGCACAAAGGATAAAAAGAAATACAAAGAATTGGTGGAGAAAGATAGAGTATACAAATTCCTATTAGGTTTAAACATAGAACTTGATGAAGTTCGTGGGAGAATCCTTAGAACCAAACCTCTCCCAAAAATTCGAGAAACATTCTCAGAAATACGAAGAGAGGAGAGCAGGAGAAAAGTGATGCTTGGAAAGTCCAATGCAACCCCATCTATCGAAGGATCTGCAATGGAAGCAAGGGGAGATCAACGCTCTTTCTAAAAGAAAACTAGACTTTGGTGTGACCACTGCAAGAAACTGGGTCATACTAAGGACACATGTTGGATCATTCATGGAAGACCATCAGAAGTAAAATGGTCCAAAAACCGGGACAGCAGAGGGAACACAACTGAGGTAAATTCTCACTCATCACCATTCAACAAGGAGAAAATGGAAGCCTTACAAAAAATATTTCAACAAACAATTGGTACAACCACTATGGCACAAAAAGGTAATTTTTTGCATGCTCTAAACACTAGCAAGGGAAAACAAAATTCATGGATTATTGACTCACGAGCATTTAATCACATGAATGGAGGTTTAACTATCTTTGATAGCTATTCTCCATGTCAAAATAATTTGATTGTTCGAGTTGTTGATGGTACCCTTTCTAAGGTCATGGGTAAAGGTTCTGTCATTATTTCACAAAATATTACTCTTAGTTTGGTATTTTATGTGTCTAAACTTGATTGTAACTTGTCGTCCATCAATAAACTTACAAAGAATTTGAAGTGTATCACTAAATTCTTCCTTAACCTATGTGAATTTCAGATCTTGGAATCAGGGAGGATGATTGGCAATGCTAAAGAATGTGATTGACTCTATATCCTTCAGGATGAAGCATCTAAACTAGAATTTGAGGCAACCTCTTGCGCTGTAGTTTCTGCATGTAGTAAAAATTCTACAATTGTGGCACTATAGACTAGGCCACCCAAGTTTTATGTACTTGGAAAAAAATTCTTCCTAAATTATTCAATAAAAACCAGAAGTTGTTTCAATGTGAAATTTGTTAATTGTCCAAACATACACGCAACCCCCACCCACCTCAACCCTATAAACCTTCCCAACCTTTTTATGTTTTCATAGTGATGTATAGGGATCATCGCGAGTCAAAAATGTAACTGGATCAAGATGGTTTGTTACCTTTATTGATGATCATACACGAATCACTTGGGTATAACTTATGAAAGAGAAATCAGAAGTTGGTAGGATATTTGAATGTTTCTGTACCATGGTGCAAACACAATTTCAAAGCAAAATTAGAATGCTTGGGAATGATAATGGTCGTGAGTACTATAATTTTGCACTAAGCTCATACTTTCAGCAACATGGAATAATACACCAAACCTCATGTGTGAATACACCTCAGCAGAATAGGATTGCTGAGAGAAAGAATAGTTTCCTCCTAGAAGTAACCTGATCCCTCACGCTAGCTATAAATGTACCTAGCCAATTTTGGGGAAAATTTGTCTTACCTGCAAACTACCTTATAAATAGAATTCCTTCCCGAATCCTTAACTTTCATATGCCTTACTCCACTCTCCAAACCTTATATCCAACCAATTGTATCCTTACATCAATTCCTTTGAAAATATTTGGATGTACAACCTTTGTCCATAACCTTGACCCCTAATGCAGTAAACTTGACCCAAAATCCTTTAAATGCATATTCCTTGGCTACTCTCCTCACCAAAAAGGATATAAATGTTATTCACCTCAAAACAAAAAAATTCTACCACACCATGGATGTAACCTTTTTTGAGAATCAACCATATTACCCCAAAGTTGGCATTCAAGGGGAGAACACCTATCCAATTGAAGTTGTAGAATCCCAACATTTGGAACTTGAGAAAACCGAACCCAAACTCTCTAGAGGAATCAAAACCTACACATAAACCAAATTAAAATGCAATAGAAACTGCAGATAAAACTACAAAAGACCTGACGACAAAATCTACAGAAACTGTAGCAGGAAATTGCAGCAGAAACTGCAGCCCCTACAATAGGAACTACACTAGGAAACAACTGGAAAGTATACTCTAGGAAGAGCATGAAGGGAATAGAGTCCTGCAAAGCTCCAAGGCAGAACCAAGAAACCCCCGAGACTCTAGAAAATGTTGTTCCCTCAGGTAAACCTACGCCTAACTCTGTGAATGTTGATGATATTAATATTCCTATTGCTTTGAGGAAAAATGTAAGATCTTGTACTAAACATCCCATCGAAAGATTTGTATCTTATGTAAAATTGTCACAAAGTTACAAGACTTTTGTAACAGCTATTGACAATACACATATTCGATGCAACATCCGTGACACACACCAAAATTCTGAATGGCAGCAACCGTAACTGAAGAGGTTCTGGCCTTATTTAAGAATGGCACTTGGGAGATCACAAACCTACTTGCAGGGAAGAAGGCAGTATGATGAAAATGGATATTCTCCATGAAATATAATGTAGATGGGAGTATAAATCAGTACAAAGCTTAACTTGTAGAAAATGGATTTACTCAATCATATGGAGTAGACTATGAAGAGACTTTTGCACCAGAGGCCAAACTAAATTCAGTCAGAGTTATACTCTCTTTGGATTCAAATTTAGATTGGCCACTCTATCAACTAGACATCAAGAATGCCTTCCTAAATGGTGACCTAGAAGAGGAATTTTATATGCAGATTCCTTCAGAACTTGAATCATCCAAAATCACAAATATGGTTTGCAGGCTCCAAAAATCCCTTAATGGCCTCAAGCAGCATGGTTTGATAGATTAACTTGAGTTGTCAAGAAAGACGGGTTCAACCAATTCCAATCAGATCACATTATGTTTGTTAGAAACTCCATGGAAGGAAAGGTAGCTTTGTTCATTGTTTATATATATGATATCGTTATTACAGGAAATGATTATGATCAAATTAATCATTTAAATAGACTCTTAGAAAAGGAATTTAAAGTCAAGGACTTAGGACAACTTAAGTATTTGTTAGGGATGGAAGTTGCTCAAACAAAGAATGGTATCTATGTATCACAGAGGAAATACATCCTTGATTTACTTCAAGAAACTAGAATGCTTGGGTGCAAGATAGCTAATACTCTTGTAAAAATAATAAAAGGAAGAGAAGATGAAAGTTCACCAGCTAACAGAGATAGATATCAAAGTCTAGTTAGAAAACTAATCTACCTAACTCACACTAGACCCGAAATTGGGTTTGCTGTAAGTTTGGATAGTCGCTACATGTCAAATCCAACTGAGTCTAACATGAAAATGGTGAATAGAATCCTCCAATACCTCAAAGGCATACTAGGTCTAGGCCCCCACTTCAAGAGGAATTCAAACAGAGGCATTGAAGTCTATATAGATTCAAATTGGGTAGGATGCTCCACAAATAGAAAATTAACTACAGGCTATTGTTCATTTGTATGGGGGAACCTAGTAACTTGGAGAAGCAAGAAACAATCTGTAGTAGCGAGAAGTAGTGCAGAAGAAGAATTTAGAGCTATGGCCATAGGTATTTGTGAAGGAATGTGGCTTAAGAGGATGCTATATGAAATCAAAATTCACGTGAACCATACTGTGAGGTTACAATGTGATAACAAAGATGCTATAAGTATTGCAAAGAACCCAGTCCAATATGATAGAACTAAGCATGTGGAAATTAACCCATACTTCATTAAAGAAAAAATTAATCATGAGATTATAAGTATTGATCATGTCTCATCATGCAAGCAAACTGCAGATATCTTAACCAAGGCTCTTCCAAGGAATACTTATGAAAATATCAAATCCAATATGGGTATGATAGACATCTACCGCCCAAATTGAGGGGGAGCGTTGAAGATTAACACTTATCAAATCATAATCATTTGATTATAATTTTTCCAACTATTACAAAACAATGGTGTAAATAGATTTATTATCTATTATTGTTTTTTCTTAGTTAGGTAACAACATTTATAGTCAATTATTTATCTACTTGTTAGCTAGTTAGTGTACACCCTTCTTCTATTATATTCTATTTATACCTCACTTGTAATAGTTCTCATTACAATAAAATATACAACACATTTCTACAATATCGTATCTGTTTTCTATCATTCTTTCATGAAAGTTCATCTTAAAATCTCCAATCTTATCGTTCCTCGTATATTCAAATCCATAAAAAAACTTTTAATAATAAACCATCTAGCATATAAGAAAATAAAAGGTTCTAAAAAATAATCTTTTACCCTTTGTTTTACTTATGCCACCACATCATTTTTTGGGCAAATTGAGTCATTTTTCATAAAAAGTAACTATTGAACTAATGGAATTGGTTCCGGACGATACATTTTGTTTCTCTCTCACTTTCCATTTGAAGCTTTGCTTCTATACACATTTCCTTCATTCTCACTTTTCTTTCTCTTTTATCACTCTTTTCTCTCTCTTATGATTTTTCTCTTCTTTCTTCTGAATATTCTTTATGCTCTTTTCTTTTCTCTTATCTTCTCCTATCTTCTCACTTTCTTTTATCATTATATGTTATGTATTACCTATTTTACTTTATTTTTTGTTCGAATCATTTTTGTTCTGATTTTTGTAGATCTTTCACAAGGGACTTAGTTTTTTACCTTCAGATGTACCCGTTTTTAAAAAGATCTACCCATTTTTTATCTTCAAATCTATCAATCTTAAGATGATTTTTTTTGCATGTCTAAATATTCTACGATTTTACACTTTTCATCTCATTATATGAAAAATATATAGTTTTTACTGATTTTGCTCCATCAACCATGTAAAAATGCAACCTTTAAGCCTTTTATTCCATTTTATCAGTATTTTTTCCTGATTTTTGCAGATCAGGACTAATAGACAATAGATCTTAAGGTGATTTTTTTTGCATGTCTGAATATTTTATGATTTTACACTTTTTATCTCATTGTATGGAAAAGGTAGAGTTTTTATTGTTTTTGTTCCATCAACCATGTAAAAATGCAACCTTTAAGCCCTTTGTTCCATTTCATCAATATTTTTTTGTTGATTTTTGTAGATTTGAACTTATAGACAATAGATCTTAAGGTGAACTTTATTTTTTTACATGTCTATTGTTCTATGATTTTACACTTTTCATCTCATTGTATGGAAAAGGTTGAGTTTTTACTGTTTTTGTTCCATCAACCATGTAAAAATACAACCTTTAAGCCTTTTGTTCCATTTCATCAATATTTTTTTGCTGATTTTTGTAGATCTGGACTAATAAACAATAGATCTCAAGGTAAAAAAAAAATTTATGTCTGAATATTCTATGATTTTTACACTTTTCATCTTATTGTATGAAAAAGGTTAAGTTTTTACTATTTTTGTTCCATCAACCATGTAAAAATGCAACCTTTAACCCTTTTGTTTCATTTTATCAATTTTTTTTGCTGATTTTTGCAGATATGGACTAATAGACAATGTTTGGTGTCTCTTCCTTTAACAACCTCAACTGATGTATTTCTTTCTCTCAACAAAAACTCTCTTGCTTTTGTTTTGATTTTTCTTATCTCTACTTCACAAGTCTATTTTGCCTCTTAATTATGTGTTTTGTCTTCCAATATTTCAGTTACCGCTTTCATAACAATGTTCAAACGATTTTTATTACAGACTACTCAAATATGATGGTTAAGGTTTCATTATTCACAGTGAGAGTTTATTTTCTTCCCAAATCTTTTTGGAAATGTATTTGAAAATTTTCAAAGATCTACTACTGTTGGTAACATTGGAGAAATATTTAATACTCTAGTTAGTGAGAAAAGAAACTCAATCACTAAAAAAGGCCCAAATCAAATGACCAAGAGAGAATATGAAGTAACATAATGAAATATTACTTTCCTCTATCTGTAAGTTTTTTCTAGCTTTTCTGTTTGTCCTTCTAATTTTTTATGGGTTATTTGCTAATATTGATTTGAACTAATCTATGACTATGGTTTCATTCTCATAGTTTTTTTTATTTCATGATTTTGAAATTATATTGGTGAAGTTATTTATGGAAGAATTTGAAAATTAATATTATTGGAAGATCCATGGGTCTTATCTTAGTTAAAGTTTTCTTCATATGCTTTTGTAGTCTTTATGGAATAAACACCATGAATGTAATAATTTGAGAGATGTAATAGGATATAATATGATATTATTAAATCACTTTATTTTTGTAAGTAAAAAAAATTTACAGTGTGAAGAGTCAATAATTTATAGTGTGTATCAGACAAAATATCATCTACTCAGGATATTTAGTAATAAAGTTGAGGTAGTTTGTTTTGTGTAACACCCTTTTCTACCCCACAATTAAAAGGCACATTTATTCACATATCAGAGTAAATTATTAAATTCAATAAAAGTCACCACAAAAGGGCGTACATTTCCCAAATACTCAAAATAGGTCAAGGCTCCGTAAACAACGAATTTTTCCCAAAGTACATCAAATTGCACAAAGCAGCGAAACTCAAAAGGCATAAATCAAGGTTTTTCTCATACGGGAAGATAATCAAAATAAACTCAAATAAAATATAATTTAACTCAAAAGACCCCAACCCGATGTTACATATCAGAGCAAAACCCTCTAAGTTAACCAAAAAGGCTAACAACTCAAAACTTCAAAAAAATAACTTCGACGACGTCTACGGCTAAACCTGGTCATCTGCATGTTACCCACGTGGAGGTAACATTCAAACAGGCAGGATGAGTAAAACGGTTCATAATAATCAATGTATGAAAATCAAAACATAAATGGCGTCATAATCATATTCAACACATTCACATTCATCAATAGGCCTCGAAGGCCACAACATCATAAATTATTCCAAATGACTCATAAATGCAAATGCAACAAGACTCAATGCATGTGGTACGAATCATCACAGCGCGATAGACACTGGGCCATCAACCCTCCACAGATCTCCATCAATAGGATCGATTATACTAGAGAACCAGAGCACATAAAAATACTTCACATCCACACAATGGGATTGAAGCCAAAGTAATCGAGGTCCTGAACCGAAGTCCGGATGCACATGAATGCATGCTGCACATGTCATAAATCATCCTCATAATAATATCATAGGTGCATCATCATTCATCATATTCATCATCATCAAACGTCATAGCTCATCATAATAATCATCATCATACATCATGTCATCATAGCTCATCATAATAATCATCATCATACATCATGTCATCATAGCTCATCATAATAATCATCATCATACATCATGTCATCATAGCTCATCAAAAACTCATGAAAATATCATCATAGCTCATCATCATCACTCATATGAATCATCATTATACAATCATGTATTAATCTCATCGGAATCATAGTTATACTCATTAAAATTTGTCATACAATCACATATTTAGTATCATAAAAATATTAGACAATCAATTATCTTATTTATACTATGTTATAGCTATGTTCATTAGCTTTCCAACGCTTCGAACGGGGTCAAAACAGACTTACGGATCAAAAGTTACGTCCAAAACAATTTCGACCGAAAACATGGACAGTCGTGACGGACAGCATGCAACTTTCTGCGTTTTTCACCATTGGAGGCCTTCCGGACCTCCGATTTTGATTCCGTAAAAAACAAAACTCTCATAAAATTACAACCCATTCAACACTATAATTATCTCAAATAAATTTACAATTTTAACACAATTAAACCATCTAATCATTGTTTTAAGATTATGCCTAAAACCTTTAAAATTAAGGGATATAAGTTCAATCCCGTATCATATTGACGCTATAAATCTAAAATTTCCCTACAATTGCCCCAAAGGCATCAGAGTTACTCACTGTCTAATATTCCTATCCCTTCAGGGTCAGACAGGTTCAAATCATAGTTTTGGCCATGAAGGCCTAAGGTTTTCTTTTCCCCAATGAACCACGGTTAGATTCACTAATAATAGATTTAGGCCACGAAGGCCAAAGATCACTATTTCTCATATCTACCCTCAAACTCTCAGAAATACTTACCACTACACCACAACCATAAGAGTTCTCACTGTCAAATTTCCCTACAGGGTTAGACCAATATCAAATCAGAGTTTTGGCCACGAAGGCCCAGTTTCCCTTTTTCTCCAATGAATTCCCATGGTTAACATCTCAATACTAGATTTAGGCCACAAAGGTCAAAATCCCTTTTTCTCATAATCAACCCTAAAATCTCTTAAACCCTTAAATCCACCTTAAATACGTTGAATTTACACATTGAAAATCATGAAGGCAATACTCCCCATACCTTAATTGTCGATCAAAGCCTTCTCAAATATTTTCGGGAATCCTCTGAAGTTTTTGCCTCCAATCTTCCTTCTCAAAGCTCTGGCTTTAATTCTCCTCACGGTCTAACAAATGAATCCTAATTCCATCATAATTTCCTTTTTGTTAAACCTAGACTTGAGCCTCACAATTGGGCTTTTCCCATATTATCCTCACTAACTCCTCTTAATTGTCCAATTTGCCCTTATTTCACTTATATTTATTTTAATTAATAATAATACAAATATATTCATATTATATACTATTAATTAAATAAATAACTCAAAAATGCATAATTCTCAATAACTCTACAAAACCACTGAAATGCGAATATTCTTATTTAAATCAATTAAATAAATATTCTAATTAAATTTGTGGTGTTACAAACCTCTCCCACTTAAAGAATTTTCGCCCTCGAAATTAACTCAAGGAAACAGAGTCGGATACGACTCCCTCATCTGATCCTCACGCTCGCAAGTCCAACTTTCTCCAGCTGGTCCTCCCAAAACTACCTTTACCAAGGCAATCTCTTTACCTCGCAGTTGTTTCACTCCTCATTCACCAATCCGAACTGACAACGCTTCAACAATCAAATTATCTCCCACCCGTACATCATCTGTCTAAACCATATGTGACAGATCTGGAATGTACTTCCTCAACTTAGACACATGAAACACATCATGCAATTTCACAAGCGACAACGGTAAAACAACCTAACATGTTACTTCTCCCACGCTTCCACTGCGCCTTTCTGATACAGACCAACAAAACAAGGTGTGAGCTTTCGAGACTTCAAAGCTCGGCCAACACCAGTTACCGACGTAACTCTCAAAAACACGTGATCTCCCTCTTGGAATTCAAATGCTTTCCTCCTCTTATCATGGTAACATTTCTGATGACTCTGCGATGCTTTCATCTTTTCTTGGATCATCTTGATCTTTTCAGTCGTCTCTTGCACAATCTCAGGTCCGAGTACAGAACTCTCACCTGACTCATACCAACACAAAGGAGTCCTGCACCTCCTACCATACAAAGCCTCATACGGTGCCATTCCGATACTAGAATGATAACTATTATTGTAGGTAAACTCAATTAACGGCAAATGACTATCCCATGATCCACCTTTATCCAACACACAAGCTCTTAGTAAAACCTCTAAAGACTGGATAGTTCTCTCTATCTGTCCATCCGTCTGTGGATGATATGCAGAACTCAATCTCAATGTGGTACCCAAAGCGTCTGCGAACTCTCCCAAAACCTCGATGAAGATCTCAGATCTCTATCAGACAAATACTCAACGGTATCTTACACAACTTTGCAACTTCCTCAATATACATCTCAACTAGCTTCAACATAGAATGATTAATCCTCATTGGTAAGAAATGAGTTGATCTAGTCAATCTATCCACAATCACCCAAATCCAATCATATTCCTCTCACATTCTTCGGCAAACCCGACACAAAATCCATGGAAATACTATCCCATTTCCACTCTAGAATATTCAACGGTTGCATCAGACCCAACGGTCTCTGATTTTCAATCTTCGGCTTCTAACAAGTCTAACTATCATATACAAACTCAACCACTTCTTTCTTCATCCCTGGCCACCAAAACAATTTCCTCAAATTCTGGTACCTCTTCATAGCACCGGTATGGATGCTCAACCCACTTAAATGTCCTTCCTCAAGAATTCCTCTTTTTCAACTTAACAATATATGAAACGCAAACTCTATCATGACGTCTCATGATACCATTCCCATTAATCCAAAAATCAGCTCTTTGACTTTGATTCATCAAATTCAACCAATCTACCAACTCAAATCAGATTTTCGACCTCCTCGAATCTCATCAAGAATACCACTAGTAAGTCTAAACATACAAATATTAACTTCATAAGAAGTCTCTTTGCAAACCAAACTCATATCACGAAATTGCTCAATCAGTTCTAACGCTTTTACCTTCATCATCGGTCTATGCAAAAATTTCCAAATCGATGCATCAGCTACCACATTTGCTTTATCCGAATGGTAATTCAAACCAAAACGATAATCCTTCAGAAGTCCCAATCATCTCCTCTACCTCATATTCAACTCTTTCTAATCAACCAAATACTTCAAACTCTTATGATCTTTAAACACCTCAAATCTCTAACCAAACAAATAATGCCTCCAAAGCTTCGACACAAACACAACAACAACCAACTTTAAATCATGCGTTAGATAATCCCTCTTATGTACTTTAAGTTGCCTTGAAGCATAGCTAAAACTTGTTGATGTTGTATTAACACACCTCCCCATCCCAGCAACAAAGCATCACAATATATAACAAATGGTTCTGCCAGATTTGGCAAAATCAAAACATGAGCTGTTGTCAGCCTTTTCAAAAGCTCTTGAAACTTTCTTCACACTTTTCCTCCAAAACAAAAGCTTGAACCTTCCTAGTCCACTGCGCCAATGGCAAATATAACTTGGAAAAAATCCTTCAATGAATTTTCGATAATAATCTGTCAGCCCAAGAATACTTCTAATCTCAAAAATAGGTTTTGGAACATCCCATTGCGATACAGCTTCAACCTTTGACATATCAACCACAAACTTGTCCAAATAAGGAGGGAAAATCCTGTTCATATACTCCATAAATACACATGGTGCATTAGTCACACTAATTAGCATCACGAAATACTCACAATGCCCATACCTTGTTTTAAAAGCAGCCTCCTGAATATCTTCAGCCTTTACACGAATCTGATGATACCCAGATCTCAAATCTATCTTACTGAACACACTTGCAACAACCAATTGATACATCAAATCATAAATCCTTGGAAGTGAACGCTTATTCTTGATATTCACCTTGTTCAGTTGTCTATCATCCATCCAAAGCCTCACAAAACCTTCTTTCTTCTTAATCAACAAAACTGGTGCACCCCACGGTGACACACTCACACGAAAGAATCTCTTCTCAAGCAATCCTTCAAGTTGACTTTCCAACTCTTTCAATCCCAATGCAGACATACGATATGGAGTCATCGATATCGAACTAGTTCCAGGAACTAAGTCGATCGCAAACTCCATTTCACGTTCCGGCGGTAAATCACTTATCTCATTAGGAAAACTTCCAGATAGTCACAATTAATTGGCAAACCAAAAACTTCCCCACTTTCATTAACACTCAAAGTTTCCATCAAAATAAACATCTTAGCACCATCCTGCACTAACTCACCAAAATAATTCGTAAGCACTTAGCTTAACTCAAAACAATTCACTGCACACGCCATCTAAGCTTGCAAGACACATCTATCCCATCCAACATGACTCCGTCTACTATCAACAAGAGATTAAGGGTGATCAGTTCCTCAATTTTCCAATAGACAGCCGAAAATCATGATGGGGCATAAACCATCTTTACCAAACCATAAGAGTGTTCAACAATACACTGAGCCGCCACTCCACACTTGCAGCATCTTGGAGAAGCACAAGTTTCTCCCCCACTTGTTTCATTCCCACTTCTGCAGACAAAGATTAGAAAACAAATGTGTACCGGCAGTGTTTTCACACACATGTCGCATACGAGGGAACAAATAACATTATACAACTTGGCCGGACGGACCGACCTACTCTGATACCACTAATGTAACACCCTTTTCTACCCCACAATTAAAAGACACATTTATTCACATATCAGAGTAAATTATTAAATTTAATAGAAGATACCACAAAAGGGCGTACATTTTCCAAAATCCTCAAAATAGGTCAAGGCTCTGTAGACAACGAGTTTTCCCTAAAGTACATCAAATTGGACAAAGCAGCGGAACTCAAAAGGCATAAATCAAAATTTTTCTCATACGGGAAGATAATCAAAATAAACTCAAATAAAATATAGTTTAACTCAAAATACCCCAACCCAACGTTACATATCAGAGAAAAACCCTCTAAGTTAACCAAAAAGGCTAACAACTCAAAACTTCAAAAAATAACCTCGACGGCGTCCACGGCTAAACCTTGAAGGCGAGATAATACTTAGAAAGGGGGGGATTGAATAAGTATGGAAAATTAATACTTGAAAATAATCACACAATTATTTTTATCCTGGTTCGTTAAACAACTACTCCAGTCCACCCTTCCAGAGTGATTTGCCTTTCTCAACAAGGACTTAATCCACTATTAAATCAAACTGATTACAATAGTATCACCTAAGAACTGCAGTTCTTAGTCTTCTCAAGAGCTACTGATTCTAACTGAATCCTCTTAAGGAAAATCCTTTACAATCAATGTAAATTAAATACAAGAGTTTTTAATGCTTCTATAAAGCTATAATCACAACAGTGATTTTTCTCTTAAGTTTAAGTACAATGAGATTCTATGAAGAATATAAGAATGAAGGCTTTAGAATATTATAATTTCTTTTCAGCAAAGGTGTGTAACACTAAAGAATGAAGTGAAGATCTCCTTTTATAGGCAGCTGAATCATGCAAGCTGATCATTGAAAAGAGGGTCCAAAAGGTCTGAGCCTTTTTGTCTTCACATGCACTGACTTTTCCTTGAAATAGATGGCACAGAAAAATCCTTTTTGTCTGTGTAAGTGTGTCTAGCACAAATAAGGAAAGAGACGTTGAATAGTTCCAACGGATATATTCTTGAAAATACTTCTTCAGTTTCAGCAAGTTCTTCAGAGTCTGAATGGATCAGAGTCTTCAAATGAGATTCAAAACTATGCTGTATCAGAGTCTTCTGCAGCGTGTGTGCTTCTAGCGTGTTGATCATCAGAGCATTTTGATACAGAACTTCAGTACAAGGCAGCGTAGGTACTTTCAGAAACTTCTGTAGATCAATGCTTTGAGAAACTCTTCAATCAATATTCTTCTATACTTCTGATGCTTCAGCTTCAGATGCTTCTGATTATCTTCAGATGCTTCTGACTATCTTCAGATGCTTCTGACTCAGAATGTTCTGGAGCTTCTTGCTTCAGATCCTTCTGGAGACTGCGCTCAGGATCTTCTGTAAGGAGCAAACAGATTCTTCTGTAAGGTGCATCTGGCGCTTCAGAGTCAGAATAACTTCTTGTATTCAAGGCAGATTTGCTTCTAGAGAGTTAATATAATTTTAATCTGCAATAAAACTCTCAAACAAATTTTAGAGTATATAATTCTTAAATATAAATTTCCTAACAGTTATCATCAAAACAAAGAGTAATTATTAAGAACCAATCTGTGTTCTAACAATCTCCCCCTTTTTGATGATGACAAAAAGTATCAGAAATTTTATTTAATTGAACATAAAGAATTATAACTCCCCCTGAGATGATGAATCTCCCCCTGAGTTGAATATGAAAAAGGAATAGAAACTTCCCTTTTTATCTTGAGTAATCTTCAGAGTTAGATCTTGTTTGTCTTTGTAATAATCAAGGGTCAGACTATCTTGCAGATATGAGATTCAGAGTTTGATAAAAGATAAATGATCTGAGAAACTCAGAGATTATTTTATTGAGTGTTCTTATCAAAAGTTCTGAAATAGTCAATTTAGATATTAGAAAAATAGATATGTCTGAAGATTCGTTCTAGTGAAATTATATTAAATAGTTCAGATCTTTATTTTCTCCCCCTTTTTTGTCATAAGCAAAAAGTAAAAACTTTTAATAAAGACAAATAAAAGGAATAATAACAGATAATTCAATGGAGAATAACAATCTGATTCATTTAATCATAACAGAGCAAAAGTACATTGGAAAATATCAGAAGATATAACAATAACATTCAGATGCAAAAACAATAGATGCACAAACAGGAGAAAAAAATCTAAGAGTGTTTTGACAAAAGCATCTTCAATAGGTCTGTGATCTCAGATTGTGATTGCTCTTGCTTTGACATGAACTTGGTTATTGTCTCATTCTTCTCATCTTGTTTAGACATCCACTCTGACATGTCCTCAGATTTCTTGTCTTGCTTCGCCATCCAAGATCTTATTTCAGATTGACCAGCTTCCAGAGCAGCAATCTTGTCTCCCAAATCTGGATTTTCTGTCTTTATCTCTGATGATGGAGGTTCTGTATCCTGAACAGAGTCAATTGCCATATGTTCTGGAGATCCTAAAGAGGGTTCTACCAGAGTCATAGTCAATGCATTGGCAGTTGGTTCTGGTGGAGGAGGAGGAGGAGCATCCAAATAGAGCAGAGGTTCAGTCTTGTTTACAATTCAGAATTGAGTTCTTTCAGCTCTGAGCTTTGCATCATCAGAACAAATGTTCTTCAGATTAGAAGCTACTGTGTTGAATCTATTGACAAAACCTTTCCAGATGATGTCAGTCTCATTTGCATCCATAGATTCAGAGCATCTCTTCTGAACAGTACCTAAAGACATCTGTATTTCTTGCAAAAACGTTTGAAATAAATGATCAATATTAAGTCTGGGTGGTGGTTTAAGCAAGGTTTCTAGAGTCATCTGTTTAGGTTTTGGAGTTGGTGGAAACAGTGATTTTGGAATGGAAATCAGAGGAGGGGGAATGTATGGAAAGAATGGAATTTCTGGTTTCTGAGGTAAGGATCTGTTTAATGCATTAAGCAGAGTTGGTTGAGGTCTTGTGCGTGGGTAAACAACATCAAAAGATGCATTGGAGTATGGTACGAATGCAGAGTTTGATGGCTTATCAGATGCAACTGTGTTATCAGATGCAGGATGCAGAGCTGAAACAACAGCTTTACCAGATGTAGCAGCTATGGTGGCTAACGATCCTTCATTGTTCATAGATTGAATGTATGAAAGGATTACAGATGGAAGGGCCTGAATGAGCTTTGGTTTCAGAGGTTCCAAAGGTTCAGAAGGCTCAACTCTATCATAAAAATCTTTTAGTTTGAAACCATAAGATAAGTTATGATAAAGAGAAGACACTTGGGCACAAGATATTCCAGATGAGGATGGATTGGTAGAGGGAACAATCATCTCAGATGAAGTTGCTGGTGGAGGCATAGGGTCTGGAATGGTAGATTTAGCAGGTAAGGTTGATTCAGGTTCAGGTTCAGGGTCATGTACAGGGTATTCGTCAGATGGATTAATCAGAAAATCAGGATGAATTTCTGATTCAGATGAATTTGAAGATGTTTCAGGTGTACAAGAGGTAGAAGAAACTTGAAACACTGTTTTTAATGGAGTGATATCAAGAACTTCTGTCTTAGGGATATGAGATGGTTCTGAAGGAATATCAGATTGTTGTGATGGTGGTTCAGATGAAATAGGAGCAAAAGTTACTTTAGAGGGTTCAGAAGTAACAGGTGCTACAGGTTCAGAAGATGGAATATTAGATGGTGGTATGACAGAGTCTTTTTCTGGTTGATCTTCTGTGGTTTGTTTTTCTGGATGATCAGAAGTTATTGGTTGATTTTCTGTTTGTGGTTGAGCAGAGTTATGTTTATCAGAATTTTGTGGTAGTTCTGATGGTTGTGGTTCTGTTTGTTGTGGAACTGTTTGTTGTGGTTCTGTTGGTGATGGACGTGGAGTGAAATGTTTGATGTGTAGTTTGGGTTGAGGTGGTTTTGATACAGAAGCAGTAGGTTGTTTTTGAGGTGAGACAGAACTAGGGGCAGCAACAGATGTTGTTTGAGTGACAGGGGGTTTGGGTACAGACTTAATAGATGAATCATTAATAACAACATTTTTAGAAGTAACAGAAGCTTTAGTACCTTTGAGTTTAATCCTCTTAGCAGATGCAGAGGCAGCTTCTCCAGAGTCCTTTCTCTTTAACAGATCCTTTGGTTTCTCAGCAATCTTAGCCTTCTTCTGGACAGGTTCAGATTCTGCTACAGGCTGAGATCTTTTCCTTTGAAGTGGAACTTCTTCTTCTTCTTCTCCTGCATCTGGCAGTGGTTGCTTGACAAGTTGAAACACATTGGCTGGAACAGGCACTCCTTCCCTTTTGCATCCCTCTATATACATCAGAACAATGTGTCTAGGTTCTTCAGCAAAGAACAGAGGAAAATCTGATACTGGAATCCTCTTATTCAGATCAGACATATTTAACCTCTTTGGAGCAGTAGTAAGTTCATCTACAATCTTAAGTCTCAGAAGGCTTTTAGCGTTCAGAGGCTTTCCCATAATGAACTCTAGTTCTTCTGTAACATCAGCATCATACAGAGCAGCCACTAAACCATTTTCAGTGAGAAGATCTGATAGCAGCCTTCCAAAAGGTATCCAAGTCCTGATCTTCTGGCCTTTTTCTTTGACAGATTCTCTAGATGCATTGATGTGATTCCACAGATGCATGAACAATAAGTAAGGAAGATCTACCTTATTACTCTGACTAAGGCAGTACATAAAATAGATCTGTTCATTGTTGACATAATCTGGGGAATTTGTTGACTTTCTGTGATGTATGCATCCCATGAAGATCTTGGCCCAGATCTTGTAGTCAGGCTTCAGATCTTTGAATCTGTTAGAGGCTTGTCCAGCAGTCATAACCTCCTCATAAACTTCATCCATATCAACACGCCCAGCTGGCAGATGTGAAACACCATCTATTTCTTCATAACCAATCAGTCTTCTAATCAGATCCTCTGTGATGATGATCTCCTTTCCCAGCACAGATGATAGAATAAACTTTGGATACACAGATGCATGAATCCAGAATTCCTTAACAAGCAGAGGGTAAACTGGTCCAAACAGTCTATCAAAGTATTTCACCCAACCTTGAGCTCTAACAATGGAGCGAAAATCAAACCCATTGTCAGCCAGTGAATCAAATTCAACCATGGATTCACACAACACTTCTAACTTATCAACAGGTGTGAGAAGAGTTCTCTGTGGAGGAGTATATGGAGCAGCACCTAGGTTATCTGAAGTCACAGCAGCCATTGTGGATTGAAACTGTGCAGTTGTTGATGAAGAAGACGCCATTGAAGATTGCTTTTTAGAATACTTAGGTTTTGGGTTTTTATGCAGAGAGAACAAAAGATGAAAATGCATATAAATTCTGAGAGTGAAAAGTGTGAAAGTGAATACACATCAAGTATTTATACTAATCACATAGGCACACCAAGAGACAGAAATAAAGCACGTTTGAGCAACATTAAATGAAAAGAATAAAATCATTTCAAATAATAAATGCTTCTGACAGATTTGGGGGGAAAACCAAGATATTTACTATTCAAATTTCACCTCAAATGTCTTTTCAATTGTCCACACGCCACCTCATCAGATTTTGTGGGACACGTGTTTGCTTGCATGCTGTTCTGAATTCTCTCAAGAAATGAAACGTTAGCCACGTTCAGATCTTCTAAAGATGATTAGTTCAGATTTACACATCAGAAATATAAAACAGAATAGAATAAATGAACAGAAGAAATACTTCAGATGAATTAAGCATTTTTGCATCTGGAACAATTTGCTTCTGATAAATATTATTCTGGACAAAAATCCATACCAATATTTTTCAGAATAAAATTGAATCTATCTTCAACAAGGGGTTTTGTAAAAATATCTGCCCATTAATGATCTGTATCAACAAAGGCTAAATTTATGATTCCCTTCTGAACATAGTCTCTGATGAAATGATGCTTAATTTCTATATGTTTTGCCTTAGAATGCAAGATTGGATTTTTTGACAAACATATAGCAGAAGTATTATCACAAAAGATAGAAATGTTACTCTAAAAAATTTGATAATCTTCTAGTTGACTTTTCATCCAGAGCATCTGCGTACTACATCCAGCATCAGCAATGTATTCAGCCTCTATGGTTGAAAGTGCAATTGTGGGTTGCTTCTTGCTGTACCAGGAGATTAGATTTCTTCCTAGAAATTGACAACTTCCAGAAGTACTTTTTCTTTCTACTCTGTCTCCAGCATATTCAGCATCACAGAATCCAACTAATTTGAAATCATCAGATTTTCTGTAACACAAACCCATATTAGAAGTACCTTTCAGATACCTTAGAATCCTTTTGGCAGCTGTCAAGTGTGATTCTCTAGGATCTGATTGGAATCTAGCACACAGACAAACACTGAACAATATGTCAGGTCTAGAAGCAGTAAGATAAAGAAGAGAGCCAATCATACCTCTGTAGAGCTTCTGGTCTACTTTCTTACTTACCTCTTCTTTCCCAAGTGAGCTAGTAGGATGCATTGGAGTCTTTGCCACCTTGCTGTCAGACATGTTGAATTTCTTCAGAAGTTCTTTAACATACTTTGTCTGATGTATGTAGGTGTATTCTGGAGTTTGATTAACTTGGATTCCTAAAAAGAATCTGAGTTCTCCCATCATGCTCATTTCAAATTCTGCCTGCATACATGTAGCAAACTCCTTTCCAAGCATAACATTTGTTGATCCAAAAATAATATCATCTACATAAATTTGGCAAATTAGAAGATCTTTCTTTATGGTTTTGCAGAATAGAGTTGTATCCACTTTGCCTCTGATAAAATTCTTCTCCAGAAAAAAATTACTCAATCTCTCATACCAAGCTCTGGGAGCTTGTTTTAATCCATATAGAGATTTCTTTAATTTGAAAACATGATCTGGAAAATTTTCATTTTCAAAACCAGGAGGTTGGTGGACATAAACTTCTTCTTCTATAATACCATTAAGAAAGGCACTTTTAACATCCATCTGATACAGAGTGATGTTATTCTGTGCAGCAAAAGAAATAAGAAGGCGTATAGATTCTAACCTTGCCACTGGAGCATATGTCTCAGTGTAATCAATACCTTCTTGCTGACTGTATCCTTGAGCAACCAGCCTTGCCTTATTCCTTTCTACTTCTCCCTTTTCATTCAGCTTATTCCTGAAGACCCATTTTGTTCCAATAACATTGAATCCTTTAGGTCTAGGAACCAGATCCCAAACTTTATTTCTGGTGAATTGATTCAGCTCTTCTTGCATAGCTATAATCCATTCATTATCTTCCAGAGCCTCATCTACAGATGTTGGTTCTATTATTGACACTAAGCCAAATAAAGAAGATTCAGAAGTTCTGAGAAATGATCTTGTCCTTATTGGATCATCTTTCTTTCCAATTATCACATCCTCTGGATGAGAAGATTTGATTCTGGAAGAAGATCCTCTGATAGTTGGTCTATCAGAAATATGCAAGTTGTTTAGTTGGGAAGTCAAAGGTGTAGCATCTGGGGTTGCTTCAGATTCTTTGATTTTTGCCTTTTCTTCCTCTGAGGCTTCAGAGTCTGTGAGAATCACTTCTCTATCTGCAGAACTTTCAAGCTGCTTTGGCTTTTCAGAGCCAAGCTTATCATCAAATCTAACATGAATAGATTCTTCAACAATCTGTGTTTCAGTATTGAATACTCTGTAGCCTTTAGAGCGTTCAGAATAACCAAGCATGAAACACTTCTGTGCTTTGGAATCAAACTTGTTCAGATTATCTTTAGTATTAAGCATATAACAAATACATCCAAAAGGATGAAAATAAGAAATGTTAGGCTTCCTGTTTCTCCACAATTCATAGGGAGTCTTTTCCAGAAGAGGTCTTACAAACACTCTGTTCTGAATATAACAAGCTGTGTTAATTGCTTCTGCCCATAAATGTTTTGCCAGATTTGTCTCATTGATCATGGTTCTGGCCATCTCTTGCAATGTTCTATTTTTCCTCTCTACAATTCCATTTTGTTGTGGAGTTCTAGGGCAGGAGAAATCATGTGCAATGCCTTTTTCAGAAAAATATTTTTCAAAATGTTTGTTTTCAAATTCTCCACCATGATCACTTCTGACTTTAATAATTTTGGAATCTTTTTCAGTCTGGACTTGATTGCAGAAGTCAAAGAACACAGAATGAGACTCATCCTTGTGTTTTAGAAACTTTACCCATGTCCATCTGCTGTAGTCATCTACAATGACTAACCCATACTTCTTGCCTCTGATGGATGCAGTTTTCACTGGTCCAAACAGATCAATGTGAAGTAATTCCAATGGTCTGGAGATAGAAACAACATTTTTTGATTTAAAATGAGATTTTGAAAATTTACCTCTTTGACATGCTTCACACAGAGCATCTGAGTTGAACTTCAACTTAGGAAGTCCTCTGACCAGATTGAGTTTATTAATCTGAGATATACGTCTCATATTAATATGCCCCAATCTTCTATACCAGACCCATTGCTCATCATTCACAGATAAGAGGCATTTTACATTTTGAACTTTAAGTTCTGAAAGGTTAATTTTATAAATGTTGTGTTTCCTCTTTCCACTGAATAGGATAGAACCATCCTTTTGACATACAGCTTTGCAACATTTTTGATTAAAGATTATATCATAACCATTGTCACTTAATTGACTTATGGACAATAGATTATGTTTCAATCCTTCAACTAACAGAACATTAGTAATGGAGGGAAGTTTACCATTTCCAATTGTGCCAGATCCATTGATCTTGCCCTTCTGGTTCCCTCCAAACTTCACGTCCCCTCCAGATCTAAGTTCCAGGCTTTGGAACATAGACCTTTCTCCTGTCATGTGTCGTGAGCATCCAGAGTCCAGGTACCATGATTGGTGTCCTGACCTTGCTGCTAAGAACATCTGCAACAGGAATTATTTTGTTTTTAGGTACCCAGATCTTTTTGGGTCCTTTGGGGTTAGTTGGTTTATAGGTTTGTCTAAACTTCTGTTTTGCAACATAATGTTTATTTTGACTTGCCTTAGGTTTAAACACATAAGTACTCTTCTCAGAGCTTGTGTGTTTAATGTCATTCAAGTGACCAAATTTGAATTGAGAGTACAGAGGTGTCTTCCTGATGAAAAGTTTGTCAACAGGTTTTGGATTGCTTCCAGATGAAGACTCATATCCAATGCCTCTTCTGTTGTTTCCACTAACACCATAGATCATGGAAGCCATCTTGCTTCTGTCTATGCTCTTAGTGAGAAATCTCTGAAAACTAGAGTCATATTTTTCTAAAATATTTTCACAAGACTTAGTTTCAGATTCAGATTCTTGTTGAGTTCTATCAAAGTCATTTTTGATTTTTAAATTTATTGCTTTCTGCTCAACAAGTTCTGTTTTCAGAAGATCAATCTCAGATTCAAGATTGCTTTTCAGCTTCTTGTATTTGAGTTTGATGTTGTTATAACTTTTAAGAACTTCTGTAACAACTTTAATGAGTTCTTCTTTGGTAAGTTTAGCCATTACCTCTTCTGCATCATCATCAGATTCATATTCTGATTCATATCCAGAGGTACCTTCCTCTTGATCCTCTGTCCTGGCCATCAGTGCAACGTTTGCACATTCTTCTTCTGATTCAGAAGATGACTCACACTCATCTGAGTCATCCCATGTTGCCATCAGAACCTTCTTCTTCTTGTTGAACTTCTTCTTAGGTTTTTCTTTCAGAAGTTTAGGGCAGTCATTCTTGTAGTGCCCAGGTTCTTTGCACTCATAGCACACCACTTCTTTCTTGGCAGATCTTCTGTGACTAGAAGATTCCTTTCTGTTGTCAGATCTTCTGAAGTTGTTAAACTTCTTTCCCTTGTGCTTCCAGAGTTTGTTAATCCTTCTGGACAGCATGGATAGCTCATCTTCTTCTTCAGAAGAAGATTCTTCAGAGCTTTCTTGAATAACCTGCAAAGCTTTAGCAGTTTTGTTAGATTTTAAAGCTATGGATTTACCTTTATCTTTCTTCTGGGGTTCATCTTCCTCCAGCTCAATCTCATGGCTCCTCAATGAACTGATGAGTTCTTCTAGAGAGATCTTGTTCAGATCTTTGGCCATCTTCAGGGCAGTCACCATTGGTCTCCATCTGATGGGAAAACTTCTGATGATTTTCTTTACGTGATCTGACGTGGAATATCCCTTGTCCAGAACTTTCAGCCCAGCAGTGAGTATCTGGAATCTGGAGAACATGGCTTCAACAGATTCAGAGTCTTCCATTTTGAAGGCCTCATACTTCTGGATAAGAGCCAGAGCTTTTGTCTCCTTAACTTGAGAATTTCCCTCATGGTTCATTTTGAGTGACTCAAACATGTCATGAGCAGTATCTCTGTTAGTAATCTTCTCATACTCAGTATGAGAGATTGCATTAAGCAATATAGTTCTGGCTTTGTGGTGATTCTTGAAATCTCTTTTCTGTACTTCAGTCATTGATTTTCTATCAATCTTTTTGCCATCCTCACCAGTAGGATGTTCATATCCATCAATGACCAAATCCCACAGATCAACATCATACCCAAGAAAAAAACTTTCTATTCTATCTTTCCAATAGTCAAATTTTTCTCCATCAAACATTGGAGGTTTGGTGCTGATCCTATCCCTCTCTTCATATTTATTGTTAATATTTGACATTGAATTATCAGCCATGATAACAAATAAATATATTGATCAAAGTATATCTCTCTAGATCTTTACTGACACTTGTTAAGTGGTAGCACACTCAGAATCGGAGCTCTGATGCCAACTGAAGGTGAGATAATACTTAGAAAGGGGGGGATTGAATAAGTATGGAAAATTAATACTTGAAAATAATCACACAATTATTTTTATCCTGGTTCGTTAAACAACTACTCCAGTCCACCCTTCCAGAGTGATTTGCCTTTCTCAACAAGGACTTAATCCACTATTAAATCAAACTGATTACAATAGTATCACCTAAGAACTGCAGTTCTTAGTCTTCTCAAGAGCTACTGATTCTAACTGAATCCTCTTAAGGAAAATCCTTTACAATCAATGTAAATTAAATACAAGAGTTTTTAATGCTTCTATAAAGCTATAATCACAACAGTGATTTTTCTCTTAAGTTTAAGTACAATGAGATTCTATGAAGAATATAAGAATGAAGGCTTTAGAATATTATAATTTCTTTTCAGCAAAGGTGTGTAACACTGAAGAATGAAGTGAAGATCTCCTTTTATAGGCAGCTGAATCATGCAAGCTGATCATTGAAAAGAGGGTCCAAAAGGTCTGAGCCTTTTTGTCTTCACATGCACTGACTTTTCCTTGAAATAGATGGCACAGAAAAATCCTTTTTGTCTGTGTAAGTGTGTCTAGCACAAATAAGGAAAGAGACGTTGAATAGTTCCAACGGATATATTCTTGAAAATACTTCTTCAGTTCCAGCAAGTTCTTCAGAGTCTGAATGGATCAGAGTCTTCAAATGAGATTCAGAACTATGCTGTATCAGAGTCTTCTGCAGCGTGTGTGCTTCTAGCGTGTTGATCATCAGAGCATTTTGATAGAGAACTTTAGTACAAGGCAGCGTAGGTACTTTCAGAAACTTCTGTAGATCAATGCTTTGAGAAACTCTTCAATCAATATTCTTCTATACTTCTGATGCTTCAGCTTCAGATGCTTCTGATTATCTTCAGATGCTTCTGACTATCTTCAGATGCTTCTGACTCAGAATGTTCTGGAGCTTCTTGCTTTAGATCCTTCTGGAGACTACGCTCAGGATCTTCTGTAAGGAGCAAACAGATTCTTCTGTAAGGTGCATCTGGCGCTTCAGAGTCAGAATAACTTCTTGTATTCAAGGCAGATTTGCTTCTAGAGAGTTAATATAATTTTAATCTGCAATAAAACTCTCAAACAAATTTTAGAGTATATAATTCTTAAATATAAATTTCCTAACAGTTATCATCAAAACAAAGAGTAATTATTAAGAACCAATCTGTGTTCTAACAAACCTAGTCATCTACATGTTACCCAAGTGGAGGTAACATTCAAATAGGCAGGGTGAGTAAAATGGTTCATAATAATCAATGTATGAAAATTAACATATAAATGGCGTCATAATCATATTCAACACATTCACATTCATCAATAGGCCTCGAAGGCCACAACATCATAAATTATTCCAAATAACTCATAAATGCAAATGCAACAAGACTCAATGCATGTGGTACCAATCATCACAGCGCGATGGACACTGGGCCATCAACCCTCCATAGATCCCCATTAATAGGATCGATTCTACTAGAGAACCAGAGCACATAAAAATACTTCACATCCACACGATGGGATTGAAGCCAAAGTAATCGAGGTCCTAAACAGAAGTCCGGATGCACATGAATGCATGATGCACACGTCACAAATCATCCTCATAATAACATCATAGGTGCACCATCATTCATAATATTCATCATCATCAAACGTCATAGCTCATCATCATAATCATCATCATATATCATGTCATCATATCTCATCATAATAATAATCATCATACATCATGTCATCATAGCTCATCATAATAATAATCATCATACATCATGTCATCATAGCTCATCATAATAATCATTATCATACATCATGTCATCATAGCTCATCAAAAACTCATGGAAATATCACCATAGCTCATCATCATTACTCATAGAAATCATCATTATACAATCATGTATTAATCTCATCGGAATCATAGTTATACTCATGGAAATTCATCATACAATCACGTACTTAATCTCATAAAAATATTAGACAATAAATTATCTTATTTATACTATATTATAGCCATGTTCGTTAGCTTTCCAACGCTTTAAACGAGGGTCAAAACGGACTTACGGATCAAAAGTTACGTCCAAAACAATTTTGACCGAAAACATGGACAGTCGTGACGGACATCACGCAACTTTATGCGTTTTTCACCGTTGGAGGCCTTCCGGACCTCCGATTTCGATTCTGTAAAAACCCAAACCCTCATAAAATTACAACCCATTCAACACTATAATGATCTCAAGTAAATTTATAATTTTAACACAATTAAACCATCTAATCATTGTTTTAAGATTATGCCTAAAACCTTTAAAATTAAGGTATATAAGTTCAATCCCATATCTTATTTACACCCTAAATCTAAAATTTCCCTACAATTGCCCCAAAGGCATAAGAGTTACTCACTGTCTAATATTTCTATCCCCTCAGGGTCAGACAGGTTCAAATCATAGTTTTGGCCACGAAGGCCTAAGGTTTTCTTTTTCCCAATGAACCACGGTTAGATTCACTAATAATAGATTTATGCCACGAATGCCAAAGATCACTATTTCTCATATCTACCCTTAAAATCTCAGAAATACTTACCACTACACCATAACCATAGGAGTTCTCACTATCAAATTTCCCTACAGGGTTAGACCAATGTCAAATCAGAGTTTTGGCCACGAAGGCCTAGTTTCCCTTTTTCTCCAATGAATTCCCATGGTTAACATCTCAATACTAGATTTAGACCACGAAAGGCCAAAATCCCTTTTTCTCATAATCAACCCCAAAATCCCTTAAACCCTTAAATCCACCTTAAATACGTTGAATTTACACATTAAAAATCATGAAGGCAATACTCCACATACCTTAATTGTCGATCAAAGTCTTCTCAAATATTTTCGGGAATCCTCCGAAGCTTTTGCCTCCAATCTTCCTTCTCAGAGCTCTGACCTCAATTCTCCTCACAGTCTAACAAATGAATCTTAATTCCATCACAATTTCCTTTTTGTTAAACCTAGACTTGGGCCTCACAATTGGGCTTTTTCCATATTATCCTCACTAACTACTCTTAATTATCCAATTTGCCCTTATTTCACTTATATTTATTTTAATTAATAATAATACTAATATATTCATATTATATACTATTAATTAAATAAATAACCCAAAAATGCATAATTCTCAATAACTCCACAAAACCACCAAAAATCACTGAAATACGAATATTCTTATTTAAATTAATTAAATAAATATTCCAATTAAATTTGGGGTGTTACATTTTGTCCCCAAATAGCTTGCATTTGGACATCCAAATAGAAATATAATTACTTTATGGTTGCATATTCTGTAAAATTTCTATAAAAAATATTTACTTTTAGTTAGACTACAATTTCTGGGAATGATGATGAAATCTGGAGTAAGCATGTAGGTAGAACACACGTGGAAATCTGAGTGAATAAAATCTACCGATATCATATTAATTAATTTTCAATGAGTAATTATATACTTTGCTCCCCCACACACGCACACACACATATGATGCATTTATAACAAGTTTTTTCCCGTTATATTTAGCTTTCAAGTTCAAGCAAGATGATTGATTTATGATCTCTATCAATTTAAGACAATTTTATTAATAAACAAGTTTTCATATTGATATGCAATGATAAATTCTTATTGTCATGTAAATGTGTGTCTGTTTACAATATTGCATGATCTACTATCAACCCTTCAAAATATTATTGCATGATCTTACATAATTGCCCCTTTCCTAAATTTTATTTACACTACCAATTGGACAAATAAGTAATTAAAAAATGTAACAAATAAATATCACACCAACCTCTATTTGCATGATAAATTTCAATTAACCATTGGCTACCTCAAATTTTCCTCTTCCCACCAAAACCATTCTCTATCCAAATTTCTCTCACTCTCTCCCGTTTTTGATCACTCTCAATTTTCTCTTCTTTCCTCCACAAACCCTAATTCCACCATTTTCTCTGTTTTCTCTCTTTTCCTTCATAAACCGTAAATGATCTTTGAGAGATATGAGGAGTACATGTATGTTAATCTGGTTCAAGAAATTTGGTTTTCTTATTTTTATTTTTCATGTATGAATAAGGGAAACAAGGCCATGAAAAAGAATGATTTTGATGAGGCAACTGATAACTATAGTCGTGCTCTTGAGACCAGGTTGAATGTCTTTCTGCATTAACCTAACAAAATTATTTGTTGAGCTGCTTCTCTTTAATTTGTATATTTCGTTGTAACTTACAATTATGATATAAAAGATCAATTATCAAACAATTTGTGTATTATCCAAAACTGGCTAAACACATGCACATTCCAGAAATTGTTGAACTATTTGATTTTCAAAAGTTTTATGAGTTCTTAGAGTTTGATATAAAATATAATGAAGACTTGGTCAGGTTATTCTATACCGGTATACATGGAAAATTTCATGATTTTGCTTTTGGTTACAAGATTGGTGGTAGAAGCTTGAAGGTTGATGATAAAGTTTGGGAAGAGTTGTTTAGTATGTATCCTGTTGAGTCTCCTCATTTGACCATAATCGACACCAATTTGACTCCGGACTATGAATTCAAATCTGCTCTGAGTTCAATGTTGAAGGATCCATATCCTGAAGATATTGTTGCTAGTGATTTGTTTCCTAAATCTATTACTACCGGTTGGTTGAAGCTGATTGATAGGATTCTACAGTGGATTGTAGCTCACATTTTCCGTCCTAAGAAGGGAGGTTATTCGAGAATAGACCAAGTTGAGATGCATTTGGTCTATTTGCTGAAAAATAAGAAAAGAGTTCACTGGCTGTACTACATTGCTAGTAGGATATTTTCTCTAAAGGAATCAGGTCGAGGTACAGATTTATGCTATGCTTCTTTCATTCAAAATGTTCTTAATCGGGTTGAGGTTGTTGTTTAAGGTATTCCATACATCTCTTTGACGACTGATCAAGAATTTAGCCAAAAGACCATGACCTTGATGGTTTATCTTTAGGATCATTAAGGGAAAATATATTTGGTCAGGTTAAAAGCCTCAGGTACAAGGATTCAAAATTTGGATGAGGATGAAGAGGATGACGAAGAGGAGGATGAAGAAACCCATCACATGGAGGAGGATGACCATCTTGTTGACGGTCATGGTGATTGGTTAGGTGATTCATCTATACATGACCCCTATGCTAACCAAGGTTGGGGAGAATGGAAACACACAGGCTGGACTAACCAAGCCTCGTCCTACATGCCTCCATCTCCACCTCAATACCAACAGGATAACTTTAAAGTCCTGAAATGTTAAGGAATATGCAGCTTCAGCAACAAAACTTTTCTACTCTTCAAGAGGAAAGGTATACAACTTTTCAAGGTCAAATCCAAGCCCAAAGTAAAATTTTTGATTTGTTTGCTTCCACAGCCATAAGAAGATTTAATACTATGGCAGAAACTGCTGCCAATCAACATTGATCTCTCTCTGTATGTTCAATACTTTAAACAGGGTTGTTATTGATTTCACTGAGCGCCAAGAGGAGAAAAGAGCACAACATCCGAATTACTCTTTCAGAGGGAGGGGTCACCCACATAGGGGGAGGAGACCATAGGGTGTTGAGTTGTGTTGTGCATTTCATGTTTCATTTTGCATGTTATTGTGCGTTTTGTTATTTGTTTTGGTTATGTTGACTTGGAAAGTGTATTGAACTAATTTGGTTGTGTAATGCGCTAAGTTTCTTTCTCTATGTTTCTTGTCCTATTTATGTTTATATCTCTTGCATTAACATCATTTTATATGAATGGTTGTTGATGTTTATCTGTTGCAAAGTGTATGATTGTGTTCATATGAATATGTTTTGATTACGGTTGACCTCGTGCTTCACTCTTTTTGATGTTTTCAAAGGGGGAGAATGCAAAAGCAAGCGCTTCACAAAGATAGATCAGATTGTTTTCTCACAGAGAAATGCATAAAATCAGGGGGAGGATACTTCTCAAAGTACTCCATATGTTGAAGAATTTGCAATGATTTTTCCATCATAAAAAAGGGGGAGTATGTGAGGGCAAGGTTCCTTAGTCCTTGTTTTAATGATGTCAAAAACTAGTATTATCTCGTACTAGTACTTTGGACGGTATCATCGCATCTTAGATTGCATTAATTCTTTAATATGCATAAACTATTCCATGTTCATGTGTATATGCATATAAGAGCATCTCATATATAATATTTGTGCACTTGATCATATTAGATACCATAGGTTTACACAAAAATGGTTTAGGTCGACCAAAATACTCACAAAAACTTGTTTTTGGCATTCTTGAGTTCTTGCGTCGACTCACAGACATGTGGAGGTCGACGCATAATGTTGATTGATCAGTTTATTGCTCTTGGGTCTCCACGCTTCGACCCATAAGTCAACTCATGTTGTAGGAATAAAAATGTGATGTTGTGAGGTAACCTTGCGTCGACACATGACCCTGTTCCGGTCGACACATTGCTTGAAATTTTGTGTAGTTTTGGATTTGGGTGGGTTCAGGTTGACCCACATATATCTTTGGTCGACCTCTCACTGATGAAAATCAAGTTTTCTGATCTTTTGTGTTTCAAAAGTTGTTATGTTAGTTATTGGGTCTTGGCATCATATATATTCATTTGTCTCATTATTGTATCAGATAAAACAAGAAAAGTGAAAGATATACACTAATTTTGCTCATCATCTTCATTCTTACACTTGCATTTTTCAACAATTACACATAATCATTTTTGTTGATCTTGTGCATTGTCGAGTTGATAACGTCCAAACGTAGGATTGTGTTCTAGTTTGGATTAAGAATTCATTGGGTTTTTCTTAAATAAAACCTTTGGGGTTTTTTCCTCCAAGATCTTGAGGATTTGGGGGTTTTTGCACAGACCTTTGCTTCACAGATTCATTCGAGTGAAAGGTTTGAAGAACTGTGATTTCTTTCAAGCAAGTAACGGTAACCGGAGGATTGTGTAGAACGATTTGGGGTCGAACATCTTGTGATCGAAATCATCCGAGTGAAAGGTTTGAAGCATATATGGTTCATCCAAATAAGTAGCGGTAACCAGAGGTTTGTTCGAAGCGTTTGATGCACTTGATTCGACTTGAATCAAGGGGAAAGAAGGGAATAGTATCAACTTCAACAATTATACTTGAGTGTATGGTGACTATTTATTCTCTTGTATAAAATTTTCAACTTGATAATAAATATCTCAATTCTAGTTTTAGAATTGGGGGCAGACGTACCTGAAGCGAGGATGAAAATGGGAACTGCCTAAACAAATCCAGTGTCGTTCAGGCCTCAGACCATTCACAAACTTAAGACACTTGGATCTCTCAGCATTGACAGAGTTGTAATGAGGATAAAACTTAATCAATTCCTCAAATCTTGCCGCATACTCGGCTACAGTTGAGTTACCCTGCTTCAGCTCAAGGAATTCGATTTCCTTCTTACCACGCACATCTTCTGGAAAATATTTCTCCAAAAATGTTTCTCTAAAAACATCCCAAGTAACCACAATCTCATCTTCTTCAAACCTTTGGTGAGTATTACCCCACCAATCCTTAGCTTCCTCTTCGAGCATATGAGTGCCAAACTGCACCTTCTGCACATCTGAACAATTCATAACTCGAAAGATCTTCTCAATTGCTTTCAGCCAAACTTGTGCTTTGTCAGGTTCATGGGTTCCCTTGAAAATTGGCGGATTGTTCCTTTGAATCCTTCCCAAAGCACGGAACTTATCATCAATGTTATTTCTAACATTCACATTGGCTTGAGGATTCTGCCCAATCGCTCCAGCCAACCTTGTCAACGCCTCAACAATCGCTTCATCATTCCTGCCTGCAACCATTGTTCTTGATCCCCACAACAAATCCTCGTTAGAACAACCATATGGATAATGCTACACACACATACCAAATGCATAAGGGAATGAACACGTTAACAACTTGGTCAACATACCGACCTTCTCTGATACCACTTAATGTAACACCCCTTTCTATACCCCCAAATAAACAAATAAATCACATAATAAAATTTCACCAGAGTAAATTTAACACATGGTATAAAAGAAGTATGCCACATCATGCACAAAATAACATACAACACCTACTCTATAAAAGACATGTAACAGTGGGGTAGCTCAACAGAGGAACTTAGTCCTTACACCCACATCTCAATATTTAGAATTAAAGCGAAAAATCTAAACATTGAATTACTTAAAACATGTAATTATATTAATACATATCATCCAG
This sequence comes from Lathyrus sativus, assembly GCA_963859935.3. Lineage (NCBI taxonomy): Eukaryota > Viridiplantae > Streptophyta > Magnoliopsida > Fabales > Fabaceae > Lathyrus > Lathyrus sativus. The sequence continues at coordinate 701,597,890 of OZ012735.1, read as the reverse complement.
TTTGTTTCATCCCATCATCCATGTTTACATAAACATTTACCATCAGATACATATACAAAATGTATCCCAAAAGAATACTATACAATCCTAACTACCCGATGCTACATATCAGAGCATAACCGACCAAAAGAATGAAGCTATACTTCACAAAAGACTTCCATCAAAGCTAATCTGCAAAGCCTCATAGAGCATTATAAAACAGCAGAAGGGTGAGAAATATTATCATAATAATCAATGCATATTATATATATAAATACACAAGTATAGAATACATATATTCCACATTTCTCACCACTGTTCATTCCAATCATCATATACATCACAACAAGTGTATAAACGAATATGCATATTTACCATAAGACTCAATGCAACTCATCAATTCTCACCGATCTCCATTTGAGATTATGGGTACATCACTAGTACCCCACCAGGAACAACATCTCGGTTATTCTACCCCGGCGATCATTTCACTAGGAATGACACATAGTCATTCTACCCCAGTGATTACTCCACTAGGAACGATATCTCATCATTCTACCCCAGTGTACACGACCATATCATTATACCTCACTAGGAACAACATCTCGTTATTCTACCCTAGTGATTACTCCACTAGGAACAACATCTTGTCATTCTACCCCAGTGAGAGCGGGTCTATATCACTTATACTTCACTAGGAACAACATCTCATTATTCTACCCTAGTGAGAACGACTCATGCATATATACGTATTCTCAACATTATCATCATATTTACTAAACAATGCACATATATTCACAATATATATTCTCATGCATTCTTCACACACAATCGCATACAATCAATATGCATTCACAATATAGTGCTAAACGGCAACAAACCTCATCACAATTCATCATGCATTTTCACTCGAATAAAGCAATGCATTACATATGCCAAAAGGCCACATTTCACAATATTGCACAATCTAGGATTTACGCCATACGGCTACCCACAACGTATCACACCATAGTACACGACTATTCATTCCGATAAGGATCGAACACGATCGAACCAAACAATCAACATCAAATGGAATCACAAAGAAAATGAAATGCTTTCATGCTCGCTGGCTTGCTCGCCTAGCGAGTCCCTAGCGAATACTCGCTATCTGTTCGCCTAGCGAACAAGCTCGCGAAGGCAAACAGAAGCTACTGACTTCGTTTGCTTCTTACTCGCTGCAGCGAGGTCCTAGCGAATACTTCGCTACCTCACTCGCTACCAGCGAACCACATCAAATACATTCTGTCCAAGTCTGGGACCACTCTCTAACTTGCTCGCCTAGCGAGTTGCTAGCGAACACTCGCAACCTGTTCGCCTAGCGAAGGTGCTAGTGAACGTCTGCGAACTCAAAAACTCTCACTGTCATCAATCCTCAACCCTTCACAAAATCAACCGATTCTCACCAAACCAGTTTTTATAGTCTTAGTCTAACATCCCTCGACTAAACTACACTCTTTATTCTCGATTCCAACCGTTAAAACCTTGATTCTACCGATTGAACTCATTTATGCCCTAGAATGGAAAATGGAGAAAACATCCAAACAATCCAAACCAATCATACATAATCATATACATTAAAAATATAATGATATTTCACACCCTTACCTTGATTAAATCGGAAGCTAGGAGTTGTTCTTGATGATTCCAAGCTTTTCCTTCTTCTCCTTCTCTTTTCTCCTCTTCCTCTTTCTTTCTCTTCTTTTTCTCTTATGTTTTCTATCTTTTCCTTTTCTTTCCACTTTCCTCTTATATGTCTTTCTCTTTTATTTCCTTCCAATATTTTCTCCTCTCAAATATCTACCAATAATTTCAATAATTAAAATAGTCCAAATAAATCAATTATTTAACATAAATAATTAATTATTGAAAATTGGGCTGTTACAGAATCAATGTGGAGCCAACGACACACAATAAACCAAATATTCTTACTAAATTGATAGAAACAAAATAAATGGATTACATCTTCCTCAATAAGAGAGCAAAAATGGCAAGAAAGATGATTCAAACCTTCAAGTTTTCCTCTACGCCGAAGCTATTCTTTAGTAGGGAGACGGTTGAGCAATAATCTCTGACAAATTTTTTTCACTTTACTTGGAATTTTAGATTTCCAAACCAAAGATAGAATCTACAAATTCGAAATTAGAGGAGGCTCAAAAATATCTTGCGACGACAATAAAACTACTTACACACTGCTTACCAAAAAAAGGCCATTGGTTGGCCACCAAACAAACTAATCTTCAATGATTTGAGAGGGTGTTAATTCAAACAAAATATTATGCAGATCTAGCAATTAGCAGGTTTCTTCAGGATTCAAATCTTCCTTATTAAAATTAAGTCTCCATTGTCACTCATCATTAAGCCAAAAACCTTCATCGATCACATTGGCTTTCGGATTTGTTACAATGTCGTGAAGAAGAGGAAAAGCAGAAGGAAGAATATCATTACCAAGCCATCTTGAGTTCCAAAACTTATCAGATTTCCCATTCCTAATTCGCAGCAGATAAAATTCGAGAACCAATTTGATAGATATAAAGGATCAAGACGGATGTTCAACAATTCACACCACCAAATTGAATCCTTCTATTTCCACACACGAGAGGATGGACTAAAAATCTTAGAAATAAGATCTCTGTATCTATAAATTAAATGGTCCTTCCAAAGTCGAGAAGGTTTGTAATGATCCTCCATAATCATTTACACAAAAAATCTTGATTAAAATGACCATAATGCTTGATTCCGAGACCTCCCTCTTTATTGCTTCTACAAACCAAATTTCAACCCAACAAACATACTTTCCTATGATATGTATCTCCACCGCAAGGGAAAGTCCTTTGGATGTTAATGATCTATTTGATTACCGCCTTGGGTGCCCCATAAAAAGAAAAAGGATAAACTAGAATGTTAGTTAAAATGGCATTTATCATCATTATACGACTTTCTTGAGACATAAATTTTCCTTTCCAAGATGCCATCCTATTTTGAATCTTAGAAACTATATTCTTCCAAGTTGATCTCTTCCTCGAGTTTAAACCACCTCCATGCCTAGAAAGGTGAAAGGGAGAGACCCTACCTCACAAGATAAGAAAGATGAAGTTGCTTCAATGTAATCCTCCTTCAAATTCAAGCTGTAAATCTCACTTTTTGCTAAGTTGATTTTGAGACCCAAAACCAATTCAAAACTTCGTAAAAGGGTTTTCACAAGATTTGTAGAAGTTCATGTTGAATCCATCCGGGCCTGGACTTTTGTCATTGGCACATTGCCAAATCACCTCCTTAACTTCCTCAAAGGCAACTCCAAAAATAATCTATCCTTCAAAGAGAGTTGATTGAAAACTAAATCATTCAATGTTGGACGATGGTTTGATGGTTCTTTAAAACTAGCCATAAAATATCTTTAATCTTATCCTTGACTACCCCGACTTCCTTTGTCTAACCATCATCAGTAAAAATACCCACCGCTTTGTTCCTCATAAATTTATACTTCAGTACTCGGTGAAAAGACCTAGAATTGGAGTCACCTTTTTTAATCCATTGATGCCTAGACTTTTATCTCAAAATGCTTTCTCTAAAAACTATTGACTGTCACATCTTCTCATTAGCTTCAATGTGACTCTTATAACGAAGCTCAACATCAATAACATGATCATGAGCCTCTAAATATTCCAACTCATTAACTAGAAGAACCGCCTTATCTACTTCAACATCAAAGATGTCAAACACCTTCTTGTTCTTAGACCTCAATGCCGCTTTCAACCCCTTCAATTTCTCTAAAATGATAAAGTCAACCCCTCCTTTGATAACCATAGAATTCCAAAGACTAGAAATAAAAGGAAGAAATTCTTTATACTCCAACCAAGCATTAAATAATTTTAAAGGTTTGGGCCCATAGTATGAACGATTTCCTTTGATACAAATAAGTTTGTGATAAACAAAATGTCTCTATTTCCCACGAATTGTGCATCCACCTTCCAATCTAGAAAATGGCCTCTAAAATCAAGAAGTGGTCTAGTATACTCATTGCTCTACCTCTAGGTTTATACCAAGTAAACTTACTGCCAATAGTAGGAACATTAATGAGATTCATTGCACCAATAAATAAGGAAAATTCAGCGGCTTCTCCTCTATTAAACTGACCTAAAGAACCTGTTCTCCCCCTATCATTCTTCACATCATTAAAGTCTCGTGCCACACACCAATATCCTTCTGGCCACGTGTTCTTGATCTTAATTAACTTGCTCCGAAGAAGACGTTTTATTGAAATCATACAGGAAGAGTAAACATTCACCAGATAGATTGACTGACTCTTCCAACAAAAATGAATATCGAGATAACCTTCCCCAAAAAAGCTAGAATAAGGTTGAATTGTACCTTTCTTCCACAAAATAATAGAACCGCCAGACCTCCCTATTGAATCTTTAGTAGTCCAATCCATATCAGGATCGTTCTACAAAGTTGAAATAGTATCCTTCTGGATGGCTTGGACCTTGGTTTCTTGGAATAAACATACATCAAAATTGTCTTCGGAAATCAACTTTCGAATTGATCTCCTCTTCACAAAACTCTCACTCCCACGAATGTTAAGGGAAAGAATATTTATGGTAAACCAAAATTTGAAGCTTCTTGTTGCGGTGAGAATCAGATATCAAGCTATTGAATGAACTTGAATTGCAAATCTTTGAATTCACAATCGGTCTTTGATTTATCCGAAGGAAAGGTTAAAGAAAAAACCTAATTTGCATCGTAAACTCAATGTGGGAAGATCTACGGTTTGAGGGTTGGTTATACCTAGGGAAGGTGTTAGCATCCTAAACATCCATAGTACTCTACAGGAACCTCTTGTTTAAAATGCGTTATTTATTAATCTATTTGTTATCTGCTAAAAGGTTGAAAGAAGACCTAAGGGGTTAGTCCTAAGCATACTCGCCAAGAAATCGCATTTTGTGCCTACGTATCCTAACGGGAATGGAATCAGAGTATTCGTAGTTCCCCTTAAAGAGGGTGAGGAACTTCTTGATTATGGTCAAGGTTCCAGGGGGAAGTAAGTATTCATAGTGAAGTACTTACGTGGAGTGCGGCGACTCCAAATCTAAGTTGAAAGTTGAGTTGAAAGAAAAAGTAAGTATCCTCAGCGGGAACTTACGTGGAGTACGGGACTCCTATTCTAAGGCTAGGTTGAAGGTGTAGAAGAGAATGCTCACAGCGGGAAGTTATGTGGAGTACGAAGACTCCTAATCCTAAGGCTAGGACAAGGATAAAGGTCTAAAGTTAAGGGATTGATATGACAGTCAATAGGACGGCTCCTTCCTCTGGAATGTAAAGTGCTTGTGCAAGAAATTCATCCTGAAGTCTATCATAAATCCAATAAATGAGAACTGAAATTGGACCCAAAATATCGTAAGGGAACAAAGCGAATCAAATTTTAATAATAGATCGAAAGTGTTGATAAAATTAAACAAGATTTGAAAAAGGATTAATTGATTAAGATTTCTGGAAGTCAAACTTAAAATTACTAACCGAAATACATAAATTCAAATTATATAAAACCATAACTAGAAAATAAATGTTTTTTTTTCTTTTTTTAATTACCTAAGATCAAATTATGAAATTAAATGAAAGTCTAAATTAAATTAATTAAATTAAAACTAAAATATTTTTCTTTAAAACCTTTTCTATCTATTTATTTTATTTACTTTTTTGTATTTTTTTTAATTATTTTTATTATTACATTTTTCACTTGGGCCAAAGCCCAGATCTGCAAAAAACAAATAAAAAAAAGTTGGGCCGGTTGTCATACCCTAAATTTGCCCATACTATTTTGTTAATCAAAGGCATTGGTACAAACCATCAGAGGGTTGTCAAGAAATTTTAAGTTTTTTCATTGGTGTGAGCATGAGGTAGAAGCTTGTTGGGTACCTCAGAGGTCATGGTGGAGTTGGAATGATCATCCAGTTCATCTGCACAATGCCCAAGCAAAAAGGTTGAAATTAGGGTTTCAATTTTAATCAGGATAAATATGTTTTTGGGAGCAAGACTTGTTTCCATGGCCTTCCATGTGTCCTAAGGTGTGTGAGGATGGGAGATTGACCATCAATTTTAATCAGAAGAGCTTCAATTGATCAGTCAATTGAAAATCAGGAGATTTGGGGAAAAAGTCAACTGTAGTTTGACTTTTGATTTAAATGATGCTCCAATGGTGGGATCATGGTCTATGAAGTTCATATGTCTTAGTGAAGTCCACTCAAGAATTTTCAAGGCCTCAGAAGACCCATAACATCAACAACCGACTCGATGGTCATCGATCGATCGTTTCGTTGACCAAAAAGTAAACTCTTCAACCATAAGGAATTTGACCTCAAAGTGTGAAGCAAAAATGCTCCTAATGTCATATTACACCTATCAATTAAGTTTCATGACCATTGGATCAAGGATGGAGGAGTAATCGAGAAATCGGGAATTGGGGTTTTGAAAGGGGTAATACCATAATTTCTTAACCACACATCCAATTGAGTTGATTCAAAGCTCGTTGGAAAGGTCTTGAAAAATCCTACAAAAGTCCCACAGTGGTCCATGGGCAGAAAAGGCATAGATTTGGAGTTATGGCCAAGATCATTACAAGAGGAAAAAACACAGAAAAATTCTAAGTTATTGCCCTTTTTAGGCATGTTTTTAGCCAACTTCGAGTGGGTTTTTGACCTAGTTCCACTTGGAATCTTAAGATCATGAAAACATGAAAGTTGTAAAGCTTCATGAGGGCTTTTCAAAATGTACTAGAACTCCTCTATATCCCTTATGAGTTGAGAGTTATGAATTCAGCAAGTTGGGAGTTCAACACTTGAGTCCACCATTTTCATTTTTTCACAAACTTACTCTTTAACCACTTGGGCTATTCTCAGCCATTTTATCATGTTTCTATCTGATAATTAGAGAGTATGATGAGTTGATATGCAGAAAATTGAGGGATTTGATGGATTTGGTAAGTTGGAGGCAAGTTGTCATTATTTTAATCAAACAAATGAAGAAAGAGAAACTTTATGGAAGAAATCTTACAGCTGCAGTTCTCCTACTCCCTAGCCACACTTCAGTCACTTCCTTGTCATTCATGCCACTTGATTTATGCATCATCTTGAGCCAAGAACTTGGACTTGCAGCTGCAACAAATCTTGAACAAAATTGCATTTACAAAACTCCCTCCAAAATGCCAAAAGTACAAATCTGCCCCAAACCATTTCTTGCCTATAAATAGAGGTTTCCTCTATGTTGAAACACACACCAGAGCACTCTAAAACCCAAGATAAAAACATAGCTCTCATCCTACCTTGCATTTTCTTACAAGTGAAGAAAACCATTCCAAAACTTCTCAAAAATCTGCCTTGAGCATTTAGCCTTCCTAAACCATTTTCACCCACTCAAACTCATCTCAAACCATCTACAAAATCCAAATATTATGTGTGGGAGGTGTTCAAGCCTTTAAACCAGCCAAAAATTTCATTTTCTCAAAAGTCAACTTTCAACCAAGCAAAGTTTGACTTCACACACAAAATCTGCTAAATCACTACTCAGGCCTGTTTTGATCATTTTAAACCTCCAAATACCTTAGGTTTATGATGTACCAACTGTCCATAACATAAAAAACCATCATCATCACTTGTTTAAAGTTCTGGTCCAAGATTCACTTGTTTACTTCAAGTGCAAGAAAGGCTGCATTTTCACCAAGGCATTGGTTGGAGCATATTTGGGGAGTCTTCAAGGTTTTCCCTTCTACATTGGCTTGCTTGGAGTTCTACAAGAGGTTAGTGGTCACTATCCTATTATTTTAACTGTCATGAACATGTTTAATCTACTTTGCTTGAAATGTGTTTTGAGGCAAATACAGTCCATGTGTGAATCTGCCAAGTTTGGTTTTGTTACTCATGAATATGGTTGACACTATTTTAATTATCATACAATGTTGTGTTGATGTGTATTAAGCCTTGAGATTCACTTAGATTCTACTCTATGTAATGTATGAACATATGAAGGATTGTTTGCAACTTCATGAAGTTTTGATGCTGTCTTGTTTTTGGTTCAGTTTGTGAAGGATATTTATTGTCTTCTGTTGCAGCATGATTTTTATATCATGAATCTGTTTGTTAGCATTTTGATTTAGAAATACCTATATGTTGGATTCATGTGATGTTTGTATAATTTGAAACTGGTTTGGTTTTGGTTCTGCTACATTTCTGTTTTGGCCATTTTTCACTCATGTGCATTTTTCAACTCATATACCATTTTCAATGCTAGTGAATTTTTGGATCACCTTTGTGCTTGAGCTTTGTTTATAACATGTTTTGAGTTTTTTTGTAAGTTGTATAGGCTTATTGGATTTGTCAAGGATCATTGGGATGAGTCATGTAATTGTGAGGCCTGTTTTTGATTCATGAGGACCAATACCTTATTTTGCTGTCATGAGATATTTTGCATTATAGTTTGTTGCCTACCATTGTTATACTGAGTGAATAACTTGAACTATGGCTTTGTGTTTGACCTATGTTTGTTAGCATGAGAGTCTGGAATCATTGAATCTTGTTTTTATTGGATAGTTGGCATTGTCATGTTTGCATCAAGAACTGTCATTTTGAGGCATGGTAATAGGGTTGTTTTGTAATCATGACATAAATCATATCTTATTTGCATTAAAACTTGATCCTTGCCATTGTCATGTTAAGTATGCCTTTATGAGGATTTGAACTACTGTTGGTGATTGGCCTATGTTTGTTAGCATGAGATGGTGGTATGCTTGGAATCATGTTTTGCTAGATATTTGATATTATCCCTTCTTACATCATATTGCTGTCATCACTTAGGCATTATAGTAGGGCTGTGTTTATAATCATGATTGGTCCATATCTTGTTTGCATTGTCAATTGTGATGAGCCTATAGGTTTTGTTTTGATGCTTTGTAAGTCATTGTGTGAATCTTGTCTTGAACTGCTGGTTAGCCTCATTGGTCAATAAATTGAAGGTTTGTATTAACATGTCATACCTATTCTGTTGAGAGTTCAAACTGCCATAACACTATTTGTTGTAGGTTAGCATTTGTCATATGTTTGCAAATTGGTATGTGCATGTAGTAGTAGGTCTAATTGGTGATTGTTGGCATAGTCATGTTAAAATCCATACTTGCTGCTATTTCCATGTGTGAACTAGGACTGTCCAACTTGTGCATAACTTACTGCTGCATATATGTTTGCATTGTGATGCAATTTCTGTTTTGTGCCAAACTGTTTCAATTGGTTTGCTTTGGTAAAAAAACTGCTTGTTGGCTTATGAGCTTATTTTGTAAACATCTTTGTTGTTATACATTGTTGCCTTTCATTTTGATTTAAACAAGTTCTGTCAGTTCACACCTAGGGCTTGCCAACTTCTGTTTGCATTTCATTTTCCTTCTTTTTTTAAGTTTTTGCAATATGTGTATGAGATGTTTCTGATTTGTGACAGTGGATTAGCAGCTTGGCTGTTTGTTTTGGATTCATCAATATGGTTGAGATACCAAGTTTTGTAAAACAAGAATTCCACCAATATCTCATGTTTAAACTTCTGTTTGGAGGTGTTCACCTCTTGTGATATCATCTGTTTTGATTGATCCTTCTTGCAAGTTGTTTTAAATTCATGTTTTGACATATGTGAATCATTTAATGAATGTTGATAAGGTGAAGCATGTATGCTGCCATGAACTGTCCTTGTTTTCAAATAGCATTTCAAGCCTTTTTGTTCAAGTACAAGCTGCTGCTAGTTTTTGTTTAGTGTTTTACCTCATGTGCTGCTATTAATCACTATGTTAAGCCTTCTTGCAATTTGTGTTTGAATTCATGTGTTTGATATGTATGTAAATCACTTCATGTGTATTAAGTTGAGGAATGTATGTTGCATCATGAACTGTCCAAGTTTTCCAAACAACATTTCAAGCCATTTATGAACAATTCTTGCAACTTGCATACCAATTTCTATTTGGAGTTGTTTCTAATTGATCTTTGCATGTAGAATCCATGAATAATGTATTTGAAAGTTGTGCATACCTTCACCTGGCCATAATCACTTCTATTTTGCATCATAGCCACCATAATGCAAATCACAAGCCTTCATTTGCAACTGCTATCGTGTTTTGATTTAGATGCTTCATCGTGAAAAACTGATAATGCCGTTGTATTCCTTGTTAAATTTCACGTAAGATAGATTGCTTGCCATGCCTTGTTCTTGCTTGCTTGCCTTGGCCCAGAAATACCAACTTTTTTAAGTTCATGTATTTATTGGGGTGGCATAATACACAGATGTATCGTCACCTCAGTGGTTATGCCTTGTTCTTATATTTCCTTGCCATGTACCAAACCTGGGCTCGATCCGTGTGGAGATCAACCCTTTTGTTTTATTTTCATATTTTCTGGTTTGCACCCTTTTCTCTCTTTCTTTCCTCTCATCATCACGCGCGTGCCTTGGCTGGGTTGGTAAGGTTTTACACCTGTGACCCAAAGGTGGTGGGTTCAACACCCACCAAGCGTCCTCTCTCTTTTTTATTTACTAAAAACCTTTGTTTTTTATTTAATTGTCATTAAAATTCCAAAAATCATAACTTCATCAATATTTCTTATTTTTGATTGATTCTTTTTGCAAATTTCTCATATTTTTGCATATTTTCATATGGTACATGAATATTCTAGAATTTTAATTTTGGAAAACCATTTTGCATTAAAAGAAGTTATGCTTCATTTTTAGGGTTTTAACCCTCCTATCTTTCAATCTTCATTTCAAAACCTTGGATATCATTTTCATTAAATTTATTTTTGAAGTTTGGTTTGAACTTGGCTTGTTAACATCCATGTGTACTTAAGTTTGACTTTAAATCCTTGCTTGTAAGCATTTGTGTTTAGTCATCATTTTAACTTGAAAGTTTTTCCCATGAAGTTTTTAAATTTCTCACTTACAATTGTTGTGACATTATTTGTTTAGGCATGATGCCTGTAAGTATACACGTCATCTTGTAAGCCCTATGAAACCTCATCTTTGTTAAGATGCATCTTTGTTAATATCCCCTTCCATCTTTATTAAGATGTACCCCATTTCTTCGTTAAGATTGCTTTGGTTTTCATATTTCATTAGGTCTGGATAGAACCTTCCCTCCTAAAACCTCGGTCCCATACTGAGTGCATTTTCAAAAACACCTTTCAACAAGAAAATAAATTTCTCTTTATTGAATTAAAAATAGAGGATTAAGTGTAGACTTCTTTCTCTCTGAGTGTTGGGATGCTCACTATAGTGTGGGTGGTTTCGACACTCGTCTTTCAATACGAAGACGCTTGTACGTTTTCAATCCCTTTTCTCCTAAAAAACTCGGCCCCGTACCAATTGTATTTTCAAAACACTTCTATAAAGCAATCAATATCTCTTTGTATTGAATTAAAAGAGAGGATTAAGTGTAGACTTCTTCCTCTCCGAGTGTTGGGATGCTCACTATAGTGTGGGTGCTTTCGATACTCGTCTTGCAAAATAAAGACGCGACTCTATTCACTACCTCTATCTTCCAACTTCCTTCTGCATCCTTTCTCACCTAAAACCTCGGTCCCGCACCAAGTGCATTTTCAAACTCTTTTCATAACAAAAACTTGAATGGTCGTGGAGTGGTTAGGCGTAGGCCTTCTCCTATCCCGAGTGCTGACGTTTACTGTAGGGTTCTCTGTCGCAAAGCACTTACCATTCAAAACAAAAAAAAACATCTTTAATAAGAGAATGAAGTTCTCTTTATATTGAATTAAAGAGAGAGGATTAAGTGTAGTCTTCTTCCTCTCCGAGTGTCAGGATATTCACTGTAGTGTGGGTGGTCTTGATACTCGTCTTTCAATACGAAGACGCTACGTTCGCCACACCTTTCATAACAAAAACTTTGAGGTAAAGAATTGGGTACTACCCGCAAGGGGTTACTATCTAAGGATTTATCTCACTCCTAAAAAATAACCCACAAATCAAATGTGACATCTTGCCTCGCATGGAGAAAATCTAATCATTTCAAAAAGGATATGCTACGTCCGTTCTACCGCAAACAGGTAACGCCTAAGTCTCCTCACATGCAAGCAGCAAAACACCTAAACTGCTAGAATACGCACGATAACATCATCCATAAAAACATTAACAAACCGTAGGCCAAACTACGACTGCTCTGATTCTTTACTTCTTTTAAATAAAGATACGTAGGCACAAGGGCCACAATCCTTGCCGAGCACTTTTCCCCCATATATCCGTAGCCCCGAACTACGTCGACTCTGACTTTCACACATCTGTTAAGAATACGTAGGCCTAGGACCGCGAAGTCCTACCGAGTCTGTTCTTTCTCTTTTCTTCCCTCGTTACCTCTCTTTCCCCCGTTCCTAACCCTTCTTTTACCCTGTGGAACACTTTTTATAGCATAATATTTAAGCAAATAAATTCAGACGTCGACAAACAAATGGTTCCCATCGAGTACGATGGATACGAAGGGTGCTAATACCTTCCCCTCGCATAACCGGCTTCCGAACTCGTTCTTGGTCGCGAGACCATCTTATCCATTTCTTTCTTAAGGTTTTCTCGATATTTTCCTTTCCCCTCATGGGATAAATAAAGTTCGGTGGCGACTCTTCTGTCTTTTCTTTTTCGCCTCCCCGTCGTTGCGCGATGCATTTTTTGAGTAGCGACAACTGGCGACTCTGCTGGGGACTAGCCAAACCTAGTTTGTTTGTCGCATATGTGTTTTGTTTGCTTTTGTTTTTTGTGTTATGTTCTTTCTAACCTGTTGGGTTTATTTGGGATTGGTTTGTGAGAATAAAGCTTTCTACCCGAGCTTTCGAGTATACACTAAGTTAGGAGGTTGTTTTCTTTCTGATTTGCGAGACTTAGGACTCGTTGAGTTGGATCGAATTCCACCGCTCAGATGAGACCCCATTAAGATGATTATGTCTTACGTGTAGTCGTAATGGCGTTTTTATTTCCGACGTGGGAGTCCGTGATTCTGAGGACCTTTGTAGAACCTTATTCCAGATGTTGCTAAAACATAACTCTGTGTTCATCCTTTGAAGGGATTACCGTCTTACGAGTAGTCGTTCTGATGGGAAACTTTTGAGGGTTAGTGCATGAGACTTTGTTTAAGGCCTTTTGGGATACCCTCTCTTAAACCAATAGATTGCCCACCCGATGGGAGAGATACCTTTTGTGTTGTTTTGCAGGACCTATGACTTTAATCTCGCTATTGTTCTTTTATAATGTACATACATAAAACATTGCATTGCATAGCATTTTTGCATATCAAGGGACTTAAGAGACTGTGATTATCTCAGGTATTGGTGAACACAATGACTGATCAGAGAAAGAGAAGCACAAATTCCATCAAGTTTAGAAAACCAAAGTTGGAATTGATTCAAGACATTCTGATTGACGTGCCTAAGGCTATCAAGATCAACTTTCAAGGGAAGTATGGGAAATTGGTTGATCTCCTCCATTCTAAGGTCGATACTTGGGCTTTGTTCGCTATGGCTCAGTTCTATGATGCGCCTCTCAAATGTTTCACTTTTCAAAACTATCAGTTGACCCCTACTCTTGAAGAATATTCTCACATTTTGAATATCAAGATTAAGGATCAATCTATCTACACCGGCTTGGAAGAAGAACCAAAGCCTTCTGCCATTGCCCTTACTCTTCGTATGACCAAAGAGGAAGTTAAAGATGGGCTAGCCAATAAGGGAGGGGTTCAAGGCTTTCCTTTGAAATTTCTGCTAGATAAAGCTACTCAGTACAAGACTGTGGGAGATTGGGAAAGGTTTGGTATTGTTGTTGCTTTAATGATTTATGGGATTGTCCTCTTTCCAAATGTAGATAATTTCATAGACACCGCTGCTATCACTCTTTTCATGCAAAAGAATCCTATCCCTACCCTCCTCACTGATGTATACCACTCTATTCATTTGAGAAGTGAAAAGAAGACAGGAATGATCCAATGCTGTTCTCATCTATTATTCAAATGGTACACCTCCCATCTACCGAAGGGAGGACCGTTCGTGGAAAACAAGAAAAAGTTGAAGTGGTCTCAACGCATTATGTCTCTAGAAGCCAATGATATTGCTTGGTACTCTCATGAGTACTACGATGTGGAGATTATCTTTATTTGTGGGGAGTTCGGTAATGTACCTTTAATCAGTAGGGCTGGTTGCATCAACTACAACCCAGTCATGGCATTGCGCCAGTTGGGCTATGCTATGGAGGATGAACCCGAAGCAGAGAAAATTCAAAGCTTCTTTTTGCTTGCCACAACAGAAGATCCTGTGTTTGCCAGGAAGATTGCTAAATTATGGGCCAAGATTCATACAAAGGGGAGGAAAGAGTTGAAGGCAAAGAATTGTGTGGCGAAAGAGCCATACAACCAATGGTTGCTAGCCAGAGTGGCTGAGAGGTGGCTGCCGTTTCCCTCAGAACCATCTATGCGAGAAGGACCTCCTGCTCCCACCCATATATCTATGGAAGAGTATGAGAAACTAAAGCTAGTGGTAGAAAGGTTGACTAAAGAAAATCAGAATCTCGAGGCTGAAATTCACCAAGCAAATGTGGAGAAAGGCCAATATAAAAGGAAATTAGAGTTTGAACAAGACCGAGCGGCTGAGAATAGCAAGAAATTGAAGTTAGAAACAGACCTGAGAGTCAAGTACCAGCAGGGTTTCGAAGGGGATGATACATCATTAACAACTCTTCGATAACGCCTAAAAGAAACTAAGGCTTCTTGTGATAGAGCATGGAATTTCTTTGAACTAGCTTCTACTGAGAAGAAGGAGACAAGAGAGAATCTTGAGGCTGATATTGAGGATCTTGAAAAGAAACTAAGAAATGCCTTGACCCTAGTGGAAGATGAGCGACAACTCAAGGAGGAAGCATTAAGGGCTTCATATGTCACTCCTGACATTTGGAACAACAAATGTTTGGAATTGGAGACCGCCCGGGAAATAACTACTCTATGGAGGAATCGTTTCGACGCCTTACAAAGGGATAGTGCATAATGGCTTAAGAAGGAGGCTCAGCTCAATGAATTGTTGGACACCCATGTGGATTTTATTTGTTACTACCAGTCGACTCTAGACATGTGTTGCGCTAGGTATAATAATCTGGTGGAGCATTGCAACCTCATGATCTGTGATATCCCATGGAGGTTGGAAAGCGCAATTCAAGACTTGGAAGGAAATGATATCCCTCCTTCTATTCACCACTTTATCCAGCTCTGCGACCAAATGGTTAGAAGATTCATGTTCGAGACAAAAAAAGCTTGAAGAACGTCTCCAAAAGAAAGAGTTTTAGTTATTCTGTATTTTCTTGTAGCATGAATTTTTAGTTTCAGCTTATTCAGTAATCGTTTGTATTTAATTTTCTCTCAAATTAATGAAAGTTTGCTCTCTGGTCTAAATTGTGCATTTCTTTATTATTCAGTCACAGATCTATAATACCGATGATAATCATAAACCTCGAAAGTCTCTTGAACATTGCATACGTTTGCGCATCATTCTTTTTGCATTCCCTACAACCCGACCTTACATGCCGCTTACCCTTTGAGAGAGAGAGAGAGAGTAGAGCAAGCTGACTTCTCGGCATCAGTACAACACAAGGAATAATCAGAAAAGAGTCATGGATCAGCTAGAGCAAGACCATGCTACTATGAGGAACGAGATGCTAGGTATGAAGACACAGATGAATCAACTCATGGAGGTGATTCAGAACATGGCCAGGAGTTAAGAAGAGATAAGGCAAACAGCAGAGAGGAACGCTAATCAGACTTTGGCTGGTGCAGTTCCTAACGCAAGTGGCGTCGTTCCAGTTCCAGCTCCTACCGAGGCCATCCCAACCCCTGTTGGGGCAATTCCTACTTCTGCAGGTGCAGTACCTATCAACACAGTCCATCCCCCAGTCAGTGCAACCCATCCTCATGGTACCACGATTCCACCACCAATTCACTATGATGATCATGAAGGCGTCTACGAGAATTCAGCTGAAGCATATGCACCACAGACCGCTGATTTAGAGAAGAAGTTCAATGCTTTACAAGAAGTGGTAAGTTCGCTGCAAGGCCCCGATGTTTTGGGACTAGATGCCGCTGAAATATGTATTGTACCCGGAGTTAAGATACCTCCGAAGTTTGTAATCCCAACCTTCGAGAAATACAAGGGTAACAGTTGTCCTAGGACCATATAAGGTCTTACTGCAGGAAGATGGCCGCATATTCCGATGACGAGAAGCTGTTAATCCATTTCTTTCAAGATAGTTCGACAGAGGCTTCTCTGGAATGGTACATGCATCTTGAACGATCCAATGTGAAAAGCTGGAAGGAGTTAGCAGACGCTTTTGTGAGACATTATCAATACAACACTGACATGGCTCCAAATCGGATGCAGCTTCAGAATTTAACCTAGAAACCGAATGAATCTTTCAAAGACTTTGCTCAGAGGTGGAGGGGAGTAGCTGCAAGAGTACAACCCCCATTGCTGGAGAAAGAGCTAACAGACCTCTTCATGGGCACGCTGCAAGGACCGATCCTTGAGCGTCTAGCGTCTACAACCTCTACAGTGTTTCCTAAACTTGTCACGGCTGGAGAAAGACTAGACAGTTTTATGAAGGCAGGAAAGATTCAGAATGTTGGCGGATCTTCAAGTGGGATCAAGAAGCCCTATCAGGGTTTCATTAAGAAGAATGAAGGCGAAACTAGTGTTGTATTCGCAGATAGAGGAAGAACTCATCAAGGTTATCACCATGTTGCTGCCGTCGCTCCACAACAACCGTTGTCCATTCCAATAAGTCAACCCACAGTTCAACAAAACAGACAACAACAATCCTATCAACCAAGAAAAAATCAGTACCAGGGTCAACAAAGACTGAGAAGACCAGAAAGAAAATTTGATCCAATTCCGTCAACTTACGCCAGATTACTACCATTCTTGTTGAAAGGAGGCCTTGTTCAGCTTAGGGAAATGAGGGATCCTCCACAGGTTCTCCCTTTTGGCTATGATGTCAATGCCAAATGTGAATTCCATTCTGGCGCCCCAGGCCATAACATTGAAAATTGCAAGACTCTGAAGCACATTGTACAAGATCTTATCGATTCAAAGGCGATAAACTTCACTCGAAACACTCCAAACATAAAAACCAATCCAATGCCTCCTCACCACTCAACAAACATGATTGAAGGCTCTAAGGGGGTCCAATTAATTTCGGATATTGACAAATTGAGAACTCCTCTTTCCACTATTAAGGAGCAACTCCTGTTGAAGAATATTTATCCAGGTTGTTCAACCAATTGCCACGTTTGTTTGGGCGGATCTCAAGGATGCACTGAGTTGAAGAAAGGCATTCAAAGCCTGATTAATCAAGGTGTATTAGTAGCAGAACAACTGTCAAAGTCTGAAGAAGTTGCTACTCTTGAAATTCCATTTGAAACATTGGAGATACCATATGATGATGGGTATGAGCTGTGGATTCCTTCTGATGTTTGACTCGTACACCATTGACCATACCGTGTGATGAGGAATAATGGGACAACATGTATGGACAGACTTCTATCCCACTACAAATCCCATATGATCCGGTTGAGATTGTTGCACCCCAAAATTTGCTCACACTTTTCTTAACTTGGTTTTTATTTCATTTCATTTTGTTCTAGCATTTGCATTGCATGGCATACTTCATTTTATAGGGGATCAAGAGGTTGTGCATAACAAGAGAGGTCTTCTTAGAGCATTGAGCCTAAGCAAGGGTTGTTATTCAAGCTTGATTGGTCATTAGGGCATAGATGGATGTGTGTGGGTCAGCTCCTAACTTGGAGGCCAACTGAAAAGCATCAGGAGATTGTGAATGCATGATTATGGGTATGAGATGTTGAGAGAGCTAATTGAGTGTCTTGAGAGCCATTTGGAGCTTATTCAAGTTGTTGGGTGAAGTGGAATAAGCCACAATTGAAAGTGTTGCAATTAGGGTTTTCATCTGGCAAATCTTCAATCAACTGTGCAATTGAAGGAGGTTAAAACTCAATTCAAAGTCTCTATGGTCATGGGATGTTGTGTTAAGACATATGAGACATCATTTCAAGTTTAATTCATCAATATTTAAATGCGTGAGAAGTTACTAAATTAGGGTTCTCAAGGTAAAATCCCCTATTTAGTGCCTGACTTCAAGACAACCTATCTCTAGATACAAGTTTCATCTCAACTTTTGACCAAAATGGAACTTGTAGAGCATGTTCTTAGATTTAATTTGAGTACTAGAAGTCCTTGATTGGATTTATAGAACTCAAGTTATGATCCAGACAAGTTACAGGTCATCAGAGGGATGTGATTTTGGTCAACAAAAGTCAACCAACTTCCAAGCCATTTTTGACCTATAAGGATGTTTCTCCTCAACTTTTGGCCAACATTGTAGGTCTTGGTCTTAGCTTTCCAAATTGTACTAGTAGTATTTCATATGATTTGTAGAACTCAAGTTATAAGGGTTACAAATCAGGGGTATTTTGGGAAAGTAAGATTACAGGTCATAAAATTATAGGTCCATTTCACCAACTTGCACACTTCAAATGGAAATCTTTTAAACATGAAACTTGCTCCAAATAGGGCCATTTTCATTACAAAATCATCTATTGTCATGGTAGGGGCTTGGATTGAAGAATTGAGATTTGAATTTTTCATAAAGGAGGCTTAAAGTGAGAAATTGAGAATTAATTGATTTGGAACTTGTTCAAATAAAATATATGCATTTTTTGAGTGCATTTAATGTTCTAAATTCAATGCCATTTTCACATTTACCATTTGAGGTCATTTAGTTAGCCATTTTCATAGTTTCTTCACCATGAAGTAACAAATTGGAAATCTACCATAGGATCAAAAACAAGGGCTAACTCTTGACCCTTTGATTAACCAAAGCCATGTGCAATTGATTTGGATCAGAATTGAAGCATGTATAGTGGGAAATCCGTGTGTTTGATAAAGCAAAAAGTGAGTGCAAATTGAATTTCCATTCTTCCAAATTAGCCACAATTGGGCCCCCATTTGATCCTAAACCCAACACATAAATATTCTAGATGAAGAATGGATCAGAATTAGGTCATTTTCGTGCAAGAGGAGCAAGAACACTTGAAGAAAAAGTGAGAGCAAGGTGGAATTCGAATTCTAGGATTCATCCATTTTCAGACTAAATTGAGCATTCAAACACCTCAAATGAAGTTCATGGAATGATTCTGGGCATTTTTCATTAAGCTTCAGCATAGTTTCAAGGCTCAGTGGAGGCTCTCCACTAGGTAAGTTACCTTTCAAATTTTCTCTCATTTCATGATGCCATTCTGTGTCATTTTTGCTTGTTTGTAATCTCTGAGTTGTATAGATCATTTCTGTCTATGTTTTGTGACTGTTAGTGACAACTTTTGTTGATGGCTTGAAACTTGTTTGATTCGGTTTGATCAGTTCTTGAGGTGTTTTGCTTAGATTTTTGTGGATCTAAGATCTACATAACATATAGATGATGTTAGGATTATTTTTGTTGAGTTTTGAGGACTTCGAAAATTTGTGCACCAAGCTTGTTATTCACTTTCTGAATTTGTTATGAGGAATTAATGGAAACTAATAGTGGATTTGAGATCCTTGCGAAGAGTAGATGAATTTCCATATAAGATTTGTCGAAAACGGTTGAGAAATGACGGAGTTGTGTTGTTGTTGCTAACCCGCGGCGGCCGGAACTGTTGGAGAAGAAGACCAGAATGTTCAGTCCGGCCGGCCGCCACCCCCCTTGTCCGTTCGGTGAAGACGCCTACGTGGCAACATGTCTGGCGTTCGTTCATTTGACTTTGTGCGCGGACGATAGAGATTAGGCTTTACCGTGTTCGATTCTTGACCATGTGCACTGTATTATTTTCACATTTTCATTAATGTGTTGTCATTACATAAACCATTTGATCAGAATACCATTTAATCATGCGCCTCATACAACTTCCTATGGTGTTCCCTAGTCAACCTTGCCACATGCTATTTCCAGAATTTATTTTATTTTAATTTTTCTGCTGGGCTTAATGATCTGCATGCTATATACACCCCCCTTGAGGGCCCAGTCCCGTTTTTGCCTAGCTATCATTGCTATTCATACCTGTTTTTTTTTCTTTTTTCTTTTCATTTCTTTTTATTTTGTTTTATTTTGCTGTTTACAATTTAATTCATTAAAATTAATTCCCCAATTATTTAAATTCACCAAAAATAGGTTTTAGACTTTTTGACTTGTCTTTTATTTTATAATATTTTTATTTTATTTTTTTTCAGTTTTTCTTTCATTTAAAAAAGGAATTAATTAATTGGGGATGTTTTATTTGAACTAAATTGTAGCATTGTTTTCTCTTGATTTTATTTCTGGGTGTAAACTCTTTATTTTTACATGAAATTTTTTTAGCATTGCATTAACATGTTAAATGATTTTTGCATATTTTTATTTCTGTTTTTTTATCAAGTTTTGCTTAGTGTTTTGGGTTGGTCTTGTGAACCTTTCTCTTTGCCCTAGTTTAGGGCATACCTTGTGTATTTTCTTTCAATTGAGGTAGCTTGGCTTTGTGTTTTGATCTCTAATTTGGACCCCTGGTTCCTAACACCTTGGGGGTCCAATGAGATTTTATTTGGTATTTTTAGGGGCTGTTTACTATTTTTCATGCCTTTTCCATTTCATGTCTACGTTGTGTGATTGTCTTTTGCTTATGCGACTTAAGTGTTGACTTGTATGCTTGCTTTCTCTTGTGATGTGTTTGCCTTTGCATTTGTGCACTCTCTCCTCATCCCTCATTCTGTCCCATGACTTTGGAATATTACTTAAGGTTGCTTGGTCCCTCCTTAGGAGGAACTTGAAGTTTACCTAAAGTAATGAATCCATGAGGACTTTTTCTCATTGTTTTTGTGGCTTGTTTTTGATGCATCTCTTTCCTTTTTCTCTTTGCATCTTCATATGCATGCTTGGTTGAGATGAGCTTGTGGTGGCTACTGCCCCACACATGTTTTCCTCCCACTTTCATCTTATGTGTTCTTACTTATTGCATTTGTGTTTGCATTCTTCATTTGCATTGTTTCCTTTATGGTTTCTTCTTCTTCTTTTGTCTTCCTTTCCTTAGGATTTCTAACCTCTCTTGTTCAAGATAGGTTATGATAGACATTAGGGTTCTAACCATGTATGATAACATTAGATACTTCCCTTTCAAACTCAACTTTAGGTGCACTTTGCATGACAACTTTTAGGGTTTGGTCTAGTCCCCCTTAGTTTGTCCCCTTTCTCTTCTCATCTTCAAACAACTTCAATTCACTTAATAAATATAATGAATGTTGTGCCATGAGCCTTGTACTTGGGAAATGGTGATTGAGTGGTTACCTCTCAATTGCCTAGAGTGTTTAGTATACGTCCTTAGGACGATATGCGACACATTCGATCCTAGGTTTTAGACTTTGTTACAACATACATTATAAACACTCTAATTCAAAACACTTCTTCTAAAAAAACACAAAAACACTTCAAACCTTTTTCACCCTTTGGGGTTCTTAATCAGGAAAACATTTTTCATAAGCAAGAGTGTTGTTAACTTTCAGTCCTATCGCAAACGGTAACGCCTAAGTCTCCAATGGTCGAGCTGCATACACCAACTGCTAGAACTGTCTGTTAACCCTACTCGGGTAAAACTTTTGAACAGCCTGT
This sequence comes from Lathyrus sativus, assembly GCA_963859935.3. NCBI lineage: Eukaryota > Viridiplantae > Streptophyta > Magnoliopsida > Fabales > Fabaceae > Lathyrus > Lathyrus sativus. The sequence continues at coordinate 701,576,137 of OZ012735.1, read as the reverse complement.
GTTCTCGTAAGCACGAACTACATTTGCTCTGATCTTTCATACCAGATGAAAGTACGTAGGCACGAGACGCGATGTTTTGGCGAGCAACCTTCCCCCCTTCTTTAGCCGTAATTAGGCGAACTACGTTGACTCAGACTTTCCCATTGCACGAGGGAGTACGTAGGCACAGAGCGGCGATGCTCTGCCGAGTTAGTCTTTTTCTTTTTCTTTTGTCCATAAGCCTTTAGCGTAGATAGTTTACACACCCTTTTAGCTAGACAACACATGCGTGGATCCCGTCGAGTATGACGGACGTGAGGGGTGCTCATACCTTCCCCTTGCGTAACCGACTCCCGAACCTAGGACTTGGTTACGACGACCTCGTCTTTTCCCGTTTTCGTCAGGTTTTTCCGATCGTTTCCTTTCCCTCTCTTTGGGATAAATAACGATATGTGGCGAATTTGTTAGTCATTGCCGACCTTCTTTTTTCGCAATAGCGACAGTTGGCGACTCTGCTGGGGACAGGAATATCCCTTATGCGAGTCAATCCTAGCGCTTGTGTGTTTTCTTTTGGGTGTGTGTATATATGTGATTTATCTTTATTTACTTCCGTACTTTACTTTCCACATTGTATCATACTTGTTGTGCTGTGGGGAGGGGATTGAGTGATAAGCCGGACCTGGGCTTTGAGTACAAACCTAGTATTAGAAGTGGAGACTAGTGGGTGGACCTGTTTGCTTAGCAGACACAATTCCCTACGAAATTCACACTCAGACGAGATTCTCTTTGACGATTTCCTTTCCGATCCTTAGGATCCGACTGGAATTTGGATTTGAGGGTTGTCGACTCTGGGGACCGATCATTTGGGATTCAGCTAAGTGATGCATCTTCAAGGGATGATGATGCCAAACTTGAAATGGTGAACATATCATCATTTCTTGAAAGTCTGTGACACTGATGAACGCATAGGATGCCGAACCTTGTCAGTGGATAGGTCCATACCTGTGAGTGGGTGGTTATGCAGGAAACTTTGACCTCTAGACTACCCAGTTTCTTGACAGTGTGAACCTGTGTTCATGGTACCAAGGGGTTCTTATGTCAGTGATTTATCGGTACTAAAGCGAAGCGCTGGTTCTTCTCAAGCTACAACACAACAAGCTTGATCCTCTGTTGCATTTGCATTTTCATTTGCATCTCTTCATTAACATGTATTTATGATTGCAGGTGCATATTTCCCTCCTGATTCTAGTGGTTCTGTTCTTCGTTCTTGACATGGAACCCCTGAAAAGGACAGTTGCTTACAAGTTTCCTACCCCAGATGTCAGTTCTTTGAGGAGTCTGATTGCTATGGCTGAAGCGAATGTGATGGAACAGTTTAGACAAGATTATGGGAGATTGGCCAGATGTGTTTGCAAACCCTCATCTTTTGAGATCAGTGGTATCTACACTCTCTTACAGTTCTACGATGCCCAGTTAAGATGTTTCGTCTTTCCGGATTTTGTTTTGGCGCCTACTTTGGAAGAGTATTCTGATATGTTGGGAGTGCCTATCTGTGATCAGATGCCTTTTGTCCATACAGATGCGAAGCCTGACCTGGCTGTGCTCGCTGCTATATTACAGTTGGACGCTGCAGAGTTAAATGGGAAGCTAGTTGAGAGAAAAGGAACTTATGGTTTTCTGTTACCGTTTCTTGTTGAGAAAGCTCCGAAATTTGCTAAGAATGGCTGTTGGATTGTGTTTAGTGCTATTCTGGCACTTTGCATTTATGGCATTGTTTTGTTTTCGACTCTGCCGGACTTTGTGGACGTGGATGCTTTTTAACTGCTAGCCTCAGGGAACCCGGTCCCTACACTCTTAGAAGACGTTTATCATTTTGTGCACCACAAGAATGAAAACTGAAGGGGGAAGAACATCTCATGTTGTGTTCCTTTCCTTTATAGGTGGTTGATGAGCCACATGCCTAAGACTAGTCAGTTTGTGAGCACTGTTGCTACCTCAGAATGGTTTGAAAGGATGATGGGTTTGACTAATAAGGATATTATTTGGTTTGATAGAGACATGCTCGGCACATGCATTATTTATAGTTGTGGTGGTTGTACTAACGTACCCCTGGTCGGAAGGAAAGGGTGCGTCAACTATAACCCTTCTCTGTTGATACGACAGTTCGGATATGCTCTCAGGGACGCTCAAAAAGAAGAAGTGATACAATAATCTTTGTATCTCACGGGTTTGTTAGAGGGTGATGATTTGACCAGACTTGAACGTGCTTGGCGGAGTATCCATAGGAGAGGCAAAGCATTACTAGGGAAGAGCAACAGTCAGGCTTATGACCCCTATGTGGCTTGGATTCATGAGAGGGCCGCGAAGTTCTTGATGCCATATCCTCCAGTGGAGCCTGTTTGCCCTCCCGTGATTGAGGAGCCTACTACAGTGGATATCCAAAGGTATAATCAGGTATGTCGTGAAAAGGAAGAGTTGCAGAAGACAAACGAAGAGTTGGAGAATGAGATGGCTCAACTCAGAAGTGAAAGGAACGAAGCAAGGTATTCTTTGAAAAAGCAAACTGAGTTGGTGAATAAGTTGGGAACAGACTTGACTCAGGAGACTAAAGACAGAGAGCGCACATGCCAAGATTTGAATGCTTCTTACCGTGTTCTTTCCACGAAGAAGGAAGAGTTGAACAAAGCCTATTTGCGGATTTCCAAGTTTGAGGCTCAATGGAACGCTGCCATGTATACTAGCAAGCAGCGTGAGGACAAGTTGAAGGCGCATATCATCAAACAGAAGGCCCAACTCAAAGCTAAAGATGAGGAGATCTCAAAGGAAGCCGCACTCAGAAGACATAGTGACTGCAAACTATATGAAGCGCTTGCAACCTTGGAAGAGCATAGAGAGGAAGCAAGTGCTAAGAGGCGTAGACTTGAGGAGGTTGTTGGGAAGGAGGACTCAGTCGATGATCTTCAGTCCACTATCAGTCAGCAGGAGTTGCTCATATGTGGTTTGCTCGCTAGGCTAGACCATCCAGATACACATGCGTTGTTGAAGGATTTCCAGTCTCGCCATCCAGTTTGATTTGTTTCTTTGTAGCGTAGACTTTTTTTGTATGGACCATCACCAGGCCTGTTGGTTGAGGTCATTTTCTGATTGTACTTATTTGCTGTTTATACTTTGCCTGTGGGCTTATGTTTATATATATGAGGAGTTTTATCCTATGCTTGTCTGTAGGGCTATTCGTTGTCTTGGTTGTCATCCCGGAACTAGAATCATGGGGGAAATTTCCCTATTTTCATATATACATGTCTGCATTTTAGCATGTTTCTTGCATTTGCAGGTGCATCGGAACTGTTAACCTTATCTTGTTTCTTGTGCCACTAGTGTTTCAGGATTGCAGATCAGATAACTCACCGTTATGGTACTAGAGGAAACCAGAAAAGGCTGATGGATCAGATGCAGGTAGAAATGCAAGAGATGAGAGATCGTATAGCACAACTGATGAAGATGATGCAAGGGGTTGCGAGTGGTCAGGCTCAACTTCAGACTTTGGTGCAACCTCTAATGACACGAGTGGATAGTGATAGTGTGCTACACGGTGGGATTGCTTCTAACCCTCCTCACCATGAAACCCCTCAGGTGGGCAATTCAATACCAACTTTAGTCATCCCTACTACTGGAGGAGGTGGTCACGGTGCTGGTGCTGAAAATGAGACAGGTTTTAATGTTGGTTTTACCAATGGTGGTAATGGTAACGGAAATGGCCACGACTTTGGTCTTGATACTACAGGTGCCATACATGGTAGTTTGGACCACACTTGGAATGAGGATAGGAATGAGGATGTATTCACTCCAAAGTTTGTAAATGTTGTAGGATCTTCTAAGGCTGATAGAAGGATTCAATTGATTGAAGAGAAGATGAAATCCCTCGAATGCCAAAATTCCATGGGGCTAGATATGTCTAACCCGGGGCTGATCCCAGGCTTAAGAGTGCCTCACAAATTCAAAGTGCCCGACTTCGATAAGTACAAAGGCTCTACTTGCCCGAGGGTTCACCTGCGCTCGTACTATAGAAGGATGTCTGTATACTCGGACGATGAAAAACTCTTGATGCACGTTTTCCAGGATAGCCTGTCCGGCCCCTCTTTGGAGTGGTACATGGGGTTGGAGCCCACTAACGTCCGTAGCTGGAAAGTACTAGCCGAAGCTTTTGTAAGGCACTATCAGTGCAACAATGACCTTGCACCAAATAGAGTCCAACTGCAGAATCTTTCCCAAAGAAATAACGAATGCTTTAAAGAATACACCCAGAGGTGGCGAGAGCTTGCTGCTAGAGTGCAGCCACCCATGGTAGAAAGGGAGCTCATCGACATGTTTGTTGCTACTTTACCGGGTTTGTATTATGAAAAACTGATAAGCAGTATGTCGGGGAGTTTTTCAGACTTGATAATCACCGGTGAAAGGGTGGAAAACAGCATCAAGCTTGGAAAGATTCAGGCGGGCGAAGTACCCTCATCTAGAGGAGGAAGGAAGGTATTTGGGAACAAGAAGCGTGAGGATGATGTTAGCTCAGTAACGAGTTTCAGAGGAAGAGGTAGGGGTCGGCCACAGAACCAATACCGCCAACAGCAAGTTGCCAGTGTCACTATTCCTGTGCCACAACAACAATAACAACAAAGACAGTATCAACAACGTCAACAAAATCAGCAGGGGTACAGAAGGTACCAAGATGGAGGCAGGGCAGCAGGGAATAGACATTTTGATGCGCCTCCCATGCCATACGCTCAACTTCTGCAAGCATTGCTACAACTTCAATTGGTTCAGAAAAGGACCATGGCTCCTTTGATCGGACAACCTCCACCTGGGTATGATGCAAACGCCCACTGTGAATTTCATTCGGGTGCTCCCGGACATAATATAGACAATTTAAAGCCTTCAAAAATAAAGTGCAAGATTTGATTGACAGCAAGGCGATCAATTTTTCTAATGAGGTCCCCAATGTGGTGCAGAATCCCATGCCGAATCACGAGAAGGATGGGGTTAATGCAATTCTCAGGGAGGAGGTGTTGAATCTGGTGACAAATGTTGATGAACTAAAAACTCCATTGAAGTTTGTGAAAGACAAATTGCTGGGAGGAGGTGTATTCCCAGGCTGCAATGAGGATTGTGCTGTTTGTTTAAGTCATCCTGAGGGATGTGTTGATTTGAGAAAGTGTATCCAAGGAATGATAGATGAGGGAACGTTGCAATTTGAACGAACCGCAGAAAAGAAACTTGTCGAGGAAGTAAACAAGGAGAAGGATGAGGTCGCTACGATCTCGATCCCATATAAGACCATAACCATTTCAGCGCCTCCTAGGCCACCAACAATCACTATTACCAAAGCAGGACCTGTTCCTTATGAAAGCACAAAAGTCGTCCCATGGAACTATGGGGATGAGGTGTACTGTAATGGTCAGAAGATAGATTTGAAAGTTTTCCCGTGGAGTCAGCCGAGAATGTTGTGGGAGCAGGGGAAATTACTCGAAGCGGCAGGGTCTTTGCATTGCCCGAAGTGGTGGCTGAAAAAGTAGATAGAGGGAAAGGTAAGATGGTAATTGAAGAGACTTCCCAGTTTGGCTAAAAAGAATCTTTGGAGAATGATGTGGAGGAAGTCATGAGGCTGATACGCAAAAGCGACTACAAGATAGTCGAGCACTTACAACAGACACCTTCCAAAATTTCAATATTATCGCTGTTGTTGAGTTTCGAAGCTCACAGAAATGCATTGATGAAAGTGTTGAGTACCGCTTTTGTGCCTCAGGAAATATCAGTAAATCAGCTTGAAGGGGTTGTTGGGCATGTAAGCGCGGGAAATGGCCTTGGATTTACAGATCTAGACTTAACGCCAAGGGGCAGAAACCAAAATTGTGCGCTGCACATTTCTGTTGAATGTAGAGGAGTGGTTATGTCTCATGTCCTTGTTGACACAGGGTCATCTTTGAATGTGCTGCCAAAGAAGGCACTTATGAAGCTAGATACTCGAGGAATTACCTGTACACCAAGTGATTTGGTTGTACGTGCTTTCGATGGTACTCGGAGGTCTGTCTTCGGTGAGTTGACTTTGCCTATCCAAGTGGGCCCAGATGTTTTCGACGCTGTATTTTATATCATGGACATTCAGTCCGCTTACAGCTGTTTGTTAGGCACACCATGGATCCACTCAGCTGGGGCTGTTACATCGACTCTGCATCAGAAGTTGAAATACATGGTTGGTGGCAGTGTTGTAATAGTATGTGGAGAAGAGGACATCATGGTTAGTCACCTGTCTTCTTTCAAGTATGTCGAAGTAGATGGGGAAATTCATGAAACCCTGTGTCAAGCGTTTGAAACCCTGCAGTTGAAGGATAAGTCTCCAGTGGTGAGAAAAGAGCCTGAAGTGGCTATGTCTTCTTTCAAAGAAGTGCAGGCTGCGGTGCAAGCTGGTGCAACCCAGGGATGGGGACAGGTGATTGATATCCCTCAGAAGCAAGACAAATTCGGTATGGGGTACCACCCATCGTCTTCACAAAGCACGCCAAGGTTCAAGGGGCCGATCATGTTTACTAGAGGGGGTGTTTTCTTTGAGAGGACTAATGCCATTTCTGATGATGAAGCTGGAGACAGTGACTGCGATATGGATGCCTGGATCAAGCCATGCATTCCAGGACGACGTCTATGCAACTGGTCTATTGAGGAATTTGTCCAAGTGACCAATGAACAATAATGCTTTATTTTTCAATTATTGTACGACCCTACGTTCTACCCGGAGTGTAGTGGTTTGTTATTTCAGGGCTTGTCTTGTTTATGTTTGAATATTGTTTCATCTATTAATCAAAGGGCGTTTTTCCATTCAAATTTTGAGATCTCTGTTTTTCTGGTTTTTATTTTTTTTATTTTATTTTATTTTATATTTTTTTTAACAGTAAAATGGCAATGTGTTTGTTTGCATATCATTTGAAGAACTTAACTATTTTCATTGTAGGTCTCATATCATTGTAGATGACACCAATCAAGAATCTTCTATGACTCGCTTCGACTTTGATAACCCGGTATCTCAAGCTGAAGAAGAGATTGATAAGGATGAAGACTTGCCCGAAGAGTTAGCTAGACTCTTAAGACAAGAAGAGAAGGTCATTCTGCCTCATGAAGAAGAGATTGAGGTCGTCAACTTGGGTTCTGAGGAGGTCGTTAGAAATGTCAGGATATGGGCTGCATTGCAAGAGGACATCAAGCAAAGGTTGATAGAGATGCTTCGAGAGTATAGTGACATCTTTGCTTGGTCCTACGAAGATATGCCCAGACTTGATACTGACATTGTGGTTCATTGATTGCCACTTCGGGAATAATGTCCACCCGTCAAGCAGAAGCTTAGAAGGACGAGACCAGACATGGCGGTAAAAATCAAAGAAGAAGTTTAAAAGCAGTTGGACGCTGGATTTTTAGCCGTGACAACTTACCCTCCATGGGTCGCCAACATTGTACCTGTAGCTAAGAAGGACGGTAAGGTACGGATGTGCGTTGATTATAGAGACTTGAATAAGGCGAGCCCAAAGGATGATTTCCCGCTCCCCCACATTGACGTATTGGTTGACAATACGACTCAATTCTCAGTGTTTTCCTTCATGGATGGCTTCTCCAGTTATAATCAGATAAAAATGGCACCGGAAGACATGGAGAAAACAACATTTATTACACCGTGGGGAACATTTTGCTATAAGGTAATGCCGTTTGGGTTGAAAAACGCAGGGGCAACTTATCAGCGGGCAATGGTGACTTTGTTTCATGATATGATTCATCATGAGATCGAGGTCTATGTTGATGACATGATTGCGAAATCCCAGACGGAGGAAGAACATCTGGTCAACTTATTGAAGCTGTTTGAAAGGTTGAGGAAGTTCAAATTGAGGTTGAGTCCAAATAAGTGCACTTTCGGAGTTCGGTCCGGAAAGCTATTGGGTTGTATTGTCAGCAGAAAAGGAATCGAGGTAGATCCTGCAAAGATAAGAGCTATTCAAGAAATGCCAGTGCCGAAGACTAAAAAAGAGGTTTGTGGCTTCTTAGGGAGGTTGAACTACATCGCTCGGTTCATATCTCATCTAACGGCCACGTGTGAACCAATGTTTAAACTGTTAAAGAAAGATCAGGCGGTTGTCTGGAACGAAAATTGTCAAAGAGCATTCGACAAAATAAAACAGTATTTGCAGGAGCCTCCGATACTGATACCCCCAGTTGCTGGAAGACCATTGATCATGTATTTAACAGTTCTGGAGAATAGTATGGGTTGTGTTCTCAGTTAACACGAAGAGACAGGGAGAAAAGAGCATGCGATTTATTACTTGAGTAAAAAGTTCACAGATTGTGAGTCCCGTTACTCGATGCTTGAAAAAACGTGTTGCGTACTCGCTTGGGCGGCCAAACGTTTAAGACAATACATGCTCAATCATACAACCATGCTAATTTCGAAGATGGATCCGATTAAATATATCTTTGAGAAGCAGGCACTTTCTGGAAGGATTGCAAGATGGCAAATGGTATTGACAGAATACGACATCCAGTACGTTTCCCAGAAAGCCATTAAAGGGAGTGTTCTGTAAGAATACCTTGCTGAACAACCGATTGAGGATTACCAACCGATGAGATTTGAATTTCCTGACGAGGACATTATGTACTTGAAAGCAAAAGATTGTAATGAGCCATTACCCACTGAAGGTCCGGAGAGGGGTTCTCAATGGCAGATGATTTTCGATGGCGCAGTTAATTCGTATGGTAGTGGAATTGGGGCAATTATCACGACTCCTCATGGAACTCATATCCCCTTCACTGGTAGATTAACTTTCCCTTGTACCAACAATGAGGCCGAGTATGAAGCATGTATCATGGGTTTGGAAGAAGCTATTGATCTGAGGATCAAGAATCTCGATGTATATGGCGATTCAGCGCTAGTTGTTAATCAGATCGAAGGAGAATGGGAAACTCGACAGCCCAATCTGATCCCTTACAAGGACTATGCAGGAAGACTGTTACCATTTTTCGATCGTATAGACTTCCACCATGTGCCAAGAGCGGAGAATCAAATGGCAGACGCTTTGGCTACGTTGTCTTTAATGTACAAGGTTAATTTTTGGAATGAAGCTCCAAGGATCGTTATCTCACGCCTCGACAGGCCCACTTTCATATTTGCTATTGAAGGAGCTTCCGATGGTAAACCGTGGTTCCATAACATCCATAATTTCCTTAGGAATCAAGAGTATCCACCAGGGGCATCGACCCAGGATAAGAAAACTCTTAGGAGATTATCTGGAAACTTCTACCTCAACCCAGATGGTGTGTTGTATAGAAGGAATCATGATCTGGTACTACTCAGGTGCGTGGACGAAAAAGAAGCAAGCTTGCTTATGGAAGAAGTCCACGAGGGTACTTTTGGCACGCATGCCGGCGGACATGCCATGACTCGGAAGATACTGCGAGCTGGTTATTTTTGGCTAATAATGGAGTCGGATTGCTTCAAATTCGCGAAGAAATGCCATAAATGCCAGAATTATGCTGATAAGATTCATGTGCCGCCGTGCCCGTTGAATGTAATGTCATCCCCTTGGCCGTTATCCATGTGGGGCATCAATATGATTGGAAAGATCGAGCCTACCACTTCCAACGGACACCGTTTTATCCTGGTAGCCATCGATTACTTCACCAAGTGGGTGGAGGCAGCTTCATATGTTAATGTAACCAAGCAAGTGGTAGCGAGATTCATAAAGAAGGACATCATTTGCAGATATGGAATTCCCGAGCGAATCATTACTGACAATGGTTCAAATCTGAACAATAATATGATGAATGAGTTATGCCAGAACTTCAAGATTGAACATCACAACTCATCTCCCTATCGGTCGAAGATGAATGGCGCTGTTGAAGCGGCCAACAAGAACATCAAAAAGATAGTGCAAAAGATGGTTGTTACATATAAAGATTGGCATGAAATGTTACCTTTCGCCTTGCACGGTTATCGTACGACGGTACGCACATCAACCGGGGCAACTCCTTTCTCACTAGTGTACGGTATGGAAGTTGTCCTACCGCTAGAGGTTGAGATTCCTTCTTTAAGGGTTTTGGTTGACGTAAAACTTGATGAGGCAGAATGGATCAAGAACAAATTGAATCAACTTAGTCTGATGGATGAAAAGAGGCTAGCATCAATTGCATATGGTCGTTTGTACCAGAGCCGAATGAAGAAAGCTTATGATAGGAAGGTGCGCCCTCGAAGCTTTCAGACGGACGATCTTGTGCTGAAAAAGATTCTCCCACCACAATCAGATCACAGGGGCAAGTGGACTCCCAATTATGAAGGTCCATTTTTTGTACAAAAGGTTTTCTCTGGAGGAGCCTTAGTACTATCCACCATGGACGGTGAAGATTTTGCATCCCCTGTGAATGCAGATGCAGTTAAAAAATACTTTGCTTAAAAGAGACCCGCTGGACACAAAAAGAAAAGTCCAGGCAAAAATGGGGAATCCCGGCGAAACATAGAAAAGGAAAAGAGGTTCGGGCAAAAATTAGGGATAAAATTGAAAAAGATGTAAACTCGCAAAGTTGAAAACCTGAAAAGGCGACTTTGGAAAAAATGGGTATCCCGGTGAATCGAAAACCCGAAAGGGAGGTTCAGGAAAAAGTTAGGGATTGAAAAGCAAATGACTGCGGTCTACGTATGAACTTTATTGCTTAGTGGATTGGGAGAACCTGAGGGCCATTTATCCAAATCAATCTCTTCTGAAGACGAAGCATCGGAAAGCGCCAGGGTCAGGCGAGTCATAGAGGAATCAGCTAATGGTGTTTGTCTGTGCCACATTGCCGACATTGCTGTACTTTTTGTTTAAAATGTACACTTTTGTATTTGCTTTTATGCTTACTTGAAGTTTTGTGCAGCTTCCTCTTTTCAGGAGTTGCATCTGTTGTAAAACTTTGCCTATTCACAGGCCGATTATCAATAAATATATACTATTCAGTACTTGTCTGTGCGCTTTGTTTTTATACTTTTACTGTTTTGTTTGTGAAAAACGCCCGATGTTTTTGATGAACTTGCATACATAAACTTGCAGGCCTTGGCCAATAATTGCTAAAACTTTGATATTAATTGAACAATGTCATGGACGATGACCAAGATAGGCTTGTTGTATAGGATGTCTTGTCTGTTTGTCTTTTGCAGGGTTGTTACCCTTGGGGCAAGGTTTATGAATATGGATGGATTCATGTGTTCCCCCAAACAGTGTTGTTCTCCAGTGGTTGAGGTTGCATCTCTATCCCAGTAGAGTTGTATGCAGTGTTTAGCGTGTCCCTAGCAGTCTGCCAGTGCGCTTTTAATCCTCCGCAGAGTACGAGTATGTGTTTACTCCCCAACGAATCGAGATTCGGGTGTATCCCCACAAAGTAGGTGCCAAGTCTTCCCCAAGCAGTGGCCTGGTACTTCTCCCTCTCATTCAATCTGATTATAGGAACTCAGCTTTCAGCAGTACAGACTGAGACCTCCGACAGAAGTCTTTGTTCCCCAAGATAGTTGCGTCTGGGAGGGCTGTTCAGGGTATTTTTGTTCTCTATCAGGTAAGTTAGGTTGTTTAGCCTGGTTGTTTTAAGTACTCGGTGAGTTATCTGTTCTTCAGAAAGTTTGTATTCTGGAGAGTCAGCCCGGATTTCCCCTCAGCAAGTAGTGATCTGCATCCTCAATTGAGTTTGGATTTTCTGTTCTTGTATGAGCTTTGTCCCCGATAGGGGAGCCTTTCGAGGCCTTTTCATTTCGGTGTAAGTCCAATTGTTATTGGCATGGGTAAGCCGTTCCCTGCAGGGTTGTTTGTTGTTCCTGACAGGATGGTTTCTGCTTCCCTAGCATTTATGTTGCTGTTTCAGTTCCGTTGCATCTGCATGTGTGCATAACATCTACCCAAACGCGTAGCATTTCCATTTCTTATGGAGCATTATGCCATTCTCAAACATTTACATGTGAAACATAAGCCAGATTGTTATCTCTTTGTTTCAGGTGTATCTCGCAGGTGATGGGTCTTTGCCTGCGTGGTGGCTAAACCCCAATTCATGTTATTTCCCCGGTGGAGTTTCTCCTTGATTATCATTAGTGGGTGATTTTAGCGAAAGTCTGGCGGCGATGTTAGAAGTTTCTAAGGAATATGGTTGTCTGACAACGATGTTGGATGCTTATCAGATTTATGTTAGTCTGGCGGCGATGGCAGAGGTTTATTATCACCGTGGTAGTCTGGCGACGATGTCAGAGTTCTTTATCCCCACAGGTACTTGACGGTGATGTCGGGTGTTTCTCAGAATTATGATTAGCTGGCGGCGAGGTCAGATTATTTTATCAGGTTGAAGTTAGCTGGCGGCGATGTCAGGTGTTTTTTAGTTATGGTTAGTGACGATGATGTCAGGGTTCTCTTGCTAGATTGGTATTGTTATGGACGGCGATGTCAAGCGATTTTGGTTTCTCAGCGGCGATGTTGAGTGTTCTGTTACTGGCGGTGATGTCAGATATCTGTTGTTTTCCTAGCGGCGATGTTGGATATTATGTTTGTTATTGAAGGTGATGTCAGGTAATTTTGGTTTCCCAGCGGCGATGTTGGAGGTTTGTTACTAACGGCGATGTCAGATATCTTTGGCTTCCCAGCGGTGATGTTGGAGGTTTGCTGCTAATGGCGATGTCAGATATCTTTGGTTCCCTAGCGGCGATGTTGGAGGTGTGTTACTGGCGGCAATGTCAGATGATTTAGTTTACCAACGGAGAGGTTGGATATGGTTTCTGGCAGCAATGTCAGATATTCTGATTATTGACGATGATGTCAATGGTTTAATTGACTTTGAGATGGTCAAACGGCGATGTTAGACGTTTTATTTTGACTGACGGTGAGGTCAGGTAGTTTACCGGTTGAGTGTTCTTTGAATGATTGGTGGCGATATCAGAGAATTGTATCTTGGGATTCTGTACCTGTTTTATCCAACAGAGGTCTAACGGCGATGTTAGCTATTCTACCGACTTGAAGTAGAAGTTTGACGGCGATGTCAACTATTATTATAGACTTAATGTCTATAACTGACGAAGAGGTCAGGTGCCTGACAGCGTTGTCAGAAGAATTTAATACAGATAATTGACGACGAGCTCATATGCTTTTCAGACTGCGTGACATTTTTGTTTTTCTCAGACTGGTTTTCCCCAAGCAGAGTTACTCGTTAAGTTTCTTTTTTCCCCAATGGGATGTGTTTGTAATCATAGTCGTTACCTCACTCGGGTTTGCAGTATTATTTCTGCAGTTGGCAAATTTTCGGGTTCTTTGGTATTCAACTGTTCTTTTACCTTGATTGCGTGAAAGCCGTTCGCTTTTCACTCATTCAGGTCCAAGTCGTTTGAATAGGGGCAGCTGTTGCACCCCAAAATTTGCTCAACCTTTTCTTAACTTGGTTTTTATTTCATTTCATTTTGTTCTAGCATGTGAATTGCATGGCATACTTCATTTTACAGCGGATCAAGAGGTTGTGCATAACAAGAGAGGTCTTCTTAGAGCATTGAGCCTAAGCAAGGGTTGTTATTCAAGCTTGATTGGTCATCAGGGCATATATGGATGTGTGTGGGTCAGCTCCTAACTTGGAGTCTAACTGAAAAGCATCAGGAGATTGTGAGTGCATGATTATGGGTATGAGATGTTGAGAGAGATCATTGAGTGTCTTGAGAGCCATTTGGAGCTTATTCAAGTTGTTGGGTGAAGTGGAACAAGCCACAGTTGAAAGTGTTGCAATTAGGGTTTTCATCTAGCAAATCTTCAATTAACTGTGCAATTTAAGGAGGTTAAAACTCAATTCAAAGTCTTTATGGTCATGGGATTTTTTGTTAAGACATATGAGACATCATTTCAAGTTTAATTCATCAAGAGTTAAATGTGTGAGAAGTTACTAAATTAGGGTTCTCAGGGTAAAATCCCCTATTTAGTGCCTGGCTTCAAGACAACCTATCTCTAGATACAAGTTTCATCTCAACTTTTGACCAACATGGAACTTGTAGAGCATGTTCTTAGCTTTAATTTGAGTACTAGAAGTCCTTGATTGGATTTATAGAACTCAGGTTATGATCCAGACAAGTTACAGGTCATCAGAGGGATGTGATTTTGGTCAACAAAAGTCAACCAACTTCTAAGCCATTTTTGACCTAGAAGGTTGTTTCTCCTAAACTTTTGGCCAACATTAAAGTTTTAGGTCCTGGTCTTAGCTTTCCAAATTGTACTAGAAGTCTTTCATCTGATTTGTATAACTCAAGTTATGAGGGTTACAAATCAGGGGTATTTTGGGAAAGTAAGATTACAGGTCATAAAATTATAGGTCCATTTCACCAACTTGCACACTTCAAATGGAAATCTTTTCAACATGAAACATGCTCCAAATAGGTCCATTTTCATTACCAAATAATCTCTTGTCATGGTAGGGGCTTGGATTGAAGAATTGGGATTTGAATTTTTCATAAAGGAGGCTTAAAGTGAGAAATTGAGAATTAATTGATTTGTAACTTGTTCAAAGCAAATTTATGCATTTTTTGAGTGCATTTAATGTTCTAAATTCAATGCCATTTTCACATTTACCATTTGAAGTCATTTGGTTAGCCATTTTCATAGTTTCTTCACCATGAAGTAACAAATTGGAAATCTACCTTAGGATAAAAAACAAGGGCTAACTCTTGACCCTTTGATTAACCAAAGCCATGTGCAATTGATTTGGATCAGAATTGAAGCATGTATAGTGGGAAATTTGTGTGTTTGGAAAAGCAAAAAGTGAGTGTAAATTGAATTTCCATTCTTCCAATTAGCCACAATTGGGCCTCCATTTGATCCTAAACCCAACACATAAATATTCTAGATGAAGAATGGATCAGAATTAGGTCATTTTCGTGCAAGAGGAGCAAGAACACTTGAAGAAAAAGTGAGAGCAAGGTGGAATTTGAATTCTGAGATTCATCCATTTTCAGACCAAATTGAGCATTCAAACACCTCAAATGAAGTTCATGGAATGATTCTGGGCATTTTTCATTAAGCTTCAGCAAAGTTTCAAGGCCCAGTGGAGGCTCTCCACTAGGTAAGTTACCTTTCAAATTTTCTCTCATTTCATGATGCCATTCTGTGCCATTTTTGCTTGTTTGTAGTCTCTGAGTTGTATAGATCGTTTCTGTCTATGTTTTGTGACTGTTAGTGACAACTTTTGTTGATGGCTTGAAACTTGTTTGATTCAGTTTGATCAGTTCTTGAGGTGTTTTGCTTAGATTTTTGTGGATCTATGAGCTACGTACATAACATGTAGATGATGTTAGGATTAATTTGGTTGAGTTTTGAGGACTTCGAAAATTTGTGCACCATGCTTGTTGTTCACTTTCTGAATTTGTTATGAGGAATTAGTGGAAACTAATAGTGGATTTGAGATCCTTGCAAAGAGTAGATGAATTTCCATATAAGATTCGTCGAAAACGGTTGAGAAATGATGGAGTTATATTGTTGTCGCTAACCCGCGGCGGCCGAAACTGTTGGAGAAGAAGACCGGAATGTTCAGTCCGGCCGGTCGCCTCCCCCCTTGTCCGTTCGGTGAAGACGCCTACGTGGCAACATGTCTGGCGTCCGTTCGTTTGACTTTGTGCGTGGACGATAGAGATTAGGATTTACTGTGTTCGATTCTTGACCATGTGCATTGTACTATTTTCACATTTTCATTAATGTATTGTCATTACATAAACCGTTTGATCAGAATACCATTTAATCATACGCCTCATATAGCTTCCTATGGTGTTCCCTAGTCAACCTTGCCACATGCTATTTCCAGAATTTATTTTATTTTAATTTTTCTGCTGGGCTTAATGATCCGCGTGCTATATACACCCCCCTTGAGGGCCCAGTCCCGTTTTTGCCTAGCTATCATTGCTATTCATACCTGTTTTTTTTCATTAATTCTTTTTATTTTGTTTTATTTTGCTGTTTACAATTTAATTCATTAAAATTAATTCCCCAATTATTTAAATTCACCAAAAATAGGTTTTAGACTTTTTGACTTGTCTTTTATTTTATAATATTTTTATTTTATTTTTTTCAGTTTATTTTCATTTAAAAAAGGAATTAATTAATTGGCGATGTTTTATTTGAACTAAATTGTAGCATTGTTTTCTCTTGATTTTATTTCTAGGTGTAAACTCTTTATTTTTACATGAAAATATTTGAGCATTGCATTAACATGTTGAATGATTTTCGCATATTTTTATTTCTGTTTTTTATCAAGTTTTGCTTAGTGTTTTGGGTTGGTCTTGTGAACCTTTCTCTTTGCCCTAGTTTAGGGCATACCTTGTGTGTTTGCTTTCAATTGAGGTAGCTTTGCTTTGTGTTTTGATCTCTAATTTGGACCCCTGGTTCCTAACACCTTGGGGGTCCAATGAGATTTTATTTGGTATTTTTAGGGGCTGTTTACTATTTTTCATGCCTTTTCCATTTCATGTCTACGTTGTGTGATTGTCTTTTGCTTATGCGACTTAAGTGTTGACTTGTATGCTTGCTTTCTCTTGTGATGTGTTTGCCTTTGCATTTGTGCACTCTCTCCTCATCCCCCATTCTGTCCCATGACTTTGGAATATTACTTAAGGTTGCTTGGTCCCTCCTTAGGAGGAACTTGAAGTTTACCTAAAGTAATGAATCCATGAGGACTCTTTCTCATTGTTTTTGTGACTTGTTTTTGATGCATCTCTTTCCTTTTTCTCTTTGAATATTCATATGCATGCTTGGTTGACATGAGCTTGTGGTGGCTACTGCGCCACACATGTTTTCTTTCCACTTTCATCTTATGTGTTCTTACTTGTTGCATTTGTGTTTGCATTCTTCATTTGCATTGTTTCCTTTATGGTTTCTTCTTCTTCTTTTGTCTTCCTTCCCTTAGGATTTCTAACCTCTCTTGTTATGGTAGACATTAGGGTTCTAACCATGTATGATAACATTAGATACTTCCCTTTCAAACTCAACTTTAGGTGCACTTTGCATGACAACTTTTAGGGTTTGGTCTAGTCCCCCTTAGTTTGTCCCCTTTCTCTTCTCATCTTCAAACAACTTCAATTCACTTAACAAATATAATGAATGTTGTGCCATGAGCCTTGTACTTGGGAAATGGTGATTGAGTGGTTACCTCTCAATTTCCTAGAGTGTTTAGTATACGTCCTTAGGACGATATACGACACATTCGATCCTAGGTTTTAGACTTTGTTATAACATACATTATAAACACTCTAATTCAAAACACTTCTTCTAAAAAAAACATAAAAACACTTCAAACCTTTTTCACCCTTTGGGGTTCTTAATCAGGAAAACATTTTTCATAAGCAAGAGTGTTGTTAACTTTCAGTCCTATCGCAAACGGTAACGCCTAAGTCTCCAATGGTCGAGCTGCATACACCAACTGCTAGAACTGTCTGTTAACCCTACTCGGGTAAAACTTTTGAACAACCTGTGTTCTCGTAAGCACAAACTACATTTGCTCTGATCTTTCATACCATATGAAAGTACGTAGGCACGAGACGCGATGTTTCGGCGAGCAACCTTCCCCCCTTCTTTAGCCGTAATTAGGCGAACTACGTTGACTCTAACTTTCCCATTGCACGAGGGAGTACGTAGGCACAGAGCGCGATGCTCTGCCGAGTCAGTCTTTTTCTTTTTCTTTTGTCCATAAGCCTTTAGTGTAGATAGTTTACACACCCTTTTATCTAGACAACACATGCGTGGATCCCATCGAGTACGATGGACGTGAGGGGTGCTCATACCTTCCCCTTGCGTAACCGACTCCCGAACCTAGGACTTGGTTACGACGACCTCGTCTTTTCCCGTTTTCGTCAGGTTTTTCTGATCATTTCCTTTCCCTCTCTTTGGGATAAATAACAATAGGTGGCGACTCTGTGAGTCATTGCCGACCTTCTTTTTTCGCAGTAGCGACAGTTGGCGACTCTTCTGGGGACAGGAATATCCCCTATGCGAGTCAATCCTAGCGCTTGTGTGTTTTCTTTTGGGTGTGTGTATATATGTGCTTTATCTTTATTTACTTCCGCACTTTACTTTCCGCATTGTATCATACTTGCTATGCTGTGGGGAGGGGAGTTCCATTGAGTGATAAGTCGGACCTGGGCTTTGAGTACAAACATAGTATTAGAAGTGGAGACTAGTAGGTGGACCTGTTTGCTTAGCAGACACAGTTCCCTACGAAATTCACACTCAGACGAGATTCTCTTTGACGATTTCCTTTCCGATCCTTAGGATCCGAATGGAATTTGGATTTGAGGGTTGTCGACTCTGGGGACCGATCATTTGGGATTCAGCTAAGTGAGGCATCTTCAAGGGATGATGATGCCAAACCAGAAATAGTGAACGTATCATCATTTCTTGAAAGTCTGTGACACTAATGAATGCATAGGATGCCGAACCTTGTCAGTGGATAGGTCCATACCTGTGAGTGGGTGGTTATGCAGGAAACTTTGACCTCTAGACTACCCAGTTTCTTGACAGTGTGAACCTGTGTTCATGGTACCAAGGGCTTCTTATGTCAGTGATTTGTCGGTACTAAAGCGAAGTGCTGGTTCTTCTCAAGCTACAACACAACAAGCTTGATCCTCTGTTGCATTTGCATTTTCATTTGCATCTCTTCATTAACATGTATTTATGATTGCAGGTGCATATTTCCCTCCTGATTCTAGTGGTTCTGTTCTTCGTTCTTGACATCGAGCCCCTGAAAAGGACAGTTGCTTACAAGTTTCCTACCCCAGAGTTCTTTGAGGAGTCTGATTGCTATGGCTGAAGCGAATGTGATGGAACAGTTTAGACAAGATTATGGGAGATTGGCCAGATGTGTTTGTAAACCCTCATCTTTTGAGATCAGTGGTATCTACACTCTCTTACAGTTCTACGATGCCCAGTTAAGATGTTTCGTCTTTCCGGATTTTGTTTTGGCGCCTACTTTGAAAGAGTATTCTGATATGTTAGGAGTGTCTATCCCTGATTAGATTCCTTTTGTCCATACAGATGTGAAGCCTGACTTGGCTGTGCTCGCTGCTATATTACAGTTGGACGCTATAGAGTTAAATGGGAAGCTAGTTGAGAGAAAAGGAAGTACGTAGGCTGATCAGTGCATATTTATGCACATTCTCCTATATTTTTACTTAGGCATTTATTTATTTTATTTTGTTTATTATTATATTTTATTATGTTTTCATATTTTATTTTATTTTTGGTTTAATTTAATTTTCGCAACTATTTTTCAGCTTTAGCAGTCTGCACGGAAACGATCATAACTGGAGCTCCGGGAATCCGTTTGAGGCGTTCTAAAAATCTCCGGAAAGCTAAGACAGAGATCTACGAATTTCGTGTTGGAGCCGAAGTCAGATTCGGAGCTCAAAATTCCAGAATTCCGTTTGAAGTTACAACATTAGAAATGTGTTGTGTCATGTTTTGGGCCTGGGTTATATTTTTGACCCAGTTGGATTTTGAACCCATTCCATTATCTTGTAATACTCGTGTTAGTGTGGGGGGGGGGATTCACAATTTTTACAATCGACGAAAAAAAACTATTGGGAAAGCTTGTAAACACATGGAGAACTAATCCTCCTTGGACGGATTCACTGTACTCAGGTTCAAACTTTGAGATTGTTATGATAATTACAGTTTAATTTCTATTCCTTTCAATTATATCATGTGATTGTTGTTTGCTTAATTCAATTATCATATAGTGTAATTGATTCAATTTGATTGATCTGTGTTTCCAATTTTAATCGTAGATTAACTCTGCTTAACTGTTAATTTGCTCTATCATTTACCGTATGCTTAATCCGACCATAGGAACATGTTCTCATAAAATCAACCATGCTTGTTGACTGATTTTTCATCAAATAGGATAGAATTCCCGCTTGTGAAATTGTATTTTCATCGGTCGGTGATTAGTAAGAACCAAGGCAGTGGATCTGTTACTTTAATCACTGATTTCACAACAACTTATTTTTTAATAATCAATTATTTTAAGTACTTTTTCTTCTTAATCGGAAACCTACATCAAACCAAACCCCCCCATAATTTGTTACTGTAATTGGTTATTTCGTAAGCATGAACTACGTTTGCTCTGATCTTTCATACCATATGAAAGTACGTAGGCAAGAGACGCGATGTTTCGGCGAGCAACCTTCCCCCCTTCTTTAGCCGTAATTAGGCGAACTACGTTGAATCTGACTTTCCCATTGCACGAGGGAGCACGTAGGCACAGAGCGGCGATGCTCTGCCGAGTTAGTCTTTTTCTTTTTCTTTTGTCCATAAGCCTTTAGCGTAGATAGTTTACACACCCTTTTAGCTAGACAACACATGCGTGGATCCCGTCGAGTACGACGGACGTGAGGGGTGCTCATACTTTCCCCTTGCGTAACCGACTCCCAAACCTAGGACTTGGTTGCGACGACCTCGTCTTTTCCGATTTTCGTCAGGTTTTTCCGATCGTTTCCTTTCCATCTCTTTGGGATAAATAACGATAGGCGGCGACTCTGCTAGTCATTGCCGGCCTTCTTTTTTCGCAGTAGCGACAGAGATACCTACGTCTCCACCATCAATGAACCAGCTTGTCATTTCGGCTCCAGCGCTGTTTCCATACGAAAGCACTAATGTTGTAACTTGGCTATATGATGAGACTGTCTTTCTCAACGGGCAAAAGATAGGAGAAAAGGATATCTTGGAAGAGAAAAAGACTGTCGAGAACATTGTGGGAACCGGCGGTGTCACTAGAAGTGGTCGAATCTTTGCTCCAACTGTACCACCGGTCAACAGCAGTGACAATACAAGGAAAGATACTGTCAGACCAAGCACCATTGAACAGGGGCAGTCATCTAAATAGAAAGACGTCCCAAATAATGAAGCAAAGGAGTTTCTAAGAATCATTTAGAAAAGCGATTACAAAGTGATTGACCAGCTCAATCAGACTCCCTCAAAGATATCCATGCTATCATTATTAATGTGTTCAAAAGCCCATCAAGAAGCACTGTTAAAATTCTTGAAGGCAACTCACGTGCCAGAGGAGATATCAGTAGTGCAGTTTGAAGAAGTGGTGGAAAATATAGCATCAGGTCATATTTTGAGCTTTAATGATAGTGAATTACCTCTCGAAGGTAAGAATCATAACAAGGCCTTGCACATTACTATCGAATGTGTGGATGTTGTATTCTCTAGGGTTCTTGTTGATACTGGATCATCGTTGAATATGTTACCAAAGAGCTCGTTGTGCAAGCTGTCAATTGGAGGACTTATGATGAAGCCAAGTCAAACTATTGTAAAAGCTTTTGATGGAGCTAAGAGAACTGTGGTAGGCGAGGTTGATCTCCCAATCAAGATTGGACCTCATACTTTTATCATTACATTTTATGTAATGGATATATATCCCGCTTATAGTTGCCTCCTTGGTCGTCCGTGGATTCATTCCGCAGGTGCTGTAACTTCAACCTTGCATCAAAAGATCAAATTTATGATTAATAATCAGATGGTCATCATTGAGGGTGAAGAAGATGTTCTTGTGAGCCATCTCGCTTCTTTCCGCTATGTGGAAGTAGGAGATGAAGTGCATGAGACCCCGTTTCAAGCCTTTGAAGTGATCAATGTTGAAATGATTTAGGAAAAGCCAGCATCTTCAATAGTGACTTGGAAGGACGCAAGGATAGTGATAGAGGAAGGACATCCACGAGGATGGGGCAGAGTGTTGGAATTGCCCATTAACAAAAATGGAGCTGGTCTAGGTTACAAGCAAAAGAATGCAACTGATAAGGGCAAGGGGTTTGCAACTCCGTTGGTTTTTACTAGTGGGGGCCACCTTGTCGATGGTCAAGTCATGTTTTTGGAAACTGAAGCTGAAGATCATGAAGAATTGTGCATGGTGTATCCTAGGGCGCCTAATCAAACTTTGAATAATTGGAGAGTCGTCGAAATCCCTGAAGTTACCCTAGTAGACGAGTAATTCCCTTTTTTATTTTACCTAAAAAATCCTATGCTCTTCCCAAGGCATATGGATCATGTTGTAGGGATTTTTGCTTTTAAAGCACAACTTATCATCAATAAATAAACTTTCGCATCCAATTACGCTCTCTTTCTTTCATTTTTACTTTTTGCACATAAAATTATTTTTGAAAGGCAATGTTTTGTTTTACTTTTCTTTTCTTTTTTCGTCAATCTTTTCTAAAAAATAAAAGCATGAAGTCATTCATCGTGCAGATCCTACCCTACTCCTTTCGATATCGACCCCGCTATGGTCCGATATGACTTTGATAACCCGATCTACCAAGCCGACGAAGACTGCGAGGAAGATTGTGATCTCCCAGAAGAGCTAGCTAGACTACTAAAGCAAGAGTCAAAGGTAATTCAGCCGTATCAAGAAGAGGTCGAAGTTATCAACATGGGAACTGAAGAGGATGCCAAAATCAAGATAGGTGCAGCTTTGGAATCAGAGATTAAGTCAAAACTGGTCATATTGCTTCGAGAGTATGTTGACGTATTTGCTTGGTCCTACAAGGATATTCCCAGTCTAGATGAAGAAATTGTGATGCACAAGCTGCCTCTCAAGGAAGGTTGCCCGCCAGTGAAGCAAAAGTTGAGGAGAACGAAGCCAGAGATGTCCTTCAAGATCAAAGAAGAAGTGCAGAAGCAATTAGACGCTGGTTTTCTGGCAGTATCCAACTATCCACAATGGGTAGCAATTGGTTTTCTGGGCATTGTACAGATGACTTCCCTCTACCACACATAGATGTACTAGTAGACAACACAACCCAGTTCTCTGTGTTCTCGTTTATGGATGGCTTTTCCGGATATAACCAGATTAAGATGGCACCCGAAGATATGGAAAATAGACTTTCATCACCCCATGGGGAACTTTCTGTTACAAGGTCATGTCGTTTGGGCTCAAGAATGCGGGCGCGACATATCAGCGAGCAATGGTCACTCTCTTTCATGACATGATACATAAAGAAATTGAGTGCTATGTAGACGATATGATTGCGAAATCCCAGACTGAGGAAGAACACCTCATTCACTTGGAAAAGCTATTCGCCAGACTAAGGAAATTCCAGATGAGATTAAATCCCAACAAATTCACTTTTGGTGTAAGATCTGGTAAACTGCTAGGTTTTATTGTGAGCTAAAAAGGGATTGAAGTCGATCCAGATAAGGTCAAAGCTATCCAAGAGATGCTGGCACCCAAAACTGAAAAGGAAGTCCGAGGTTTCCTGGGGAGATTGAACTACATCGCTAGGTTCATATCTCATCTAACAGCCACTTGTGAGCCCATCTTCAAACTACTTTGAAAGGATCAAGCAGTGGTGTGGAATGATAATTGTCAGAAAGCTTTTGAGAAAATAAAGGAATATCTACAAGAACCGCCAATCTTGATGCCTCTAGTACCCGGACGACCCCTGATCATGTACTTTACTTTTCTAGAAGGATCCATGGGATGTGTGTTGGGTCAACATGATGAAACTGGTAGAAAGGAGCATGCAATTTATTACCTCAGCAAGAAGTTCAACAACTGTGAATCAAGATATTCAATGCTCGAGAAGACATGTTGTGCATTGGCTTGGGCAGCAAAACGCTTGAGACAATATATGCTCACCCATACGACCTTGTTGATCTCCAAGATGGACCCTGTCAAATACATATTCGAGAAGCCCGCTCTCACCGGATGAGTGGCTCGTTGGAAAATTGTATTAACAGAGTATGACATCCAGTATGTTACGCAGAAAGCTATCAAAGGAAGTGTACTCTCTGACTACCTTGCCCACCAATCTATGGATAACTACCAGTCTATGCGCTTTGATTTCCCCGACGAAGACGTCATGTTGGCCAGAGACTATACCACACCAGGCCCAGATGATGGACCCGAACCAGGATCACGATGGATGCTTGTGTTCGACGGTGCCGCAAATGCTAAAGGTTGTGGAATTGGGGCAGTCATCACTTCTCCAACTGGTTTTCACCTGCCATTCACCGCCAGATTATGCTTCAAATGTACTAACAACATGGCCAAATATGAAGCTTGTATTTTCGGAATTGAAGCTACCATTGATAATAAGATCAAGATTCTGGAAGTCTATGGAGATTCTGCGCTTGTCATATGCCAGATTAAAGGGGAATACGAAACACTTGACCTCAAGTTGATTCCTTACAAAGATCACGTCTTGAAGCTAATCCCGTACTTTGATGAGATCACTTTTCATCACATTCCCAGAGGAGAAAATCAATTGGCTGACGCTCTAGCAACACTAGCATCCATGTTTCAAGTCAAGTGGAAGAATGAGGCGCCATCCATCCGTCTGGAGTATCTAGACGGACCCGCTTATTGCCTGGAAGCCGATGCGGAAGAACCTAAAGTTGATGATCATCCTTGGTTCTATGATATCAAGCGGTATCTAGAGGCACAGGAGTATCCAGAAGGCATAACCATCACTGACAAGAAGTACCTCAGAAAACTCTCCTCGAAGTTCTTCCTCAGCGGTGACGTATTGTACAAGCGGAATTATGATTCGGTTCTACTTAGATGCATGGATAAACACGAAGCAGAACACATCATAAATGAAGTGCACGAAGGATCTTTTAGAACACATGCTAGTGGTCATACTATGGTTAAAAAGATTTTGAGGGCGGGATACTATTGGATGACGATGGAAACAGATTGTTGTCTCCATGTCCAGTCATGCCACAAGTGCCAAATTTACGCAGACAAAGTTCATACTTCACCACCCCCTCTGAATGTGGGGTATAGATGTAATTGGACGCATCGAGCCAACCGCTTCGAACGGACACCGTTTTATCTTAGTGGCCATCGGCTACTTTACCAAATGGGTAGAAGTTGCATCTTATGCCAACGTTACTAAGCAAGTGGTGACTCGCTTCATCAAGAAAGAGATTATTTGTCGATATGGAATCCTGAACAAGATCATTACGGACAACAGCTCAAACCTCAAAAATAAGATGATGAAAGAGTTGTGTAAAAGCTTCAAGATTGAACACCACAATTCAACACCTTATCGTCCCAAAATGAATGGAGCTGTTGAGGCGGCAAATAAGAATATTAAGAAAATCATCTAGAAGATGGTGAAAACTTAGAAAGACTGGCACGAGATGTTGCCATTTGCGCTGCATGGCTACCGCACCTCAGTGCGCACTTCCACAGGGCAACCTCATTTTCTCTCGTATATGGCATGGAAGCAGTATTGCCCATTGAAGTAGAGATTCCCTCCTTGAGGATTTTGGCAGACGTCAAGCTAGATGAAGCCGAATGGATACAATCCAGACTCGACCAGCTTAATCTCATCGACGAGAAGCGCATGACAGCCATTTGTCATGGACAGTTATACCAGAAACGGTTGAAGAGGGCCTTTGACTAGAAAGTTCGCCCACAACATATCCAAGCAGGAGATTTAGTACTGAGGAAAATTCAGACAACTCACGTTGATCCAAGGGGCAAATGGGAACCAAACTACGAGGGTCCATATATAGTAAAGACGATTTTCTCCGGAGGAGCCTTGATCCTCTCAATCATGGACAGTGACGATCTTCCATCCCCTGTGAATTCGGATGCAGTTAAAAAAATATTATGCCTAAAAGATAGACCCGGTGGACCAAAAAGAGAATCCACGCAAAAATGGGCGTCCTGGTGGGCCATAAAGATGGCTCAGGAAAAAATTAGGGACTATAAAAAATAAAAAGTAAAAGTATCCTGGTAGGCTGAAAACCCGAAAGGGCGGCTTAGGCAAAAGTTAGGGATTCAAAAAGGCAAAACTGCATCTGAAAAGATGTGCGAACCCTCCTCCATAATCATCAAGCTCTTGACTGAGAAAGATCAATTCAATCGATGCATTCAGAAGCAAGGCATGAAGGGTCTTCAGAGACATATGGGCCATAGCGGATTTGAAACTCGGCGGGAATCGTTTCCAACATTGTCTTAGTTTTTTTATATATATCTTTCAAAAGCAGTTACCTCTTTTAGGAATTGCCTCCTTTTGTAATTTTCCCATTTATGGGTTTTCATCAATAAAAATTTCTTACATCAAAGTTTTCTCTGTTCTTTTTTATTACCATATGGTTGCAAGTTTCGTTTATTTGATGATGGGTTTTGCATATAATGACATTATGGTAAATTGAATTAAGGGATGACTCACTCTCTTAGGGCAACTAAAGGGTGACCATGACTCTAAGGAGTAAATAGGAACACCGTTTTAAATCTTGAAACGACTTGACTGACAAGGCCGTCAAGCCTAGCAAAGCTGGCCCCGAGTTGAGGGTATCAGCACCTCCAAGTTTTATTACATCATGAAGAAATGATGCCAGGAAGTCAAGCTTGTCCTCCACTTTCCCACCTGGTCCAAAGTCCAATCCGCATTGGCAACTACCAAAGTCCGCCACGTTGACATCTACATTTCCAATCACCCGTTTGCAATCATATGCATCATACGCATCGCATTCGACATCATAAGCATGTTGCTTCATAATCATTTTTGTATCATATCATCGCATTTACATTTCCATTTATGGAACATTTTTATCATCAAGCATTCGCATATGCGAGTTCAGGTCCAGGATCAATCTCGAAGATTTACAAGACCATTTGCAGCCCAGTCAGGGGCATTCTCCGCAAGACCGCGGGCGTTCACCATGAAGTTGTGCAACTTTCTGTTGGACAAATTCAAGAGCTCTAAAGTAATCATCAGCCCAGTCAGGGGTATTATCTGCAAAGATCATGGGTTCCCCACGGGATTCAAGAATATCAAAGAAAAATCCAGCCCAGTCAAGGGCATTTTTCAAGACCATGGGTATTTCCCACGATATATTTCAACCTTATAGGTAATCAGATCTTCAAATCAACATTCAGCCCGGACAGGGGCATTTTCAGCAAAGCTGTGAGCGTTTCTCACAAAATTGTTCAACCTTTTGTTGACCAAGACAAAACTTCAACGACAAATTCAACCAAGTCAAGGGCATATCATTTAATTCAGCAGGCGTTCCCCGTGGACCTATCTCGATCCAATCTTTCTCTGGGCCCATCCCCAATGAGTTGTTTCCAGCATACTCGATTATCCTCTTTAGCGATAAGTGACAATCTCTTCAGAGAAACTTATCCCCCTACATCCTTTTGGTGTCAAGTTTGTGTTCGTGGTTCACTCCATCATCCTTTCGGTGATGGGTCTGTGTTGCGGTGGAAATAGGATCACAAACTATTAATGAGTTTGAATCGCAATTCAATTCACAACCGCTCTTTGATTTATCCGAAGGAAAAGGTCAAAAGAGGGAAAACCTATTTTGCATCGTAAACACAATGCGGGGAAAGATCTAGGGTTCGGGGGTTGGTTAAATTTAGGGAAGGTATTAGCACCCTAAACTTCTGTAGTACTCTACAGGAACCTTTTGTTCAGATGTTTACTATTTGCTTTATTTATTTGCTTAAGGTATATGTACATAAGGATTACAAGTGAGAAAAGAGACCTAAGGGGTTAATTCTAAGTTTACTCGGCAAGACATCGCATCTTGTGCCTACGTATCCTTACGGGAGTGGAATCAGAGTAATCGTAGTTCCCCTCAATAGGGAGGTTAGAAACTTCTTGACTGTGGTCAAGGTCTCAATGGGGAATAAACGTATCTTAGGGACACGCTTACGCGGAGTGTAGAAACTCCAATATCTATGTTGTAAATTGTTAAGTGAATTAGGGTTAGGTTAGGGATTCCGCGGCGGGAAACCCTAAAATGAGTGCGGCGACCCTTTTGGCATAACACTAGGATAAAAGCAATTTTGCCCACGGCGGGACACCTAGGCTAAACAGGGTTTGATCCCTTAAAGGGGTAAGGCTATTGACTCGGCGGCCAAAAGGCTGGACCTAATCCTTCGGAAGGATAAAACTGTAAAAAAAATGTGAAAATATGACAAATCATTATATGGAGGAATAATTAAGGTACAAAAATAAGAAAAGTAATAAAGGCAGAGGGTATAAAGAAACAAAGAAACATTTCTGAAAACATGAAGAATATGAAAATATGTAATAACACTTAGAATGAAGTGAGGGAGGAAAATAGTGTGGGGCTGTGGCCACCACAAGCACATCTCAACCTCAAGCATGCAAATGAAATGCAGGAATAAAGAAAATAAAAGGTACACAAAATGACACGGCAAAGGAGTTCCTTACGAAAAGGTTTTAATTTTTTAATATTTTAATTATGTAAAAAAATGTTTTAATTTTTTTAATATTTTAATTATATATATAAAAAAAGGTTTTAATTTTAAAATGGAATTACTTAGTTAAAAAAATTTAAGTTTAAAAAAAATGTTAAGTTTAAATTATATATAAAAAAAAATGTTTTTGGGAACAAAAAGGTTTTTTTGGGAAAAAATGTTTACGGGAACAAAAAAAGGCTTTTTTGGAAAAAAATGTTTACGGGAACAAAAAAAGGATTTTTTTAGAAAAAAAATGTTTACGGGAACAAAAAAAGGCTTTTTTTAGAAAAAAATGTTTACGGGAACAAAAAAAGGCTTTTTTGGAAAAAAATGTTTACGGGAACAAAAAAAAGGTTTTTTTTGGGAAAAAAATGTTTACGGGAACAAAAAAAGGCTTTTTTGGAAAAAAAATGTTTTAGTTTTAATAAAAAAGGTTTTGATTTTGAAAAAGGTTTTGATAAAATAAAAAAAAAAAATAACAATAGAATTGCAAATGCAAACAGACAATTAATGGACATGCAAACAATCCTATACGACACAATCATGGTTCATACAGATCAAAATCTACGGATCTAAACAACAATGAAGGTTAACATGGCAAGGATGCAAATAAATATGAAAAATGCAAAGGATTTAGTAATTTAACGGACCTAAACACATTAACATGGCAAAATAGGCACATAAACATGAAAAGGCAAAATGTTTAGTAATTTAACCTACGAAGCGGAGGTTTGCTTCGGTAAATGTGAAAAAGGTTTGAATAAGGGAACACTGGAGAGCTCCAATCCTTCTAACGAGTTGTGGGAACGACCGCCTTTCTTCTCTGGGGATCTCCTTTGTTTCTCCCTCTCTCTCCTCTTTTCTGAAGAAAACCTTCTGACCCCTCTTAGTTTTTTTTTTCATTCTCTCCTCCTTTCCAACAAGGCAACACATGTATATATAGGGAACAAATTAGGGTTAACACCAAATTGTCAATAATGTCCCTAAAGCCCATTTTAAAGCCCAAACTAAATAATTAGTTAAGAAAAAATAAAATTTAAATAATTTAAAATAATTAAAATAAACTTAAAATAAAAACTAATAATCCTATTGATTCCTAAAATAAAAAATATTATAAAAGGAACAAAATTTTTCAATATATTTTATTTTATGATTTTTTTTGGATATTTTTATGAATAATTTAGAAAAAAGTGAAAAAAATAATATTTTAAAAAATGATTTAATTAAAATACGAAAATAATAATTAAATAATAATAAAAAACTATTTTTGTTATTTTTTAATGAAAGATAGAAAAATTTAGAGTAAAAATAATAAAGAACAAAAAAAGTGACAAAGGTGAGATTTAATTTTTAAAATAGTTAGAAAAGAAAAAAAAAAGATTTAATTTTAAAAAGAAATTAGAGAAAAAAAAGATTTAATTTTATAAAAGTTAGAAAAAAGATTTAATTTTTTTAAAAAAGTTAGAAAAAAAGATTTAACTTTATAAAAGTTAGAAAAAGATTTAATTTTAAAAAGAAGTTAGAAAAAAAGATTTAACTTTATAAAAGTTAGAAAAAAAAGATTTAGTTTTTAAAAAAAGTTAGAAAAAAAAAATATTTAACTTTTAAAAAGTTAGAAAAAAAAGATTTAGTTTTAAAAAAAGTTAGAAAAAAATATTTAACTTTAAAAAAAGGATTTAGCTTTAAAAGGTTAGAAAAAAGATTTAATTTTAAAAAGTTAGAAAAAAAAGATTTAAAGTTAAAAAAAGTTAGAAAAAAATATTTAACTTTAAAAAAGTTAGAAAAAAAGATTTAATTTTAAAAAAGATAGAAAAAGATTTAACTTTAAAGAGGAGTTAGAAAAAGATTTAAAAAAAGTTAGAAAAAAGATTTAATTTTAAAAAGAAGTTAGATTTTTATTTTTAAAAAAAATATTAGAATTTGATTAAAAAATGTGTTAGAAATTAATTTAAAAAAAGGTTATAAAAAATTTACTCTTGAAGAAAAGAAAAAAAAAAAAAGTTAAATTTTAATCTAAATCCTAAAAGTTAGTAAGAAGAGCTTTAAATAAATAAACTAAATAGAAAAAAAAAAAAAAAAGTTAATAAAAAATATTAGTAAAGTTATAAAAAAATTTAATTAAATTATTATTAGTTAAAAAAACAAGATCTAAAAAAAAGGTTAATTTATTAGGTTAATAAGAATTTAAAATAAAAATAAAAAAGAAAGGGTAAAATTTGGGGTATTACAGTTGCCCCTATTTAAATAGCTACACCAGATGATTTGAGTGACGGAGACTCAAGGAATCATGGTGGAGGGATTTAAATATAGATAACCGAAAATTTTGCCCTTATATGCGGCGATATGCAATGCTATGGACAAAGCGAGAACAGATTAATGCAGATGATGCCGTGAATATGATGTGATGCGTATGCTGGAATGATGAATGCGAAAATGCTGACGAATATGACGACACAGATGCTACGAGAAGAACACACTGGGGAAAACGACGCGCTGAGACACAGTACAACACTGGGGAATTCTAAAAATGATGGTCAACTGGTGCGAACACGACCAATTGTTATTTTGGGAATGAGATTCTCAAATGGAGATGACACCTGTGAGACGGCCTCCACTGGGGAATCTAAAAATAAAACTGGATCATGTACGATTGCAAGATCGATCACAGAATGCATGGAGCATTGAGCAAAGAATAACATCCAAGCTTCTGTAACCTATCCCTCGTGACAGGATCAAACAGACTTTTCGGGAATCCGTAGCAAATATACAGGGTGAAAAGAACCGGTTGTATGCCAAAATAAATGGACTTTGAGTGGGAAATGCCCTGATAAGCTTCTCGAGGGAGAACTGTCACTTATCGTTGGAAGGGACTTATGTGCCAAAATGGATAAGCACTCAAATAAAGAGGCTGCTGCTTATCTGATAAATAAATCTTCTCGCATTTAAGGTCGGCGCCTGGAATACGATTCTGATTCTTCTCTTACTGAAGGATAAATAAACTTCTTCATGCTTCAAGATTATGTTCTCCTGAACATGAAAAGGGTAAACTGAACTTCCTCATACTTCAGAATCGTGCTCTCCTGAATATGAAACTGGATGACTGAATATACTCATATTTCAGAATCGTGCTCTCCTGAATATGAAACTGGATGACTGAATATACTCATATTTCAGAATCGTGCTCTCCTGAATATGAAACTGGATGACTGAATTTACTCATATTTCAGAATCGTGCTCTCCTGAATATGATTTGGTTGTAAATGAATTTTTCCATACTTCAGAATCGTGCTCTCCTGAATATGAAACTGGATAATCGAACTTCCTCATAACTCAGAATCGTGCTCTCCTGAATATGATTCGGCTCCTGAAATTTCTTCATTCTTCAGAATCGTGCTCTCCTGAAAAACGGCCAACTGAACTTCCTCATAACTCAGAATCGTGCTCTCCTGAATATGATTCCGTTCCTTCTTTTACTAAAGGATAAATGAACTTCTTCATAACTCAGAATCGTGCTCTTCTGAATATGATTTCGCTCAAACCTTCTCGTAACTCAAGATCGTGCTCTCCTGAATACGAATTGGTTCGTACCTCAAGACGGCAGATAAATGGAAGCCCAACTGCTCCATGGAGATGGCCATTTGCTGCGAGTCGTAACGAGGATATGATCGACTTCTTAGGTGAGAAATGTCGTGTGCTGATGCTGTAAGATGTAAAGTGTAAAGGGTTGTAACATGTAGGATCGTAAAGTGTTGTACTGATATATTTTCCAGGCGTGAGCTGGCGTGTATCTGTAAAGGATTGTAGTTGATTTTCTTGAAAGATAGTGCAAAATAAATGCACGTCTGGGTACGGTGATAAACTTCTCAAGCGAGATAGTCGCGTATCTGTCATGGTATGGTGAAAATCTTAGATGGTGCAAAATAAATGCACGTCCGGTTGGGCTTGACGACCGACAAGACTGAGATTCAATCTAGGATCGAGCTAGAAAGAAGACTGGTAATCAAGACTCCATCGAGGGAATGAACTCGAAGGGTAAATATCTTATCCTGGCGAGGAAAGATAGCTGAAGTAACCGTCATCCACGAGGATCGATCTCTGTGGGGAAACTGGAAACACCTATGTATTTTATGCTTAGGGCTGACAATCTATTTGGAGAGAATGGACAAACCCAGTTACTCGGCGGTAACAACCAATGATGGAGAGACACAATGAACCTGTGAATGCTAACGCATATGTTGATGCATATGTTAATGTGAATGTATGTTAATGTCTATGTATGTAACTATGCAAGATGTTATGAAATGAGTATGTTGAGTATGTAATGAATATGTAATGAATATGTAATGAATATGTAATGAATATGTAATGAATATGTAATGAAATAGGCATGTGATGCTTATGCCCTTGCGTATGCTGACGAAACAGACTAGAGACAGGACGAGAGACGAAATAAACATCTCGACGGAGATACCCTGCGTTCTCTGCAACCAATACGTCAATCATGGGTAAGAAGGATCAATGGTGGAACCAACTCTGGTTTTAAAGTTCTGAATTTTCTGGGGAGAAGGTAATTCGCTTGGGTGCACAGTATCACGTCTTCACATGGGGAGAAGAAAACCTGAGGGACACTTTCGAGTTAACCAAGAAAAAGTTGTCAGCTTATAGTCTCTCTGGGGACTATGATGAGGCAATAGTTTAGGAGTCTGTTGCAACACTGAGGCTTACTGGGGTATGAAGGCCGCTGTGAGTAAAATTCATCGGGTGCATGAAAAAATTGTGAAATCCCATGGTTTTGATCTTGCAGGACCTTATAGTAGCCGCCATTTGTTTCTTCAAAAACATGGTGCCCCAGGATACTTGCGTTGCGAGGTAGGGTCATCTCAAGAGGATTTTATAGAGAACACCGAGTCCGGTTGCCCCATTGTTCTCAAACTCTTTGAGAGATTTGTCAGGTCTCGACGTAACTGGCACAAATTAATCGTGTTACGACGAAATGTTTGGGAAATAGCTCTTAAGAATGTCAGACTCGCGTTGGTAAGCGAATTGGGAAACTGCCTGCCCCTGTTCAGCAGGATCTTCAAGTTCCACGGGTTATGTTCATATGTAAATCTCTAAGATATCAAGCAAAGTTGTCATGCCTGAAATGCCTATCCTGAGCTTGTCAATGTACACATATATTTGTCTTGAATTTTTGTTTTGAAAAAAAGATATCGCAACAACTTGTGACCGAAATCACTAGTCAGGATATAAGTTTTAATTATAATGCCATCATGAATTTTTTCTGAGCATAGCTCGTAGGAGTCAGGAAACGTGATCTTGTCAAGTATGCTTTCAACCGAAGTCCTACTTCAATTAGGTCTTTTAAAGGTTGTATCGTGGCTCAGTTCACGGTTTAAGAAACAAAAGGATAAAGGCTCAAAGTTATATTTGTACCCACCCATTCTTCGTGATGTTCTCCAATCCTAATTCAGTTAACCGGATACGAACGCTCATATCTCAAGCGGATTTGCTATGGTCGAGAACTTATCAAGGCTTTGGACATGGCAGTCGCTCACCTATTACACGATCTTGTTCTTTACTAGGGACTATTTATTGTACCCTCTTGTTTTGCTTTTATTCCCTAACTTTTGCCTGGACAACGTCTTTTGATTTGACTTTGGAGTCCAGCGGGATGCCCCAGTTTTGCCTAAGTCTCCTTCATAGGTTTTGACTTAGCGGGCTTTTATTATTTTTTTTGAATATTCTTTTATGCACAAGTCGTGTAAATCTTTTGAAAGGCTCGTGACTGCCCCACTCCTTAGGTAACCGAGGGATAGTCATTGTATTGGACTTCTTAAGATGCTAAGGATAAATTCTCGAAGGTTTGCTCTTCCTTTTTGAGGATCTAAGCGCTCGATCGGTTTAACTGAAACCTACCCTGCCCCAGGTTAGGACGAAGGTTCTTAAAAGAAAGAAAAACTCCTACTTCAAGGCTCAAAGGGTTGACTAGGGACTAACATCCTTATATCTCCAGTGTTTGGGATTTGAAACAATGCCTTACATCATCAACAGGTTTCAATCGAAAGCATACGACAAGAAATCTGATGTTTTGGGTTCGTCATCCTCCCCCCAATTCTCCATCAGCACAAGAGATCGGGTAAAGTTGGCATTATGATTTATGAAAACGTTTTTTTTTTTTTTTTGAATGAGTGAAACGAATGGATTTATTCAAGACAAACATATGCGTTGCATTAATTAATCGAAGATAAACAAGTTCATACATGCTAAATATGCTTAATCAAAGAGAAATGCATATAAATAAACAAATGAACTGTCGGAAAAATCCTTCTAAATGTTTATGAAATCTAAGAGCGACAGTTTCCTTTGGCGGAGCCTCAATGGAAAGAACGTCTGGTTTACGATCACTGTGAGTCGTCATGGCTTGCCCCAGTTACGCTGGTCACATCTTCAACAGTTTTCAGTCGTTGCTTCAAAATAAATTTCCCAGATCCTTTGTTGATCCCGGTCATATCACCTTGAGGGTTACTGAAATGAAGCGGGCTAGGCCTTTGAATAATGACTGGATTCGGCTGATAGGCGTAGCATGCTTTGCAGAATTTGCACTTGACGAGTGAGGAACCCCGAAAGGAGTCTCGATCTTCAGCTGAGCATCGCCAAAAGACAACTTCTTCGTTTCTAGCAAATTTCTGACAACTTTCTTAAGAGCATAGCAATTCTCTAGATCATGGCCGGGCGCACCCTCATGAAATAAACAATGAGCGGTAGCGTTGTAACTTGCAGGTAATGGATTAGGTGGAGGATTATGAGGCGGACCCAAAGCCCGAGTAGTGATGAGACCTTGCTTGACCAAAGAGGGACACAACTCGGTAAAAGTCATCGGGATCGGCGGACAAGGTTTATACGTTCTTCTGTTTGGCATATTCTGGCGAGGAGCCGGACTCTTTGGCTGTTGAGGAGCAGGAGTATTGGGTGCCTGTAGGTAGTTGACAGGAGGCGGCTAAACAGGAGGTTGTTGCATAGGTTGATACATGGGAACCTGCTGATTGAAAGAAGGTGTAATAGCTGCCACATAGGGTTGTTGAGCATATTGGACCGGGTACCCTTGAGGTTGAGCATAACCTTGCAGATGCCGATAAAAGCGTTCCCTTGGTTTACCAGAGGATATAGCATTAGTCTCACTCTCCTTCTTTTTCTGGGAGCTATAAGGAGGTTTCTTCGGCTGATCCTTAGAAGCGCCATGATTATTTGTCATTTTACCACTCTTCATACCCAATTCAATCTTGACACCCACAGCAACGATGTCGGAGAAATTTGAAGTCACACTACCCACCATTCTCTCATAAAATTCTGGACGAACCGTGTCGACAAACCAATCAGCTAACTCTTTTTCGGACAAAGGAGGTTCTACCTGTGAAGCAGTCTCTCTCCACCTTTGAGCATACTCTTTGAATGACTCAGAATTCTTTTGTGACATACTCAGCAACTGTCTTCTGTCAGGAGCCAGATCCATACTGTACTTGTAGTGTTTGATGAAAGCGTCAGATAAATCCTGGAAACTCTTAATGCGAGACTGGTCTAAAGTTAAATACCACTTGGAGGAAGCACCCTTCAAACTATCTTGGAAGCAATGAATCATCAGTTTATCATTCTCAACATGGGCAGCCATTTTGCGATAATACATGATCAGATGACTCTTAGGACAGGTGGCACCTTCATAATGATCGAAGTTCAGAGTTTTGAACTTTGGGGGAATAACCAAACCTGAAACCAAACAAACATCCCTTGCAGCAGTCCCAAAAATTTGATCACCCTCTACCTTTTTCAATCTCTGGACGATAGTGTTTACTTCCTCACGAAGCTTATCATGTTTCTCATAACCCTCAACATTCTCATCAAGATTATCAAAAGCTGTCTCATTGAAGTACGGTTGCGCACGAGTGTGTACAACAGGTGGTGCAAAGATAGGAGCCCCCCTAGAAACTTCAGAAAACAAAGGCACGGCTTGCTGAACAGGTTGATTAATCGGAACAGTGGCTTGAGGAGGCACAAAACCGGGAGCAAGACCATAAGGTGGGTCCCTTGCTACGGTCACACTTGGTGGAGGGTCCACAGTAACGCCGGTAATCTCAGAAACAACAGTGGGCTGGGTATCCATCTTAGCATTCATGACATGTAACAATTCCATCATTCGCCCCATACCCCCTCGAAGGTCTTCAAGTTCATTGCTAAGGCGATCAATCTCTTTTGCCTGATCCTCCATTCTTTTCCGAGTTTGAGCTCTAGTGTTGTATTGGTGCCGAGAACTCAGGGTGACGAAACTGGAAGGTGAGAGAACCGAGTGTGAGAAATCGGGAGACACATGTAATGCAAAAGTATGATGCTAAAATGTGAATGTAAATGAAGATTTCATGGAATTCAAAACATTTACTAATGCCGTGGGGTACCAAGGAAATCTTTTCCTTGTTTTTTCATTTTATATATTTTTTTTTATTTATGGTATCCCGCGATATCCATAAATGATGTTTGAGCTCCATGAAATACAATGCAATGAGATGCTTTATGGATGCAATGCATGAAAACACACAAAGTCCTAGGTTAAAAGCTTGCATGAGGTTCAAAGGCAAATACCCTCCCCTGAAGTTAGATGGTTCATCCTGTCCTACAAAAGTAACCAGGTTCTAAGGGATCTCAATATCATTGATCCTTCACAAGGGTGGTTGTTCAGAAGGCAACTTACTTGCCAACCAAAACCCTCCAAGTTTAAGATCTCAATGAGCGTAGTATCGAGTGTCAACCAACTTCAGTCTGCACCAAAGCCGGTTACCTCACTACTTTCTAAAGGCCAAGATGAGTTAACTAGGGTTCTAAAAGTCAGTTAGTGTGTTGACAACATATGGCAGCCTCAATATTATCCTCAACTTGACTTAAGGAATATAAGCACCAACCAAGAAGTCGCACTAACTATGGCCACCAGATCAACCGTATCGATATACGTCGTACAGTTTCCTTGGTCTATTGCCATTTACCTAAGGTACACTAGATCCGGGTTAGGACCTATCTCACAGCACAAGGAACAGTCCCACAATCAAAGCGCAAATATATACATGCAAATGAATAATAACACAGATAGTAATAAATATGAACAGGTTAGGGATAACCCTCAAAAGTTAGTCCCCAGTGAAGTCGCCATTTTCTGTTGCGGTGGAAATAGGATCACAAACTATTAATGAGTTTGAATCGCAATTCAATTCACAACCGCTCTTTGATTTATCCGAAGGAAAAGGTCAAAAGAGGGAAAACCTATTTTGCATCGTAAACACAATGCGGGGAAAGATCTAGGGTTCGGGGGTTGGTTAAATTTAGGGAAGGTATTAGCACCCTAAACTTCTGTAGTACTCTACAGGAACCTTTTGTTCAGATGTTTACTATTTGCTTTATTTATTTGCTTAAGGTATATGTACATAAGGATTACAAGTGAGAAAAGAGACCTAAGGGGTTAATTCTAAGTTTACTCGGCAAGACATCGCATCTTGTGCCTACGTATCCTTACGGGAGTGGAATCAGAGTAATCGTAGTTCCCCTCAATAGGGAGGTTAGAAACTTCTTGACTGTGGTCAAGGTCTCAATGGGGAATAAACGTATCTTAGGGATACGCTTACGCGGAGTGTAGAAACTCCAATATCTATGTTGTAAATTGTTAAGTGAATTAGGGTTAGGTTAGGGATTCCGCGGCGGGAAACCCTAAAATGAGTGCGGCGACCCTTTTGGCATAACACTAGGATAAAAGCAATTTTGCCCACGGCGGGACACCTAGGCTAAACAGGGTTTGATCCCTTAAAGGGGTAAGGCTATTGACTCGGCGGCCAAAAGGCTGGACCTAATCCTTCGGAAGGATAAAACTGTAAAAAAAATGTGAAAATATGACAAATCATTATATGGAGGAATAATTAAGGTACAAAAATAAGAAAAGTAATAAAGGCAGAGGGTATAAAGAAACAAAGAAACATTTCTGAAAACATGAAGAATATGAAAATATGTAATAACACTTAGAATGAAGTGAGGGAGGAAAATAGTGTGGGGCTGTGGCCACCACAAGCACATCTCAACCTCAAGCATGCAAATGAAATGCAGGAATAAAGAAAATAAAAGGTACACAAAATGACACGGCAAAGGAGTTCCTTACGAAAAGGTTTTAATTTTTTAATATTTTAATTATGTAAAAAAATGTTTTAATTTTTTTAATATTTTAATTATATATATAAAAAAAGGTTTTAATTTTAAAATGGAATTACTTAGTTAAAAAAATTTAAGTTTAAAAAAAATGTTAAGTTTAAATTATATATAAAAAAAAATGTTTTTGGGAACAAAAAGGTTTTTTTGGGAAAAAATGTTTACGGGAACAAAAAAAGGCTTTTTTGGAAAAAAATGTTTACGGGAACAAAAAAAGGATTTTTTTAGAAAAAAAAATGTTTACGGGAACAAAAAAAGGCTTTTTTTAGAAAAAAATGTTTACGGGAACAAAAAAAAGGCTTTTTTGGAAAAAAATGTTTACGGGAACAAAAAAAAGGTTTTTTTTGGGAAAAAAATGTTTACGGGAACAAAAAAAGGCTTTTTTGGAAAAAAATGTTTTAGTTTTAATAAAAAAGGTTTTGATTTTGAAAAAGGTTTTGATAAAATAAAAAAAAAAAATAACAATAGAATTGCAAATGCAAACAGACAATTAATGGACATGCAAACAATCCTATACGACACAATCATGGTTCATACAGATCAAAATCTACGGATCTAAACAACAATGAAGGTTAACATGGCAAGGATGCAAATAAATATGAAAAATGCAAAGGATTTAGTAATTTAACGGACCTAAACACATTAACATGGAAAAATAGGCACATAAACATGAAAAGGCAAAATGTTTAGTAATTTAACATACGAAGCGGAGGTTTGCTTCGGTAAATGTGAAAAAGGTTTGAATAAGGGAACACTGGAGAGCTCCAATCCTTCTAACGAGTTGTGGGAACGACCGCCTTTCTTCTCTGGGGATCTCCTTTGTTTCTCTCTCTCTCTCCTCTTTTCTGAAGAAAACCTTCTGACCCCTCTTAGTTTTTTTTTTCATTCTCTCCTCCTTTCCAACAAGGCAACACATGTATATATAGGGAACAAATTAGGGTTAACACCAAATTGTCAATAATGTCCCTAAAGCCCATTTTAAAGCCCAAACTAAATAATTAGTTAAGAAAAAATAAAATTTAAATAATTTAAAATAATTAAAATAAACTTAAAATAAAAACTAATAATCCTATTGATTCCTAAAATAAAAAATATTATAAAAGGAACAAAATTTTTCAATATATTTTATTTTATGATTTTTTTTGGATATTTTTATGAATAATTTAGAAAAAAGTGAAAAAAATAATATTTTAAAAAATGATTTAATTAAAATACGAAAATAATAATTAAATAATAATAAAAAACTATTTTTGTTATTTTTTAATGAAAGATAGAAAAATTTAGAGTAAAAATAATAAAGAACAAAAAAAGTGACAAAGGTGAGATTTAATTTTTAAAATAGTTATAAAAGAAAAAAAAAAAAGATTTAATTTTAAAAAGAAATTAGAGAAAAAAAAGATTTAATTTTATAAAAGTTAGAAAAAAGATTTAATTTTTTTAAAAAAGTTAGAAAAAAAGATTTAACTTTATAAAAGTTAGAAAAAGATTTAATTTTAAAAAGAAGTTAGAAAAAAAGATTTAACTTTATAAAAGTTAGAAAAAAAAGATTTAGTTTTTAAAAAAAGTTAGAAAAAAAAAAATATTTAACTTTTAAAAAGTTAGAAAAAAAAGATTTAGTTTTAAAAAAAGTTAGAAAAAAATATTTAACTTTAAAAAAAGGATTTAGCTTTAAAAGGTTAGAAAAAAGATTTAATTTTAAAAAGTTAGAAAAAAAAGATTTAAAGTTAAAAAAAGTTAGAAAAAAATATTTAACTTTAAAAAAGTTAGAAAAAAAGATTTAATTTTAAAAAAGATAGAAAAAGATTTAACTTTAAAGAGGAGTTAGAAAAAGATTTAAAAAAAGTTAGAAAAAAGATTTAATTTTAAAAAGAAGTTAGATTTTTATTTTTAAAAAAAATATTAGAATTTGATTAAAAAATGTGTTAGAAATTAATTTAAAAAAAGGTTATAAAAAATTTACTCTTGAAGAAAAGAAAAAAAAAAAGTTAAATTTTAATCTAAATCCTAAAAGTTAGTAAGAAGAGCTTTAAATAAATAAACTAAATAGAAAAAAAAAAAAAGTTAATAAAAAATATTAGTAAAGTTATAAAAAAATTTAATTAAATTATTATTAGTTAAAAAAACAAGATCTAAAAAAAAGGTTAATTTATTAGGTTAATAAGAATTTAAAATAAAAATAAAAAAGAAAGGGTAAAATTTGGGGTATTACAGTCTGGCATCCTTTTGGTGTCATGACTAGCATTTTTTCCATTATCCTTTTGGTAATGGACTCCTTACATCCTTTTGGTGTCGGGTTTGCCATGTTCCGCTACATCATCCTTTCGGTGATGGGTCTGGTATCCTTTTGGTGTCATGACTAGCATTTTTTCCATTATCCTTTTGGTAATGGACTCCTTACATCCTTTTGGTGTCGGGTTTGCCTTGTTTCGCTACATCATCCTTTCGGTGATGGGTCTGGCATCCTTTTGATGTTATGATTAGCGTTTTTTCCATTATCCTTTTGGTAATGGATCCTCTACATCCTTTTGGTGATAGGGTTGATTTTTTTTCGCTCCATCATCCTTTTGGCGATGGGTCTGGCATCCTTTTGATGTTATGGTTAGCGTTTTTTCCATTATCCTTTTGGTAATGGATTCCCTACATCCTTTTGGTGATAAGGTTGATTTTGTTTCGCTCCATCATCCTTTTGGCGATGAGTCTGGCATCCTTTTGGTGTCATGACTAGCATTTTTTCCATTATCCTTTTGGTAATGGACTCCTTACATCCTTTTGGTGTCGGGTTTGCCTTGTTCCGCTACATCATCCTTTCGGTGATGGGTCTGGCATCCTTTTGATGTCATGATTAGCGTTTTTTTCATTATCCTTTTGGTAATGGATCCCCTACATCCTTTTGGTGATAGGGTTGATTTTGTTTCGCTCCATCATCCTTTTGGCGATGGGTCTGGCATCCTTTTGATGTTATGATTAACATTTTTTCCATTATCCTTTTGGTAATGGATTCCCTATATCCTTTTGGTGATACGGTTGATTTTGTTTCGCTTCATCATCCTTTTGGCGATGGGTCTGACATCCTTTTGATGTTATGATTAGCGTTTTTTCCATTATCCTTTTGGTAATGGATTCCCTACATCCTTTTGGTGATAGGGTTGATTTTGTTTTGCTCCATCATCCTTTTGGTGAGGGGTCTGACATCCTTCTAATGTCATGATTGGCGTTTTTTCCATTATCCTTTTGGTAATGGATTCCCTACATCCTTTTGGTGTTAGGGTTGATTTTGCTTCGCTCTACTATCCTTTTGATAGTGGGTCCCTTACTTTCTTTTAATATTAGAGCAGTGTGTGTGAGTGTACTATCATTCTTTTGGTGATAGGTTTGTCATCCTTTGGGTGTCAAGTTTTCTCTGTTAACATCCTTTTGGTGTTAGCGACCTTTGCAAGATATCCTATATTTCATTCCCAAGCAGTTCCTTTCTTTTCGGACAAATCCAGGGTCTTCTATATCTAATCATCTTCTACCTCGAGAGAATGAATGCCATAGCATTTTTTCTTACCAGGTTTAAGCCGATTAGATAGGGGCATCTGTCATACCCTAAATTTGCCCATACTTTTTTGTTAATCAAAGGCATTGGTACAAACCATCAGAGGGTTGTCAAGAAATTTTAAGTTTTTTCATTGGTGTGAGCATGAGGTAGGAGCTTGTTGGGTACCTCAGAGGTCATGGTGGAGTTGAAATGATCACCCAGTTCATCTGCACAATGCCCAGGCAAAAAGGTTGAAATTAGGGTTTCAATTTTAATCAGGATAAATCTGTTTTTGGGAGCAAGACTTGTTTACATGGCCTTCCATGTGTCCTAAGGTGTGTGAGGATGGGAGATTGACCATCAATTTTAATCAGAAGAGCTTCAATTGATCAGTCAATTGAAAATCAGGAGATTTAGGGAAAAAGTCAACTGTAGTTTGACTTTTGATTTAAATGGTGCTCCAATGGTGGGATCATGGTCCATGAAGTTCATATGGCTTAGTGAAATCCACTCAAGAATTTTCAATGCCTCAGAAGACTCAGAAGTCAATTCTTCAACCATAAGGAATTTGACCTTAAAGTGTGAAGAAAAAATGTTCCTAATGCCATATTACACCTATCCATGAAGTTTCATGACCATTGGATCAAGGATGGAGGAGTAATCGAGAAATCGGGAATTGAGGTTTTGAAAGGGGCGAGACCATAATTTCTTAACCACACATCCAATTGAGTTGGTTCAAAGCTCGTTGAAAAGGTCTTGACAAATCCTACAAAAGTCCCACAGTGGTCCATGGGCAGAAAAGGCATAGATTTGGAGTTATGGACAAGATCATTACAAGAGGAAAAAACACTTAGAAAAATTCTAAGTTATTGCCCTTTTTAGGCATGTTTTTAGCCAACTTCTAGTGGATTTTTGACCTAGTTCCACTTGGAATCTTAAGATCATGAAAACATGAAAGTTGTAAAGCTTCATGAGGGCTTTTCAAAGTGTACTAGAACTCCTCTATAGCCCTTATGAGTTGAGAGTTATGAATTCAACAAGTTGGGAGTTCAACACTTGAGTTCACCATTTTCATTTTTTCACAAACTTACTCTTTAACCACTTGGGCTATTCTCAGCCACTTGATCATGTTTCTATCTGATGATTAGAGAGTATGATGAGTTGATATGCAGAAAATTGAGGGATTTGATGGATTTGGTAAGTTGGAGGCAAGTTGTCATTATTTTAATCAAACAAATGAAGAAAGAGAAACTTTATGGAAGAAATCTTACAGCTGCAGTTCTCCTACTCCCTAGCCACACTTCAGTCACTTCCTTGTCATTCATGCCACTTGATTTATGCATCATCTTGAGCCAAGAACTTGGACTTGCAGCTGCAACAAATCTTGAACAAAATTGCATTTACAAAACTCCCTCCAAAATGCCAAAAGTACAAATCTGCCCCAAACCATTTCTTGCCTATAAATAGAGGTTTCCTCTATGTTGAAACACACACCAGAGCACTCTAAAACCCAATATAAAAACATAGCTCTCATCCTACCTTGCATTTTCTTACAAGTGAAGAAAACCATTTCAAAACTTCTCAAAAATCTGCCTTGAGCATTTAGCCTTCCAAAACCATTTTCACCCACTCAAACTCATCTCAAACCATCTACAAAATCCAAATATTATGTGTGGGAGGTGTTCAAGCCTTTAAACCAGCCAAAAACTTCATTTTCTCAAAAGTCAACTTTCAACCAAGCAAAGTTTGACTTCACACACAAAATCTGCTAAATCACTGCTCAGGCCTGTTTTGATCATTTTAAACCTCCAAACACCTTAGGTTTATGATGTACCAACTGTCCATAACCTAAAAAATCATCATCATCACTTGTTTAAAGTTCTGGTCCAAGATTCACTTGTTTACTTCAAGTGCAAGAAAGGCTGCATTTTCACCAAGGCATTGGTTGGAGCACATTTGGGGAGTCTTCAAGGTTTTCCCTTCTACATTGACGTGCTTGGAGGTCTACAAGAGGTTAGTGGTCACTATCCTATTATTTTAACTGTCGTGAACATGTTTAATCTACTTTGCTTGAAATGTGTTTTGAGGCAAATACAGTCCATGTGTGAATCTGCCAAGTTTGGGGTTGTTACTCATCAATATGGTTGACACTATTTTAATCATCATACAATGTTGTGTTGTTGTGTATTAAGCCTTGAGATTCACTTAGATGCTACTCTATGTCATGTATGAACATATGAAGGATCGTTTGCAACTTCATGAAGTTTTGATGCTGTCTTGTTTTTGGTTCTGTTTGTGAAGGATATTGACTTGCTTCTGTTGTAGCATCATTTTTATATCATGAATCTGTTTGTTAGAATTTTGATTTAGAAATCCCTATATGTTGGATTCATGTGATGTTTGTATCATTTGAAACTGGTTTGGTTTTGGTTCTGCTACATTTCTGTTTTGGCCATTTTTCACTCATGTGCATTTTTCAACTCATATACCATTTTCAATGCTAGTGCATTTTTGGATCACCTTTGTGCTTGAGCTTTGTTTATAACATGTTTTGAGTTTGTTTGTAAGCCGTATAGGCTTGTTGGATTTGTCAAGGATCATTGAGATGAGTCATGTAATTGTGAGGCCTGTTTTTGATTCATGAGGACCAATACCTTATTTTGTTGTCATGAGATATTTTGCATTATATTTGTTGCCTACCATTGTTATACTAAGTGAATAACTTGAACTATGGCTTTGTGTTTGACCTATGTTTGTTAGCATGAGCGTCTGGAATCATTGAATCTTGTTTTTATTGGATAGTTGGCATTGTCATGTTTGCATCAAGGACTGTCATTTTGAGGCATGGTAATAGGGTTATTTTGTAATCATGACATAAATCATATCTTATTTGCATTAAAACTTGATCCTTGCCATTGTCATGTTAAGTATGCCTTTATGAGGATTTGAACTACTGTTGGTGATTGGCCTATGTTTGTTAGCATGAGATGGTGGTATG
The DNA here is from genome assembly GCA_963859935.3 of Lathyrus sativus. Lineage (NCBI taxonomy): Eukaryota > Viridiplantae > Streptophyta > Magnoliopsida > Fabales > Fabaceae > Lathyrus > Lathyrus sativus. The sequence goes on along the minus strand of OZ012735.1, from coordinate 701,531,138 downwards.
CTTAGAATCATGTTTTGCTAGATATTTGATATTATCCCTTCTTGCACCATGTTGCTGTCATCACTTTGGCATTATAGTAGGGTTGTGTTTGTAATCAAGATTGGTCCATATCTTGTTTGCATTGTCAATTGTGATGAGCCTATAGGTTTTGTTTTGATGTTTTGTAAGTCATTATGTGAATCTTGTCTTGAACTGCTGGTTAGCCTCATTGGTCAATAAATTGAAGGTATGTATTAACATGTCATACCTATTCTGTTGAGAGTTCAAACTGCCATAACACTATTTGTTGTAAGTTAGCATTTGTCATATGTTTGCAAATTGGTATGTGCATGTAGTAGTAGGGCTAATTGGTGATTGTTGGCATAGTCATGTTAAAATCCATACTTGCTGCTATTTCCATGTGTGAACTAGGACTGTCCAACTTGTGTATAACTTACTGCTGCATATATGTTTGCATTGTGATGCAATTTCTGTTTTGTGCCAAACTGTTTCAATTGGTTTGCTTTGGTAAAAAACTGTTTGTTGGCTTATGAGCTTATTTTGTAAACATCTTTGTTGTTATGCATTGCTGCCTTGCATTTTGATTTAAACAAGTTCTGTCAGTTCACACCTAGGGTCTACCAACTTCTGTTTGCATTTCATTTTCCTTCTTCTTTCCAAGTTTTTGCAATATGTGTATGAGATGTTTCTGATTTGTGACAGTGGATTAGCAGCTTGGCTGTTTGTTTTGGATTCATCAATATGGTTGAGATACCAAGTTTTGTAAAACAAGAATTCCACCAATATCTCATGTTTAAACTTCTGTTTGGAGGTGTTCACCTCTTGTGATATCAGCTGTTTTGATTGATCCTTCTTGCAAGTTGTTTTGAATTCATGTTTTGACATATGTGAATCATTTAATAAATGTTGATGAGGTGAAGCATGTATGCTGCCATGAACTGTCCTTGTTTTCAAATAGCATTTCAAGCCTTTTTGTTCAAGTACAAGCTGCTGCTAGTTTCTGTTTAGTGTTTTACCTCATGTGCTGCTATTAATCACTATGTTAAGCCTTCTTGCAATTTGTGTTTGAATTCATGTGTTTGATATGTATGTAAATCACTTCATGTGTATTAAGTTGAGGAATGTATGATGCATCATGAACTGTCCATGTTTTCCAAACAGCATTTCAAGCCATTTGTGAACAATTCTTGCAACTTGCATACCAATTTCTGTTTGGAGTTGTTTCTGATTGATCTTTGCATGTAGAATCCATGAATAATGTATTTGAAAGTTCTACATACCTTCACCTGGCCATAATCACTTTTGTTTTGCATCACAACCACTATAATGCACATCACAAGCCTTCATTTGCAACTGCTATCGTGTTTTGATTTAGATGCTTCATCTTGAAAAACTGATAATGCCATTGTATTCCTTGTTAAACTTCACATGAGATAGACCTAAATTTTGTCAAAAATGGTTGAGTTTTGAAAGAGTTGTGATGTAACCGTTTCCATGATTGATTGATTGCCATGCCTTGTTCTTGCTTGCTTGCCTTGGCCCAGAAATACCAACTTTTTCAAGTTCATGTATTTATTGGGGTGGCATAATACACGGATGTATCACCACCCTAGTGGTTATGCCTTGTTCTCATATTGCCTTGCCATGTACCAAACCTGGGTTCGATCCGTGTGGAGATCAACCCTTTTGTTTTATTTTCATATTTTCTGGTTTGCACCCTTTTCTCTCTTTCTTTCCTCTCATCATCACGCGCGCGCCTTGGCTGGGTTGGTAAGGTTTTACACCTGTGACCCAAAGTTGGTGGGTTCAACACCCACCAAGCGCCCTCTCTCTTTTTTATTTACTAAAAACCTTTGTTTTTTATTTAATTGTCATTAAAATTCCAAAAATCACAACTTCATCAATATTTCTTATTTTTGATTGATTCTTTTTGCAAATTTCTCATATTTTTGCATATTTTCATATGGTACATGAATATTCTAGAATTTTCATTTTGGAAAACCATTTTTCATTAAAAGAATTTATGCTTCATTTTTAGGGTTTTAACCCTCTTATCTTTCAATTTTCATTTCAAAACTTTGGATATCATTTTCATTAAATTTATTTTTGAAGTTTGGTTTGAACTTGGCTTGTTAACATCCCTGTGTACTTGAGTTTGACTTTAAAATCCTTGATTGTAAGCATTTGTGTTTAGTCATCATTTTAACTTGAAAGTTTTTCCCATGAAGTTTTTAAACTTCTCACTTACAATTGTTGTGACATTATTTGTTTAGGCATGATGCCTGTAAGTATACACATCATCTTGTAAGCCCTATGAAACCTCATCTTTGTTAAGATGCATCTTTGTTAAGATCCCCTTCCATCTTTATTAAGATGTACCCCATTTCTTCGTTAAGATTGCTTTGGTTTTCATCTTTCATTAGGTCTGGATAGAACCTTCCCTCCTAAAACCTCGGTCCCATACCGAGTGCATTTTCAAAAACACCTTTCAACAAGAAAATAAATTTCTCTTTGTTGAATTAAAAAGAGAGGATTAAGTGTAGACTTCTTCCTCTCCGAGTGTTGGGATGCTCACTATAGTGTGGGTGGTTTTGACACTCGTCTTTCAATATGAAGACTCTTGTACGTTTTCAATCCCTTTTCTCCTAAAAAACTCGGCCCCGTACCAATTTTATTTTCAAAACACTTCCATAAAGCAATCAATATCTCTTTGTATTGAATTAAAAGAGAGGATTAAGTGTATACTTCTTCCTCTCCGAGTGTTGGGATGCTCACTGTAGTGTGGGTGGTTTCGATAGTCGTCTTGCAAAATAAAGACGCAACTCTATTCACTACCTCTCTCTTCCAACTTCCTTCTGCATCCTTTCTCACCTAAAACCTCGGTCCCGCACCGAGTGCATTTTCAAACTCTTTTCATATCTCTCTGTCACAAAACACTTACCATTAAAAAAAAACATCTTTAATAAGAGAATGAAGTTCTCTTTATATTGAATTAAAGAGAGAAGATTGAGTGTAGTCTTCTTCCTCTCCGAGTGTCAGGATATTCACTGTAGTGTGGGTGGTCTTGATACTTGTATTTCAATACGAAGACGCTACGTTTGCCACACTTTTCATAACAAAAACTTTGAGGTAAAGAATTGGGTACTACCCGCAAGGGGTTACTATCGAAGGATTTATCTCACTCCTAAAAAACAACCCACAAATCAAATGTGACATCTTGCCTCACATGGCGAAAATCTAATCATTTCAAAAAGGATATGCTACGTCCGTTCTACCGCAAACAGGTAACGCCTAAGTCTCCTCACATGCGAGCAACAAAACACCTAAACTGCTAGAATGCGCACGATAACATCATCCATAAAAACATTAACAAACCATAGGCCGAACTACGACTGCTCTGATTCTTTACTTCTTTTAAGTAAAGATACGTAGGCACAAGGGCCACAATCCTTGCCGAGCACTTTTCCCCCATATATCCGTAGCCCCGAACTACGTTGACTCTGACTTTCTCACATCTGTTGAGAATACGTAGGCCTAGGACCGCGAAGTCCTACCGAGTATGTTCTTTCTCTTTTCTTCCCTTGTTACCTCTCTTTGCCTCGTTTCTAACCCTTCTTTTACCCCGTGGAACACTTTTTATAGCACAATATTTAAGCAAATAAATTCACACATCGACAAACAAATGGTTCCCATCGAGCACGATGGATACAAAGGGTGCTAATACCTTCCCCTTGCATAACCGGCTTCCGAACCCGTTCTTGGTCGCGAGACTATCTTATCCATTTCTTTCTTAAGGTTTTCTCGATATTTTCCTTTCCCCTCATGGGATAAATAAAGTTCGGTGGCGACTCTTCTATCCTTTCTTTTCCGTCTCCCCGTTGTTGCGCGATGCATTTTTCGAGTAGCGACACCGGTGGTGGTCAAACCCACCTGGCCCAGAACTAAATCACCAAAAAAGATAAACAAAACGAAAACGGGCCGGTGGTGGTCAACCCCACCTGGCCCAGAACCCAATCAAAGCTTAACAACAATGAAAAGGGTTCAAAAGAAACCCTAGCCGGCCGTCTCTCCCCTCTATCGTCTCCTTCATTCTTTCTCCTATCTTCTTCTTCCTCTCACTTCATTCTCCTTCTTCCTTTCACTTCCTTCTCCTTTTTCCTTTCTTTCTCCTTTTTCGTTTTCTTCTATTCATCTCGATCGCACAAACTTAGAAACGAAAATAGCCAAATGAGAGAAAATGAAGAGAGAAAATTATACCCACGACAACAGCTTCAACGTCAATTCCTACGGCGGGTGGTGGCGGGATTTGACAGAATTGTGTGACTCTAAGGATGCTTCTGGCGACTCGCTGATGTCGGCAGAGATAAGCTCTTCTCCTTCTTCTTTTGATTCTCTTTCTCTTATGTTGTATGGTTTGCGAATATTTGTTGTATGTATTTTATGTGGCTCTCTGTCGCACCTCTAAAAATCACAGAGATATATCGGAGAAAACGACCCTCGCGCGAAAGGCGCGGAAATGCGGTTCGATAGAGTCGCCACCGAACTTTATTCTTCCCAAATAAACGGGAGAGGAAAATATCGAGAAAACCTCTTAAAACAAAAGGATAGGAACAGGGCTGTCGCAACCATGTTCCGGGTTCGGGAGTCGGTTACGTGAGGGGAAGGTATTAGCACCCCTCACGTCCGTCGTACTCGACGGGAACCTCTTAAGGTAATTGTGGGAGTGTTGTCTAGGTTTACTTGTTTTCTTTTCGTTGTTAAAGGTAGAATTGGTAGGTTAAAAAGGTTAAAGACGCTAAGGAGAGATGGGTGGTTAGAGGATAGGGTGCTCGCCAAGGATTGGGGCCCTTGTGCCTACGTATGCTCATTCGAACGAGAATGAGAAATCGGAGCGTCGTAGTTCGACTACGGGAAAGGATGGGGGGAAACGAAAGATGGATAGAAGTGTGGAATAGGGGAAAGAATGGGAAATATGCTCGCCAAGATCATCGCAATCTTGTGCCTACGTATCTTACATTCGGACGAGAATGAAGAATCAGAGCAGTCGTAGTTCGTGGAGACGACCACGAAAAAATGAGGTTGAATAGGTTGGACGTTTGAGAAAGAGACGAAAGAGTGACTGACAAGCAACCCAAGAGCCTGCCTCAAGAGCTTGTCACTCAAGAATTCAAGGAATGCGAGATTCCAAGAACTCAGTTCTTTCGGGAATTGGGTTAAATAGATTGAAGATAAGAGTTGGATGTTTTGAAAACGAAAGAATAAACTAATAACAACTCGAGGGCGCGCCTTGGGAGTTACTCATTCGAATATCCAAAGAATGCTAGATTCTGAGAATATCCCTCTTTCGTAAGTTTTAGAAATGTCTGTGAAAGGATCGAATCGAAAAATGACATGCGAGGCCAAAAGGAAGTTGTTTTGAAGTAGCTCGACGACGTGTCGAGGATTTGATCGAAGATGGGACCTACTTGACGACGTGTCAATGGTTAGATTGTGAGAAACAATATTAGTCCCTAAGGGTGCCCCTAATATTGAAACCACGAGGAGTTGTGAATGAAATGTGGGTTGCGAATGCGGACGAGCATTTGACTTAGGAGAATGTTTGAAAATGATTGAATTTGAAAGAGTCGAAAGGTTGAGTGAATAACGACTCAAAGGGCGTGCCTCGAGAATTATTCACTCGAAAATGCAAGGAATGCTAGACTCCAAGAATCTCCTTCTTTCGGAGTTTTAATCGAAAAAATGCGTTGAGAATCTGTTTGAGAAAATCAAAAGATTAAATGAATAACAACTCAAGAGCGTGCCTCGAGAATTATTCACTCGAAGATCCAAGAAATGCTAGATTTCAAGAATCTCCCTCTTTTGGAGTTTTTTCGAGAAAAATGTTTAAGAAATGATTTGAAGCGAAAATGACATGGTTTTGACTGAATTATCATCTATCAATAATTTGACCGATAATAATCATGAAAGTCATCATTGACTAAAGAGTAAGAAAAAAAGTGGATAAAAACGAAAATAAAAGTTTTTTTTAAAAAAATGGTCTCGGGTTTGTTATTATTTGTCAATAATTTGACAAAGTATAACTTGAGGTATCATCATCGACCCGAAAAAAAATGATAAAATAAAAATGAAAATAAAATTAAAAGTATACCCCCAAAATTATTTACTAAATAATTTTTTCAATATTAGTTGAAAGGATAACAAAGGGAAATTTTACATAAAATAGAAGTTCTCAAAATTTTTTATAGAAAATATTTATGAAGTTTTCTATTAAAACTACTAAAAGAAAATTAAAAAGATTAAAATAAAATAAAAGTGTATATAAGAATAACCTGGGCTGCAAGCCCAATTTCCTCACAACAGGCATGAAACAAGGTTAAAAAAAACGGTAGTGGATCAAAAAATGTTCACACGGGCTGACCTATCCGGCCCAAACGCCAATGCCAACAGAAATCTTCTTCTTATTTGTCTCCTTTTTTTTTTTAATGATTTGGGTTAATGGACGGATGAATGCAAATCAACCCACCCACTTTCTAACGTTCTTCTTCAACATCATCACCGATTATGCCTTTAGAACACCATCAATTGGGAAATAGGGCAAGAGGAAGAGGGAAAATTGAATCATTTAACATCCCCAGCAACCGCGATGGCTACGGAAACGAGAGGAAGGACGTTCGACACACATCGATTTGGAAACGTTTTCAGTGCCGCGATGTTATTCATTCTTGTACCTTTTCGTTTCGAACCATTCATTCTCAGGTGAGTACCGACCCCTGTTCAAGTTTCACTTTCTTCCCTTAGGCATTGACCCATCTCAAACTCATCGTCCTCTGTTCATCTCCGTTCCTAGGTTTGGGTTTTCGAATTTTGGTGGTGAAGTGAAAAAGATGATTTTGGGGTTTTAGGTTATAAAAATGAGTTTCAACGTGGTTGTTGTTAGTTGAATATTGGTAATGTAAAGGCTAAGGTTAAAGGAAGTTGAAAGAATGGCTGTGTTGGAGGTTGTTTGATTCAAGGTTGAAGTTTGGGTTTGCCTAGTTCTGGAGGAAACATATGAAGGTTTGAAGGTATCAGGTTGAAGAAGAGAGGAGGGGTTTTTTGAGGAAAGTTTTGATGAGAGGTTTGAACGGGTATCAGAACCAGGTTGAGGGTGGATTTTAGGATATGAAGGTTGAAGAAAGGTTTGTGGCTGATGAAGAATGAGAGGGTTTCCAAGCTGTGGCTGCTAGGTTTTCTCTCCTCCTCTTTTCTTTGTGAACTCCTATCGATTATATAATATATGGTGCTGATATTTTTCCCTTGTTTGTCGTTTTTCAGGTCCCTTAAAGAGTCCCCAAATGGTCATTGTGTGGACAGGTTTTTGTTGGTAGTGGCGTTGCAACTTTGATTGTACGATGTAGGAAGGATTGGCAGCATAGTGTGTGTTTGCAAGCTTTTTGTTGTGGGCTTTTTGTGAGAAGGTTGTTGCTTGCAGGTCCGTACGGTGCAGACTTTGTGCACACCGTTTTGACAGGTCGTGATGTTATGGGTTAATTGATTTTCTTTTGCTGCTTCACAGGTACAGGCTCGGTGGGTTATGGCAAATTGTAAGTCTTGGTGTATTATCAACTTCAAGTGGGGCCAATATTACTTTAATTTTTTATTTCCATTGGACCTTTTCACCTCTCATTCTGTTCTGATAGTAATTCGAAGTTATACGGGTTTTGCTGTTGTGAAATTGTACAACCCAGAGGTCTTGTTGTGTTGTAATTTTTCTTGAAGTTTTTTTTTGAGTGGTTGTGCGTATGAAATTGTCGTATTTGCAGTCTCTTTCCAATTTTGCAGGAAGTTTGTTATACACACTACCAGCCACCTATTGATGTGTACGTGTTTGGTTCATCCTGTAAACAAAGGCTCGCGGTGGGTTCGTACCTTGTACGGTTTCTGAAAAGTGGCCATGGCTTGATAGGTTGCTATTTTACATCACACAAATTCACTGTTTGGCCCGGTTTGTCATGATGCGCGAGAACAAGGTCTTATCACTTATTGGTGGAGTGCTTTTTTCCTTGTACGATTTCATTTTTTGAAAACTTGCTGTGAAATTATTTTGAACAATTTGTTATTCTTTGCAGCTGTTGAAACTTATCTGTGCATATTCACATTTTGGGTGGGGTAAGCTTGTGGTTTCGGATGCTGATTTTGGTAAGCAAAAATGGAGTTGTGGCTGAAGATTTGCGTAGAGGGGTAATAAGGTTTCAACCGTTTTCCTTGCGCTTCACTTGCTTTTGGTGCATCTGCAGCTCACGGTCTTATTCCAAAAATGTGTCGCGGTAATTATTTAATGTCTTCCTCTTGTTTTTGAAAATCGATTCTCAGACTTGGAACTTTCCTTTGTGGGATCAGTTTATGTAAAGTAAAGGCAATGTGGCAAGTTTTGGTGTTGCCTTGTAGAATTAACTCCGTACGAGGACGAGGAGCTGGGAAGTGTACGAATTGATTTTTGTTTTGGCTGTGTCGAAGTTTGTGAGCTAGTGCGCGCAACGGCCCGTCGCAAATTCGTACAGGTTAAATTTTACGGCAAATTTTGTTGATGGCTTTGTTATTTGGTATGAGTTGGATCGTAACACATCCTGTATCCTATGGAGAATTAATGTGGTGTGGCTCGGTTATTGCAAGTTTATTGATGTGTTTTCTTTTGCGAATGGTACAGGTAGTGGGGATTTTTCCAATTGCAAGGTTGATATCCTGCCCTGTGGTACGTTGGTATATGAAGTTGATGTCATCCACACAATATGTTCCTCATGGTGGGTCCTGGTTTGGGGAGCAGCACTGATGTACATAGGTGCAAAACGCGTGTGTTAGGAAATAGCTTACCTTCGTACAACAGGCTTTTATTATGTAACAAGATGGTTTCTCTTGAATTTTATATAATAAATATGTAGCCAGCATGTGTGCATAAAGCTGTCCCAAGGATAACCCCTTCTCTTTTATTCCATTCTTCTTTGTAAAATTTCTAATTGAATGCAAAGACGTGGACTTCTTCAATTATGGAAACTGGACTTCCTTTTGTAAATCATGTAATTAGGCCTTTGGTCTTTACACCTCTTGTGTATTAAAGACTCTTGGATCTCACTTGTGTAATTTGAAAATAAATTCTTAATAAAACTTCAAACTTATTTCCCAAATTAAGTTGTAACTTAAATTTTGAAATAGACTTGAATTTTGGACATCAAACTTGGAATGGACTTGAAGCTCGACGTAATTTGATGCCATTAAATTTGAAATTTTGCTATGAGTTTTTTGAATGAAGTTGAACCTGCCCATTTGAGTTAAAGCATTAAATCAACAATTTGGGCTTATCTTGAACAAATTAGGATCCACCTAGATCTCAGTATTTTGCGCGAGACCCTAATTGAATCCTCTACCACTCATCACCTGCATCACCTCTTTAATATGAAACTAAGTCCCCTGCTTGGTCAATACTGAACTTCAACTCACACTGCATCCGTTCTTCCTCTGGTAGCCACAACAACCTGGATTAAGCAGTAAGAAGAAAGGAAACAGAGATAACCCACTTTATTTTTTAATAGTGTTGGCGGGTGGATGTACGGATGAAAGATATATATATAGGTAGGACAAATTTGGGGTATGACAGATGCCCCTATCTAATTGGCTTAGACCGAGATATGACGCTCATTCTTTCACGGTAGAAGATAATTAGATATGAAGAAGACCCTAAATTTGTCTGAAAAGAAGAGGAATTGCCTGAGAACTGAAATACCGAAAAAAAATGTAAACCTCTAGGTAAATATAAGTAACTGGCAAAAGGTCACCATCACCAAAAGGATGGTGGGACGAAACACACACGGCTACTACCACCAAAAGGATGATAGAGCGAAAATCACACAACACACTATCGCACAATCTGACATCGACGAAACGCCAGACCCACCACCAAAAGGATGACGGAGCGAAACACACACCAGTCACTACCACCAACAGGATGATAGGACAAACACAATCGCACAATCTGACATCGACGAAATGCCAGACCCACCATCAAAAGGATGACGGAGCGAAACTCCAACAAATATCGCACAATCTATCATTAATGACTATGATAGACCCCTCACCAAAAGGATGACGGAGCGAAAACACAAACAAAATATCGCACAATCTATCGTTAATGACTACGATAGACCCCTCACCAAAAGGATAACGGAGCGAAACACAAACAAAATATCGCATAATCTGACATTAATGACTATGGCAGACCCCCCACCAAAAGGATGACGGAGCGAAAACACAAACAAAATATCGTACAATCTATCGTTAATGACTACGATAGACCCCTCACCAAAAGGATGACGGAGCGAAACACAAACAAGATATCGCATAATATGACATTAATGACTATGGCAGACCCCCCACCAAAAGGATGACGGAGCGAAACACAAACAAACTATCGCACAATCTATCATTAATGACTATGATAGATCCTCCACCGAAAGGATGACAGAGCAAAACTCCACTGGCCACTACCACCAAAAGGATGATAGGGCAAAAACTATCGCACAATCTGTCACCAATCCAAGTGACAGACCCCCCACCAAAAAGATGACGGAGCGAACTCAAACATAAAAATGATATCGCACAATTTATCATTAATGACTATGATAGACCCCCCACCAAAAAGGATGACGGAGCGAAACTCACACCGAACAATATCGCACAATCTATCATTAATGACTATGATAAACCCCCCACCAAAAGGATGACGGAGCGAAAAACAAACAAACACAAACAAAATATCGCACAATCTATCGTTAATGACTACGATAGACCCCTCACCAAAAGGATGACGGAGCGAAACACAAACAAAATATCGCATAATCTGACATTAATGACTATGGCAGACCCCCCACCAAAAGGATGACGGAGCGAAACACAAACAAAACTATCGCACAATCTATCATTAATGACTATGATAGATCCCCCACCAAAAGGATGACGGAGCGAAACTCCACCGGACAATATCATACAATCTATCATTAATGACTATGATAGACCCCCCACCAAAAGGATGACGGAGCGAAAAACAAACAAACATCGCACAATCTATCATTAATGACTATGATAGATCCCCCACCAAAAGGATGACGGAGCGAAACTCCACCGGCCGCTACCACCAAAAGGATGATAGGGCAAACACTATCGCACAATCTGTCACCAATCCAAGTGACAGACCCCCCACCAAAAGGATGACGGAGCGAAACTCAAACATAAAAATGATATCGCATAATCTATCATTAATGACTATGATAGACCCCCCACCAAAAGGATGACGGAGCGAAACTCACATCGAACAATATCGCATAATCTATCATTAATGACTATGATAGACCCCCCCACCAAAAGGATGACGGAGTGAAAAACAAACAAACATCGCACAATCTATCATTAATGACTATGATAGACCCCCCACCAAAAGGATGACGGAGCGAAACTCACACCAGCCACTACCACCAAAAGGATGATAAGGCAAACACAGACTCGAAGCTTACCAACACCAAAAGGATGCAGGCTAGGTTGAACTGACGAAGTTCGAATATCACCAAAAGGATGATAGTAAGGCAATTGACAACGATCACGCTTGCAGGGTATAACTCATTGGGGAACCCCCGAGAGGAAGATTGGATTGAAATGAGTCAACGGGGTACACCCACCGTCTTGTTTGGAGATCATAGTTTTGCTGAAATGATTTCATGGTCACGCCCATGAGTTTTGAAGAGGATGCTCCTGACTGGGCGGAGTTTTTCTTGATGTCTTGTCTTGCTCAGCAAAAGGCTGAACAACTTCATGAGGTACGCTCACGGTTTTGCTGAAGATGCCCCTGCTCGGGCTGGATCTTGCATTAAACTTCTTGGATTTGCCCGACAAAAGGTCGAACAACTTCGTGGGGAATGCCCACGGTCTTGAATGGTATGCCCCTGGCTGGGATGAATGTTAACTTGAAGATCTGATCAACCACGAGGTTGAAATACGTCATGGGAAATACCCGTAGTCTTGAAAAGAATGCCCCTGACTAGGCTGAATCTTGCTTTGAATAACTTCAAATTTTGTGAAAGAAACCCACAATTGCAGAAGATTGCCCCTGACTGGGTTGATGATTGCTTTGAAGCTCTTGAAAATCGTGGGACAAACCCACCATCTTGCAGAAGATGCCCCTGACTGGGCTACCAATGGTCTTGGAAATCTTCGGGATTGATACTGGACCTTGACTTGCATATATGAATGCTGGATGATAAATGATATTCCATATGAGTGGACGTGCAAATGCAAATGCTGACCAGCGGAGATGCAAGAGCTTGGGGAAGTATGATATGGTTAGGTATGCATATGATGCAAGATGCTTATGATAGCGAATGTAATGCGCATGATGCATATGATTGCAGACGGGTAATTGAAAATGCATGTGAAGACGCCAGCGTGGTGGACTTTTTGGTAGTTGCCAATGCGGATTGGACTTCGGGTGGTGGGAGGGATTGACTGCCTCGACACGCAGTTTGCTGAAGACGCCATGATTGACACAGGCGAAGATACTCTGGATGCCCCAAGTCTGGGTACTTGGTAATTTGTTGTGAATTTCCTTCAGAGAAGGTTGCAACTTTGCTTGATGGTCAGGACGACCTAGTCTTGCCCCCAGTCGGGACCTGTTAATGGCTTGCCCCTGCTCGAGCTCTTGAGTAATTTGCCCCAGCCTGTGGATTTTGAGGTAGTCTTGCTTCGTGACAGCCACTGAAAGTCAAGTTCCTCCTTGATTGCCTTTTGTTGAAATGTCTTTGAATACCTAGCACTGTTTTGCATTTAAAATTGTACATTCATAAATGGTAATATTAATGCAAAGTTCGATGCAAGATTTGAAAAACTGTCTTTTATTGAAGTGTCGTGACAGTGAGAAACGAATGGGCATTAGCCCAGATGTTGTGCTGATTTTGATTAGTGCAAAAAGATGTTACAAGAATAATGACCAATGTTGATGATTAACAATCATGTGAGGAGTCAGGTTACGCAACCTTGCAATAGTATGCTTTCAGAATAAACCTCGCCTCAATTAGGTCTTTCGAGGGTTGTAACATGGTCTGGTTCGCGGTTATGAAACAAAGGATGCTAGGCTCAAAGTATGATTCATACCCACCCCTTCTTCTTAATGATCTCCAGTCCTACGCTCAGTTAATTCTACACTTGTCTTAATGGTATAGACTTGATGATTCAAGGTTTGCTCGTCGTGGCAGTCACCTTATTTTGGTTTTTTGTTTTTTGATGGATGTCAGTGCCCCTTTTGATTTGGGTGGCCACTGAATATTATTTGTTTTTGTTGAGGGTTTCAGGGTCCTCTTTTTCTTTTGTTTTGATCCCTAACTTTTGCATGGATTGACTTTGTTTGTCAAATCCATCGGGATTGCCTTGATTTTGCCTAAGTCCCCTATGAGGTGTCTGACTTAGAAGGCTTTTGATTTTTTTTGAATTTTGTTGTGACTGCCATAGCATAGGTCATTGGTGAACAACCGTGTTTTGGATTTTACTTTGTTGATTCGAGTGCGGGGTTGAATTAAACTGAACACTACCCTGCCCCAGGTTAAGTGTAAGGTTTGAATATCCGAAGGAAACTGCTACTTCTAGGCTCGAAGTGGTTTACTAGGGATCAACTCCTTATATCTCTGGTGTTGAGGAATTGAAGCAATGCTTGTACATCATTGACGAGATTCAATCTGAAAGCATACGGTTTGCAATTATGGGTATATCGTTTTCATCATCCTCCCTCAAATCATGCTAAACAACAGTGAATAGAGTGGAGTGAATAAATGTGTCGGTGATAAGTGAAAATGAGTGAATACGACATAATTAATTCAAAACATGCATAAACAATACATTAATGAAAATCAAATACGAATGGCAATTGTTCAAAGCATACAGTACTTAAACAAACAAAGACAAAACACAAGGAAAATGAAATATGAAATGGCATCATGACTGCCTTCTTTGGGATAAACTTGACTTGATTGGATTCGATGTTGGCACTAGCTGGCCGATGGCAACAGATCGTTGATGATATTCGGAGACTTTCCATTGAAATTGATAGCATCCCTGTCGATCATGTCTTGAATTATGTGCTTGAAAGCTCTGCAGTCCTCAATGGTATGACCTGGAGCGCCCTTATGGAACTCACAATGAGCATTTGCATCGTAATCAGCAGGAATGACGGTTGGAGGAGCCAAATCTCTTGGAACAATAGCCTTTTTCTCCATCAACTGAGCAAAGATACTAGCATATTTCATTGGCAGGTGATCAAAAACTCTATCTGGCCTCCATGTTCTCTGCTAACGCTGTGGGCGAATACCTTGTCGTTGCTGAGTGGCTTGCATTTGCTGTTGCTGAGGAGGATATTGGTATCCTTGCTGATTGTAGGCCGGTTGCTGAGGAGCCCGTTGCTGTGGCATCTGAGCTTGCACTGCTTGAACAGCTGGCTGATAAGGCATTGGAGCATATTATGCAGCAACAACATACGGATACTGGTAGTAAGGAACCTGATAAGGCATAGGAGCGGGAGCTTGTTAAGAAGCTTGCCCTTTCTGCAAAGAGATAGCATTTGTCTCGCCCTCTTTCTTCTTGTATCCGTTGAAAGGTTTCTTGGCATTAGCCTGGCTGTTAGGACCTCCTAGGATCTTTCCGCTCTTCAGCCCTTCTTCAATTCTCTCACCGACGATCACTGTAACACCCCCTTCTATACCCCAAATAAATGCATATAAAACAATTAAGCACATACAAATTATCAGAGTAAAAAGGTTTTATAATAAGGTATAAAAGAAGAATGCCACAATTTCACCAATAAAACACTTTCACATTTTTCTCTATAAGATATGTAACATTTTCAAAATTAAGCGGAAGATCAAATCATTTAATCGTTTTCAAAATATTAATCCACGTACACACAAGTTAATCCAAATTAATACATCATATCAGTTAGATTACACGATCACGTCAACTGATACATCGCAATGTATCACAAAAGAATGACTATACTAGTCTAACTACCCGGTGTTACATATCAGAGCAGCAGACTCAAAAGAATGAAGAATACTTCACAAAAGGGACTCCAACATCCTAATCTGCAATGCCTCGTAGAGCATTATAAAACAGCAGAAGGGTGAGAAATATAACCATAATAATCAAAGCATAAGATTATATATATATATATATATATATATATATATATATATATATATATATATATATATATATATATATATATATATATATATATATATATATATATATATATATATATATATATATATATATATATATATATATATATATATATATATATATATATATATATATATATATATATATATATATATATATATATAGGTAATCAATATAAGTTCCACTCCGTATTTCTCACCACAATTCAATTTCTTAGTCATATATATTTGCCACACATATAATGACAACACGAATATTTGTAAAGCATTTCCACATCATGCATACTCTCACAATTTCACAATCTCATCATTCACACATAAGCATCTCTTCATGCATATGTCATATATCAATGTGACTCAACAACTCAATGCAACTCATGCAATGCGGTACCGACTCTCGTTATCTTTTTTTCGGTTTTTACATTAAACCGGGTCCACACTTCTAGACCAATAACCCGTTATCTTTTTTCGGTTTTTACATTAAACCGGGTCCACACTTATAGACCGATAACCACAAAGGCCCGTCCTCTAAGCCTTCAAACCCACACTTCTAGGTTTGGGACAAGCCACTAGTTTCCACGAAACTAACAGACATTGCTTCTTGACTAAATGATGCATGTACAATCAACCACAACAGATGCACTTAAGACCGACATCTTAATCTCATGCATTTACATAATTCATCTCTTCAAGAATTACACAATGATTGCACATACAACATATATCACACAATCAAGGTATTCACATCACAATACCATTTATACAATTATAAGTCATGCACACATATCCACAATGTTCTCATGCATACTCATCACATAATTGTATACCCATTAAGCATTCGCAAGTCCATTAGACAATACACATACATTCATCATTGTATTCACATGTATTTCTATTTATCATAATTAATATGCATCGCACATCAACTAGGATTCACGCCCGGAGGCTACCCACAGTACACATCATCATAATAGATCATATCTATATCATATCATAGAGGTATTAACCTATGTGAATCAATCAAACAATCACCCCATGAGCAACACAGCAAAAGAAAATGCTGTCACATTCGCCTTCATTCGCCTGGCGAACCCTCGCAGCGAACCTTCGCCTGGCCTTCGCCTGGCGAACTCTCTCAGCGAACACTCGCTAGGCTTCGCCTGGCGAGACTTCCCAGCGAGCCCAAGTCAGTAGCTACTGACTTCATTCGCCACCATTCGCCAGCACCTTCGCTGGGCGAACCTTCGCTATCCAACTTCGCTTGGCGAACTCGTCAGCGAAGTCCACTGGGACTTAATCATAATTACTCGCCAGCATTCGCCAGGCTTCGCCTGGCGAAGCTTCGCCTTCGCTCACCTGGCGAGAGCCAGCGAACCTGCGCAGAACAGAACCACGCTCCGTCCCTCCTTCACCATTCCACCATCCACCAACTCTTGAACATCCAAATCAGTACAAATAACATCAATACATGTTACCCGACTATTCTACGGCGTTATTACTCAGTTTCAACCGATTAAATCATCAATCTACCGATTAATCCAACATTTGCCCTAATTGGAAAGTGATGAAAACTCTACCAAAACCCCAACCCAACATACATAACATCATGCAATGATCAAATAGAAACATTTCTCACCCTTACCTCGATTAATCGGAGATTTGATGTTAGTTCTTGATGATTTTTCCACTTTTCCTCTTCTTCTCCTCTCTTTCTCTTCTTTCTTCTTTCTTTCCTCTTTCTCTCCAAATGTTTTTTTCTAATTTCCTTTCTCTTCTTTCTCACTTATATATCCCTTTTATTTTCTTTCCTTCCAATTTCCTTTCAATTCTCTATTAATTCCAATTAATAAAAATTAATTCCAATATTAACATAAAATCCCACTAAATCAATTAATTACTACAATTAATTATTTAATGAAATTTGGGCTGTTACAATCACCAAGTCAGAAAATCCAGCGGAGACACTACCGATCAGCTTTTCGTAGTATTGGCCTTGTAAAGTACCCATGAAGATGTCAATCAGTTCACGGTCAACAAGAGGTGGATGCACCCTTGCGGCTAGCTCTCTCCATCGTTGTGCGTACTCCTTGAAGGATTCGCTGTCCTTCTGAGTCATACTCTGAAGCTGAGTACGATTCGGAGCAAGATCGGTGTTGTATTTGTACTGCTTGACAAATGCATCAGCTAGCTCGGCCCAAGTGCGCACACTGTTACGCTCCAGCTGCATATACCATTCGAGCGATGCCCCAGACAAACTGTCTTGGAAGCAATGAATCATGAGCTTTTCATCTCTGGCATAAGCAGTCATCTTGCGACAGTACATCTTCAGATGAATGTTTGGGCAACTGAGACCCTTGTACTTTGAGAATTCAGGCACCTTGAACTTGGGAGGAATGACAACATCAGGCACCAAACATAATTTCAAAGCACTGAAAGAATTTGAATTATGCCCCTCCATGGCTCGGAGTTTCTCGGCTAGATCTCGGCACATCTTCATGGCTTCAGAATCCTGAGCAACAAGAGGACTGGCAATGGGGATAGCAGCATGATAGTTCTGAACATCGTCATACTGATCCATCAGAGTATCTTCGATATGAGGAACTGGGATTTGCACAGCAGTAGGCTGGGCCTGCGGTATAGCTCCTATGGTAACTCCAGGCGCTGGGATTGGCTGAGAAGTGTTCCCTTCGGCTGCGTTATTGAAGTTCAACGGCATCCCATGAGGATTTGGAATTGGAACCAAAGGGATGGCAGTAGACCCTTGTCCTTGACCATTGTTGTTGACGATAGCAGCGGCTTCACGCTGTTCTTCCTCTCTTCTGGCCGCGAGGATGGCTTCGAGGATCTGGTCGATCTTTCCTTTCATAGAATCCAACTCTTCCCAGAAGGCGGCTTGCTCCTGTTGAATCTGCTCCATCATTCGTCTTGTATTGGCTCTAGTTGCGTATTGGTGTCGAGGAATCAGCTTGATTTACTGGAGAAGAAGGAACGGAGACATGAGATTCTGTTGAAGGACTGGAAATGAAAAATGCACAACATATGAAATGCAATGCAAATGATATGCAAGATGCAATGCAAGATCCAGGATCACAGGATCATAGTTCAAACAGCTCCTGAAGCTGGTAACTGTAATAGATAAGTAACCATAATTCCTGCTCAAAGAAAATTGACAGGTACAACCTATACGGGAAGGTCTAAACACTCTACCCATAAACCCACTTACGGGATGGTTTCTACGTTTGGTTCCCAGGATCACGGACACTAGTCGTATTAGCGTCACGCCACAGGCTGGCTGTATTACGACGATAATGACGATAAGGTCTCTCCTGAGCGGGGTCCTCATGCTAGGCGCACAAGGAGCGGGTCCTTGGAGACTAACACTACATGACCACCAATATCGGAACTGGTGCTAACAAAAGGTTCCCAGAATCACGGACCCTTCATTAATCAAGTCGTGCAACAGGCTAGCTGTGTTACAACGAGATCCACAAATACGTCTCCTCCGGAGGAGCTTTCATGCTAGGCACACAAGGAGCGAATCCTTGGTGACTAACACTACTCGACTACCAATTCTAAACTAAGTGTTCTCTCTGCTTTTACCAAAGCTCGGGTGTAGAGCTTTACTCATGATGTCATCCCAAGAAACAACAGGCAACCAAGATAACAAGCACAAATAAAATCCACAAGAGAAACAAATACATAAACAAGAAGAAAATAAATAAAAACAAACACTCCTCACAAACCAAAATATAGGCTCGACTCTCTCTTTGCATGGAGCTAATTCCCCAGCAGAGTCGCCAGCTGTCGCACCTCGAAAAATCACGGAGATATTTCGGAGAAAACGACCCTCGCGCGAAAGGCGCGAAAATGCGGTTCGACAGAGTCGCCACCGAACTTTATTCTTCCCGAATAAACGGGAGAGGAAAATATCGAGAAAACCTCTTAAAACGAAAGGATAGGAACAGGGCTGTTGCAACCATGTTCCGGGTTCGGGAGTCGGTTACGTGAGGGGAAGGTATTAGCACCCCTCACATCTGTCGTACTCGACGGGAACCTCTTAAGGTAATTGTGGGGAGTGTTGTCTAGGTTTACTTGTTTTCTTTTCGTTGTTAAAGGTAGAATTGGTAGGTTAAAAAGGTTAAATACGCTAAGGAGAGATGGGTGGTTAGAGGATAGGGTGCTCGCCAAGGATTGGGGCCCTTGTGCCTACGTATGCTCATTCGGACGAGAATGAGAAATCAGAGCGTCGTATTTCGACTACGGGAAAGGATGGGGGGAAACGGAAGATGGATAGAAGTGTGGAATATGGGAAAGAATGGGAAATGCGCTCGCCAAGATCATCGCAATCTTGTGCCTACGTATCTTACATTCGGACGAGAATGAAGAATCAGAGCAGTCGTAGTTCGTGGAGACGACCACGAAAAAAATGAGGTTGAGTAGGTTGGATGTTTGAGAAAGAGACGAAAGAGTGACTGACAAGCAACCCAAGAGCGTGCCTCAAGAGCTTGTCACTCAAGAATTCAAGGAATGCGAGATTCCAAGAACTCAGTTCTTTCGGGAATTGGGTTAAATAGATTGAAGATAAGAGTTGGATGTTTTGAAAACGAAAGAATAAACTAATAACAACTCGAGGGCGCGCCTTGGGAGTTACTCATTCGAATATCCAAAGAATGCTAGATTCTGAGAATATCCCTCTTTCGTAAGTTTTAGAAATGTATGTGAAAGGATCGAATTGAAAAATGACATGCGAGGCCAAAAGGAAGTTGTTTTGAAGTAGCTCGACAACATGTCGAGGATTTGATCGAGGATGGGACCTACTTGACGACGTGTCAATGGTTAGATTGTGAGAAACAATATTAGTCCCTAAGGGTGCCCCTAATATTGAAACCACGAGGAGTTGTGAATGAAATGTAGGTTGCGAATGCGGACGAGCATTCGACTTAGGAGAATGTTTGAAAATGATTGAATTTGAAAGAGTCGAAAGGTTGAGTGAATAACGACTCAAAGGGCGTGCCTCGAGAATTATTCACTCGAAAATTCAAGGAATGCTAGACTCCAAGAATCTCCTTCTTTCGGAGTTTTAATCGAAAAAATGCGTTGAAAATCTGTTTGAGAAAATCAAAAGATTGAATGAATAACAACTCAAGAGCGTGCCTCGAAAATTATTCATACGAAGATCCAAGAAATGCTAGATTTCAAGAATCTCCCTCTTTTGGAGTTTTTTCGAGAAAAATGTTTAAGAAATGATTTGAAGCGAAAATGACATGGTTTTGACTGAATTATCATCTATCAATAATTTGACCGATAATAATCATGAAAGTCATCATTGACTAAAGAGTAAGAAAAAAAGTTTATAAAAACGAAAATGAAAGTTTTTTTTAAAAAAAATGGTCTCGGGTTTGTTATTATTTGTCAATAATTTGACAAACTATAACTTGGGGTATCATCATCGACCTGAAAAAAAATGATAAAATAAAAATGAAAATAAAATCAAAAGTATACCCCCAAAATTATTTACTAAATAATTTTTGCAATATTAGTTGAAAGGATAACAAAGGGAAATTTTACATAAAATAGAAGTTCTCAAAATTTTTTATAGAAAATATTTATGAAGTTTTCTATTAAAACTACTAAAAGAAAATTAAAAAGATTAAAATAAAATAAAAGTGTATATAAGAATAACCTGGGCTGCAAGCCCAATTTCCTCACAACAGGCATGAAACAAGGTTAAAAAAAACGGTAATGGATCAAAAAATGTTCACACTGGCTGACCTATCCGGCCCAAACGCCAATGCCAACTGAAATCTTCTTCTTATTTGTCTCCTTTTTTTTTTAATGATTTGGGTTAATGGACGGATGAATGCAAATCAACCCACCCACTTTCTAACGTTCTTCTTCAACATCATCACCGGTTATGCCTTTAGAACACCATCAATTGGGAAACAGGGCAAGAGGAAGAGGGAAAATTGAATCATTTAACATCCCCAGCAACCGCGACGGCTACGGAAACGAGAGGAAAGACGTTCGACACACATCGATTTGGAAACGTTTTTAGTGCCGCGATGTTATTCATTCTTGTACCTTTTCGTTTCAAACCATTCATTCTCAGGTGAGTACCGACCCCTGTTCAAGTTTCACTTTCTTCCCTTAGGCATTGACCCATCTCAAACTCATCGTCCTCTGTTCATCTCCGTTCCTAGGTATGGGTTTTCGGATTTTGGTGGTGAAGTGAAAAAGATGATTTTGGGGTTTTAGGTTATAAAAATGAGTTTCAACGTGGTTGTTGTTAGTTGAAGATTGGTAATGTAAAGGCTAAGGTTAAAGGAAGTTGAAAGAATGGCTGTGTTGGAGGTTGTTTGATTCAAGGTTGAAGTTTGGGTTTGCCTAGTTCTGGAGGAAACATATGAAGGTTTGAAGGTATCAGGTTGAAGAAGAGAGGAGGGGTTTTTTGAGGAAAGTTTTGATGAGAGGTTTGAACGGGTACCAGAACCAGGTTGAGGGTGGATTTTAGGATATGAAGGTCGAAGAAAGGTTTGTGGCTGATGAAGAATGAAAGGGTTTCCAAGCTGTGGCTGCTAGGTTTTCTCTCCTCCTCTTTTCTTTGTGAACTCCTATCGATTATATAATATATGGTGCTGATATTTTTCCCTTGTTTGTCGTTTTTCAGGTCCCTTAAAGAGTCCCCAAATGGTCATTGTGTGGACAGGTTTTTGTTGGTAGTGGCGTTGCAACTTTGATTGTACGATGTAGGAAGGATTGGCATCATAGTGTGTGTTTGCAAGCTTTTTGTTGTGGGCCTTTTGTAAGAAGGTTGTTGCTTGCAGGTCCGTACGGTGCAGACATTGTGCATACCGTTTTGACAGGTCGTGATGTTATGGGTTAATTGATTTTCTTTTGCTGCTTCACAGGTACAGGCTCGGTGGGTTATTGCAAATTGTGAGTCTTGGTGTATTATCAACTTCAAGTGGGGCCAATATTACTTTAATTTTTTATTTCCATTGGACCTTTTCACCTCTCATTCTGTTCTGATAGTAATTCGAAGTTATACGGGTTTTGCTGTTGTGAAATTGTACAACCCAGAGGTCTTGTTGTGTTGTAATTTTTCTTGAAGTTTTTTTTTGAGTGGTTGTGCATATGAAATTGTCGTATTTGCAGTCTCTTTCCAATTTTGCAGGAAGTTTGTTATACACACTACCAGCCACCTATTGATGTGTACGTGTTTGGTTCATCCTGTAAACAAAGGCTCGCGGTGGGTTCGTACCTTGTACGGTTTCTGAAAAGTGGCCATGGCTTGATAGGTTGCTATTTTACATCACACAAATTCACTGTTTGACCCGGTTTGTCATGATGCGCGAGAACAAGGTCTTATCACTTATTGGTGGAGTGCTTTTTTCCTTGTACGATTTCATTTTTTGAAAACTTGCTGTGAAATTATTTTGAACAATTTGTTATTCTTTGCAGCTGTTGAAACTTATCTGTGCATATTCACATTTTGGGTGGGGTAAGCTTGTGGTTTCGGATGCTGATTTTGGTAAGCAAAAATGGAGCTGTGGCTGAATATTTGCATAGAGGGGTAATAAGGTTTCAACCGTTTTCCTTGCGCTTCACTTGCTTTTGGTGCATCTGCAGCTCACGGTCTTATTCCAAAAATGTGTCGCGGTAATTATTTAATGTCTTCCTCTTGTTTTTGAAAATCGATTCTCAGACTTGGAACTTTCCTTTGTGGGATCAGTTTATGTAAAGTAAAGGCAATGTGGCAAGTTTTGGTGTTGCCTTGTAGAATTAACTCCGTACGAGGACAAGGAGCTGGGAAGTGTACGAATTGATTTCTGTTTTGGCTGTGTCGAAGTTTGTGAGCTAGTGTGCGCAACGGCCCGTCGCAAATTCGTACAGGTTAAATTTTACGGCAAATTTTGTTGATGGCTTTGTTATTTGGTATGAGTTGGATCGTAACACATCCTGTATCCTATGGAGAATTAATGTGGTGTGGCTCGGTTTTTGCAAGTTTATTGATGTGTTTTCTTTTGCGAATGGTACAGGTAGTGGGGATTTTTCCAATTGCAAGGTTGATATCCTGCCCTGTGGTACGTTGGTATATGAAGTTGATGTCCTCCACACAATATGTTCCTCATGGTGGGTCCTGGTTTGGGGAGCAGCACTGATGTACATAGGTGCAAAACGCGTGTGTTAGGAAATAGCTTACCTTCGTACAACAGGCTTTTATTATGTAACAAGATGGTTTCTCTTGAATTTTATATAATAAATATGTAGCCAGCATGTGTGCATAAAGCTGTCCCAAGGATAACCCCTTCTCTTTTATTCCATTCTTCTTTGTAAAATTTCTAATTGAATGCAAAGACGTGGACTTCTTCAATTATGGAAACTGGACTTCCTTTTGTAAATCATGTAATTAGGCCTTTGGTCTTTACACCTCTTGTGTATTAAAGACTCTTGGATCTCACTTGTGTAATTTGAAAATAAATTCTTAATAAAACGTCAAACTTATTTCCCAAATTAAGTTGTAACTTAAATTTCGAAATAGACTTGAATTTTGGACATCAAACTTGGAATGGACTTGAAGCTCGACGTAATTTGATGCCATTAAATTTGAAATTTTGCTATGAGTTTTTTGAATGAAGTTGAACCTGCCCATTTGAGTTAAAGCATTAAATCAACAATTTGGGCTTATCTTGAACAAATTAGGATCCACCTAGATCTTAGTATTTTGCGCGAGACCCTAATTGAATCCTCTACCACTCATCACCTGCATCACCTCTTTAATATGAAACTAAGTCCCCTGCTTGGTCAATACTGAACTTCAACTCACACTGCATCCATTCTTCCTCTGGTAGCCACAACAACCTAGATTAAGCAGTAAGAAGAAAGGAAACAGAGATAACCCACTTTATTTTTGAATAGTGTTGGCGGGTGGATGTACGGATGAAAGATATATATAGGTAGGACAAATTTGGGGTATGACACTCTCTTGTGTGAATTCGTGTCTCTGTTGAATCTCAGTATATTCCCCCCTTTCCGTTTTTCCATGAATCCATTATATAGGATTTCTCGAATACTGATGTGGAATCTCGATTGAAATGTATTCAAAGGGTAATAAAAACCTTTCCGTTTTTGAGTAAACATGTTCAAATATGCCGGGAATTTATTTGGATTTGGTTTAGGAAATAAATGTTAGAACACAGATTGGTTCTTAATATATCTCAATGTTTTGATGATAACATTAATGAAATTTTGTATAAGAAAATATATACTCTAATTTTGTTCAAGTGTCTTTGTTTCAGATATCAAATAAATATTCATCTGAACACACAAAAGATTCCTCTGAACATTATTTAATGCAAAACTCTGAGCATAGAAAGCGCAGCTGCAGAAGACTCTCAAGCGCAGTACATAAGCATCTGAAGCGCAGCACAGAAGACTCTGAAGCGTTAGCTGCAGAAGACTCTGAAGCGCTAGAAGACTCTAGAGCGTTAGCTACAGAAGGCTCTAAAGCGCTCCTGAAGAAGACTCTGAGTGCAGAGTATAAAGATTCAGTATTAAGAAGACTCTGAGAGAACTAAATGCTGCAACTACAGAGGCTCTGAGAATCAAGTCAACTCTGATCATTCATTCACGCTAAGCACTTTGCTGTAAAATTCTAGATAGAGTGACTCTGATATAGAAGAACAAGAACATCATCAGAGGATCTGATGCAAGATTATTCTTTCATATCTGTTCATTTGAAAAAGAGATTATTCAAGAAAGAGACGTTGCAATACCCAATGTCTACCAACGGTACTATTTCTCATTCGTGTATGACACAGAAATTCAGGCAAAAAGGGAATGTCAAATCAAGACATAAAGTATTTGTCCTTTCTGTCTACATCCTACAGTACTTTCTTCTACACACAAGTTGAAAAAGTTGAGTATATAAAGAGATCTCCATTAACACTTCAAGACAACAATTTTTCCACAAGACTTCAAGGTTAAGAATTCCAAACAATCAAAGTAGAAACTCATACAAAGAAAACACAAGTACATCAAACAGTTTTCTACATAAAACACTAAGTTTTATTTGTTCTTCATTTGTGTAAAAATCACAGTTGTGATAATAGCTTTTTAGAAGCACTTAAACACATTGTATTTTATCTTTGTAAAAGTTCCTTGAGAGATCAAGTTGTGGTCAAGATTCTTGAGAAGACTAAGACAGTTGTCTTAGTGATATCACAGTAATCAAGTTTTGATTTAGTGGATTAAGTCCTCGTTTGAGAGAGGCGAAATCACCTTGTCCGGGTGGACTGGAGTAGTTTGAGTTCAAACGAACCAGGATAAAAATAACTTGTTATTTTCTATTGTCATAACTGTTTTAGAAAACCCCTTATTCAACCCCCCTTCTAAGTGTTTTCCTACCTTCAGTTGGTATCAGAGCTCCGGCTCTGAAGTGCTATCACTTAACAGTGACAGAGAAAGATCCAGTTGGGAAAACTCTTGATATATTATCCTTGATATATTATGGCTGAAACTTCAACTTCAAACAACAAATATGATGATAAAGATAGAATTAGTACCAAACCTCCCATGTTCGATGGAGAGAAATTTTATTATTGGAAGGATAGAATAGAAAGTTTCTTTCTAGGATATGATGCTGATCTATGGGACTTGGTCATTGATGGATACAATCACCCTACTGATAGTGAGGGTAAAAAGATTGACAAAAAGTCAATGACTGACCAACAGAAGAGAGATTTCAGAAATCATCACAAAGCTAGAACTATTCTGTTAAATGCTATATCTCATACTGAGTATGAAAAAATCACAAATAGAGAAACAATATTGACATGTTTGAGTCATTAAAGATGACACATGAAGGAAACTCTCAGGTGAAGGAGACAAAGGCTCTTGTGCTTATTCAGAAGTATGAAGCCTTCAAGATGGAAGATGAAGAATCTGTGGAAACCATGTTTTCAAGATTCCAGATTCTGACAGCTGGTTTGAAGGTCCTTGACAAAGGATACTCCACTTCTGATCATGTGAAGAAGATCATCAGAAGTCTACCAAAGAAGTGGAGACCAATGGTCACAGCGCTGAAGCTATCAAAGGATCTTAACAAGATCATTATGGAGGAACTCAACAGTTCCTTAAGGAGTCATGAGATACAGCTGGAAGAGGACGAGCCTCAGAAGAAAGGTAAGTCTATTGCTTTGAAATCTAATAAAAAATCTGACACGAAAGCCTTTCAGGTACTTGAGGAAAGCTCTGGAGAATCTTCCTCAGATGAAGATGAATTGTCTTTGCTTTCCAGAAGAATAAATCAACTCTGGAAGCATAAGCAAAAGAAGTTCAGAAACTTCAAAAGACCAGAGCAACGCGGCGAAATTTTTGGACACAAAAGATCTGGCAAGAAAGAAGTTATGTGCTTTGAGTGCAAGGAGCCAGGACACTACAAAAGTGAATTTCCCAAACTTCATAAGGAGAGACCTAGAAAGAAGTTTGAGAAAAAGAAGAAAGTCCTGATGGCCACATGGGATGACTCAGATGATTCTGAAGCCTCATCAGAGTCAGAGGACGAATGTGCAAATGTTGCACTGATGGCTGACACAGAAGAACATGAAGAAGCATCTGAATTTGGATCAGAATCAGATTCAGAAGAGGTATTTTCTGAACTTACCAAAGCTGAGCTAGTTGAAAGCTTATCTGAGATGGTTGAAAACTATAGTAAAATCAGACTCAAATACAAGAAGCTTAAGAGCTATCTTGCATTTGAGACTGATCATATGAAATCAGAAATTGCTGAGCTAAAAGCAAATAATTTTCAAATAAAAACTGATTTAGAAATAGCTCAATAAAAGTATGATTTAGATACTATGTCTTGCTCAAAAAATATTTTAGAAGAGTACGACTATAGTTTTCAGAAGTTCCTGTCCAAAGGCCTAGATAGAAGCAAAATGGCTTCCATGATCTATGGTGTTAGCAGGAATAACAGAAAAGGAGTTGGATATGAATCACCCTCTAGGAAGGATTTAAATCCAAAACCTATTGATAAGTTGATCATCAAATATACTCTTTTGTACACTCATTTTAAATATGGTCACTTAAATGACATAGAGAACACACGTACATATCAGATCACAAAAAGCTTTATTAAAGAAAAATCTCGTCAGAACACAAAAGTGTTTAAGGAACAGAAGTTCAAGCAGAACTTCAGACCAACTAACCCTAGAGGACCCAAAAAGATATGGGTACCTAAGGATAAAATAATATATGTTGCAGATGTCCTTAGCAGCAAAGTTAAGACACCAGTCATGGTACCTGGACTCTGGCTGCTCACGGCATATGACGGGAAGAAGGTCTATGTTCCAAAGCCTGTAACTTAGATTTGGAGGAGACGTGAAGTTTGGAGGAAACTAAAAGGGAAAAATCATTGGCTCTGGAACAATTGGTAATGGTAACCTCCCTTCTATCTCTAATGTTCTGCTTTTTGAAGGATTAACACATAATCTATTATACATAAGTCAATTAAGCGACAATGGTTATGATATAATCTTTAATAAAAAATGTTGTGAAGCTGTTAGTCAAAAAGATGGTTCAATCCTCTTTAATGGGAAAAGGAAGAACAACATTTATAAGATAAATCTTTCAGAACTGAAAAATCAAAATGTTAAATGCCTTATGTCTGTTAATGATGAGCAATGGGTCTGACATAGAAGATTGGGTCATGTTAGCATGAGACGTATATCTCAGATTAACAAGCTCAATCTGGTTAGAGGACTTCCTAAGTTGAAGTTCAACTCAGATGCTCTTTGTGAAGCATGTCAGAAAGGAAAATTTTCAAAATCTTCTTTTAAATCTAAAAATGTTGTTTCTACCTCTAGACCATTAGAGCTGCTTCATATTGATCTGTTTGGACCAGTGAAAACTGCATCCATCAGAGGCAAGAAGTATGGATTAGTCATTGTTGATGACTATAGCAGATGGACATGGATAAAATTCCTGACACACAAGGATGAGTCTCATTCTGTATTCTTTGACTTCTGCAATCAAGTCCAAACTGAAATGAATTTTAATATTATCAAAGTCAGAAGTGATCATTGTGGTGAATTTGAAAATAAATATTTTGAAAAATATTTTAAAGTAAAAGGCATTGCAGATGATTTCTCTTGTCCTAGAACTCCTCAACAGAATGGAGTTGTAGAACGAAAGAATAGAACATTGCAGGAAATAGCCAAAACCATGATCAATGAGACTAATATGGCAAAACATTTTTGGGTAGAAGCAATTAATACAGCATGTTATATTCAGAACAAAGTGTTTGTAAGACCTCTTCTGGAGAAGACTCCTTATGAATTGTGGAGGAATAGAAAGCCTAACATTTCTTATTTCCATCCTTTTGGATGTGTTTCTTTTATTCTGAATACTAAGGATAATCTGAACAAGTTTAACTCTAAAGCACATAAGTGTTTTATGATTGGATATTCTGAACGCTCAAAATGCTACAGAGTATACAATACTGAGACACGGATTGTGGAGGAATCAATTCATGTCAGATTTGATGATAAGCTTGGCAATCAAAAGCCAAAGCAGTATGAAATTTCTGCAGATAGAGAAGTTCTTCTCACAGACTCTGAAGAATCAGAGGCAGACAAAGTTCAAGCAAAAGAACCAGAAGCGACTTCAGATGCTTCTCCACTAACTGCTCATCTGGACAATTTAACCATTTCTGAAGAAACCCCTCTGAGAGGATCCTATAGAATCAAAGCTTCTCACCCAGAGGAAATGATCATTGGAAAGAAGGATGATCCAATCAGAACAAGATCCTTTCTCAAATTATCTAGAACATCACTGTTTGGTTTAGTATCAATTATTGAACCTACCTCTGTGGATTAAGCTCTGCAAAACAATGATTGTATACTTGCTATGCAAGAGGAGATAAATCAATTCATAAGGAATGATGTCTGGGATCTGGTTCCAAGACCAAAAGGATTTAATATTATTGGAACAAAATGGGTTTACAGAAACAAGCTGAATGAGCAAGGAGAAGTCATCATAAATAAAGCTAGACTGGTTACTCAAGGCTATAGTCAGCAAGAAGGTATTGATTACACAAAGACATATGATTTTGTGGCAAGGTTAGAATCTATACGCTTATTTCTTTTGCTGCACAGAATAACATCACTCTTTATCAGGTGGATGTTAAAAGTGCTTTCTTAAATGGTTTAATTGAAGAAGAAGTTTATGTTCATCAACCTCCTGGATTTGAAAATGAAAAATTTCCAGAACATGTTTTTAAATTAAAGAAACCACTCTATGGCTTAAAACAAGCTCCCAGAGCTTGGTATGAGAGGCTGAGTAATTTTCTTCTGGAAAATAATTTTATCAGAGGAAAGGTTGATACAACTCTCTTTCATAAATCAATTAAGAAAGACATTTTAATCTGTCAAATTTATGTAGATGATATTATTTTTGGAACAACAAATATTACGCTTGGAAAGGAGTTTGCTGAGTCTATGCAGGCAGAATTTGAAATGAGCATGATGGGAGAGCTCAGATTCTTTCTGGGAATTCAAGTCAATCAAACTCCAGAAGGCACTTACATACATCAGATAAAGTATGTGAAGGAGCTTCTGAAGAAGTTTAACATGATAGAGAGTAAGTCAGCAGAGACTCCAATGCATCCAACTAGCACTCTAGGAAAAGAAGAGGTAAGTAAAAACGTAGATTAGAAGCTCTACAGAGGTATGATTGGTTCTCTTCTGTATTTGACTGCTTCTAGACCTGATATTCTTTTTAGTGTTTGTCTTTATGCTAGATTCCAATCAGATCCTAGAGAATCTCACTTAACAGCTGTTAAGAGAATTCTGAGGTATCTGAAAGGTACTACTAACGTGGGTTTCTGTTACAGAAGATCTGATGAATTTAAATTAGTTGACTTCTGTGATGCTGATTATACTGCAGACAGAGTTGAATGTAAAAGTACCTCTGGAAGCTGTCAGTTTCTGGGAGGCAATCTGATCTCATGGTACAGCAAGAAGCAACCCACAATAGCACTCTCAACTACAGAAACAAAATATATTGCTGCTACTGGTTGTAGTACTCAAATGATCTGGATGAAAAGTCAGCTAGAAGACTATCAGATATATGAGAGTAACATTTCTATCTTCTGTGATAACACTTCTGCTATTTGCCTATCTAAAAATCCTATTTTACATTCTAAGGCAAAGCATATAGAAACTAAACATCATTTCATCAGAGACTATATTCAGAAGGGAATTTTAAGTTTAAATTTTGTTGATACAGACCATCAATGGGCTGATATTTTTACAAAACCCCTTGCTGAAGATAGATTTAAATTTATTCTGAAGAATATTAGTATGGATTTTTGTCCAAAATAAAAGTATTATTTAGAAGCAAATTTATTTAGATGAAAAATGATTAATGTCTATACTCTGAAGTGTTTCATCTGATTTCATTTGTCACCTTATTTTTTTGTGAAACTCTGAACTAACAAGCTTCAGAGGATCTGAGCGTTGTTTAACATTTCATATTCTAAAAAGCTTCAGAGGCAAAACAATATCAAACACGTGTCACATGAAATCTGAAAAGGTGGAGTGTACAAAGTGAGACATTGTTTGAGGTACTGTTTGAATTATTGCAATTCTTGTTTTCCCCCCCACTTTTGTCAAATCTCATTTAATGCCTGAAATCAATCTGTTTGTTTTAATTAAATGTGATTAAATGCTAAGTGTTGGTTACGTTTTTTTGTGCCCTAATTTTATCTATTTATACCATAATCTCACACGATTTCACACTTTCACTCTCTCTCACACATTATATGCATTTTGGCCTTCTCCATTGTTTTATCTTCTCCGCTAAATCTAAAAGAAGATCAGTTAATCTCAAAAGTTCATCAATGGCAACTTCATCATCGACTCAACAATTAGCATCAACAATGGCTGGAGTATCAACATCTGAAAAGGGTAATGAAACCTACAAAGCACCAGAACGAACTCTTCTAACACCAGTGGATAACCTAGAAGTTCTATGTGAGTTCACGGTGAACTTTGAATGCATTGCGAATAACAGTTTTGATCTTCATCCAATGGTATCGTCTCAAGGTTGGGTGAAGTATTTTGATAGGCTGTTTGGTCCAGTTTTCCCTCATTTGGTTAAGGAATTCTGGATTCACGCTAAGGTTTTCCCCAAGTTCAAAATTTTATATGTTTTGGGAAAACAAATCATAATCACTGAGGATTTGATTCAAAAGCTGATACGGTATGAAGAAGTGGATGGTGCTACTCATCTTTCTACAGGACGAGTAGATATGGATGAAGTCTACAGAGAAGTTTTCTCTTCTGGGCAGCCTTCAAGCAAGATCAAGGATTTGAAGGTGCATTACAAGATCTGGGCTAAGATATTTCTGGGGTGTATTCACCATAGAAAATCATCTAACTCTCCAGACTACATCAACGCTGAACAGCTGTACTTTCTGTATTGTTTGGGAAACAATATCAAGGTGGACCTGCCACACTTGCTATTTGCTCATCTGTGGAACCACGTCAAAATTTCCAGAGAAAAAATCATAACAAAACATCAGAAGATCAGAAATTGGATCCCAATTGGAAGATTGATTTCTGATGTTCTCACAGAGAATGAATTAGTTGCGCATCTGACAGAGGCAGGTCAGACAGAAGAATTGGAAAAAATTCTGGGAAAGCCTTTGGATGGGAAAAGTTTGCAAAGGATGAAGCTGGTGGAGGAACTTTCTTCTGATCCAGTTAAGGTTAACTCAGAAGAAGTTTGCAGAAGAAGAGTCCCAGTGGAAGACTTTCCACTATTTACTGCAGAGGAGCCCAAGGAAGCTCTGCTCTACTATATTGAAGCATGTCTGGCAGATGGAACTCCCATACTAGCAGATTTGATAAAAAGAGCATCTGAACCTACTCCAGAGGTAATTGAGAAGAAGAGAAGGAAGAAGAGAAAGGTTTCAGAAGAAGGCCCTTCTAAGAAATTTTTTACGCGCACTAAGAGGAAAGCCTCTGAAGAAGTCTCTTCTGTGAAGGCTAAGCGTTCCAAACGTCCAGGTAACGCTTCTGTTATTCCTGTTTTAGAAACTATAACTGAAATTCCAACATATGAACCTTCTCCTTCTCCTTATGACCCTATTCCTACTCCTTCTCCACCTCACACCACATCTGAACACTTTTCATCTGAAAATGTTCATGACTCGGTTCCCTCTCCTCAACCACAACCATAAACACCTCAACCCTCTGAACCTCAAACATCTGAACCTTTACCATCTAAATCACAACCATCTGAACCACAAACATCTCAACCTCAACCATCTGAACCACAAACATCTGAATCAAACCCCTCTGAACCAAACCATTATGATCCTAACCCCTCTGACCCTGATCATGTAATCCTTGATATCCAACCTCTCATGACCGTACACTCTATATCATCTAGATCATCTGACTCGTCAGATTCATCTAATTCATCTGACTCTGGCCTATCAGATGTTACCTCACCAACACATAACTCTTAAAACCTTCCTGATGATATTCCTATTCCCATTCCCACTCCTACTCCAATTCCCTCTCCTATTTCCATTACCATTCTTACTCCCTTCTTCCTCTTTCCTCAGAACAACCCTTCATCTTCTATTGACATTAAGGTATCTGTCTTAGAAGCTCTCCTTAAACCCAAACCTAGATCAGATGTTGGGACTCTGTTATATGGTTTCGAGACAGAAATGCAGATGTGGTTGTCTGTTGTTAAGGAAAGATGCTTGAATAGAGTGAATCCTCATGATTCTGAAGTATTTTGGACTACTTTCAGAAGAAGGTTCAACTCTGTGACTGAGAACCTTCAAGCTGCTTGCTCTGCAGATGCTCAAGAGAATTTTTCTGAAGCTGTCAAATTTGCTCTTCTGGGTTTACGCAAAACTCCTACACAGTTTCTAGAAAACACGCCTGCAAAGGTTGTGTGTTCAGCATCTGGAGAAACTGCTGCTCTTCAGATGAGTGTAATTCCTCAGCCTGCAGAAATTATCACAGAGCCTGCTATCTCTGAAGAGACTCCTGCATTTGACGTGCCTTCTGATATGGATTTTGAGACAGCATCTGGTTCAGTGGTCATTCCAGAACCAACAGTTTTGAAGACAGAATCTGAGGAAGGAAAAGTCTCTGAAGATGTAAAAGAAAAGCTTGCTCAGTAAGAGAAGACACCAGAAGAAATTAAAACTTGGATGGTTAAGCAAGAGAAGACAACATAAGAGATCAAGACTTGGATGACAAAGCAAGATGAATCTACTTCTGAGATAAAGACTTGGATGGAAAAGCAGGAAGCACAAACTTCTGAGATAACTGAGCTTCTGAAGATTATAGCCTATCGTCCTACTTAATTGTCTTGTCTGTGCACATCTATGTTTTTTTTGCTTGTTTGTGTTATCTTCTGAGTTCTTTAAATGAATGCATCTGATTGCTTTTCTTCTGCTTATCTGTTATAATTGTTTTCTTGCTCTTATATTTTTTGTCTTAAATGATTTTTTTTTCTGAAATCACTTTTTGATATGACAAAAAGGGGGAGAAATGGAAATTTTGATTATTCATATAAACAGATACAAAATGGTAACTCATACATGATAAAATATAGCTAATGTTAATTTAAGTGTTTCAGAGCTAAAAAATTCTCATCTGATGATATCCTTAGAATTAACTCTGAACAAGATGAAGAAGGTCTGAGAAAGTCTACAAAGCTAACTCTGACTCTGGAAAGAATACTAGTGCTGAAAATGAAGTATTTATTTTTAGCAGTATTCATTTCAGGGGGAGATTCATAATCTCAAAGGGAGATATATTTTTTTTCTTGTTTTTAACAAAATTTCGTATAGTTTTTGTGATCATCAAAAAGGGGGAGATTATTAGAACACAGATTGGTTCTTAATATATCTCAATGTTTTGATGATAACATTAATGAAATTTTGTATAAGAAAATATATACTCTAATTTTGTTCAAGTGTCTTTGTTTTAGATATCAAATAAATATTCATCTGAAGACAGAAAAGATTCCTCTAAACATCATTTAATGCAAGACTCTGAGCATAGAAAGCGTAGCTGCAGAAGACTGTGAAGCGCAACACAGAAGCATCTGAAGCGCAGCACAAAAGACTTTGAAGCGTTAGCTACAGAAGACTCTGAAGCACTAAAAGACTCTGGAGCGTTAGCTATAGAAGACTCTAAAGCGCTCCTGCAGAAGATTCTGAAGCGCTCCTGCAGAAGACTCTGAGCGCAGAGTATAAGGATTCAGTATTCAGAAGACTCTGAGAGAACTAAACGCTGCAAGCACAGAGGCTCTGAGAATCAAGTCAACTCTGATCATTCATTCACGCTAAGCACTTTGCTGCAAAACTCTGGATAGAGTGACTCTGATACAGAAGAACAAGAACATCATCAGAGGATCTGATGCAAGATTATTCTTTCATATCTGTTCATTTGAAAAAGAGATTATTCAAGAAAGAGACGTTGCAATACCCAATGTCTACCAACGGTACTATTTCTCATTCGTGTATGACACACGAATTCAGGAAAAAAGGGAATATCAAATCAAGACGGAAAGTATTTGTCCTTTCTGTCTACATCCTACAGTACTTTCTTCTACACACAAGTTGAGAAAGTGGAGTATATAAAGAGATCTCCATCAGCACTTCAAGACAACAATTTTTCCACAAGACTTCAAGGTTAAGAATTCCAAACAATCAAAGTAGAAACTCATACAAAGAAAACACAAGTACATCAAACAGTTTTCTACATAAAACACTAAGTTTTATTTGTTCTTCATTTGTGTAAAAATCACAATTATGGTAATAGCTTTTTAGAAGCACTTAAACACATTGTATTTTATCTTTGTAAAAGTTCCTTGAGAGACCAAGTTGTGGTCAGGATTCTTGAGAAGACTAAGACAGTTGTCTTAGTGATATCACAGTAATCAAGTTTTGATTTAGTGGATTAAGTCCTCGTTTGAGAGAGGCGAAATCACCTTGTCCGGGTGGACTGGAGTAGTTTGAGTTCAAACGAATCAGGATAAAAATAACTTGTTATTTTCTATTGTCATAATTGTTTTAGAAAACCCCTTATTCAACCCCCCTTCTAAGTGTTTTCTTACCTTCAATAAAGAAACTGATTTCTTATTTTGATAATGTTATTTCCCTTTTTTCTTGATTTTGTCTGTGGCATTTTGCAAACTGTTTTACTGATGATGATAAGATTTTGTTTTTGTTTGAGCATGCTAAACTGCTATAATTGAGCCTTCTTTAAATCAGTAATTTTCCTGCATAATAATGTCGCAAAATTCATGTTTTAGGCTAAAGGTTTGTATCGAACAAAGAAAAACCAATTGCTAATCCATGCTGAACTAAAGGAATAAATAAGCTCATGGTGTGCCCACTTAGAAGCATCAAGTCGAACGACTTTCGACACTGCTCAAGATGATGACTCAGGATAAGCCACTGATTCACATCTATCTTGTACTTGATCTCCCGATATAGTACCTCCTTGATTCCCTAACAACATTTCCTAAGTTTTATGATTTGGTTCTGATTTGTGTTGCTTTTTTTCAAACTGCGTATTTTAACGGTGAAGACGAAAATAATATATGAGGGTGATTGGTTTGAGCTTGTTATGTTCAATTCAAATCAATTTGATCCCTTTTGATTTAGTATACAAATTTCGAAAGCTGACGCATTGTTTATGACCATTGTAGTTTGAAGCTGCCGACGCGTGGGAAAAACCTACGGTTTATTTACTGCAATTCTCGGCTGTGGGCAATGATTTCGCGTGTTGTTGCGAAGGTATGTAACATAATATTTGACAAGTTTTGACCTCAACGAAAGTGCTCACCAACTAATGTGAATTCCTATTGAAGAGTGATTATGATTGTGGTTGAAATATGTTTGGTTCCTGATTAACAGATTGAGAATTCATGCTTGCATACTCAATGAGCTTCTCGTTCTTGTTTTATTTAATCAATATTTGGGATTTATCATTGATTTCTTATTGATGATGATCATTTACAGGGAACTTGAAGTATATTCATGTGGAGACTTCCTTTTGGCGGCAATTGTCTTAACTTGGGAGCTACTGCAATCGTGCCGTTTTCACTTTCAGATGCCCGCTCAAACCCGCTGGCGTGTTGGTTCTCCATGTGATGCCCTCAAAATAGAGGTGGCAATTGAATCCATTAAGGCAAAATCCATCCAATCCATCCATAAAAAAATCCATCCAATCCATCCTCCACACAAAAAATAAGTTAATGGATTGGATTAAATCCATCCATTTATATGCATGGATGGATTCAATCCATCCAACATATTTTAAGGATCTAACGGATTATTTTTATTTTTGTTAGATTTAATTTTTTTTAAATAGATTTTCTTAAAAATAATTAAAAAATTATATTTTTTTTCTGAAAAAAAAGGTTTAATTTTTCCGAAAAAATTGTTTTTTTTTTCAGAATAAAAAACTGATTTGTTTTTCAAAAAATAAAATAAAATATTTTCTCGAAAAAAAAGCCGACTTTTTTTTGTAAAAAAAATCGATTTTTTTTCCGAAAAAAAACCGACTTTTTTTTGGGAAAAAAATCGATTTTTTTTTTCCGAAAAAATCGGTGTTTTTTTTCAAAATAAAAAACTGATTTGCATAAGAAGGAGACCTCCGAAGACTTGTAGTCCAGTGTCGTCATGGTACTCGTTTTGTTCTTACCAAGAATCCCGGTTTTTCCCTACTTTGCGAACGAAGAAGCTGCCTCGTGCTTGCCGACTTTTTCATGTTTTACTTGAGGACAAGCAAAGATTCAAGCTTAGGGGAGTTTGATAACACGAAATCGTATATATATTTTGATGCATAATTCAACTAAAGTTTAACCGTTTTCGATCCGATTTCGGGTTATTTCCGTGTTATTTGTCTGATGTTTTGCAGGTATTCAACGATCACGTCTAAACAAGGCAACATGAAGAAAAGAAGCAATCTCAGATGAAATATGGACGAAAAAGGAGTGAAAACATCATGAAAAGCGCATAAGGCTGTTTTTGCTGATGTGACGACCGTCACAGCTCCATGACGACCGTCACACGGGTGACGACCGTCACACCTTGTGACGACCGTCATGCAGGCAAAAACGCCCCACTTCATTTACACGTTAAAGAAGCAGTTCCAAGTCCCAAACAGTGGACCACTACTCCCTGAATTATCTGCCTCAAAGTCCACTCTCTCCAGCAGTAACCGTTAGAATTCCATCTCTATAAAAGGGGAAGAAGGGGACCTCAGAAAGGGAGCCGCATTCATACAACGAAGTGCTGCCAAATTTATTTCCAGAGCAAATCTTTCCAGTTTAATATTCTTATTTGTTTCTCTTTATTTTTCTTGTATTCCATTTTCATTCTTCTGTAATTTCTACTTTCTTTGTACGATCAATTTGGCATAAAGACCAGAATCCTGCCAACATCTGTGGAGGATCTGCCCAAAGGCCAATTGGAATATTTACAGGTTTCTCATTTCAATCGTAATTCCAGTTTTATTATAATGCAAATCATTATTTATTATTTTTATTTATGTTTTATCTTTCCCAAATCCATGTCTAGCTAAACTTAGGTAATCGATATGTAGTAATAATTCGAAAGGGATTTGATAACAACTGGTTGAAAAACTTTCTTTTCAAAAGTAATTTATGGTCTGAGTGTTTAAAATTAATTTACTGAATAAACTTCGTCGCGAAAGCGAGAACTTATTTAAAAGTAATTTTGCCACGAAAGTGGGAAATTAATTAAGATACGAACCAACAAGCGAAAGTTGCGGTAAGATCAGATAGTAAACACTAGTCATCCATTTTAATAACAGCGAAAGCACTTTAAAATGAATTAGAACTTAGAGATTTCCAAAAAATAATTTTAACCCCGAATGGGATGCGAAAGTGTACGTTTGGCCCTTAGGATTATGATTAGCGTCAATAACCATCGTGAGGCGAGAGTCTTTAAATCACCATTTTCTGCTTGAATAAACTCTAAAAATTATTTCATACACCGGTAACTTGTCAAATCCCTGAAGAACACAATTACTGCATATCGATTCAATCAATTATAATCTAAGTAGCATTCTTAGTTCCCTTTTAGTGACAATCTTATTCCCTTAAACATATTCTACCTAGCTAAACATAGTAACTCCCGAGAACACTAGTTTGATTACGAGTCCCTGTGGGATCGATATCTATTATTACTACGCGATAGACTGTGCACTTGCAGTTAGGTTGTATTAGACATAGAAAGTCGCGATCAAGTTTTTGGCGCCGTTGTCGGGGACCCGTTTAGTCAATAGTGTAACCTTCTGTTACGCCGTATAGACTAGGTTAACAATTTTCATTTTTCCTTTACTATTGTTGTCGATTGTATGCCAAGTAATCGCTCACAAGGCGATATCTTGAAACCTTCAGTCACAGAACTAGAACGCTTCTTACATCTAAGAAGCCGAATCATTGAGTACCAACTCAAACATAACATTCCCGATCCTATCACTCCCATTCCCAAATCCGAAGAAGGATCAAACATGGCTGAAGGACCTCCAAACAAACCGCTGAAGGCATACGCTACACCCTCTCAGATGGAGCCTAGAAGTAGCATTGCTGCCCCAGCTATTACCCGAAATGATTTTGAGCTGAAACCTTCATTGCTGTCAGCTGTACAACAAAACCAATTCTCAGGAAACGCAACTGAGGATCCGAACGAACATCTAACGAAGTTTGTACAATACACAGATATAGTGAAAGCAAATGGAGTAACTCCAGACGCGATAAGAATTCGTCTTTTCCCATTCTCTCTTAGAGACAGAGCATGGACATGGTTACAATCTTTACCGTCCAACTCCGTTACGACGTGGGAACAATTGAAGAACGTCTTCTTAGCGAGATATTTTCCGCCAAGCAAAACTGCTATGCTTAGAGCTCAAATCAACGGATTTCGACAAAAAGATACTGAATCTCTTTACGAAGCATGGGAATGATTCAAAGATATGATGAGAACATGTCCTCACCATGGTCTAGAAGACTGGGTGACAATCCATACTTTCTATAATGGGCTTCTATACAATACTAGATTGACAATAGACGCTGCCGCGGGCGGTGCACTTATGGATAAGCCATATGATGAAGCCTATCAATTAATCGAAAACATGTCACAAAAGCATTGCCAATGGGGAGGTGAACGCACTCCAACAGAGAAAACCACAGCGAAAGGTGGGATGTACGAGATCAGCAGCCTTGAAAAGTTCAACGCTAAAGTAGATGCTCTAGCACAGAAGATTGATAGTCTGACCGTTAACCCCACTGCAACCGTCGCTGTCGTAACTCCAAATTGCGAGTTATGCGGAAGCACCACTCATAATGCACCCCGAATGCCCATTGCTAGCCGGAATCCCACCAGACCAGGTAAATTATGCTCAAGGAAATCCTTACGCGAATACCTATAACCCAGGTTGGCGAAATCATCCAAACTTTTCTTACAAAAGCGAAAATGCATTGCAAATGCCTACTGCTCCGCCAGGATATCAGAAACCAGCTGCTGCTCAGAATGCACCTAGGAAATCCAACCTCGAATTGAT
Organism: Lathyrus sativus; assembly: GCA_963859935.3. Classification (NCBI taxonomy): domain Eukaryota; kingdom Viridiplantae; phylum Streptophyta; class Magnoliopsida; order Fabales; family Fabaceae; genus Lathyrus; species Lathyrus sativus. The sequence continues at coordinate 701,491,255 of OZ012735.1, read as the reverse complement.
GATGGAAAAATTCATAGCTACTCAAGCTCAAACAAACAAAGAATTCCTGAATCAAAACATACACACTAGCGAGCAAATTAAACAGTTGACAGGAAAAGTAGACGCTTTAGCCACCCACAACAAAATGTTAGAAACACAGATATCACAAGTGGCTCAACAACAAGCCTCTGCTGCCGCACCTGCTGGCACATTTCCTGGACAACCCGAACAGAATCCAAAAGGCCAAGCAAATGCTGTAATACTAAGAAGTGGAAAAGAATTGGACGAACCGATCGATCCGAGGACCGAAAACTCAGCCATGCAACAAAAACCAACTGAACAAGCAGAAAAGGAATCCGAGTTAGAGAAGAAGGAAGACAACGAGAAGGAGGATACCGCAAGTGAAAAAACTCAAGCACCTCCAGCGCCATATAAACCACCTATCCCTTATCCTCAAAGATTAATAAACTCCAAAACTTCACGACAGTTTAAGAAATTTGTAGAGCTCCTTAAACAGCTGAATATTACTATTCCTTTTACAGAAGCGATAACTCAAATACCGTCATATGCTAAATTTCTCAAAGAAATCCTGTCGAATAAGAGAAAGATCGAGGATAACGAAACAGTTACACTTACTGCAGAGTGTAGTGCCATTATTCAAAACTGCATGCCTCCTAAATTAAAAGACCCAGGTAGTTTCTCCATACCCTGCGTCATAGGAAAGTTCGTAATAGACAAAGCTCTATGCGATTTAGGAGCCAGTATCAGTGTTATGCCTTTATCTATATGCAAAAAGTTGAATATGGGAGACCTCAGACCAACCAAAATGTCTGTTCAATTAGCTGACCGATCAGTAAAATACCCAGTCGGAATACTGGAAAACGTTCCAGTACGCATAGGACAATTCTACATTCCAACTGACTTCATAATCATGGACATCAAGGAAGATACTGTAACCCCAATTATCCTAGGAAGACCGTTCCTAGCTACAGCCGAAGCGATTATAGACGTGAAGAAAGGAAGGCTAACATTCGAAGTAGGAGAAGAAAAGATAGAGTTCATTCTCACCAAGTTCTTACAAGCACCAGCCATAGACGATACCTGCTATTTAGTAGACGAAATTGACGAATGCATAAGAGAACTTGAAAACGAAGAGACCACGTATTTAGAAATAATAAAGATTCAAATACCTGATATTTCTGAAGACGACGATTGGCGTAAACCGTATAAAGACGACAGCCTAAGCGAAAGCTTAGCACTGACTCCAAACCACATGCCAGGTCCGAAGAACCCATCTTTAGAACTCAAAACACTACCCAAAAACCTTAGATATGAATTTCTAGACGATGAACTAAAAAGACCAGTGATAGTCAACGCCGACTTAGGACAACCAGAAACTGAAAAGCTATTAGAAGTCCTAAAGAAGTACCCCACCGCGTTAGGCTATAACATAAGCGATCTAAAAGGTATAAGCCCTTCGATCTGTATGCATTGAACTACAATAGAGGAAGACTCTAAAACCTCTCGAGAGCATCAGAGAAGACTGAACCCCATCCTGAGCACTGTAGTCAGAGATGAAGTAAAGAAATTGCTAGATGCAGGAATCATCTATCCGATCTCCGATAGTGAATGGGTCAGCCCAGTTCATGTCGTACCAAAGAAAGGAGGAGTCACTGTAGTTAAAAACGAAAAAGGCGAATCAATAACAAAAAGAGTCGTGACCGGAAGCAGGATGTGCATTGACTATAGGAAGCTTAACAAGGCCACACGAAAAGATCACTTCCCGTTACCCTTCATAGACCAAATGTTGGAAAGATTAGCCAAACATTCATATTTCTTCTATCTAGATGGTTATTCAGGATTCTTCCAAATTCCCATCCATCCTGATGACCAAGAAAAGACTACATTCACCTGTCCCTATGGTACTTTTGCTTACCGCCGAATGCCGTTCGGACTCTGTAATGCTCCAGCAACCTTCCAAAGATGCATGATGGCAATCTTTGCAGATTTCATAGACAACATCATGGAAGTATTTATGGACGATTTCTCGGTATGTGGACAAAGTTTCGAAGGATGCCTACAAAACTTAGAAATGGTTTTAGAACGTTACGTAAAAGTAAACCTCGTCCTAAATTGGGAAAAATGCCATTTTATGGTCCAACAAGGAATAGTTCTAGGACATGTCATATCAGATAAAGGAATTGAGGTAGACAAAGCTAAAATAGAGATTATAAAAGATCTCCAACCTCCAAAATCCGTACGAGAAATACAGAGTTTTCTAGGACATGCCGGTTTCTACAGAAGATTTATAAAAGATTTTTCGAAAATCACAAAACCTCTGACCGGCCTGTTGACTAAAGATGTTAAGTTCGTCTTCGACGAAGAATGTCTAAAAGCATTCGAAACATTAAAATCAGCCCTTATCACCGCACCAATCATGCAACCACCCGATTGGCGACTACCGTTCGAAATCATGTGCGATGCGAGTGATTATGTCGTAGGCGCAGTTCTAGGACAAAGGAAAGACAAGAAACTCCACGCCATCTACTATGCCAGTAGAACCTTAGATCCTGCCCAAATGAACTACGCTACCATAGAAAAGGAACTTCTAGCAGTTATATTTGCGCTTGACAAATTCCGTTCTTACTTAGTAGGAGCAAAAATTATCATATACACAGACCACGCTGCCATAAGGTACCTAATAAGCAAAAAGGATGCCAAACCAAGACTATTGAGATGGATCCTGTTATTACAAGAGTTTGACTTAGAAATCAAAGATAAGAAAGGAACCGAGAACGTTGTTACAGATCACTTATCCCGAATAGAAGGCATCAGACACGAACCAGTACCGATAAATGACGATTTCCCGTACGAACGTCTGATAGCCAAATTAGAAAGTTACATACCCGACTCAATCTCGGAAGATCCAGAATTCGAAAAAGCCGTAGAAGCCGTCTATGCCCAAGTCACATTACCCTGGTATGCTGACATCGTTAATTACCTCGCTGCAGGCGTGCTTCCACCGGATCTCACTTATCAACAAAAGAAGAAATTCTTCCACGATCTGAAACACTATTATTGGGACGAACCTCTACTCTTCAAGAGAGGGGCCGACAACATATACCGTCGTTGTGTCCCGGAGGAAGAAATAGAAAATATCATTTCCCAATGCCATTCAGCACCATATGGTGGTCATGCTAGTACATCCAAGACGTGCGCTAAGATTCTCCAAGCCGGCTTATTCTGGCCTAACCTCTGGAAAGACGTTCACATCGCTGTGCTAAAATGTGATCGATGCCAACGAACCGGCAACATCTCAAGACGCGATGAAATGCCTCAGAAAGGAATCTTAGAGGTAGAAATCTTTGACGTATGGGGAATAGATTTCATGGGACCTTTCCCACCTTCTTTTGGTAATAACTACATACTCGTCGCTGTAGACTACGTGTCTAAATGGATAGAAGCCATTGCTGCTCTAACAAACGATGCACGAGTAGTAATCAAACTCTTTAAAAACACAATCTTTCCTAGATTCGGTGTACCCAGACTCGTCATTAGTGACGGTGGTTCTCACTTCATATCGCGAATATTCGATAAACTTCTCTCTAGATATGGAGTCCGACACCGAGTAGCTACACCTTATCATCTGCAAACTAGCGGACAAGTAGAGGTCTCGAACAGAGAAATAAAACAGATATTGGAAAAGACTGTCGCTACCTCAAGGAAAGATTGGTCGTCAAAGCTACAAGAAGCTTTATGGGCTTATAGGACCGCTTTTAAGACACCAATAGGTACTACACCCTACAAATTAGTTTACGGTAAATCCTGCCATCTCCCTGTAGAATTAGAGCATAAGGCCTTCTGGGCCATTAAGACACTCAATTTCAACTACACCGAGGCAGGAGAAAAGCGAATCTTGAACTTACACGAATTGGAAGAACTTCGATTAGACGCTTACGAAAATGCTCGTATCTACAAAGAACGAACTAAAAAGTGGCATGATAAACGTTCAGTCAGGAAACAATTCAGTGTGGGAGACATCGTATTGCTCTTTAATTCAAGATTAAAACTCTTCCCAGGTAAACTAAAATCTAGGTGGTCTGGACCCTATGAAGTGACTAAAGTACTTCAGAATGGAGCTGTCAAAATTACCGATAAGACGAATGCACCGTTTATCGTAAACGGGCAACGTCTAAAACATTATAATAAGAACGACAACAACCCTCAAGTCAGCAATATAACATTGCTTGAGCTTCCAGCTCAAACACCTGAATAGCTTCTCACCAAGCTATCGTCAGGCTTTAGACGTTAAAAACAGCGCTTACTGGGAGGCAACCCAATTTCCCTCGTTATTGTATTTCATTTTTATTTAAAATTTTAATTTGAAAATCCAACAAAAATTCTATAATTATAATTATTATTACTTTCTACTTTCGTTTGTTTTCACATTTTTATTTTATTTTATTTTTCTCTTTTGTCTTTTGTTTCTACCGCTTTTTGTTTTCAAAAATCCTGACTTCAAACTCCTGTTTTAAACTTTTCAGGATTTTTAAAGTCTTCAAAACATTCCTTTTGTTTTCTCCGAATTACCTGCGAGTATGGCCGAGTACGACTTCACAAAGGTTCACTTTCGAGGACTAGCTCAAAAGGCAAGATTTGCAGCACTAGCTGAAAGAGAATTCGCCTTAACGTTGTATTATGATAAGTCTACCATGGATAAACTAGGAATAACGGATAGCATTCAATACCTGTTCAATCAACTGGGTTGGGAGAACACTGCTTTGAAAACACGTTTTGCTACCTACAAGGATCTTACCTATGAATTCCTTAGTTCTTTCAGATATATACCCAACTATGGCTTTGGATCCAACACAGAGCTGATTACCTTCCGATTGTTTGGAATGGACCAAACCCATAGCCGGATGTCACTAGCTAACCTCTTAGGATTTCCTAGCGGACCGCATGTGTTCATCAGTGCAGAAGATGACGATATTGATTTTCAACTCGACCAATTTTAGGGTAGAATCACAAGCGACTATCACCCTGAACCAGACAAAATGTATAATGATGATATCCATAACCCAGCTTTCAGATACTTCCATAAGATACTAGCTCACACCCTGTTTGGGAAAGAAGAAAATATTACTGCAGTATCTAAAGAGGAGTTATTCATCATGTTTTGTGCTTCTCAGGGACGTACAGTAAATGCAGTGCCTTTCATGATGAGATCTTTCAAACGCCTCACGCAGGAACCACAGACACCTATTCTTATAGGAGGCCTCGTGACAATGATTGCCCACGAGCTTGGCCTTAGATTCCACTTAAATGCAAGCACTCGTTTTGGCACAATCCGACCCATGAACATACAATTCTGCTTTAACAGGCGCATTTTAGGAACTATGGGACCTGGACCGTATGAGTACCTCATTAACGAAAAACCAGTACAACTATTCACACTGCCCGATCATCTGATGACGAGTATCTACAACAAGGACAACTGGCTTTATGAACTGGACAAGCCTATGGGACCCCCTTCACAATAGTCAACACCACAGAACTATATGTATGACAGTGACCACATCTCTGAGGCACACGACTATATGTACTATGAGGATGCTGTATCCGAAACTGAAGTAGACCCTATGACTCCCCCGCACTACAACACCTATCCTGAGCCTATCCCTGAGGAGAACACCGACAAAATGGATACTGTTCTACTACGATTGGACAACGTTGATGCAGCTCTGACTACTGTAAAAGATGACATCGCAGGCATACACAGCAAACTGGTAGTCTTCATGGACTTAGTCTGTGACCAGCTCGACTACTACACACGGAAGTTCGATGAGTTGAAGACACGAAAAGACTAGATACTAGTTTTAGCAGTAGCTTCAGTTTAATTTGGTTTAGTTTAGTTTCGTTTAATCATTTGGAATTTTTGCATTGTTACTTTCTTTATGTACTACATACAATCATTTCAATTTCATGTTATTTCAATCATAGTCTTTATTCAATTATTCTATTTTTATGTTACTCTATGTTTGTTAGCTGCTATAACACATTGCCATATCAATACTAGGCCTAAAAGTCACTGCAAGAACGCCCTCAGAGCAAAATTCTGCGTTCTGCAGATTTTGCTGCTGTGACGACCGTCACAGGACCCTGACGAGCGTCACGCGGGTGACGACCGTCACACATATGTGACGACCGTCACGAACCCAGAACTGCTATCTGATATAACAGGGTTGCGTTTTCTCTCCCACTACCCTCATTTCAACTTCCAATCATCAAAACTCCTCCCCCACTACAAATTTTCGTTCCCCCCATATTGCACCATATATTTCAACTCCAATCTCAACTTCCAACCACACTTCTGTCAGTTCTTCCCACTCTGCAGAAAAACCCCAATCTTCAGAACCCTCTCAATCTTCCACCAATGGCAAGAAATGCAGAAACCCCAGATATCAACAACATTATCTTCAGCGAAGGTGACTTAGGCGAGAGACAGCGAGCAAACTACATCGCATTTCATCAGAGGTCGCTCCAGCCGACTCATTATCCACGCATTCTGTCGCTTACGGAGCTAGGCCTCCTTGAAGGCGTAACTTGGATGCTTCAACGAGCAGGCATCTGGAATCTCTGCACCAATCCACTGCCAACATACGAACAACTCACTCTCGAGTTCTTGAGTTTGTTTACTTACTTCACATCCAGCGGCAACCTCAACCAACATTCCGATGCCGCATGTTTCCGGATGTTCGGCACAAACTATCAGATGCACCAAAACCAGATTGTCGCCATCCTACAGCTACCTCGAGGCGACAATGCTCACCGCCACCTCACCGATCAGTTCCAGCACGAAGCTTTCGCGCTATGGTACCAGTTGACCGGCATCAATGCCGATGGTTGGGACTCTCTGCACGCCACTCATATCCATAACCCAACCATCCGGTACTTTCACAGAGCGTTGAGCAACACAATTTTCGCCAGAGACAGCAACCATAAGGTGAACTCGAAAGAGCTCTTCTTCCTCCATTGCGTCTTCAACAACGAGCCTATCAATGTCGCTCCGTTTCTGCTGGCTCACATTCAGGCCAACTGCAACCGTGGCTCGAAGCCATTTTACTTTGGCGGGATTGTCACTGCCATTGCACTTGGGCTGAACCTTGGCGACCGCCTCCAGCACCTCCGTTCCATCCCCTCGGTGTTCCTTGACACCGACCACTGCAGAGCCTCCCACCTTATCCGCTCCAGAGCTGACGGCAAGTACCATCCGGTAGTGCGTGGCAAGACCGTCCGAAGCATCATCCTTCCATCATGCACCCGCACACACCCAGAGGACCGTACCAACTGGTTATTTGACTTCACTGCCCCTCCTGCTGCTACTGTTCCTACTCAGGACCACACCCAAGGTTCTGACGATGAAATCCAAGCTGAGTTGGACAGGTCCGAGCAGCCAGAGGCATCGCAGCCTCCTCCTTACGAAGGTACATCCTCTCGCCGCCGCCGCCATCATCCCGTGCCAGACTACACAGAATAGGACCTCCGCCGCTCTCTAGACCAGCAGGCACAGATACTCGCGATGCTGCAGCAGCAGAATCAGCGAGCCGCTCAGTTCGAAGCTTGGCACCGGACTCAAATGCAACAACTTCAAACCGGCCAGGCTACCATTACTGAGAACCTGGTGAATCTGACTTTTCAGGTCGAAGGACTCCGAGACACCGTCTACCACACCGGAGCTATGAGTTATGAGGACAGAGTAGCCCTTGCCAGAGCCAGAGGACGCCAGCGCGGACGTGACCGAGGCAGCGGACGTGATTAGTTTTCCATTTTTCCTTATTTGTTTACTATATTTCCAGTTTATTTGTACTTTCATTTCAGTTGTACCTCCCTCTCGCATGTTTCAAAAATCAGTGGGGACACTGATTGAGATAGTGTGGGAGCGGAGCCTTTATTTCCATTTCACTCTACTTTGAATTTCGTAATTTCTATTTAAACACTTTCTATTTTTAGCAAATAAAGCTCGTTTATATATCCTTTTCCCGTTACGCAAACATCCCCACATTATTCGACGTAAACAAAAAAAATTTCGTTCGTTCCTCAAAAGCAAAAGCATCACGAGAATGCAACCGAGTTCAAACCAAGTTTTGAAACTCCGAGGAAACGATAGTTCTAACAAAACCAGTACCGTCCTGACAACTTAGATCTCCGGTTTATGCGAGTCAGTTTCACTACCTACGCGTACCAAAGTCTCAAGTGTCTACGCAAACTCAGCCCCAAGTAGTTTATACTAGCAGTCAGCACCATCCTAAAGCACTTCTAAGCGAGCGACCGATGCAAATAAGTGTATGATCTCCAAAAAGATGAAAAATCATGAAAAGAGAGCTAAATAGCCCAAAAATATAAGACACGTTTCCTTCTAAGTTAGGTGCTCCTCACCCGAGCATTTAGCCCAACGACACGAAAACTCATGGAAAAATCAATGACATAAGCTTATGATCAATGTAGAAGATCAAAAACAAAAATGAGATCATATTCACTAATAGGTCGACTTGCCATGAAAGTGTATGGACAACGGGCTTAATGTGATTGCGCTAGAACAAACAGGGTGAACTTGCCGCGAGAACCTTGACGCCAAGCTACAGTAGCATGACTGGGACCGGTTTGCATAAGAAGGAGACCTCCGAAGACTTGTAGTCAAGTGTCGTCATGGTACTTGTTTTGTTCTTACCAAGAATCCCGGTTTTTCCCTACTTTGCGAACGAAGAAGCTGCCTCGTGCTTGCCGACTTTTTCATGTTTTACTTGAGGACAAGCAAAGATTCAAGCTTAGGGGAGTTTGATAACACGAAATCGTATATATATTTTGATGCATAATTCAACTAAAGTTTAACCGTTTTCAATTCGATTTCGGGTTATTTCCGTGTTATTTGTCTGATGTTTTGCCGGTATTCAACGATCACGTCTAAACAAGGCAACATGAAGAAAAGAAGCAATCTCAGATGAAATATGGACGAAAAAGGAGTGAAAACATCATGAAAAGCGCATAAGGCTGTTTTTGCTGATGTGACGACCGTCACAGCTCCATGACGACCGTCACACGGGTGACGACCGTCACACCTTGTGACGACCGTCATGCAGGCAAAAACGCCCCACTTCATTTACACGTTAAAGAAGCAGTTCCAAGTCCCAAACAGTGGACCACTACTCCCTGAATTATCTGCCTCAAAGTCCACTCTCTCCAGCAGTAATCGTTAGAATTCCATCTCTATAAAAGGGGAAGAAGGGGACCTCAAAAAGGGAGCCGCATTCATACAACGAAGTGCTGCCAAATTTATTTCCAGAGCAAATATTTCCAGTTTAATATTCTTATTTGTTTCTCTTTATTTTTCCTGTATTCCATTTTCATTCTTCTGTAATTTCTACTTTCATTGTACGATCAATTTGGCATAAAGACCAGAATCCTGCCAACATCTGTGGAGGATCTGCCCAAAGGCCAATTGGAATATTTACAGGTTTCTCATTTCAATCGTAATTCCAGTTTTATTATAATGCAAATCATTATTTATTATTTTTATTTATGTTTTATCTTTCCCAAATCCATGTCTAGCTAAACTTAGGTAATCGATATGTAGTAATAATTCGAAAGGGATTTGATAGCAACTGGTCGAAAAACTTTCTTTTCAAAAGTAATTTATGGTCTGAGTGTTTAAAATTAATTTACTGAATAAACTTCGTCGCGAAAGTGAGAACTTATTTAAAAGTAATTTTGCCACGAAAGTGGGAAATTAATTAAGATACGAACCAACAAGCGAAAGCTGCGGTAAGATCAGATAGTAAACACTAGTCATCCATTTTAATAACAGCGAAAGCACTTTAAAATGAATTAGAACTTAGAGATTTCCAAAAAATAATTTTAACCCCGAATGGGATGCGAAAGTGTACGTTTGGCCCTTAGGATTATGATTAGCGTCAATAACCATCGTGAGGCGAGAGTCTTTAAATCACCATTTTCTGCTTGAATAAACTCTGAAAATTATTTCATACACCGGTAACTTATCAAATCCCTGAAGAACACAATTACTACATATCGATTCAATCAATTATAATCTAAGTAGCATTCTTAGTTCCCTTTTAGTGACAATCTTATTCCCTTAAACATATTCTACCTAGATAAACATAGTAACTCCCGAGAACACTAGTTTGATTACGAGTCCCTGTGGGATCGATATCTATTATTACTACGCGATAGACTGTGCACTTGCAGTTAGGTTGTATTAGACATAGAAAGTCGCGATCAGACATCTTGATGGAATTTAATCTCCTCTATTTTTTAGAAAAACATCTTGGACCTTATGACTCCAATTTAGCTTAATCCTTTATAAAACTCGATCCCTTGTAACCAAAATCATATCTTAAATTTAACATTAATCATGAAATTCAAAATCAGAATTCTTGATGGAATCAAACAATGAACTTGGAGTCCAATTGAGCTCTTATAAACGTTGTAAATCTTGAATTTTCCTCCCTGGACTTTTACCGCTGCAAAACATATTAATCACAGTCTGCCAGTCCAAATCTTTCTTAAAGTCAAAAGAACATACATAATGATCTAACTCCATAAAAAGAATAAATATTACTTGGCCTTCATTACTCTTACAACCAAAGATTTAAATGACGATGCCAACTGATATATAAACCATGCCCAGAGGAATCCTTTGAAAATGAGGATACTACTTGTAATACGCACACCATAGAAATTTAACCAGTTCTCAAATGACCGTCATTGGAACTGTAGGACACAAAAATCCTAATCTTCCTTGGGGAAACCTCTGAGAAATCCTGGAGGCAAATAGTCTTGTATTAGACAAGAGAGTGTAAGAATGAAAACACACACTTCCTCTATCTTTTCAACAGTTCAACATAACATTGCAAGGGACTGGACTACACCAAAAACTTTGTGACTCCTGGATCTTCTACAGCAGGCCTAATTTCTCAAAACAAAAGGAACTAAATAAACAGTTAGCTCATGCATGAATGATTGACCTAGAATGAAATGTAAAGGATCGACGAATCTAAGGATAAAATTTGGGGTATGACACTTCCTTATGAACATACCTTATTAGATAAGAGCACTCTACTTGATTAAGAGAATCCACATAGTAATTATCACCCTCCCTACCTTAAACTCTAAAATATACAACTTTCTCCCAAAGTTTCAGGGTCGCCGAAGTTGAAGGGGTAACCTTAAATCGCACATTGCCACAAATGAAATTAGAGTCCGATGTTGAATCACAACAGAGGACAAAACCTCCAGAAAATCCTGTAGAGATGGAATTCTTTGGATTGGAAGAAGATGAAACAAGTTGAGACAATTGCAAACATGGGGCCAAGTTCGTCAGTGGTTTGAGTTCTGAAGAAAGAGAGGAAAACAAAATATGAAATAAAGTAGGAACCGATTTACATAGGATCTCAAGACCAGATTAGGACACCAAGGAATTAATTTAAGCCCCAAGGCCCAAACTTTCATAGTTGGAAGAATGGGCCTTATTTTCCAAAACCTGAGATTTTCTCGCCACATCATCAGTATTGACATTAAGATCCTCCAAAATCTTAAGGATACTTTTCCGTTTCTTCTTTCTGATTCTAGCTCTTTGGCTAACGATGTGGACTACCTTGGGCCTCGAAACCTTTGCAGCAGGACGTGTTGCCACCTCATCAATTGACTTAGACAAAACCAACAAAGTCTCCTCAAAACTTTTATCCTTTTCAACCTCATACATATTAATTATATTGTTTTGTGGAGACACCTCACATCCTACAACTACTTTCACCACCCTAGACAAAAAAGGGCTAGGAATTTCATTTGTCTCTGAAAATCCCTCAGAACTGTCATCCTTACCATCACGCAACTCATCAAACAAATCATTGGACAAGGATTCCGATAGTGATCCCTCGGTAGCAGACTTCTTTCTCCTCGACAAAGACAAACTAGAAGGACCCCAAGCTTCTTCTACCACCTTGGTCCAAAAAGGAATACCATCAATCTTAATATCAGAGTCTCATTGATGTTGGGAGAACATATAGTTCTAATTAATACTCTTACAACATCTATATTGGCTTGGGTAGACGTGCTATCATCCATGCTAATGTAGGTTACAACAATTCTGGAGACAAAAGAGAAAAAATTAAAATTCCAAACATGCCATGGAATTCCAAACCAACGTCCTTTCCAAACCAACGTCCTCTGGAGACCATCTTCGAACCTCATTGAACCACTGGAAAATCCAATCCCACCCTGGCTCGAAGAGCTCCTTCAACACACCCTCGTCATTCTCCTCAAGTTAGCAAAGATTGGCACCCAACGATGTAACATTGACCGCGAAAAAACCTTCCATACTAAATATTTTTTACATGTTATAGGTTCATCCAAGGTTAGCTACAAACCCACAAAAGCCTTACTAAACTTGGAGCCTACATCATCATATGTCGAGACATAACTGAGTAAATTGTTGGGAGCTTCTCTCTCCCCCAATCTCACACCATCATCAAAAACTCTTTTAGAAGGCAAAAGGGAAGAAGAACTCTGATGAACTACGCTTGTATAAGTTATCTCTCTTCCTATATTTCATACCCCAAATTTTGACCCCTAGATTCAATTATCATTCTAGGAGCATTACACATTGTTTCCTAACACTAACTTTGTTTCAAGCTTGTTGTTGTTGAAGTTCATCTAAATTAAGGTTTTGCACCTGTGGAATCAAGATGATCATTGCTTAGTCAGTCAATGTTTTAGATTGATCATCATCAAATCAAGTTCCCCTACATTAAAGGAGATTATATCCAACAATAATCAAGGGTTAATTGATATTAGTACAAGTTAATTGAAGCCTAATTTCATCTGGCCCCAAATTAGGGTTTTTTTTTAAAGAAAAGTCAATTGTGCCTTTGACGTTTGATCCAAGCATGATCCCAAACCTTGGGACATGATTCAACATGTCCATATACATCATTGAAGCCTACTCATTATGTTTGAGAAGTCTCAATATGCAATTTAATTGAAGATTACACGAGATCATTGAAGATCATTGAAGTCTTGAGTTTACCAACAGTGACGGTTCTTGGGAACGCATCGCTTTCAACGAGATGTGCTGGATATGGTCGCTTCAACATTGAATTTAAAGCGCTCTTGAACTCATACCTGTCATACCCTAAATTTGTCCTACCTCTTTTCAAGTATTTTCGTTTTTTCGATTGTTTTATATTTTTAAATTGTCGAATTATTTTCTTGTTATTTAGACATGTGTCCGCTCACAATTGGTTGATTTTTTAGAACTTTACCTTTTTGACCAATTAAAGTGTGACACGTGGCTTAATACTTTTTTGTGAATATTAATTTTTTAGTTTCTTAAACTTTTTTTTTCTTTTTTAAAATATTACTAAAAATATTTTTAAGTAATTAATATTTATTTTTGTTTGTTCTATTTATACTTGTTTATATTTAATTATATTTGTTAATATTTTACTTATTAGAAATTATGTTAGTTTGTATTATAATTATTAATTTTAATGTTAATAAGGTGTTTGTAAAAGAAATTAAGAAGAAGGTCAGATTTTTTTAGAGAGGGAACGGAAGGCCCAACGGTTGGAGGCCCACAATCAGATACTATAAGGGAGGGAGAGGAAATCATTGAGAGGGCATCTGAGGCTACTGTTCACTAAAATACAGCCGCTCCCAATTCACTCAAAAAAACCCTAAGTTCAGCTACTGTTCACCTTCCTTCCTCCTCAGAAATCACGGCGCCGCCCCATGTTATCTTCTTCCAAACTAAAGTGAAAACCCTAAAAAACCATCTCCTTCCTTCTTTCCAGAAATCAACGCTACATCTTCCACCTTAACCCACCTCCGCCATCAGTTCCACCGCGAGCAACAAAACTCACTCTGACCAAGCTCAACCTCCGCCTCTTGTCTTTTATTTCTGCCGCTAACCTCACAAAAACCCCTCAATCAAATTTTTACCATCAATTCCTTCGATCTCGCCGAAATCGGTTAAAAGCCCCACCGTATCTACACAAGCCGTTCTCCGAAAGAACACGAGCTCAAAACTGCTTTGGTTCGCAATTTCAGCAACACAACATCTTCACCATCGTCGCGATTCAATAACAATAACTCGATTGCGGGTGGATGACGCAACAATAACGACGGCGGTTTCTCAGTAACTACAGTAACTACGAGCGGTGCCGTCAAGCTTCAGGTTGCCTCTTTTATTGCAGAGTTCAAACTCAGCTGCGGTAGACGTCATTCAGAGCTCATTTGATTCGTAGAGTCCAACAATGGCGTCTTAGTTCGTGTCTCTCAACTGCGGGGTTACAACAACAACCTGACTTCCTATTGGTTGGTTTTTGAATTCCTACTCTTTGAATCTCAGTTTGAAATATGTCGTTGTGATGTTCCATGTATTGTCACAAATTCATTTTGATTACGCTGTTAGTGAGATACTTGTTTATTGGTTATGTCTTCCTGTGAAATGTTTGATGTATATTCATGAGGCTCATTTCCATGGCAGCATCGTAAATATTATTTTTTTTCTCTCATATAATGCATCCTGTTGTGGTTGTGAGTCAATGTGAATCGGTGTAAATCAACATGAGCAGATTGTGTGATTTTGATGGTGTTTGTTTATTATTGTTGGTAATATTTGTGTGTTTTAAAAAAAAAACTGTTCTTTAGTTTTTACCTGCAATTTGATTATGATGTCCTGTTACGAACTCATTGCGGTTATTTAGACTTAATTTATACCACCCTAATTTTATATCACGTTTGTTTCCTTTGATACATTAAATAACGGTACGTTGTGCTGCTGGATTTCACGGTATTCAATATATCATGTGCGTGAGTCATGGAGATTTAAGTTTTGCAGACATTAATTTTCATGGCCTGTGGTAATTGTTTCTTTTCATCACTGGCTATGTGCAGGTCACGTTTAAGGCTAGCTTCCAATTGTTAGAAAGAACTTAGCATTTCCTATCTTATTAGATAAAAAGAATTATAATTACTAACTACTTATTAAAATCTTAATCATGTTTATCAGTTACTTAAAAGCAATCATAAAATTTTGTAAATATTATAATGTTGGTTTGTGGTTTTTAAGGTCCTTTTTAGTATTTTTTTTTTTACATGCATATTCTATTAGCATGTGAATGTAAATATAATACTGTTAACTGTCATTTTTTTTTCATGTGTGTTCTAATTAGTATGCATGTTTTTTTTTAATAAGTTTGATATGTGGATTAATCAAATTCATATTCTATTTTGGGTCCAACATATTTTTATAGTTGTTTATGTGAACATGGTTGTGTTCATGTATTATAATAGGAAATGTCATAGTGCTAACTGTTAAGTTTGTTGATGTTTAAATTGATCTCACTCCATTGCGATTAAAACGGATATTTATTCGTTGGTTTCGACTTTGAACGTGCTTCGATTTTATTTCAAATCTATTTCTATGTTCATTCCAAATTCTAGTAGTCCTTTCCAATTTTGTTATAATTATTCAGTTAGACCTTAAATAATTAATTAGTTTTGTTTATAAGACCAATTCAAAACAAATCATTTTCAATAAACATAAACTTCGGTTCGAAACTAAGTAGTATTTCTTAACTAAATTAATGACATTTTCAAAACCCGATTAGATGCATTAGGACATTTAATAAAATCGTTTATCTTGATTAAATAACGAAGAAATTGAATTCTCGAAGTCTAGCACTTTTTGAGTTCTTGAATAATCACTATTGGGACGTACGTCTTGGGTAGTGGCATTCGACTTTTCGTTTCAAAATACGCCCTTTAATTATTTAGACAAGGAAATGTCATTGGAGTCTAGCATTCCACATGATACTCTCTTTGTTTATTCAAACAATATTTCTTAAATTAAATCAAAACCATCCTCAAAACTAATATTTTTGCTAATCTTTATCCAACTTATTTTTATCAAATCACGAAACAAATTAAATCTTTGGAATCTAGCATTTCTTAGATTTTTGGATGATCATTAGCGAGGTGTACACCTTAAATAATGTATTATTCAACTTTTTGTTTTAATACACTATTTTGGACAAAGGAATATTATAGGAATCAAGCATTCTGTGTGATATTTCTATCGTTCATTCAAATATTCTCCAAATGAAAAAGGTGTCGTCGAGATCCAGCATTTCGATAATACCCCAATTAATTGGTTGTGAGGCCTACGTCTCATTTATCAAATAATTGTCATTTCTCTCATTTTCAAATCCAATCTCATGTCCTCACATTTCGTACCTCAAATTATTTTCATACCCCATTTTGCTTCAAATCATTTTCAAAATATTTTTCTCGATCAAACTTCGAAAGAAGGAGGTTCTTGGAGTCTAGCATTCCTTGAATTTTCGAGTGAATAATTCTCGAGGCACGCCCTTTGAGTTATTATTCATTCAATCTTTCGACTTTTTCAAACATCTTTTTCGATTCACACCTCGAAAGAAGGAGGTTCTTGGAGTCTAGCATTCCTTGAATCTTCGAGTGAATAATTCTCAAGGCACGCCCTTTGGGTTGTTATTCACTCAACCTTTCGACTTTTTTCAAACTCAATCATTCTCAATATTCTCCTGAATCGATTGCTCGTCCGCATTCACAACCCATTTCATTCACAATTCCTCGTGGTCTCGATATTAGGAGCACCCTCAGGGACTAATATCGCTTCTCACAATCCTAACACTTGACACGTCGTCAAGTCGGTTCCATCTTCAATCAAATCTTCGACACGTCGTTGAGCCGTTTTCAAACCAACTTCCTTTGGCTTCGCATGCCATTTTTTCGATTCGATCTTTTTGCAAACGTTTTTTTAAACTTACGAAAGAGGGATATTCTTAGAATCCAGCATTCTTTGAATATTCGAATGAGTAACTCTTGGGCTCGCCCCCGAGTTGTTATTAGTTCATTCTTTCGATTTCAAAACATCCAACTCTTTATCTTCAATTTATTCAGTCAATTCCCGAAAGAACTGAGTTCTTGGAGTCTCGCATTCCTTGAATTCTTGAGTGACAAGCTCCTGAGGCGTGCTCTTGGGTTGCTTGTCAGTCACTCTTTCGTCTCTTTTCTCAAACTTCAACCCTTTTCAAACCTCATCTTTTCGTGGTTGCTACCACGAACTACGGACGCTCTGATTCTTTATTCATTCTTGAATACAAGATACGTAGGCACAAGATTGCGATGATCTTGGCGAGCACACTTCTATCCATCTTCCGTTTTCCCCCCATCCTTTCCCGTAGTCGAACTACGACGCTCTGATTTCTTATTCTCGTCCGAATGAGCATACGTAGGCACAAGGGCCCCAATCCTTGGTGAGCACCCTATTCTCTAACCACCCATCTCTCCTTTGCGTCTTTAACCTTTTACCCTACCAATTCTACCTTTAACAACAAGAAGAAAACCAGTAAACCTAAACAACACTCCCCACAATTACCTTAAGAGGTTCCCGTCGAGTACGACGGACGTGAGGGGTGCTAATACCTTCCCCTCACGTAACCGACTCCCGAACCCGGAACTTGGTTGCGACAGCCTTGTTCCTATCCTTTCGTTTTAGGAGGTTTTCTCGATATTTTCCTCTCCCGTTTATTCGGGAAAAATAAAGTTCGGTGGCGACTCTGTCGAACCGCATTTTCCGCGCCCTTTCGCGCGAGGGTCGTATTTTCGAATGTGATTTTTCGAGGTGCGACAGGTGGCGACTCTGCTGGGGACGCATTGCTCCATGCAAAGAGAGAGTCGAGCCTATCTTTTGGTTTGTGAGGAGTGTTTGTTCTATCTGTTTTCTTTTTGTTTTTGTTCCCTCGTAGAGTTTATTTGTGCTTATTATCTGGGCCTTTCCGTTTCTGGGATGACATCATGAGTAAAGCTCTACACCCGAGCTTTGGTAAAAGCAGAGAGAACACGTAGTTTAGAATTGGTAGTCGAGTAGTGTTAGTCTCCGAGGACTCGCTCCTTGTGGGCCTAGCATGAAAGCTCCTCCAGAGGAGACCTATTCGTAGATCTTGTTGTAACACAGCTAGCCTGTTGCACGACTTGATTAATGAAGGGTCCGTGATTCTGGGAACCTTTTTGTTAGCACCAGTTCCGATATTGGTGGTCGTGTAATGTTAGTCTCCAAGGACTCGCTCCTTGTGTGCCTAGCACGAGGACCCCACTCAGGAGAGACCTTATCGTCATTATCGTCGTAATGCAGCCAGCCTGTTGCGTGACGCTGATACGACTAGTGTCCGTGATCCTGGGAACCAAACATAGAAACCATCCCGTGAGTGGGATTATGGGTAGAATGTTTAGACCTTCCCGTATAGGTTGTACCTGTCACTTTTCTTTGAGCAGGAACTATGGTTATTTATCTATTACAGTTACCAGCTTCAGGAGTTGTTGGAGTTGTGATCCTGTGATCCTGGATCTTGTATCTTGCATTGCATCTTGCATATCATTTGCATTGCATTTCATATGTTGTGCATTTTGCATTTCCAGTCCTTCAACAGAACCTCATGTCTCCGTTCCTTCTTCTCCAGTAAATCAAGCTGATTCCCCGACACCAATACGCGACTAGAGCCAATACCAGACGAATGATGGAGCAGATTCAACAGGAGCAAGTCGCCTTCAGGGAAGAATTGGATTCTATGAAAGGAAAGATCGACCAGATCCTCGAAGCCATCCTCACAGCCAGGAGAGAGGAAGAACAGCGTGAAGCCTCCGCTGTCGTCAACGGACAAGGGTCTACTGCTATCCCTTTGGTCCCAATTCCGAATTCTCATGGGATGCCGTTGAACTTCAACAACACAGCCGAGGGAAACACTTCTCAACCAATCCCAGCGCCTGGAGTTACTGTTGGAGTTATCCCGCACGCCCAGCCTGCTGTTGTGCAGATCCCGGTTCCTCATGTCGAAGATACTCTGATGGATCAGTATGACGATGTTCAGAACTATCATGCTGCTATCCCCATTGCCAGTCCTGTTACTGCTCAGGATTCTGAAGCCATGAAGATGTGCCGAGATCTAGCCGAGAAACTCCGAGCCATGGAGGGGCATAATTCAAATTCTTTCAGTGCCTTGGAATTATGCTTGGTGCCTGATGTTGTCATTCCTCCCAAGTTCAAGGTGCCCGAATTTTCGAAGTACAAAGGTCTCAGTTGCCCAAACATTCATCTGAAGATGTACTGTCGCAAGATGGCTGCCTATGCCAGAGACGAGAAGCTCATGATCCATTGCTTCCAGGACAGCCTGTCTGGGGCATCACTTGAATGGTATATGCAGCTGGAGCGTAATAGTGTGCGTACTTGGGCCGAGCTAGCTGATGCATTTGTCAAGCAGTACAAGTACAATACCGACCTTGCTCCTAACCGTACTCAGCTTCAGAGTATGACTCAGAAGGACAACGAATCCTTCAAGGAGTACGCACAACGATGGAGAGAGCTAGCCGCAAGGGTGCATCCACCTCTTGTTGACCGAGAATTGATTGACATCTTCATGGGCACTTTGCAAGGCCAGTACTACGAAAAGCTGATCGGTAGCGTCTCCGCTGGATTCTCTGACTTGGTGATCGTCGGTGAGAGAATTGAGGAAGGGCTGAAGAGTGGAAAGATCCCAGGAGGTTCTAACAGTCAGGCTAATGCCAAGAGGCCTTTTAACGGATACAAGAAGAAAGAGGGCGAAACAAATGCCATCTTCGTGCAGAAAGGGCAAGCTTCTCAACAAGCTCCTCCTATGCCTTATCAAGTTCCCTACTATCAGTATCCATATGTTGCTGCTGCGCAATATGCTCCAATGCCTTATCAGCCAGCTGTTCATGCAGCGCAAGCTCAGATGCCACGGCAACAAGCTCCTTAGCAACAAGCCTACAACCAGCAAGGATATCAGTATCCTCCTCAGCAACAGCAGATGCAAGCTACTCAGCAACGACAAGGTGTTCGCCCACAGCGTCCGCAGAGAACATGGAGACCAGATAGAGTCTTTGATCGTCTACCAATGTCATATGCCAAAATCTTTGCGCAGTTGATGGAGAAGAAAGCTGTTGTTCCGAGAGATTTGGCTCCTCCAACTGTCATTCCTGCCGGCTACGATGCAAATGCCCATTGTGAGTTTCATAAGGGCGCTCCAGGTCACACCATTGAGGACTGCAGGGCTTTCAAGCACATAATTCAAGACATGATTGATAGGGATGCTATCAACTTCAATGGGAAGTCTCCAAATATCATCAACAATCCGATGCCACCAGTCAACTAGCGCCAACGTCAGATTGATTCCAGTCAAGTTCATTCCCCGAAGAAGGCAGTCGTGTTGCCATTTCATTATTCGCAGTTTCTTATGTTTTGTCTTTGTTTATTTAAGTATTGTATGCTTTGAACAATTGCCATTCGTATTTGGTTTTCATTAATGTATCGTTTATGCATGTTTTGAATTAGTTATGTCGTATTCACTCTCTTTTTTCATTTATCACCGACACATTTATTCACTCCACTCTATTCACTGTTGTTTAGCATGATTTGAGGGAGGATGATGAAAACGAGATACCCATAATTTCAAATCGTATGCTTTCAGACCGAATCTCGTCAATGATGTACAGGCATTGCTTCAATTCCCCATACACCGGAGATATAAGGAGTTAATCCCTAGTAAACCATTTCGGGCCAAGAAGTAGCAGTTTCCTTCGGATATTCAAACCCTTACACTCAACCTGGGGCAGGGTAGTGTTCAGTTAATCCAAATCCACACTCGAATCAACAAGCAAAATCCAGAAGACGGTTGCTCATCAATGACCCATGCCATGGCAGTCACAACAAAAACAAAAAGCATCAAAAGCCTGCTAAGTCAGACACCTTAGAGGGGACTTAGGCAAAATCAAGGCAATCCTGATGGACCTGACAAACGAAGTCAGTCCATGCAAAAGTTAGGGATCAAAACAAAAGCAAAAGAGGACCCCGAAACCCTCAACAAAAACAAAGGAGGATTCAGTGGCCACCCAAGTCAAAGGGACACTGGCATCCATCAAAGCCAAAATAAGGTGACTGCCGCGTCGGGCCAACCTTGAATCATCAAGTTTACACCGTCCAGACAAGTGTAGGATTAACTGAGCGTAGGACTGGAGATCATTACGAAGAAGGGGTGGGTACAAATCATACTTTGAGCCTAATATCCTTTGTTTCATAACCGTGAACCAGACCACATTACAGCCCTCGAAAGACCTAATTGAGGCGAGGTTTATTCTGAAAGCATATTATCGCAAGGTTGCGTAACCTGACTCCTCACATGATTGTTAATCATTAACCTTGGTGTCACTATGCTTGCAACATCTTTCACACCAATCAAATTAGCACAACGTCTGGGCTAGCAGTCCATTCGTCTCAATATCACGACACTTCAATAAAACGATACTTTTTCAAAACTTACATTGAACTTTGCATTAAGTATTGCCATTTGTGAATGTACAATTTCCATTGCAAATCAGTGCTAGGTATTCAAAGACACTCCAGCAAGGGGCAATCGAGGAGAAACTTGACTTTCAGTGGCGTACACGAAGCAATATTATCTCAAGGCCTACAGGCTGGGGGCAAACCACTCAGTAGCTCGAACAGGGGCAAGTCATCCGAGTTCAACTTCCATATACCAGAACTGGTTAAGCTGGGGCAGGCCACTACCATGTTCAAACTGGGGCAAGACCAGGTCGTCCTGACTATCAAGCAGAGTTGCAACCTTCTCTGAAGCAAATTCACAGTCATCCAAATATCCCAGACTCGGGGCATCAAGGACATCTTCTACTTCAATCATGGCGTCTTCAACAAGCTGCGTGTCGAGGAAGTCAATCCCTCCCACCACCCGAAGTCCAATCCGCATTGGCAACTACCCAAAGTCCACCACGCTGGCGTCTCCCTGCATTTCCAATCACCCATTTGCAATCATGTGCATCATACGCATCGCATCCGATCTCATAAATATCTTGCATCATATGCATACTCCAATCATACCATACTTCCCCAGCTCTTGCATCTCCGCTCGTCAGCATTTGCATTTGCATGTCCACTCATATGGAATATCATTTATCATCTAGCATTCATATATGCAAGTCAAGGTTCAGGATCAATCTCGAAGATGTCCAAGACCGTCGACCGCCCAGTCAGGGGCGTCTTCCGCAAGAGTGTGGGTTTCTCCCACGAATATCAAGAGCTTCAAAGCAGTCATCAACCCAGTCAGGGGCAATCTTCTGCAATTGTGGGTTTCTCCCACAAAATTTGAAGTTATTCAAAGCAAGATTCAGCCCAGTCAGGGGCATCTTTTCCAATTCATGGGCGTCTCCCGTGAAGAATTTCAACCTCGTGGTTGATTAAATCTTCAAATCAACATTCAGCCCAGCCAGGGGCATACCATTCAAGACCGTGGGCGTTCCCCGCAAAGTTGTTCAACCTTTTGTTGGGTAAATCCAAGAAGTTTAATGCAAGAACCAGCCCGAGCAGGGGCATCTTCAGCAAGACCGTGAGCGTCCCTCATGAAGTTGTTCAACCTTTTGTTGAGCAAAACAAGACATCAAGACAAATTCAGCCCAGTCAGGGGCATCCTCTTCAGAATTCATGGGCGTAACCATGAAATCATTTCAGCAAATTATGATCTCCAAGCAAGACGGTGGGCGTACCCCGTTGTTTCATTTCAATCCAATTTTCCTCTTGGGGGTTCCCCAGTAAGTTGTACCCAGCAAGCGTGACCGTTGTCAATTGCCATACTATCATCCTTTTGGTGATAGTCGAACTTCATCAGTTCAACCTAGCCTGCATCCTTTTGATGTTGGTAAACTTCAAATCTGTGTTGTCCTATCATCCTTTTGGTGATAGCGATATGTTCGTGTGAGTTTCGCTCCGTCATCCTTTTGGTGGGGGGTCTATCATAGTCATTAATGATAGATTGTGCGATGTTTGTTTGTGTTTCGCTCGTCATCCTTTTGGTGGGGGGTCTATCATAGTCATTAATGATAGATTGTGCGATGTTTGTTTGTGTTTCGCTCCGTCATCCTTTTGGTGGGGGGTCTATCATAGTCATTAATGATAGATTGTGCGATGTTTGTTTGTGTTTCGCTCCATCATCCTTTTGGTGGGGGGTCTATCATAGTCATTAATGATAGATTGTGCGATGTTTGTTTGTGTTTCGCTCCGTCATCCTTTTGGTGGGGGGGTCTATCATAGTCATTAATGATAGATTGTGCGATGTTTGTTTGTGTTTCGCTCCATCATCCTTTTGGTGGGGGGTCTATCATAGTCATTAATGATAGATTGTGCGATGTTTGTTTGTGTTTCGCTCTGTCATCCTTTTGGTGGGGGGTCTATCATAGTCATTAATGATAGATTGTGCGATGTTTGTTTGTGTTTCGCTCCGTCATCCTTTTGGTGGGGGGGTCTATCATAGTCATTAATGATAGATTGTGCGATGTTTGTTTGTGTTTCGCTCCATCATCCTTTTGGTGGGGGGTCTATCATAGTCATTAATGATAGATTGTGCGATGTTTGTTTGTGTTTCGCTCCGTCATCCTTTTGGTGGGGGGGTCTATCATAGTCATTAATGATAGATTGTGCGATGTTTGTTTGTGTTTCGCTCCATCATCCTTTTGGTGGGGGGTCTATCATAGTCATTAATGATAGATTGTGCGATGTTTGTTTGTGTTTCGCTCCGTCATCCTTTTGGTGGGGGGTCTATCATAGTCATTAATGATAGATTGTGCGATGTTTGTTTGTGTTTCGCTCCGTCATCCTTTTGGTAGGGGGTCTATCATAGTCATTAATGATAGATTGTGCGATAGTTGGTTTGTGTTTCGCTCCGTCATCCTTTTGGTGGGGAGTCTGTCGTAGTCATTAATGTCAGATTGTGCGAGTGTTTTGCTCTATCATCCTTTTGGTGGTGGCAGTCGTGTGTGTTTCATCCCATCATCCTTTTGGTGATGGCAACCTTTTGCCGATTACTTACAGCTTACTCAATGGTTTACATTTATCCAGTATTTCAATTCCCAAACATCTCTTTTCTTTTCGGACAAATTCAGGTTTTTTTTATATCTAATTGATTTCTACCTCGGGAAAAGGAACACTGTAGCAGTTCATTTCCCTAGGTTTAAGCCAATTAGATAGGGGCATCTGTCATACCCTAAATTTGTCCTACCTCTTTTCAAGTATTTTCGTTTTTTCGATTGTTTTATATTTTTAAATTGTCGAATTATTTTCTTGTTATTTAGACATGTGTCCGCTCACAATTGGTTGATTTTTTAGAACTTTAACTTTTTGACCAATTAAAGTGTGACACGTGGCTTAATACTTTTTTGTGAATATTAATTTTTTAGTTTCTTAAACTTTTTTTTTTCTTTTTTAAAATATTACTAAAAATATTTTTAAGTAATTAATATTTATTTTTGTTTGTTCTATTTATACTTGTTTATATTTAATTATATTTGTTAATATTTTACTTATTAGAAATTATGTTAGTTTGTATTATAATTATTAATTTTAATGTTAATAAGGTGTTTGTAAAAGAAATTAAGAAGAAGGTCAGATTTTTTTAGAGAGGGAACGGAAGGCCCAACGGTTGGAGGCCCACAATCAGATACTATAAGGGAGGGAGAGGAAATCATTGAGAGGGCATCTGAGGCTACTGTTCACTAAAATACAGCCGCTCCCAATTCACTCAAAAAAACCCTAAGTTCAGCTACTGTTCACCTTCCTTCCTCCTCAGAAATCACGGCGCCGCCCCATGTTATCTTCTTCCAAACTAAAGTGAAAACCCTAAAAAACCATCTCCTTCCTTCTTTCCAGAAATCAACGCTACATCTTCCACCTTAACCCACCTCCGCCATCAGTTCCACCGCGAGCAACAAAACTCACTCTGACCAAGCTCAACCTCCGCCTCTTGTCTTTTATTTCTGCCGCTAACCTCACAAAAACCCCTCAATCAAATTTTTACCATCAATTCCTTCGATCTCGCCGAAATCGGTTAAAAGCCCCACCGTATCTACACAAGCCGTTCTCCGAAAGAACACGAGCTCAAAACTGCTTTGGTTCGCAATTTCAGCAACATAACATCTTCACCATCGTCGCGATTCAATAACAATAACTCGATTGCGGGTGGATGACGCAACAATAACGACGGCGGTTTCTCAGTAACTACAGTAACTACGAGCGGTGCCGTCAAGCTTCAGGTTGCCTCTTTTATTGCAGAGTTCAAACTCAGCTGCGGTAGACGTCATTCAGAGCTCATTTGATTCGTAGAGTCCAACAATGGCGTCTTAGTTCGTGTCTCTCAACTGCGGGGTTACAACAACAACCTGACTTCCTATTGGTTGGTTTTTGAATTCCTACTCTTTGAATCTCAGTTTGAAATATGTCGTTGTGATGTTCCATGTATTGTCACAAATTCATTTTGATTACGCTGTTAGTGAGATACTTGTTTATTGGTTATGTCTTCCTGTGAAATGTTTGATGTATATTCATGAGGCTCATTTCCATGGCAGCATCGTAAATATTATTTTTTTTCTCTCATATAATGCATCCTGTTGTGGTTGTGAGTCAATGTGAATCGGTGTAAATCAACATGAGCAGATTGTGTGATTTTGATGGTGTTTGTTTATTATTGTTGGTAATATTTGTGTGTTTTAAAAAAAAAACTGTTCTTTAGTTTTTACCTGCAATTTGATTATGATGTCCTGTTACGAACTCATTGCGGTTATTTAGACTTAATTTATACCACCCTAATTTTATATCACGTTTGTTTCCTTTGATACATTAAATAACGGTACGTTGTGCTGCTGGATTTCACGGTATTCAATATATCATGTGCGTGAGTCATGGAGATTTAAGTTTTGCAGACATTAATTTTCATGGCCTGTGGTAATTGTTTCTTTTCATCACTGGCTATGTGCAGGTCACGTTTAAGGCTAGCTTCCAATTGTTAGAAAGAACTTAGCATTTCCTATCTTATTAGATAAAAAGAATTATAATTACTAACTACTTATTAAAATCTTAATCATGTTTATCAGTTACTTAAAAGCAATCATAAAATTTTGTAAATATTATAATGTTGGTTTGTGGTTTTTAAGGTCCTTTTTAGTATTTTTTTTTTTACATGCATATTCTATTAGCATGTGAATGTAAATATAATACTGTTAACTGTCATTTTTTTTTCATGTGTGTTCTAATTAGTATGCATGTTTTTTTTTAATAAGTTTGATATGTGGATTAATCAAATTCATATTCTATTTTGGGTCCAACATATTTTTATAGTTGTTTATGTGAACATGGTTGTGTTCATGTATTATAATAGGAAATGTCATAGTGCTAACTGTTAAGTTTGTTGATGTTTAAATTGATCTCACTCCATTGCGATTAAAACGGATATTTATTCGTTGGTTTCGACTTTGAACGTGCTTCGATTTTATTTCAAATCTATTTCTATGTTCATTCCAAATTCTAGTAGTCCTTTCCAATTTTGTTATAATTATTCAGTTAGACCTTAAATAATTAATTAGTTTTGTTTATAAGACCAATTCAAAACAAATCATTTTCAATAAACATAAACTTCGGTTCGAAACTAAGTAGTATTTCTTAACTAAATTAATGACATTTTCAAAACCCGATTAGATGCATTAGGACATTTAATAAAATCGTTTATCTTGATTAAATAACGAAGAAATTGAATTCTCGAAGTCTAGCACTTTTTGAGTTCTTGAATAATCACTATTGGGACGTACGTCTTGGGTAGTGGCATTCGACTTTTCGTTTCAAAATACGCCCTTTAATTATTTAGACAAGGAAATGTCATTGGAGTCTAGCATTCCACATGATACTCTCTTTGTTTATTCAAACAATATTTCTTAAATTAAATCAAAACCATCCTCAAAACTAATATTTTTGCTAATCTTTATCCAACTTATTTTTATCAAATCACGAAACAAATTAAATCTTTGGAATCTAGCATTTCTTGGATTTTTGGATGATCATTAGCGAGGTGTACACCTTAAATAATGTATTATTCAACTTTTCGTTTTAATACACTATTTTGGACAAAGGAATATTATAGGAATCAAGCATTCTGTGTGATATTTCTATCGTTCATTCAAATATTCTCCAAATGAAAAAGGTGTCGTCGAGATCCAGCATTTCGATAATACCCCAATTAATTGGTTGTGAGGCCTACGTCTCATTTATCAAATAATTGTCATTTCTCTCATTTTCAAATCCAATCTCATGTCCTCACATTTCGTACCTCAAATTATTTTCATACCCCATTTTGCTTCAAATCATTTTCAAAATATTTTTCTCGATCAAACTTCGAAAGAAGGAGGTTCTTGGAGTCTAGCATTCCTTGAATTTTCGAGTGAATAATTCTCGAGGCACGCCCTTTGAGTTATTATTCATTCAATCTTTCGACTTTTTCAAACATCTTTTTCGATTCACACCTCGAAAGAAGGAGGTTCTTGGAGTCTAGCATTCCTTGAATCTTCGAGTGAATAATTCTCAAGGCACGCCCTTTGGGTTGTTATTCACTCAACCTTTCGACTTTTTTCAAACTCAATCATTCTCAATATTCTCCTGAATCGATTGCTCGTCCGCATTCACAACCCATTTCATTCACAATTCCTCGTGGTCTCGATATTAGGAGCACCCTCAGGGACTAATATCGCTTCTCACAATCCTAACACTTGACACGTCGTCAAGTCGGTTCCATCTTCAATCAAATCTTCGACACGTCGTTGAGCCGTTTTCAAACCAACTTCCTTTGGCTTCGCATGCCATTTTTTCGATTCGATCTTTTTGCAAACGTTTTTTTAAACTTACGAAAGAGGGATATTCTTAGAATCCAGCATTCTTTGAATATTCGAATGAGTAACTCTTGGGCTCGCCCCCGAGTTGTTATTAGTTCATTCTTTCGATTTCAAAACATCCAACTCTTTATCTTCAATTTATTCAGTCAATTCCCGAAAGAACTGAGTTCTTGGAGTCTCGCATTCCTTGAATTCTTGAGTGACAAGCTCCTGAGGCGTGCTCTTGGGTTGCTTGTCAGTCACTCTTTCGTCTCTTTTCTCAAACTTTAACCCTTTTCAAACCTCATCTTTTCGTGGTTGTTACCACGAACTACGGACGCTCTGATTCTTTATTCATTCTTGAATACAAGATACGTAGGCACAAGATTGCGATGATCTTGGCGAGCACACTTCTATCCATCTTCCGTTTTCCCCCCATCCTTTCCCGTAGTCGAACTACGACGCTCTGATTTCTTATTCTCGTCCGAATGAGCATACGTAGGCACAAGGGCCCCAATCCTTGGCGAGCACCCTATTCTCTAACCACCCATCTCTCCTTTGCGTCTTTAACCTTTTACCCTACCAATTCTACCTTTAACAACAAGAAGAAAACCAGTAAACCTAAACAACACTCCCCACAATTACCTTAAGAGGTTCCCGTCGAGTACGACGGACGTGAGGGGTGCTAATACCTTCCCCTCACGTAACCGACTCCCGAACCCGGAACTTGGTTGCGACAGCCTTGTTCCTATCCTTTCGTTTTAGGAGGTTTTCTCGATATTTTCCTCTCCCGTTTATTCGGGAAAAATAAAGTTCGGTGGCGACTCTGTCGAACCGCATTTTCCGCGCCCTTTCGCGCGAGGGTCGTATTTTCGAATGTGATTTTTCGAGGTGCGACAATACCCAGCTATAGTGTGAGAATCAGATACCTCAGAGGGAGGATTTTCACCAGCATCAAGTACCAAAATAAAGTATTTGCCCCATACAGCAGAATTTAAAGTTACTTTTGTTGAGCCAATTTGAGAGTGAAATACTTGACCCCGGAACTTGTCATGGATACATGTATAGAATACACGTACCAAATCTTCACTGTACTTTGAATCGCATTCTAAGAAGTTGATAATTCCTTGAAACTCTAGCAGAGATATGATTTCGGTGAGATGCATGCGCTCCACCTTGAGTCGGTAGAACGCATGTTGCTTCACGACCCCTCTTTTACCAATATCCTTGTTGAAACTGTCGACAAGAGATGGTGTAACCAAAGATACAGCTGTGACTGGAATAGAGGCAGATGATGATGCCCTTGATCTCTTACCGGTAACTCTGCGAGATGATGATGCCATGGATAGAGTGTTGGAGGTTTGGTGATTGTAGAGAGTAAGAGTTTGTAGAAGATTGTTGAAGTGATTTGAGATGGTGATGTTTGCTCTATTTAAGGATGGAGTTTAGGGTTATTGGGAAGAGGAGATAACAAGAATCATTAGGCATTAGGTAGATGCAATTTTCAATGACTCTAGATATATGCACAATCAAATGAGAAGACAATTTAAAAGCACAAGAAGTTTGAACGATTTTGAAAAAATCTGAGTTTTCACGCGAGCCATCGACCATACCCTCTGTATGCGTCGACGCATACTGTTGGAATTTTGATAAATGTAAAAGTAATAAGTGTGCATCGACCGTTGTCCTGTTATGGTCAACTCATACAGGCAAAAAGTGCAGATTTTCAAAATTATGCATATATGAGCAGATATTTCATGCATAAATACAATGCCACACAACAATAAGCAAACAAACATATATAATACATAGAAAATGTCATATTGAGAATATTTGTCATAAGATACAACTTTTAACACAAGACATTTAAGAGAGAGAGAGAGAGAGAGAGAGAGAGAGAGAGAGAGAGAGAAAGAAGAGGAACAACATCACCTCAAAACAAAGGATAGCTTGCTGACTTATACAATTGTACTTATAACAACCTTAAACTGTTAGATGTACGAGAATATAATCATAAATGAATAAACAGATGAACAAGTAACATTATGATACGCGATCCGAAATATCGAGAATACCAAGTTGTCGTTGGATATGAAAGAAAGGTTCAGTGGCTAGCGGCTTTGTGAAGATGTCCGCTAGTTGATTTTTAGTATCCACATGCTCAAAATTAACATCCCCTTTCTCTACATGATCCCTAAGAAAATAGTGTCGAATTTCGATATGTTTGGTGCGTGAATGCAATACCGGATTTTTGGTAAGATTAATGGCACTTGTGTTGTCACAAAAAATAGGAATATGTTCAAGTTTGAGGTTAAAATCCAACAATTGTTGCTTAAGCCACAAGACATGAGCGCAGCAACTGCCGACGACAACATATTCCGCTTCAGCGGTTGACAAAGCAACTTAAACTTATTTCTTGCTATGCCAACTTACCAAAGAATTTGAAAATAGGTGACAAGTACCACTAGTACTTTTCCTATCCGATTTGCACCCGGCAAAATCGGAGTCGATGAAGCCTACCAATGAGCAATCATTTCCTTTGGAATACCATAGCCCATACTTCGGAGTACCAGAAAGGTAACGAAGGATGCACTTAACAGCTTTCAAATGGGATTCCTTAAGAGCCGATTGATATCAAGCACACATGCACACGCTAAACATAATGTCTGGTCTAGATGCGGTAAGATAAAGAAGTGAACCGATCATACCTTGATACCGTTTTACCTCTACATCCTTACCATTTTCATCTTTATTCAAGTTTGCGCATGTAGGCATAGGTGTGTCTATGGCTTTGGAGTTTGCCATGTCAAATCTCTTGAGAAGTTCCAAACAGTACTTAGTTTGACTCACGAATGTTCCATCCTCAAGCTGTTTAATTTGCAATTCGAGAAAGTATGTGAGCTCCCCCATCATACTCATCTCGAATTCACCCTTTACCAAGTATTGCACCGCGATTATTGTCACCATAGGTTACATATCCTTTCTTCTTTGCCACGAAGTCGATAAAGAGGGATATGTCTCCTGACATGTGTGTTGAGCATCCACTATCAAGAATCCATCTTCCCTCGGTGGTCTCGACACATTGTACCTATGAAAAACAGTCAACAAGAGGAGGTACCCAATGGCTTATTGGGTCCTAAATTGTGAGTAACAAAATAGTCGCATTTGGGCAACCATTGATAAACGCCTTTAGGAACTAGAAATCTCCTAAGCCGGTACTTAGCAATGGAATGGCCTTTCTTGAAATAATATAGACAAGAAAAAGTAACTTTTGAATTGCCTTTGCTATCTTAATCCCTTATAACATATTGGTATTTTTGATATGGATTCACCATACTTTTTCTAAAATCGACTTTATCGATAGCAAAAGTAATTTTGGGCTCAAGAGCCTTCTTAAGTTTGGCCTTTAGAGTTTTAATTTCATTTTTCCAAACATAACATGCATCACACCCATAGTTAATTATTCTACTTCTAAGGACTTCGCAACCTGATTTAGTACTTTCCACTATGGAAGTCTTAAGTGCCTCGAGTTTTCTTTCGGACTCGTGAATCTTTTGTTCTAAGTGAATAAAGATTTGTTTATTCGAGGCAAGCCTTTTAAAGGCTTCTTTAGCTTCATAATGCAAAGTATTAAATGCAGCTTGTAATTCAAAATGAGACATACTACAGGAGTTTTCATATTTAGAGTGACGCACCTATTTCTTCTTTTTCTTTTGATGAGCGAAAAGACACAAGTTCACGGATTCGTCTTCATCACTTGAGCTTTCATCTTCGGAGGAGTCACTATCGCTTTCCCAAGCTATATATGCTCTTCTCGGCTTTGAAGGCTTCTTATATGATTTATTAGATTCCTTTTCTTTGCCCTTTTTGTTCAAAGGATAATCTGGTTTATAATGACCGGTCTTTCCACATTTGTAGCACGATCCTCTAGTTTTATTCCCTTTTGTGTCCTCATTTCTAGAGTTCCTAGATTGCTTTCGGAAGTTGATAAGGTTCTTTTTGGAATGTTGGATGCCATTCTTTCTCATGTACCGATTGTAGCGCTTTACGATTAGCCCCATATCCTCACTCTTGTCATCTTCTTCATCGTAACTTGATGAATAATTACTTTGCTCCTTAGATTTAGACTTTGAGGAGGAAGTCTTAAGAGCAATAGATTTCTTTTCAACTATCTTTGTGTTGTCCTTCTTTTCTTTCTTTTCATGTTGGTCTAGACTTAGGAGCATTTGTTCGTGCTCTTGCAGCTTTCCAAATAATGTTGTTAGGTCCAAAATAGTGAGATTGTTCGCTTCCTTGATGGCGGTCACCTTCGGCTGTCATTCCCTGTTAAGACATCTCAAAATTTTGTTAGTAGCAACATCATTGGCCACTGGCCTACCTAGTGAATGAAATTTATTGATGAGATGAGTAAATCTCTTTTGCATGTCCGCACTGGTTTCCCCTTGCTCCGTGTAAAAGAGATCAAACTATTGTGTTAATGTGTTGATTCTAGCTAGCTTAACATCATTAGTCCCCTCATGGGCGACTTGTAATGAGTCCCACATAGCTTTTGCCGTAAGACAATGAGAAACACGATAATATTCATCAACTCCTAATGAAGAGATCAAAATATTCTTGGCTTTCCAATCATAGTTATACTTCTTTTCATCATCATCTGTCCATTGTGCTTCCGGCTTAGGCACAATCTCATTATTTTCATTGGTCATGGTTATTTCCATTGGACCATTGATAATAACATTCCATACTTTTCTATCTATGGAATCTATATGCACCCGCATACAGTCCTTCTAATAACTATAATTTTCTCCATTAAAAACAAGAGCTCTATTGTAATCCCCTTTAGGTTCGTTTGCCATTTTCTATCAAAGTTATACTTGAAGCACGGAGTGAACCGGTGCTCCTGATACCACTTGTTAGACGATGGCTTGGATCTAGAAGGGGGGGGGGGTTGAATAGATCCCAATTAAAAATTCAGTTGATACCACTTGTTAGACGATGGCTTGGATCTAGAAGGGGGGGGGGGGGGTTGAATAGATCCCAATTAAAAATTCAGTTGGTGCTTACCAATTAAAAATTGGATTTAAAAATATTTATTTTTGCGGAAGCGGCCGTGGAAAAATTACAGTATAAAACGAACTGTTATTAGAAGACCGGATATACGTCTAGCCTTATGGAAGTGATAATGAGCAAAAAATAGATTCAACACACTAGTCACACTAATCAATTGATTTTACCACTAATAAGTAGGACTAGTTCCAATGCTCCATAATCACCACACACTATGCAAATAATCCAAGTGAAATTTGGTTTAGGCAATTTATCAAACACTTGGTGTGCGAGACACTCCAAGTGAATTTTGGCTTGAGTAAGTAATTCCAAATTCCTTGTACAATCTATTATTGTACTATAATTTTGATGGAATTGCTTAAACTAAAATTACTCAAATTCTAACTCCAAAATGAAAGTGCTGAAAAATAAAAGAGACAAAGATTTGTTGAGGCAGTTCCCCCGCCGTCCTCGCTTCGGGGTACGTCTGCCCTCAATTCTAAATCTAGAATTGAGATCAATATAATAGATATCACCTGTAGAGTTGAAGTGTTTATACAAGGGTAGATAAGCAAAATATACAAACAAGTTCTCTTGATGTTGATGATGCTTTTCTCTCCTTGTTCCTTGATTCGAGTCGAATCAAGTTCTTCGATCGTTGTGAATAGACCTCCGATTCCAGCCCCTTTGTTGAACAACCTTCCGTTATTCAAACCCTCGGCCCACCTGATCTCAATCACCACAAATCAAACCCGAAACTCTCTTGCACACTTCACTGATTCCCGCTACTAGACTGATGAAACCTTCTGCTTCTCAATCACCTTCGCTCAGCTGAAGTTGGTAAAGACGATCCGTACCAAAAACCCCCAAATTCTTCGAATCTTGGAGGGTAAAACCTTAAAGGTTTTATTCAAGAAAAACCTGCTACAAACTCCACCCGAACCGGAATCCCAATCAACGGCTTCAGACCTTATCACCTTGAACGACACACAAACCGCGACAAGAATTGTTATGTGAAATTGTTGTGTTGTGAATTGTTGAGGATGAAGATGAAGATATTTGGTAGCACCTGTTTCACTTTTCTTGTTTCTTGCACAATTGACTCAAAAATCTCAATTGTTGTTGTTAAAAAAGAACAAACCTTCCATATATAGTAACCAACCAACCAACACACTTAACAACTTTTCAACCAGAGTAGAAAGACTTCACTAACTGAACAAACACGTGAATGGTCGACCATAGCAGGACTATGCATCGACGCATAGCCTGCAGTTTTAAGCAATCTGAAAGGTGTTGACTATAGGCGTCGATTATAGGTCGGCGTGCACCGACCAATGAGGAATTGCACTGCTTCATGCGCTGATCCTGTGGTTGACCATAGGTCAACATGCACCGACCAGTGGGAGTTTGTACTGCTTTATGCGCCGACCTGTGGTCGACTCAAAGCCTGCAAATTTGTAAAAATGCATATATTTATGATTTTAACACATTTAAACATAACCAATTATCTTCCACATATATTGAATTGAATATGCCAAGTAAGAAGGATATAAGAAGGATATGAGAGATGAAATATTGCAATTGTCTTGTATATGTAGAGCCGATAAGACCGATTCATCCATGGTTGCGTTTTGTCATCATCGAAACTCAATACCATATGTTACATGAGGGTTTGTCGTCACACTCATGAATTGCAAAAGTGTCCTAGTGACATATGAGCAAAAGATGCTTAGAGTTTGAGTTATGAAGCTTCAAAGTTTGAGATAATTTCAAAACACAGAAAATTTTCAAGACAACTTTGTTACTCCAATTGTCAGTCAACTTCAAGGCTAGTTTTCACCATGATCCCTTGAGATTCAAGAAATTCGCATAACATGAAAGTTGTAGGGCATGTTTAGGGCTTTCCAAAAAGTACAAGAACTATTTCATAGCATTTGTGATCTAGGATTTTAAAAGAAAAGAAGTTGAGATCCAAGAACTTGAAATTCAAGATTTCAACTTGACATGACATGATGCAAAACCAATACTTTGTTGCAAATCTTGATGTTTTGAGTTGTCTAAACACAAGATCTATTTTGATCAGAGTATTACACAAAATTGCAAGATATTACACAAGGTTTTAAGGTATAAACCAAGAGGTTATTCCATTTATGGCATAAAGGGAACACTTCCATTTTGGTAAAGCATGGCCTTTCCACCAATTCAGCATAGAGCCACTCCCCCAGCCTCCCAAGTACAAGTCCATCTATAAAAGCATGCTCAAAGTTCAACCACCTTGTACTTGCTTCCTTGAACCACACAAAAACCATCACCACAAGCTCTTTGGAATCCAAATGAATAGTTGGCAAAAAGTTGGATTCTAACCACACTTCAAACTCTTCACTCTCTCTATAAATACCAAGTCAATCTTCAGCGCAAACAACAAGAAAAAACATCAGAAACAACATCAAAACACTTGTGTATTTGTGTAGCAAAGCGTTCTTGTAAAACACCCTGGTTTTGCAAAACCTCTGGTTAGAATAATTTCCTTCGTGCATTCTGTAAACCAATACCACAAACCTTCTCTAAACACCTCATAGACCTAGTTCCAACCATCAAACAGGTTCTGAAACACCTCAAACCTCATATACCATTTCCATCCTTCATTTTGCAAGACACTATGACTTTTGTTCTTAAAGCTGCTTCCAATCCATTTGAACATTCAAGTCATCTCTCTAAGGATTAACAAAGCCAAGGAGGTTGTCATTTCCTTTCTGTAAGAGCATTTGAAGAAGCCTTGGACTGTCTCCAAGAGGTAAACTTCTTTCTTCTTAAACTTCATGATTCACGTACCATTAATGATTCATTTTCGAAGCAAACATGTAGATATCATCATGTGCTAGATGTTTCAACTACTGTTTGTTTTGTATGAGTTTCACATGTAATGTTTTGACATGTGATATTTTTGTTGTGACATTGTTGTTGGCTTCACTGTGTGTTATGCTGTTACAGTTAGGTTAAACAAGTATCATATTTTGATTCTCCTTGAAAAATGCTTCAACTTTGGTTTTAATTTTATTTAATTTGGTTGAGATTTGAGAGAGTTAGAGGAAGAAGAAAATCTGGCCATGGATGATGTTCTAGGGCACGAGCGAGAGAGAGAAAGTTGAGGAAGACGGAGCTGAGGTGGAGATGACTGGGCATGACATGGCCCTGAGTTGGCCGTGTTAATGTGTCTCTACTTTAAAACAATTTTGAAGCATATACATATTGAATGAGGGCGTATCACCGCTAGTCAAGGAGGAAAGTTTGTGAGCGAAGGTTCTGGAGTTCGATCTCCCCCCAGACCTTTTGATCTTTTTCCTTCTGATTAATATTGATTTTCTTATTTTATTACGTGTTTGCATTCAATATTTACAATACGCGCGCAGGCCAGATGGTTAAAATTTTGGGTAGTAACCCTAGTAGCGTGGGTTCAAACCCCTTGGAGTGCATTTTCTTATTTTTAATACCTATTTTTTATGTTTTTCTTTACAAATTAATTTAATCATAACTCCTTTGATTTTTATCATTTTGGTCCCATTCTTTTCTTTAAATATTCATAAGAATGTTTATTTTCTATCCATGTCAAGAAAACTACAAAAAGAATTATTTTTCTTGCCCTTGTGCATGTTCAAATTTTGTGACTTTTTAGGGTTTCTTATGCTTTCCTTTGATCTTTGTGATTGATTCCTTTAATTATCTTTGCTTGTATACACCCATTATACTTTGTATGAACCTTATTTTATGTGTGAATTTGCATACCCTTGTTGTTACATGATGGTTATTACCTATTTCAAGTTCATTTTCACATATGAATGCATGTTTGAATATCTTAAAACCTTGGTTGTTACCTTACCTTGAGTGTTCTTATACACTTGTTTGTTTTAAAACGTGTTCAAGCATGCATGAACCTTCCTTGAGATGTTTCTCATAATTGTTTACAAATCCATGATTGAATCCCTTTTGCATGTTTGGTTGTTACCTACTTGTCTAACATGATTCACCATAAATCACATGATTGTTGACACACATGTCCCACACATGTTCAAGTTATTTTGGTTGTTACCTCTATTTGGTTTATATCCATGATAAGTAATGTTTTGACTTATACATGATCCTCTATGTGTTCCATGTTTAAATATTGTTATGATTTATGAATGTTAGTCTTGAACTTTGAACTTTGTTATAAGTAATATTTTGACTTATACATGATTCTCTTGATTTGTATCTATGCTTAAATATTGTTATGATTTATGCATGTTGATCTTTGAACCTTTGTTATAAGTAATGTTTTGATTTATGTATGATTCACTTATCACTTATGATGTTTGGTCTTGTAAGAACCTTATTTGATACCCTTTTAGATGTTGTAACATCTATGTTTACCTTTAGTTGTAACCATTTAGTTTGATTCTTCAATGGATATACTTGTTTGTAACCTTGTTATTTATTTTGCTTGATGTTGTCACATGCTTGCATTTACTTTCTTGGTTGTTACCATGATATTATATCTTCATCATGTTTGAATGAATGTATATGTATGCTTGAGCTTTGATAATTTCCCCAAGTGATGTAGCTTGTTAGCTATCATCCTCAAGGTTTTCCCCATATCCCTAAGTCCAAAGAAAAGTCTCTCTATTGACTCAATGTCATAAATAGCTCATCATTCTTTTAGTCTCCCTTTGACCTTGTTAGAGTCATTAGGACTTTTAAATAATCTTATCGTTTTGACTTTGTCAAGTCAATTTTAGCACACCTTGTCAAGAATCCTACAACTTAGAACATAGACCTAGAGTTTGTTAACTCTATGTGTGTACCATTGTTACGGGTACTCACATTTCCCCTTCCGAGTTTTGCTAAAATCAAATCCCCAGTTAGTCTTTTAACATAGACTTAGAGAGTTTGTTAACTCTACATAAGTATCATTGTTATGGATGCTTATTCCCCTTGAACCTTGATCATAGTCAAGAGTTCTCTCCCTAGTTAGGAGAATTACGATTGCTCTGATTCCATCCTTGTTAGGATACGTAGGCACGATATGTGACGTCTTGGCGAACATACTTAGTGTACAAATCCACAGGTCCTTACCTTAGCATATGATCATTAGCAAACAAACATTGACAATAACACAACTACCAAATAAAAACTCCAGTAGAGAACTACAGATACTTAGGGTGCTAATACCTTCCCTTAGTATAACCAACCCCGAACTCCCCGATCTCTTAGCTTCGTTGTTACGTAGCACACTTAGGGTTTTTTCAATCTTTACCCTTTCCTTTGGATAAATCAAAGTTCGGAAATATTTAAAGATTTACGATTCAAGTTAATTAATAGCTTGATATCCGATTCTCACCGCACCACTCCGTGATTTGGGATACATGAGACAATATTATCCTTATATTCTATGGAAGGAACAAGGTGTACCCTTACATGAGAGCTTCGAAGAAAACTAACCCTGACCTTAATTTGATAGCTCTTCAAAGCGCCATTTCCTAACAAACTTAGAAAGATTCGTGTATAACTTGATCTTATCCAAAAAGATGTTGTCAAATTTAGTTGCTAGCAGTCTTGAGTCATGGACCGTCGAAAGAACGAACAAAACCATATTTATTACCGCAAACATCCCTTTTAGAAGGGATTACTACCTCATCATCACCCCATAATTTTGAAAAATCTCGTACTTATCCCTAGCATCAAAACTGTCAGGAAAAGAAGTGAAAAAGAAAGTGATTATAAAGGACACTCTATTGAAGGACCTCTATCAAATGAAAAAGTTAGATAGAACCTCCCTTTTCTCCTGCAATTATCACGGCGAGTCTTCCGTAGAGAAGACCTCTTCCTCTCTAAACATTGCCACCATTGATCCGGAACCACCAAAGGAGAAGACCTCTAAACTGCTCGCATGAAGTATTGTCCTATACCATATTTCTGCCTAGTCCACAATTATGAATAGGAGCTATACCTCTCACTTGTATACATGGTGTAACTCTATTGAAGTTACTTACAAGAATACAACAACCATAACTCTAATCTTAACTAAATAATTCTTATTTGTAATATTTATCAACAAAAAGAAACACTAACACTCGTAATTCAAGATATATGACTCATCTCATTAAAAGAAAACCTTTAATATGGGTTCACAGTTGAACAATCACGTATCACATTATTTTTTATCATTTAAGCTCTCGAAAAAAAACACATCACATAATCGTTTTACAATAAAGTGTAAAGTAAACTACTGGAGTAATATAATTCAAAAGTTTATCAAATATAACCGTAGTTAAAAAGAATCAACACAGTTGTCAACTTATCATTGTCAATGGTGATTGTTAGGGTAGAAAAACTAAATGGCTTAATTGCATCTTTGGTCCCTCTATTTTGTGTTTTTTTTAGTTTTAGTCCCCCATTTTAAAAACCACGATTTTGGTCCATTTTTTAGGTTTCAAGATTAATATTAGTCCCCTTGTTATTTTAAGTCATGTTTTTAATGAGGTGGCATGTTGAATGCTGATGTGGCAATTCCATGTCAGTTAAAATGGTCTTTTTAAAATTAATATAATTTCCATGTCATTAACTTAAATATTATTTCATTTTCACAAATTTAATAAAATAAAACTTAAATAAAAAACCCAGCTTTTCATCTTCAACCCATTTTAACAAACCCATTTCTTCAACCATTCATCAACCCCTATTTTTTCACGAAGAACACCACACGCTCTATCAATTTCTTACTTGCAACAATCATTTTCCCTTAATAACTCCCTTCTTCCATCCCAAAAGTACATTACATACAACACAATTGTTACACAGAAATAGCTACAAAATGTTGAAACCGTCGCAATAACCAGTTATCTAATCTTCAACTTCAGGTACCCTTCACCTACGTCTCCATCTTCCCACGCTTCTTCGAGCTTCACTTTTCTCAGTATAACATTTATCTCTTAATACGCATTTCTATAATTCTCATCAATTGCTAAGAGAAAATAGAACAACAAGAAGAAGAGATTTTGATTTGACCCATGTGAGCCCAGAACGTTAAGCTTCAGATCTGAACCCAAAGACAAAAACTTCCGTGTCTCAAAACTCAAACGCTCAAAAGGGGTATCTCATAATTCATTAGAATTTTCAAAAATCGAATTAACACGATGGGTGGGGGAAATGTCAAATAGCTTATCAGTAAGTACACATATCATTAATGCTCATGCTATAAGCGCTTAATTAATCTGATTACCCAACAAAACATAAATTTTGAGTAATAATCAAAAGGAAGACACTTCACTCCTGTAAAAGAAGAACCGGATGGACTACCATTAGGAAGCAGTGCTAGTCTCACAACACTAGCAACACCTTCTTCAACCGATAACAAACCAGTATTGGCAGTTATATCGGTTACGACATAACCAGGACAAACACTATTGATGCTTATTGTAGGAAACTTCTTGGAGAGAACTCTTGTATAAGCATTCATAGCAGCTTTAGAAATGATGTAGGCACCCAAAGTATTAGGCCAGCCATTGTCTTCATCTAATGAACCTTCTTTGAAATCTTTCAGAAATTTCTTCAATACTTTATCCACTTTCTCTTCTAATAGATTATCATCATCACTGAATATACTCTTTGCGCATCCGTTTGGCATACTCTAGAATTGACATGAATAAAGATAAGAATAAGATCTTGTGAAAATCATGTGACGACGGTAAAGGAATTGTGTACTACCTCTAACTGTCCCAAAGTGGATGATACATTAACAGTTCTCGGTGAATCAGATAACTGAAGAAGAGGAAGAAGTGATCCCGTGGTTGATGATAGAGAGATTAAATAACTCTTTGTTATTGATTATAGTTCCAATAATCCCTGCGTTGATATAAGAATTGTTTATTTTTGGATGTTATCAGATTATCAAGTTTTCCAAATTGGGATTTGACAAAATGTGCAAGAGAGGCTACACTAGCTGTAAGCACCACTTTGATCACAGCTGAAGCTAACTGCCTAACTATTTCTAACCCAATTCCTTTGTTTGAGCCTGTCACTACTGCATACCTAACAAACTCAACCAAAAACTATAAGGATCAAAACTTGAAGAAGAAGAAGAAAAAAAGTGAAAATGTAA
Source organism: Lathyrus sativus (assembly GCA_963859935.3). Classification (NCBI taxonomy): domain Eukaryota; kingdom Viridiplantae; phylum Streptophyta; class Magnoliopsida; order Fabales; family Fabaceae; genus Lathyrus; species Lathyrus sativus. The sequence continues at coordinate 701,450,265 of OZ012735.1, read as the reverse complement.
AAGGATGATGAAGAATATAACAATTATTTAATGCTATGAGAAATTATGATTCTAATCATAGTTTTAAATTTCTGTTGCATCTATAATTTTGGTCGCATATAAAGATTTTAGGGGTCTCGACAGCAGCATTGCAACTGCTTCAGCCACACTTATTCACATTTTGCTACAATATCAAAGTTCATAGTGTAACTAATAACAGAAATCACCGCTCCAAGAGTTCTGTTAAAACACATTATGGTAGTTTAAACCGTTTCAAACACAAATCGCCGCTCCAAGAGTTCTGTTAAAACACCCTTCATCTTTATAAGTGGCCTGTCTTGACAATTCACGAACTTCTCTTGCATTAGAAGCAATACATAAAGGGCTCGTACATGCTCAAAATTGGCTTAGAATTTATGTGTCATGTGGCATACTGTTAGCTCGCCAATTCGACGACCCATGTTTGGAGGCTATTTTTAGCTTGTTAAAGGACCTACAAGTCTTCCAAGGACTTAGAAAAATTGAAGTCTTGAAATTAGACATTTCGACTTAAGCATCGAAATGGTATCTTCGACCGAGATTTAGAAGTGGGGACGAATTGAGTTTTGAAATTCGAATATTGGAGGGAGTAGTTATATTTTCTTATGACTAAGAAGGACAAGTGGCGCTCATCGGACAAAGGACTGCATGCGGTCTGACACTTGTCAGGAATAGATGGCCTAAGGAGGTTATTAGCAGTTACTATTATTATTATTATAAATAGGAGTCTTAGACATAAACTAAGTGTGTTGTAATTACTGTTGTACAAGTCACTCTTAAAATTACTCCAAGTATCCGAGTGTAGAGAAAGAGAGTATTATAGAGAATGTACGTGATGTAAACACATCATCCTTTATCTTTTCAATGAAGTTACTTTGTTTTCTTTACTTTTGTCAAGTACTTTTACTTATTTATTTTGTCTTTCCTTTTGTTCACCATTACTACTTCGACTAAGTCTTTCTCTCCCAAAAAACCTTTATCTCTTTTCCCTCTTGTATTTCTTCCTCTTTCCTTCTTTTAAACGTAGTGGATAGTCCTGCCCCTTTTAAATTACTTCTTCTTGAAACACATTTTTTAGATAGGTTCAAATAGAAATACCCTTTAGCACATGTCCTAGGATTTCGTATGGTCAATCCTGTAAGTTAGTCAATTTGACACCAAATTGATAGACCAGAGGTTGTTTACCAAAAAACACGGTAAACACATACTGGCACACCTGGTGGGACAGTGCTAAACAAAGAAAGTTTTGAGATCATAAAACTCCAGAAATATAAGCCTTATCAACTTGTCTTCAAAATACATTGTATGTTACTAAGAAGTGGCAGAATAACCACTGCGAACGAAGAAAGTTTAGTAAGACGTAACACTAGGAATATGGAGACGGAACCCGTTCAGCCAAATGGCCAACAAAATGGCTCTAGTGAAGAAACAAGAAACGACGGAGCGTCGTCTTCAATACCATCGACGGGAGAGCAAATAGGGCTCCCGGTAAGGCCTGTACCAACACCTTCGATACTAGGGTATGGGTCGACTAAAATAAGACCCTATACTCAACCAGTATTGGAATATATCGGGCCCCAAGTTTCCAATCCCTAGACACCATTAGGAGGAAGCCCCCAGCCCAGACAAAATCCTCTTCCTCGATTGGTACAGATGCCCAGAAATCCAACATATGGAATGCCTACAACTGTGATGCAGGGGCTTCAAAATGCTCCCCCCATCTTTTCAGATAACCCTGTGACTTCTTCGCTGCAAGGATCAGGATCTGGTGTGAATATTGGTCGAAGTTTCCAGGGCCAGAGTCTGGGATATTCGACGCAAGGCCCCAACTTGACCAATACCTCAGTCGCAGGCTTAAGGCAACAGATGGATGAGAGCAACATGCAAATGGTTCAGACTTTGTCCCAGACTATGGGCGAAATCTTCCAACCATTAATCCATAACACAACCCAAACCAACCAACAATTAACGCTGCAGTTGACACGGTTGGCTGAGTTTATGGGAGTACCCCCTGTACCCAGAAATCAAAACCCAATAGCGAACGTCCCTCGACAGGACGTAATAATCGCAAGGGAAATACACTTAGAAAACCAGGCTAGAGTCAAACCTCCTGTAGTTGAGCCAGTAAGAGAAAATCAAATGAACCAGGTCCATGTTCTAGACGAAGGAAACCAAGGAGTGGTCGTGATAAACCGAAACCAGGATGTGGATCACGTGGTCCAAGAAGTTCAACGCAATAATATAGCCATTGACAACAATCTAGCGGCCATGGTCGAAAGATTATGGCTCGAAATGGAGTAAACACTGGTTTTACTCAACCAAACTTTACATCCCCGATAGTAGATTACATCCTTCAAACAGAGTTACCTCCTAGGACGAAAGTACCAAAATTTACGAAATTCTCAGGGGATACGAAGGAATCTACTATCGAACATGTGGCTCGTTATGTGATAGAAGCCAGGGAAATAGCGAATGATGAGAGCCTTAGGATAAAATACTTTCCAAGCTCCCTCACAAAAAACGCTTTCACTTGGTTCACGACGCTAGCACCTAACACCATATGTAGTTGGGCCCAACTTGAACGCTTGTTTCATGAGCAGTTTTACATGGGCCAGACCAAAATTAGCTTGAAAGAACTAGCCAGCGTAAAACGTAAGTTTTCGGAGCCAATCGAAGAGTACCTCAATAGGTTTCGATTACTCAAAGCCAGGTGTTTCACGCAAGTGCCGTAACACGAACTGGTCGAAATGGCCGCTGGAGGCCTTGATTATTCCATTCGAAAGAAGTTAGATACCCAATACTTAAGAGATATGGCTCAATTGGACGACAGAGTTCGACAACTCGAACGTTTGAAAGACGAGAAAACTAGATTTAACAAGAGTAAGAAGGTGGCCTTTGTCGAAATTGATGACAATATCGAAAGGGCCTGCGAGGATTCTTTGAATCTCGACGAAAATGAAGTAGACCTCGCCGAACTTAAACAAGGCCCCCCTTATTCTTGTAAAGTATTAGCACCCCCACAGGGGAAGAGTTTCGTCGAATCAGAAAGGAATGATAGATTCCCAAAGAAAACATATACCTTCGACATCACCAAATGTGATGAAATTTTCGATTTGTTGGTAAAAGATGGGCAAATGATAGTGCCACCTGGCGCTAAATTGCCATCGCTAGAGCAAAGAAAAAAGAGAGGTTTTTGTAAGTACCATAACTTTCTGGGTCATAAAACGTCTTAATGTTTTCTTTTCAGGGATCTTGTTCAGAATGCAATCCAGGAGGGACGATTGAAGTTTGGGGAGAAATCCACCAGCCAAATGAAGGTCGACACGGACCCCCTACAAGTGACGGATGCTCACTACACAGAGCCTTTAGAAGCCAACATGATCGAGGTCACTAAAGGCCGCAACTTCTCAGAAAGCATGATAGAAGTTACTGATGACTTCGTCAAGAATGCTGTGATGACAAAGGTCATAATGGGCTTTGATCGAGGCAGTGAAGGGGAGATGGATACTACCAACATCGATGGGGTAGCAGACAATACAAAATGGGAGATGGTGACCAAGGAGATGGTTGATAACTTCGTCGAAATGGACCAGGCTACTGAAGGTTTGGGTCTAAGCTTAAAGGGTTTGAATTTGGTCGAGGAGGTTGAGATCAACATGATGGAAGTCACCCAACAAGAAGGTGAGGGGGACAGTGAGTCGAACAACCAAGAAGAAATCACCAAGGAGGCATACCCGAAGCAAGAGGAAACAATTGTGGATTTTCTTCACAAATGCCAGGGAAAGGGTTCTAGCGTGATGTTATGCCCACGATGCAGCGCAATCTTCGACAAAAAGGCTGCCCAGAGACTTGAGGGAACACGAAGGCTCAAGCAAAATGGGAAAATACCTGAATTCGATAAACGAAGCAGTTTGCTGAAAAGGTCTGAACCCCACATCAGAGGCCCCAAAACAAGGCCTGCTAGTTTCAAACCCGTTGTTGGAAACACCGATGGTAGGTGGACGAAACCCAACGAGGATAGGCGACAAGGCGAACAAAAATGGAAGAATTTTGAAGTGAATAGGGGTTCCTCAGTTACCTATCGAAAAGAATTCCAGTCTTCAAAGATGACCCATGTATCCGAGAATTATAAAGGGAAAAACCCCATGTCTCGGTCGCAGTGGAGGCGGGAACAACGAAAAAGAAAAGCTCTTAGAGGAACGGCGTCGAAGGACAAGGCTGAATCTAGTAATAATCTCCTAACAAAAAATCAGAGAGAGCCGTCGAAGATGATCAGCAAAACCACACAACCGCCGGTGGGCAGGAAGTTGTTCTTTGACCAGGTTAGGAGTCAGAGGGAGATCACTGGGGTCGATGACGAGATGACGGACAACTTCGACTCAGATTCTGATGATTCGTTAAATTTGTTGGTGAACGTAGTGTCAGTGATGCCGAAAGAATATGACAGATTGTCTGTGGTCGAAAACTGCGACACTGACGCAGACTACGAAATGGCAGCACACAGACCCGTCTGCTATTATATGATGAAAAACGGTTGTGTCGAAGAGCAGAATGCTTTCTTCGAACGACCCACTGAGGAGATGAGGAACCATTTGAAGCCGTTTTATATTACGGCTAAAGTAGAAAATACCCCAGTTAACAAAATTATGGTGGACTGTGGCGCAACGGTGAATTTGATGCCACATCTTCTATTAAACAAAATCGGGAAATGCGATGCCGACACCAAGCCTCACAACATGGTCATGTCCAACTATGAAGGTAAGGTAGGCTTGACCAGGGGAGTAATCCAGGTAGATGTCACCGTTGGAACAGTAACGCGGCCAACAGTATTTATGGTTGTAGAAACTACAGCCAATTACAATTTGTTACTTGGACGTGAATGGATTCATGGCGTGGGGGCAGTGCCATCCTCGATGCATCAAAGGATTGCAATTTGGAGACCAGACGACATCGTAGAGAATATTGAAGCTGATCAAAGGTACTTTAGGGCGCCCATCAACTATATCGATCAAAGGCACTTCGACAAACACTTGGCTGGTATAGGCCCTTGTGGACCAGCGGACTTCGATTTCAAGCCAGACGACAAAGTATTTGGTTCGTTATACTTACATCCTGTAGACGGTTTCCGTTGGGACAGAGAGGTGTGTAACGCCCCCATTCTATACCCCAAAATAATCACATATCAAATCATATAGTCACGAATATAAGTATTTTATTTTTCATCAGAGTATATTTACATTAAGGTATAAAAGAAGTGCGTCACAATACCCACGAAACGGCCACATGAATATTAAGGTTTAAAAAGAATTAACTCAAAAGGGGTAAATCTCAACTAAAAATAAACGCATGATTCTTCGAAATTACATATTCATGTTTTCTCCTAAAGCGGAAGACTAAAACATATATATATTCACTTAAGACATGACAAAACGTAATTACATGTCATCTGGTTGTTCACAACTTCATTCACATACAAACAAAACATCAAAAGACATTCTACAAGCCTATCTACCCAAAGTTACATATCAGAGCGACCGACACGAGGGAAAAGAACTATACTCCAAAGGAAACCTCCAGCAGATCCTAATCTGCAATGCCTCGTAGGGCATTATAAAACAACAGAAGGGTGAGAAACATATCATAATAATCAAGGCATAACATCTATATATATATATATATATATATATATATATATATATATATATATATATATATATATATATATATATATATATATATATATATATATATATATATATATATATATATATATATATATATATATATATATATATATATATATATATATATATATATATAAATGTACAAGTACTAAAGGCCTATACCTCATACTTATTCATTACAATGCATAACCATAGATTCTCACCGCATCAAATACACATAGACATAATCGCTCACACTCAACCGCCTATTCATCGGTTAATATCTCTCACATTTATTTATTGTTAACGCATCTCATCAATTCCTGCACATAGGCATATTTACATATGACAATCGCAGTCATACCATGCGATTCATATTAGACTCATCACTACCCTCAATCCTTTTCCGGACTATGGGTACGTCGCTTATGCTCTACCGGGAACAACGTCTCGGCCATTCTACCCCGGTAACTACCTCACTAAGAACGGTGCATTGCCGTTCTACCCTAGTGAGTAGGATCTCTCTACATATACGTCGACCTCATTCTCATATTGACTAGACGCAATAAATATATATACATAAACATACCCTAATACCTTCTCAATGTAATATTTCCAATTCATCATATGGAGATGATGACGCACTCATAGAGACCGACACCTCGATCCTATGCTGCTACAACCACGGCACCGACTCATTCATCCGTCAGATTCTCTTAGAATTCACTCCTCTCGCACTTATGCGGTTACACTATAACTCATCAGATTTTCCTAGGAATCAAATATAACCATCGCATCAAGCGAGGTTCTGCAGATCCTACACGGGATCAATTATAACCATCGCATCAAGCGAGGTTCTGCAGATCCTACACGGGATCAAATATAACCATCGCATCAAGCGAGGTTCTGCAGATCCTACACGGGATCAAATATAACCATCGCATCAAGCGAGGTTCTGCAGATCCTACACGGGATCAAATATAACCATCGCATTAAGCGAGGTTCTGCAGATCCTACACGGGATCAAATATAACCATCGCATCAAGCGAGGTTCTGCAGATCCTACACGGGATCAAATATAACCATCGCATCAAGCGAGGTTCTGCAGATCCTACACGGGATCAAATATAACCATCGCATCAAGCGAGGTTCTGCAGATCCTACACGGGATCAAATATAACCATCGCATCAAGCGAGGTTCTGCAGATCCTACACGGGATCAAATATAACCATCGCATCAAGCGAGGTTCTGCAGATCCTACACGGGATCAAATATAACCATCGCATCAAGCGAGGTTCTGCAGATCCTACACAGGATCAAATATAACCATCGCATCAAGCGAGGTTCTGCAGATCCTACACGGGATCAAATATAACCATCGCATCAAGCGAGGTTCTGCAGATCCTACACGGGATCAAATATAACCATCGCATCAAGCAAGGTTCTGCATATCCTACACGGGATCAAATATATACTAACATCATACACCGCAGTGTATACTACACAACACGCTCAACATTCATGCCAAATCGTTATGCATTTTTAATCGAATTAGATGATGCACAAAATTGCCCAAACGGCTACAATGCATAACCTAGGATTCACGCCTATCGGCTACCCACAATGCATCACGAGCCATCACACCGTCTTCTAAATCAAGGAAGGGTCGATCGCAATCGGAACCCCAAGTCGTAACTACACCCAACAGCAGAGAAGACTCATTCTGCTACGTTTGCTACACGCTCGCCTAGCGAGCTGCTAGCGATCGTTCGCCACCTTCTCGCCTAGCGAACTGCTAGCGAGCAAGAACAGAAGCTACAGACTTCGTTCGCCACCTCGTTCGCTACAGCAAACCCCCAGCGAGCCATTCGCTACTCCATTCGCTGCCAGCGAAGGAGACCAAAACACCACTGTCCCAAGCCTGGGACCGTTCGCTACGCACTCGCCTAGCGAATACTCGCGACCTGCTCGCCTAGCGAGCTGCTAGCGAGCGTCTGCGAACTGAACTTTCTCCCACTGTTCAGAATCCAACACCCGATGAAATCTCCCGATAAATCCCAACTTGTTCCCAGTAGCCTTAGCCTAACATATATTGACTAATCTACGGTATGTAAACGTGATTCTAACCGATAAACATCAGTTCTACCGATTTAACTCATTTATGCCCTAAATGGAAAAATGAGGAAAACATTCCAACAACTAACACAATCCATACATAATCATAAACATTAATAAGATGATGATACTTCACACCCTTACCTGATTAATTACAAGCTTTGGTTGATCTTGATGATTTTAGAAGTTTCCTCTTCTTTTTCCTCTTTTTCTCTTCTCCTTCTTTCTTTCTCTTTTCTTTCCTCTCTTTCTTCTCCCCCCTTCTTTTTCCTTTCTATTTCTATTCTTTATATTTCTTTCCTTTCTATTTCCTCCAATACACCTATTATTCCAATCAATTTCCATAACCCATCCACTTAACCATTAATTGAGACTGTCCGAAATATTTTCCACTAAACTTCCAAAACTCTACAAATGATAAAATAACATAATATGTAGACTTAACATATTATCACACTATCCCCTAATTAAAATAATTCCAATAACTGAATTAATTAGTTAAACCGAAATTGGGCTGTTACAACTCTCCCCCACTTTAGGAATTTTCGTCCTCGAAAATGTCACCTGATTCCAATAACTCTAGATGCGACTCTCGCATCCTAATCCCCCAGATTACCTTCTCCAAAGGAATCCTTTTACATCGAAGTTGCTTCTCGTTCATCAACCCGAACCAACAATACCTTAAAAGTCAAATCATTTCTCCTGAATCAATGTACCTCCTCAGTTTAGACACATGAACATATCCTGCAATTCCCACAAGCGACAGCGGTTCGACAGTCTAACAAAACACAGTGGGTGTTTCCCGAGACCTCAAACTCGACCAACACCAGTTACTATCGTAACTCGCAAAACACATCTTTCCTTGGATCCTCTTGACTTTTTCAGTCGTCTCATGCACAAATCCCAGGTCCGAGTACAACGCTCTCGCCTGAATCATACCAATGCAAGGAGTCCTACACCCTCTGCCATACAAGGTTTCAGATTCACACCTGGCTCAATATTTCGACGATACAACATACAAGCTTTATCACCTCAGCGATATTCCTTACAACCAGTTCCAACCTAGAATGACTAATCCTCATCAATAGGAAAAGGGTCAATCCATTTATTCAACCCTGAATCTCTCAACTGAAATCATATTCCTCATTGTATCCTTATCTTCCAGAACCGTGAGCAAAAGCTTGGACTTTGCTAAGACAGCATCCTTTGTGGCAGCTCCACCCCTTAAAGCCATATGGTTTAACAAATCATTATGCGAAGGTTTAACTTCATAGTAACTAGAATCCTTATTCTTACTCAAGCTATCCCACACAGATTTTGCTGATGTTTCTGGATTCTTCTTCGCAAAATGCATGAAGTAAACAGTGATCAAAATAGTCCTTATGGTATTCCTGTAGCTTTTCCTTGGCTTTTGAAGTTTGATCCCTTTACCATCCCTCGATAGCACTGACATCTCAGGCTTGACATTGGAAAGAAGATCAAACCTCCATGCTATGACTTGCATAAAAATTTTCTTCAGCCCATTATCGGCATTACCGTGCAAAACACCTTAAGTTCTCAAGGTCATCACTCGCCTCAAACCTTTACTGAACAATCGAAGCTCTTAACCTTCGGCACTAACACACCACAGCAACCAACTCTAAGTCAATCTTTAGATAACTTTTCTTGTACCTCTTATTCGCCTTAAAACACACTTAGAACTTTGTTGGTGTGCATTTACGCATCTCCCCAGCATGTCACCAAGGCATTATGAAACGCAACATATGTTTTGGTCGGGTTCGACAAAACCAACACACAGATTGTTGACAGTCCTTCTCAAAACTCCTCGAACCTCTTCACAATGACGTAACACTGGCTTCCCTTCCAACACGGATAACATTAGCTCCCGATGTTCAACAATACACCGAGCTACTGTTCCACACTTGTAGCACCCTGGAGAACCACAAGTTCTCCCCCACTTGGATCATTCTTACTTCTGCAGACAATGGTTAAACAACAAACACGTATCGACAGTGTCTTCACACACATGTCGCGTACAAGGGAACAACCAACATTAGACACTTGGCCGGATGGACCGACCTGCTCTGATACCACTTTGTAACGCCCCCATTCTATACCCCAAAATAATCACATATCAAATCATATAGTCACGAATATAAGTATTTTATTTTTCATCAGAGTATATTTACATTAAGGTATAAAAGAAGTGTGTCACAATACCCACGAAACGACCACATGAATATTAAGGTTTAAAAAGAATTAACTCAAAAGGGGTAAATCTCAACTAAAAATAAACGCATGATTCTTCGAAATTACATATTCATGTTTTCTCCTAAAGCGGAAGACTAAAACATATATATATTCACTTAAGACATGACAAAACGTAATTACATGTCATCTGGTTGTTCACAACTTCATTCACATACAAATAAAACATCAGAATACATTCTACAAGCCTATCTACCCAAAGTTGCATATCAGAGCGACCGACACGAGGGAAAAGAACTATACTCCAAAGGAAACCTCCAGCGGATCCTAATCTGCAATGCCTTGTAGGGCATTATAAAACAACAGAAGGGTGAGAAACATATCATAATAATCAAGGCATAAGATCTATATATATAAATGTACAAGTACTAAAGGCCTATACCTCATACTTATTCATTACAATGCATAACCATAGATTCTCACCGCATCAAATACACATAGACATAATCGTTCACACTCAACCGCCTATTCATCGGTTAATATCTCTCACATTTATTTATTGTTAACGCATCTCATCAATTCCTGCACATAGGCATATTTACATATGACAATCGCAGTCATACCATGCGATTCATATTAGGCTCATCACTACCCTCAATCCTTTTCCGGACTATGGGTACGTCGCTTATGCTCTACCGGGAACAACGTCTCGGCCATTCTACCCCGGTAACTACCTCACTAAGAACGGCGCATCGCCGTTCTACCCTAGTGAGTAGGATCTCTCTACATATACGTCGACCTCATTCTCATATTGACTAGACGCAATAAATATATATACATAAACATACCCTAATACCTTCTCAATGTAATATTTCCAATTCATCATATGGAGATAATGACGCACTCATAGAGACCGACACCTCGATCCTATGCCGCTACAACCACGGCACCGACTCATTCATCCGTCAGATTCTCTTAGAATTCACTCCTCTCGCACTTATGCGGTTACACTATAACTCATCAGATTTTCCTAGGAATCAAATATAACCATCGCATCAAGCGAGGTTCTGCAGATCCTACACGGGATCAATTATAACCATCGCATCAAGCGAGGTTCTGCAGATCCTACACGGGATCAAATATAACCATCAAATCAAGTGAGGTTCTGCAGATCCTACACGGGATCAAATATAACCATCGCATCAAGCGAGGTTCTGCAGATCCTACACGGGATCAAATATAACCATCGCATCAAGCGAGGTTCTGCAGATCCTACACGAGATCAAATATAACCATCGCATCAAGCGAGGTTCTGCAGATCCTACACGGGATCAAATATAACCATCGCATCAAGCGAGGTTCTGCAGATCCTACACGGGATCAAATATAACCATCGCATCAAGCGAGGTTCTGCAGATCCTACACGGGATCAAATATAACCATCGCATCAAGCGAGGTTCTGCAGATCCTACACGGGATCAAATATAACCATCGCACCAAGCGAGGTTCTGCAGATCCTACACGGGATCAAATATAACCATCGCATCAAGCGAGGTTCTGCAGATCCTACACGGGATCAAATATATACTAACATCATACACCGCAGTGTATACTACACAACACGCTCAACATTCATGCCAAATCGTTATGCATTTTTAATCGAATTAGACGATGCACAAAATTGCCCAAACGGCTACAATTCATAACCTAGGATTCACGCCTATCGGCTACCCACAATGCATCACGAGCCATCACACCGTCTTCTAAATCAAGGAAGGTTCGATCGCAATCGGAACCCCAAGTCGCAACTACACCCAACAGCAGAGAAGACTCATTCTGCTATGTTCGCTACACGCTCGCCTAGGGAGCTGCTAGCGATCGTTCGCCACCTTCTCGCCTAGCGAACTGCTAGCGAGCAAGAATAGAAGCTACAGACTTTGTTCGCCACCTCGTTCGCTACAGCAAACCCCCAGCGAGCCATTCGCTACTCCATTTGCTGCCAGCGAAGGAGACCAAAACACCATTGTCCCAAGCCTGGGACCGTTCGCTACGCACTCGCCTAGCGAACTGCTAGCGAATACTCGCGACCTGCTCGCCTAGCGAGCTGCTAGCGAGCGTCTGCGAACTGAACTTTCTTCCACTGTTCAAAATCCAACACCCGATGAAATCTCCCGATAAATCCCCACTTGTTCCCAATAGCCTTAGCCTAACATATATTGACTAATCTATGGTATCTAAATGTGATTCTAACCGATAAACATCAGTTCTACCGATTTAACTCATTTATGCCCTAAATGGAAAAATGAGGAAAACATTCCAACAACTAACACAATCCATACATAATCATAAACATTAATAAGATGATGATACTTCACACCCTTACCTGATTAATTGCAAGCTTTGGTTGATCTTGATGATTTTAGAAGTTTCCTCTTCTTTTTCCTCTTTTTCTCTTCTCCTTCTTTCTTTCTCTTTTCTTTCCTCTCTTTCTTCTCCCCCCTTCTTTTTCCTTTCTATTTCTATTCTTTATATTTCTTTCCATTCTATTTCCTCCAATACACCTATTATTCCAATCAATTTCCATAACCCATCCACTTAACCATTAATTGAGACTGTCCGAAATATTTCCCACTAAAATTCCAAAACTCTACAAATGATAAAATAGCATAATATGTAGACTTAACATATTATCACACTATCCCCTAATTAAAATAATTCCAATAACTGAATTAATTAGTTAAACCGAAATTGGGCTGTTACAAGGTGCCAGGAGGAAGGCTTCCATACCTTGGAACCTTGCCAGTGGACCCCACGGGATGGGGAAGTGATTTCAGTAATAATGACTGAAGCCAATGCGCTTTGAAGGATTTTGGCTTATATGGCCAAAACTAGACTACAAACGGCCTTGGAGGCTGTCAAAAGCGAAATGGCCACAGAGGCCAATAAAGAAGTTCTTCAGAGAAGCTACAAGGAAGGCTTCGACATGGAACTATCCGATGAAACCCATCAAGAAAACAAAAGGCTTGACGCTATCTATGACGACGAGCCTTTGGGTTTCGAGAAAGATCCCTTGGCAGAGGATGCCAAGATGCTTGCGCAGGACCCGCTAGAGGAAGTGGACTTAGGAGATGGCATTATCAAAAGGCCCACTTATATTAGTGCCAACCTCGACACTCGATTCAAAAGGTGAGGTCATCCTGCTGTTGCGAGAATATAGAGACTGTTTTGCCTGGGATTATGATGAAATGTCAGGATTAAAAAGAGAGTTGGTGGAACATAGACTGCCAATAAAGCCTGGCAAGAAACCAGTCAAACAGAGCCCAAGGCGTTTTGCTCCAGAGGTTCTATCAAAAATAAAAGCGGAAATCGAAAGACTTCTGCGGTGCAAATTCATCCGCACAACCAGGTATGTCGAATGACTTGCTAATGTTGTGGCAGTTATTAAGAAAAATGGTTCCTTGAGAGTCTGCATAGACTTTAGGGACTTAAACTCAGCAACTCCTAAGGATGAATATTCGATGTCGGTGGTAGAAATGCTAGTCGATTTAGCCGCCGGCCACGAATATCTTAGTATGTTAGATGGTTATTCTGGTTATAACCAAATCTTCATTGCCGAGGATGATGTTCCCAAAACAGCGTTTCATTGTCCAGGGGCCATAGGCACCTACGAATGGGTAGTGATGCCTTTTGGCCTAAAAAACACTGGGGCAACATACCAACGAGCAATGAATTCAATCTTCCATGACTATATAAAATCTTTTATGCAGATATATATTGATGACATTGTGGTTAAATCTGTATCAGGAAAATATCATATAGATCATCTTCGACAATCCTTCTTAAGGATGAGGAAGTTTGGCATCAAAATGAACCCTCTAAAGTGTGCGTTCTTTGTGCAGGCGGGCGACTTCTTGGGTTTCGTAGTCCACAAAAAGGGCATTGAAATAAACCAAAACAAGACGAAAGCCATTATGGAGACCAAGGCGCCGTCAAATAAAAAGGAATTACAATCCCTGTTGGGCAAGATTAATTTCTTAAGAAGGTTCATATCGAACCTAAGCGGTAAAACCCAAGCTTTCTCGTCGTTGCTTCGAGTCACCAAAGAAGGGTATGAATGAAGGAAGGAACAACAAGAAGCTTTCGACAAAATCAAAAGTTATTTGACCAATCCTCCAATTCTCTCTCCACCTTGTCGACACAAGAGCATGAGGTTGTACATAGCTGCGTCACACAAAACTCTGTGAAGCATGTTAGCTCAAGAGGACGAAGATGGCACAGAAAGAGTCATTTACTACCTTAGTAGAGTCCTAAATGATGTAGAGACCAGATATAGCGAAGTAGAAAAGCTATGTTTATGTTTATATTTCTCATGTACAAAGTTAAAACAATATATAAAGCCTGTCGATGTTTGTGTCTCTTCGTATTTTGATGTTATAAAGCATATGTTGTCCAAACCTATTTTGCATAGTCGAATAGGTAAATGGGCATTAGCGTTAATGGAATTTTCCTTAACATATAAACCATTGAAAGCAATTAAAGGGCAAATAGTGGTAGACTTTATCGTCGACCACTCCGTAGATACGAACGCTTTAAATATGGTCGAACTAGAACCTTAGAAGTTGTACTTCGATGGTTCCAGCCATAGGAAGGGAACTGGCATAGGCATGCTGATTATTTCTCCTGACAAAATTCCAACACAATTCAAGTATAGAATAAGTGAGCCATGCTCCAACAATGAGGCAAAATACGAGGCTTTGATAGCTAGAATTAAAATTCTGTTGGAATTGGGGGCAACTAGAGTCGAAATAATGGGAGACTCAGAGTTAGTTATAAAACAATTGACAAAAGAATACAAATGCGTCAAAGAAAGCCTCATTGTGTACTTTGTAGTAGCAAATAGGCTATTAAAGAAATTCGAAGAGACTATTATTCGACATATACCACGAATACGAAATCAGGTGGCCAACGATTTGGCCCAAATAGCATCAAGATACAAGGTGTCCTGCAAAGACCTGCGAGAAGTAATCCAAGTCAGAAGCAAGGTAGCATCTGTGGCACTGCGGCCATCAGATTTGAGGGCTGCAAAGTTTGGATTCGCCGATGAAGAAACCTTCAAGATCTTTACAATTGAATCGATGTCGGATGGGGACTGGAGAAAACCGTTGGTCGAATACCTCCAAAATCCTTCAAGCACCACAGAGCGAAAGATAAAATACCAAGCACTAAGCTACGTCCTCCTAGGAAACGAATTATTCAAAAGAGCTCCGGAGGGAGTTTTGCTTAAGTGTCTAAGTGAATCTGAGGCGTATCTAGCATTATCATCAGTTCATAGTGGAGCATGCGGGGCACACCAGGTAGGCCAGAAGATGAAATGGCTACTATTTCGCCAAGGTCTATATTGGCCTACAATGCTAAAAGATTGTATTGAATTCGCCAAAGGCTGCCAAGAGTGCCAAATACACGTTGGTATACAATATGTTCCAGCAAGCGAGTTGCACTTCATAATTAAGCCATGGCCATTCAGAGGATGGGCTTTGGACCTAACAGGAGAAATTCGACCCGCGTCCTCGAAAAACCAGAAATTCATCTTGGTGGGGATAAACTACTTCACCAAATGGGTCGAGGCGGTACCCCTGCCAAAAGTAGACCAAGACGATGTGATTGAATTTATTCAAAAATACATTATCTTTAGATTTAGTCTACCAGAAACGATAACAACAGATCAAGGATCAGTCTTCACCGGTCGGAAAATGCAAGAGTTTGCCAGAGAAATGGGATTCAAACTCCTTACTTCGACCCCTTACTACGCACAGGCCAATGGCCACATCGAGGCAGCGAATAAGGTAGTAATTGGAATGATAAAAAAGCAAGTAGGGGGTAAGCCAAAAAACTGGCATAAAACCCTAGACCAGGTCTTATGGGCATGTCGAACATCCCCAAAAGAAGCTACCAATACCACACCTTATCGACTGACCTTTGGCCATGATGCAGTATTACCAGTCGAAATTCTTGTGCAGTCGGCCAGGATTCAGAAGCATCATGAAATTCCCCGTGAAATATATTGAGACATGATGCTCGACGAGTTAGTGGATTTAGACGAGGAAAGGTTAAGAGCGTTGGAACTCTTGAGAAGGCAAAATAAAAGAGTGGAGAAATCCTATAACAAGAGAGTCAAAGCAAAGACCTTTTTGATTGGATATTTAGTTTGGAGGGTAATCCTGCCAATGGATCGAAAGGTCAAGACACTAGGCAAATGGTCCCCGAAGTGGGAAGGACCATTTCAAATCTCAAAAGTCTTCTTGAATGGGGCATACGAAGTTGAGGAACTTAGCAATGATAAACGAATCTTGAAAGTAAACGGTAAGTATTTGAAAAAATACAAACCAGCGCTTCGAGAGGTAAACATTTCAATAGAGTAATATAAAGCTAATAAGCAGGGCCATAAATGGCATCGATAAAATGTGCCAAAATGGCTTAGTCTTTACGAATACAGCAATAGAAACATGGCTTACAAAGGCCAGAAAATAAACATTAAACATTTTAGAAATCTAAAAAGGAAGGTTGGCCTTCATCTTGAGGTAGCTTGCCTTCTAGGCATCGAGATGACTCTGGCATAAGGCTCTGTCGGTTTTCATTTGTGCAATATCGGCTTCAAGTTGTCGAGCCTCCTCGGTAAAAAGGACGGCATGATCAAGCTCTACCGACAAGGAAGAATCATCGAAGGAAGACAGTTCAGCATTTCTCTTCTGAGCTTTGGCTATCTTGCTGCGAAGTTTTCTGATCTTACGCTCCCAACAAGCGATGATCGTTTCGTTCTCAGTAATCTCTTGTTGATTCTTGGCCTTTTGCTCCTCCAGTGCTGCAATTTTGTCTTCACAATCCGCAACGGCAGACCAAGAAGCAGCCTCAGTACCTGACTTTTCAGATATATCCTTGTCGAACTGAGGCAAGAGCCCAAAGTCAGTATGAACCTGGTCGATCAATGTCCCAACTTCTTGGATTACGGCCGCAGCCTCAGCGGAGATCGACTGAAGGTCCACTTGCTGTAGGAGAGTCTTCAAAGAAAGGTAATGGACTGGACCCATTTGCAAAAGAGAAAAGAGGTCCCCTTTGAAAATTTTGTTCTTTACTTTCTCAAGAGCACTATTTGTAGGAGTTGAAGTCGGACCTTCAGAGGTTGAAGTGCTTTGGGATCTACCTGAGGAACTATTTCGCCTACAGAGGAGGAGTTGGATGTACTGTCGACGGTCGGACGCTTTTAGAGCCTCAAGTTCTGCCGCAGTAAGGTCTGTCGCACTCTTGGCAGGTATCGATTCCGTTTTTACGGGGATATTGGCAGGAGCAACTGGAGTTGTTTCAACAGGCTTGGCTTGTTGGATGGGAGGACTCTCGACAACAGTTTCTTTAATTGAGACAGCATTGGCAGTATCCTCCTCCCCATCTTCTTCGACGTCCTCCTCACTAGACTCTTCTAACTCAGGTTGATGCATGGCTCCATCTGTCGTACCCTTGTCCTCCACAGGTTTGTCATCAACCTCCATTGTAGTACCCTGGGGTGAACCACCAGCAGGATCTACGCCCTCATCCAAAAAGTTCTCTTCTTCACCTACTTCGATGGGATTCTGGGAATTGTTCCCTTCGTCATGATCGGACCCGTCGGTTTGAGATTGTTGGGTGACAGCTTTTAAAGGAGAAGGAAGGGGAACCACAGGAACCTCAGGTTTATTGATTTCCCCAAGAGAATTCACACCAGAACCTAAGTCCGAAGAAGGACGATAGGTGGGCTCACCTCGACTGTTCAAAGGATAGGCCTCAAGAAGAGATGTAGTTGGGATGCTTTCTGTCATCACAACATCAGGCTGAAAAGAAAGAATCTAAACATAAGAAAAAGAATCCAAAAGCAGTTTAAAATTCAGACAGAAAGCAGTCGAAGATAAGAGTTGGACCTTAGGGCCTTCATCAGCCGGACTAGAGTTGTCGCTTTCAACAGCAGCAGTTTGGGGAATTGGGGTACCTCCGACAGAAGCCTTACCAAGGTCTGCACAATGAGCTTGTGATTTCGGGATTTGAGTCGCTGGAGGATCTGAGTCAGTGGCGTCGAGACCGCGGACAACCTTTCGCCGCCTTTTCATTGGAACTTCCTCTCGAGTAGAACCATCTTCGTCTTCTGAGTCGACGATGACTAGGTTGGCGCCCCTTTTAATTTTTTCTGAGGGGTAGGGGGTTTCCGGCTTACCTAAAAAAGCATTGGGAAAGTGTTAGGTTTTTTAACCTAGAATGTTGAAAGGATTAAGATGGTGCATTAAAATTACCTTCTGACCCTCGACGGAACTTTCAGTCTTCACCGAAATGGCAGTCTTTTTGGGAGCAGCTGCAAAAGACAAATGACAATGTCATCCGTTAGTAATGATAAAGCGTTGTTTAAAAGGTCTAAAATAAAGAAGATTCGACCTTCTAGAATGTCGGATTCGATGCGAACATCTTCGATATTAATATGAAGGTGCCCTTTGAAAGTATCGACGGTATGTTTAGTCGGAACCACCCGCTGTGCCTTAGGCTTCGACTGCTGTCTGAGGATTTTTATAGGATCCTCACAGATGAACCAATCTGGAAATGGAGGGGCAAGGGCCACTCCAAAATCAGCAGATGGAAATCGAGGAATCTTAGGGGGAAATAATTTGAAAGCCATCTCGTACCGTTTCTCACGAGGGATGGATGAAGGAATTTTTAAATTCTCCATCTTTTTTAGAAAATTTTCCCTCAAAGTGACAGCAGCCTCGCGGACAGTTCGACTAATATCACCCGGTCGATAAGCAGTTTCAAAATATTTTTGGAAGGCTTATATCTCCTTTATGTGAGTGGACCTACCTTTCTTGGTTTTTTCCTGCACATCAACGAAAGCGTGATCAATCATTCGAGTAAGACTGGCAGCATCAAGAAATTCAGAAGAATAATATCTGGACCACCAGTTGTGAAATTCTGGGGAACAGAAATAAGAGGGTTCAAAGTAGAGTGGGGTAAGTAAGGATTTATGGGCATGGCGCGCCAATTGGGTCGAACATTCGATGGGGTTAACGATGTGGTGTGGAAACAAATGTGAGACTTTTTCTCGTATAAACACCTAGGCGGGGTTTGGATAAGTCCAAACTGTCTCGACACAAGATTTGGTTGATAAGCTATCAAGGAAGCTTGCCCTTTTGTCAGATTGAGCTTGTGGACAAGTAGTCGAGGCGTAAGGAATCACTCCCAAATCAGCTTCGATTCTTCTTCCTGCCCCTTGAGCAAAGCTGGGAAAGGCCTAGTAAACCATTCAGGGCCGCGTTTCCGTTCTGCGAAGGGAGCCATCCCAGATGTGAAGACATAGCGCTTCGCGAACATCTGGACGAAGCCTGAAAGGTTGGCTCGAAGTGTCTGCCCTTCTTCGCTGGGAGTAAGCTGAACTAAGCGAGGCCATTCGACTTGCCTTCCAGAGATCGAAGGAGAACCTTCATCAACTTCACCCTTATTTGGTAGGCTGCCTTCAAAAGTGGCATTTAACCACAATTGAAGTAACCAAAACGGCCCCGACATTACCAAGTTACCGTTACTCTCAGAGTCCTTCAGTTTACCGACACTTTCGCTTAAAGCTTCGTATAGACTTGCAAGGATCATTTCGCTCAAACATATTTCTCTCTTTTTATGCAGTTGGTCGCCAGTGTTAAGTATTTTCGTGCCACCTGCAAGGATTTAGTACAGAAAATACAACGAGACAGCCACATGGCCAAAAAGGCTATATGTTCCTCGTCTCTAACAGCAACATTACTCTTGTCATGATAATGGTTGATGAAATGGGTGTAAGTGTGTTTTATGGTTGAGAAACCAATGGTGTCTTGGCTATCAAACTCAGGGTCGTAAACCAGCCCATGAGGTTTCAGCCCTACAATAGCAGCCACATCGAACAAAGTAGGCGTCATCATCCCACATGGAAGATGAAAAGTGTAATGTGTGTTGTCCCAAAAGAACAAAGACGCAGCCAACATCAGGGGGCAGTAGTTGGGACCTACTTTCGACATCATAATAAGATCGTAGATGCCCATGTCTTTCCAGTCTTGAGCTTTTGCCTTTTCTACCTTCTTCAACCAGTTGAGGTAGAGATCAGAATCCTTTAAATATGGCGTAGCCCTAAAGAATCTTGCGCCATCATGGAGGTACTTGAGATCCATATTATAAACATCCAAGCTATCTGGATTATCCAAGGGAACATTTTGGGGGTCTTTTTGCCCTAGGGATTTGGTTTTTCGGTAAGAAGGAAAAAACTCATTCAAAGTGGAATAGTTTAAACCTAAGAAGGATAGTGGCCCAAACATGGCCAATGGTTTATTCCCGACAGTAACGGGTATGATTACCTGGGATTCATAAATATGGCACTTCTCTTCCAGTAAAGGCTCACGCACGAGTTGCTGATTTTTCGCCACCTTCGGGCCACTCAGAGCAGCAAAAGGAGGAAGGATGGAAGAAGAGGTTTGCTTGTGAGACTGAGTTTTTGGTTTCTGGGACCTTAGTTCAGCCATGATAAAAGTTGCAGAAGTGTTCTTGGAAAAGAGATTGTGGGAACAAAATGCGAAGCAATGTTGTAAAAAGATTGAGGAAGTGAAAGTGAAAAAAGACGTTTTGAAAATTATTTATAAGTGAAAAGAGGAAATTCAAGAGTTTTTTTTCTCATAAGTGGCTGGGGATAGTGGGCCACGTGTGTACTCAGGATGAGTTAGTAGAGGTGACGGTTGTAACCTATGCTCTATAGGAGTAATGATGGCTCACGATTTTGGTGATTCCCGAGAAATTTGCCATGATGTTCATGACGTCAGAGATCGTGCATCAAGGTGGCATAACAATTCCTTTTTGCGTGAGATTGTGGATATGTCCTCTCCCATCACCTTTCAATTTCCTAAGCTCGAAGCAGTTGAAAGTGGGTCAACGATCAGGATATAGTCGAAGGTAAACGGCGTCGAATTTGGATGCTGTCAAAAAATGTACTTTTTGTAGTGTCGAAAACTACATTTTTGGGGGGCAATTTGTTAGCTCGCCAATTCGACGACCCATGTTTGGAGGCTATTTTTAGCTTGTTAAAGGACCTACAAGTCTTCCAAGGACTTAGAAAAATTGAAGTCTTGAAATTAGACATTTCGAATTAAGCAGCGAAATGGTATCTTCGACCGAGATTTAGAAGTGGGGACGAATTGAGTTTTGAAATTCGAATATTGGAGGGAGTAGTTATATTTTCTTATGACTAAGAAGGACAAGTGGCGCTCATCGGACAAAGGACTGCATGCGGTCTGACACTTGTCAGGAATAGATGGCCTAAGGAGGTTATTAGCAGTTACTATTATTATTATTATAAATAGGAGTCTTAGACATAAACTAAGTGTGTTGTAATTACTGTTGTACAAGTCACTCTTAAAATTACTCCAAGTATCCGAGTGTAGAGAAAGAGAGTATTATAGAGAATGTACGTGATGTAAACACATCATCCTTTATCTTTTCAATGAAGTTACTTTGTTTTCTTTACTTTTGTCAAGTACTTTTACTTATTTATTTCGTCTTTCCTTTTGTTCACCATTACTACTTCGACTAAGTCTTTCTCTCCCAAAAAACCTTTATCTCTTTTCCCTCTTGTATTTCTTCCTCTTTCCTTCTTTTAAACGTAGTGGATAGTCCTGCCCCTTTTAAATTACTTCTTCTTGAAACACATTTTTTAGATAGGTTCAAATAGAAATACCCTTTAGCACATGTCCTAGGATTTCGTATGGTCAATCCTGTAAGTTAGTCAATTTGACACCAAATTGATAGACCAGAGGTTGTTTACCAAAAAACACGGTAAACACATACTGGCATTGTACATGCTCAAAATTGGGCTAATATCTTTTTCATTTTTTTCCTGCTACAGCTGCTTTGAAGTACTAGTCACATTTAGAGAAGAATTTGACACAGTAGTAAAAAACACTTCATAACATATCTGTTATCAAAAATTAACAGTGAATGTATACACTTGCAACAGAATTCAAGACCGATGTATCATTACATTGACAGCAGCATTAAAGACAACATATTTTAACAAAAAGACATTGAGTTTTTTGGTCATAACATATGCTATAGCAGCATCACAAAAAGTAAAGCAAAACATAGAACTATTCTTGGGTTGGTGGTGGTGCTTGCGACCCTCCGTCTACAACAGTTTCTCCCACTTCCTTGCCCGACTTGTCACCATTTTTTTTTAGATTTTTTGTTGCCACCTTTAGGAATCGCTCTCTCCGCAGCTCGCTTCCCTATACACGTTCGTTTGTTATGGCCAAAACTCCCACATTTCTTGCACTTGACAGTTTGAAGAGTTCTAGGCAGTGTATTTCTTATCCTCGGTTCATCATTCGCCTTGTTACGATTCTTCTTAGGACGATCGATAGATCTTCGCATGACTGGAGGGTTGATTGGGTTAGCAACATATTGTTGACTTGCAAATCACATTGTGTGTCTGTTTTGAAATGAGACCGAGTCCAACATGTTGGCTTGTCTCAAGAATAGCCGGTACCAATCCCTGAAATAATAGCATATATCAGTATATAACAGCAACAACATTGTATATAGCAGCATTGTATATAACTTCTAAGCATTGCAACCATTTATAAGTACCACACCAAATTATAAGTACCTCACCAACATCTCAACAGACAGCAGACATCAGTATATAGCAGTACCAATTACAAATTCCACTAACTTCCTAACAGTATTTTCATTCTAATAATTCACTACAATATTTTCACTCTAATGGCAGTAATAATTCTAATAACAGTACAATATTTTCATTACAATATTTTCACTCTAATAGCAGTGCAATATTTTCATTCTAATAATTCTACAAATTCCATTACAATATTTTCATTCTAATAATTCACTACAATATTTTCACTCTAATAATTCTAATAGCAGTACAACACTAAATTATAAGTACCACACCAAATTATAAGTACCACACCAACATCTCAACAGGCAGCAGGCAGCAGTATATAGCAGTACCAATTACAAATTCTACTAACTTTCTAACAGTATTTTCACTCTAATAATCCATTAATCCACCTATAACAAGTCCCTAATTCTAACTGTCAACATATCAAATTCGAGCTAACTTCAATAACAGTATAACAAGTCCTTAATAATCCAATTCAACAACATAACACTTTCTAACAATTGCTAACAGTATAAGTTATAACCTTCATATCCCAAGCATAACATAATTATAACTAACTTCACAATATTATAACTAACTTCACATATCCCAAGCATAACATAATTTTTCCAAACTACAACAGACTATTATTGCAAATTCACCTTTTAATACAAATTCACCTATCCCAAGCATAACATAATGTTGCGGTGAAATTTGGATGTCAAGCTATTGATTAACTTGAATCTTAATTCATTTACAACCGGTCTTTGATTTATCCGAAGGAAAGGTTAAAGAAAGGAAAAACCTAAAAGGGAGAGATCTAAGGTTCGGGGGTTGGTTAAATTTAGGGAAGGTATTAGCACCCTAAACTTCCGTAGTACTCTACGGGAACCTTTTGTTTATTTTTTTTATTTATTTCATTAACTATTTTGCTTTAGGGTATATACAAAGGATTGAAAATTAAAAAAAAGACCTAGGGGTTAATTATAAGTTTACTCGGCAAGACATCGCATCTTGTGCCTACATATCCTTACGGGAATGGAATCAGAGTAACTGTAGTTCCCCTCAAAAGGGAGGTTAGAAACGTCTTGACTGTGGCCAAGGTTTCAATGGGGAATAAACGTATCTTAGGGACACGCTTACGCGGAGTGTAGAAACTCCAATATCTACGTTGTAAATTGTTAAGTGAACTAGGGTTAGGTTAAGGATTCCGCGGCGGGAAACCCTAAAATGAGTGCGGCGACTCTTTTGGACTAACACTAGGATAAAAGCAATTTTGCCCACGGCGGGACACCTAGGCTAAACAGGGTTTGATCCATTAAAGGGGTAAGGCTATTGACTCGGCGGCCAAAAGGCTGGACCTAATCCTTCGGAAGGATAAAACTGTAAAAAAATGTGAAAATATGACAAATCATTATATGGAGGAATAATTAAGGTACAAAAATAAGAAAAGTAATAAAGGCAGAGGGTATAAAGAAACAAAGAAACATTTCTGAAAACATGAAGAATATGAAAATATGTAATGACACTTAGAATGAAGTGAGGGAGGAAAATAGTGTGGGGCTGTGGCCACCACAAGCACATCTCAACCTCGAGCATGCACATGAAATGCTAAAAGAAAGAAAAGTAATAAAAGGGTACATAAAATGACATGACAAACATCAGGAGTTCCTTACGAAAAGGTTTTAATTTTTTTTAATATTTTAATTATATAAAAAAAAATTTAATTTTTAATATTTTAATTATATATAAAAAAAAGTTTTAATTTTAAAATGGAATTATTTGGTTAAGAAAAATTTAAGTTTAAATTATAAAAAAAAATTTTAAGTTTAAATTATAAAATAAAAATTTTAAGTTTAAATTATAAAATAAAAGTGTTAAGTTTAAATTATAAAAAAAAAGTGTTAAGTTTAAATTATAAAAAAAAGTGTTAAGTTTAAATTATAAAAAAAATTTAAGTTTAAGTTATAAAAAAAAGGTTTTTGGGAAAAAAAGTTTTTGGGAACAAAAAAAGTCTTTTCAGTTTTTTAAAAAAAAGTCTTACAATAAAAAAAGGTTTTAATAATAAAAAAAAGTTTTGATTTTAAAAAAAAGGTTTTGATAAAAAAGGGTTTTGATATTAAAATCTACGGACCTAAACACACATGGAGATTAACATGGCAAAATATGCACATAAACATGAAAAGGCAAAAGGTTTAGTAATTTAACCTACGAAGCGGAGGTTTGCTTCGGTAAATGTGAAAATGGTTTGAATAAGGGAACACTGGAGAGCTCCAATCCTTCTGACGGGTTGTGGGAACGACCGTCTTTCTTCTCTGGGGATCTCCTTTGTTTCTCCCTTTCTCTCTCCTCTTTTCTGAAGAAAACCTTCTGACTCCTTTTTCAACAAGGCAACACATGTATATATAGGGAACAAATTAGGGTTAACACCAAATTGTCAATAATGTCCCTAAAGCCCATTTTAAAGCCCAAACTAAATAATTAGTTAAGAAAAATAAAATTTAAATAATTTAAAATAATTAAAATAAACTTAAAATAAAAACTAATAATCCTATTGATTCCAAAAATCAAAAATATTATAAAAAGAACAAAAAAATTTCTAATATTTTTTATTTTATAATTTTTTGGATATTTTTATGAATAATTTAGAAAAAAGTGAAAAAAAATATTTTAAAAAATGATTTAATTAAAATACGAAAATAATAATTAAATAATAATAAAAAACTATTTTTGTTATTTTTTTAATGAGAGATAGAAACATTTAGAGTAAAAATAATAAAAAACAAAAAGTGACTAAGGTGAGATTTGAACTCTCAACCTCTCACACTCACAACTCCTTACACATGTCCTCTTGCCAATTGTGCCATTTTTACTTTTTAGAAAAAAAAAATACATGCCATATGATATTTACCTGCAAAAACTCAAAAGACTACACAAATTTGTTAGTAATTGATTAAATGCAATGAAATGCGACGACAAATCTTAGGGCAAAATTTGGGGTATTACAGTTGCCCCTATTTAAATAACTTCACCGGGTGATTCGAGCAACGGAGACTCGAGAAATCGTGGTGGAGGGATTTAAATACAGATAACCGAAAATTTTGCCTTTAGACGCAGTGCTATGCAATGATATGGACAAAACAAAACGAACTATAATGCTAAATATGATATGAATCTGACATGATGCATATGATGAAAATGACAAATGCACGGATACAGACGAAACAACGTCACAGGGGACGACCCACCGAGGAATTGCACTAGGGAAGAAGACATGTCATATCTGAAAGAACGTCGGGTAGACACGACACAGAATTGTTGATAGGTGCCAAGTAAATTAGAAATTGTCCGCAAGGTAAGACGCGGGTAAAACACGAGCTCAGGAGAAAAACGCAAATGGGGATAAAACACCCATGATGCCAAGTAAATAAATTTTGCCCACAAGGTAAGACGCGAGTAAAACACGACCTCAAGGAGAAAGAAAAAAAAGAAGCAAATGGGGGTAAAACACCACGATGTTAGGTAAACCCAGGAATATTTGGTAAACGGGGAATAAAACACCTGGGATAAAAGGTACATGGGGGATAAAACACCCAAGGATAGAAGGTAAATGAGGAGTAAAGCACCCAAGATAGAAATGTAAATGGGGAGTAAAGCACCCAGGATAGAAATGTAAATGGGGAGTAAAGCACCCAAGATAAAAATGTAAATGGGGAGTAAAACACCCAGGATAGAAATGTAAATGGGGAGTAAAGCACCCAGGATAGAAATGTAAATGGGGAGTAAAGCACCCAAGCTAGAAATGTAAATGGGGAGTAAAGCACCCAAGATAGAGAGGTAAATGGGGAATAAAGCACCCAAGATAGAAATGTAAATGGGGAGTAAAGCACCCAAGATAGAAATGTAAATGGGGAGTAAAGCATCCAAGATAGAAATGTAAATGGGGAATAAAGCACCCAAGATGTGCACATGTATAGGAATTATACTATGACATATGATCAAATGCAAATGCAGACGTCGACGACAAGACTCGACTCTTTCTGTGAGATGACAAAACTGGAGGACTGATTCCTCAACACGGAGATCACTGTCATTCTGTTAAACTGTATCAAGTTGATAGTCACTGTAGGAATGATGAATAACTGCTTAGGGATTATGCGAGTAAACTGCCCCAGGTCAAATGAACTGATAGTTGCTTCAGCTGTCTGATTCGTGGAATCGACTGTTTTGTTGTATCCTCGGAGGGCTTGCCCCAGTCTGAGTCTTGAACAATTCTCTGGATAAACCAAATCTGAGAAGATATTTCCTTGAACAAATCTTGAACTGATTCTTTGACAGGATGTAAAAGGAACTTGCCCCCGATAAGATCACTTGACCAAGTTTCTCATTGTTTGAAAATTCCTTAGAGGAAAGCCAGTTTGCAAACAAAAATATTCATACAAACATGGTAATGCAAAGTTCATGCGACTTTTGAAATCAAAATTATTTTTGAAAGATGGAAAATACATGAGTCGTTAGTCAGAACACAACGGTTCAAGACGCTCAAAGTTTAAAACAAATGTGTACTGCCACAATAAATGATTCACAAAGATCTTTAGGAGTCAGGTTACGCAACCTTGCTGTAGTATACTTTCAAAATAACCTTGCTTCAATTAGGTCTTTTGAGGGTTGTAACGTGGCCTGGTTCACGGTTTATGAAACAAAAGATAAAGGCTCAAAATTTATTTGTACCCACCCAATCTACGTGATGATCTTCAGTCCTATGCTCAGTTAACTCATACTATGCATTCAGGTTCCCATAAGTTAGGGATTTCATTGATCGTAGCAATGATGACTCAGAAGTCAAAGGGACCTATGAAAAGGCAGCCACTACTCCCCTATAACATTTGATTGTTTTGACATTGAGGATTTTCAAGATAAGGATTTAAAAATCTCTTTGTATTATCCCTAAATTTTGCCTGAACTGTTTATTTTAGAGTTTACAGTCAGCGGGATGCCCCAGTTTTGCCTAAGTCTCCTTCATAGGTTTTGACTTAGCGGGCTTCTTTTGTTTTTTTTATATTATTTTTTTTTTGTGTGAAGGAAAGTGACTGTTTGATTTTAATGATTACGGTGAACCATCATCGACCTTTTGATTAGAAAACATCTTCGACACTTATTTGAC
This sequence comes from Lathyrus sativus, assembly GCA_963859935.3. Lineage (NCBI taxonomy): Eukaryota > Viridiplantae > Streptophyta > Magnoliopsida > Fabales > Fabaceae > Lathyrus > Lathyrus sativus. The sequence continues at coordinate 701,422,399 of OZ012735.1, read as the reverse complement.
GTGTGCGAAGGAAAATTTGTTAATGAAAGGTGTATCGTATGAACACACAACCAAGTTAACTGAGAACTACCCATCCCAAGGTTAAAATTGTGGGTTTTTTTGTAACGAAAGAAACTCCAACTTCTAGGCCCGAAGGGGGTGACGAGGGATTAACTTCCTTATTTCTCCAGTGTTTGGGAATTGAAACAATGCCTTACATCGTCAACAAGGTTTAATTGAAAGCATACTGACAGCAGTTATGGGTATAACATTTTCGTCATCCTCCCTCCGATCTTAGCATATCAAAATTTTGGACAAGAAGTAAACATTTGAAAAATAAAGCATAAAGATGCAAATAAATGGACGGAAATGAATTGAATCAAAAGTCGCAATGCTTATTTCATTAATGAAAGTACAAACATAATTGAAAGCAAACAACTTAAACAAAATAAGGAAAATGCAAACAACGAGAAAAAAAGGCCCAATGACAAAGCTTCAATTCTGATGTGTTGGCAAGGGATCTGTCTGGACGCTCGGACGACTATCCGTAAAATCAAGTATTCCGGCTCTAATCAGTTCACGCACCCTAGCTTTCAATGCAAAACAATGCTCCAAGTCGTGGCCTAAGGCACCCTCGTGAAAAGCACACTTTAGATCAACCCTAAATCCAACTGGAGGATTAAGAGGAGGTGGTAAAGCCTTTGTAGTGATCAGCCCTTGTCGAACTAAGTCGGGATACAGCTCTGTGTAAGTCATGAGAATAGGATCAAAGTGACTCCTGTTCTGTTTCTGGTCTGATATCTGTGTCGAGGAATCAGCTTGACGACTCAAAGGTACACTAGAAGACGATAGGACCAAGAAGGAGAAACTGGGGGATAAATGCAATGCAAAAATGTGATGCTAATGCCATGCAATGGTCTCAAGAATTTCAATAGTCGATTGCAAACATTCCCTTTTAGGAAAGCGAGAAAAGCTGTTAGACTTTAAAATGTAGGACTTCTTGAATTTGCAAAGGACTTTTGAATTCCTTGAAACTAGAAATGATATGATGCTTTATGGATGCAAAGCACAAACGCACATAAGCAAACAAAAGGTCCTAAGTTAGAGGAACAATGAATGGAGTCAAGGTCTACCCTTCCCAAAGTGGTGTGTACTATAGGTTAATTGTACCTGCAGAACAAGGGTTCTAAAAAAGTGCCCAAAGTTATCAGCCCATCTTTCAGATATTATCAACTTCTCGACTGACTCAAAGGTCGATAATATTCTCAAGAGAACCTCGTTCGAGCGTAGTATCGCGTAGCAACCATTGTAGGACTACTCCCACATAGTTCCCGCACTACGTCCTATATAAGGTCAAGATGGTGTAAAGGTACTACGGTTCCCAGTATCACAGACTCCAATCGATAACGGTAAAAGTTTTCACGACTACACTCGATCAACCGAACCATTTTCGAAAGTGTCTCAACTGAGCGGTGATTCTCGATTTAGCTTAGTCGGGACTCACTCCCTATAAGCCTCGTCGAATATATCAGCCATCCTATCATAAGGTCGCTCAAGTCCGGGTGTAGGACTTATCTCACAACACAGTAACTCCAAGTAAGGTACCCCAATATATACATACAAGTGAGCAAAATATATAATAAAACAAATATATAAAGAAAAATAAACAAAATAGGGATAACCTTCAATAGTTAGGACTCCCCAGTGAAGTCGCCATTTTCTGTTGCGGTGAAATTTGGATGTCAAGCTATTGATTAACTTGAATCTTAATTCATTTACAACCGGTCTTTGATTTATCCGAAGGAAAGGTTAAAGAAAGGAAAAACCTAAAAGGGAGAGATCTAAGGTTCGGGGGTTGGTTAAATTTAGGGAAGGTATTAGCACCCTAAACTTCCGTAGTACTCTACGAGAACCTTTTGTTTATTTTTTTTATTTATTTCATTAACTATTTTGCTTTAGGGTATATACAAAGGATTGAAAATTAAAAAAAAGACCTAGGGGTTAATTCTAAGTTTACTCGGCAAGACATCGCATCTTGTGCCTACATATCCTTACGGGAATGGAATCAGAGTAACTGTAGTTCCCCTCAAAAGGGAGGTTAGAAACGTCTTGACTGTGGCCAAGGTTTCAATGGGGAATAAACGTATCTTAGGGACACGCTTACGCGGAGTGTAGAAACTCCAATATCTACGTTGTAAATTGTTAAGTGAACTAGGGTTAGGTTAAGGATTCCGCGGCGGGAAACCCTAAAATGAGTGCGGCGACTCTTTTGGACTAACACTAGGATAAAAGCAATTTTGCCCACGGCGGGACACCTAGGCTAAACAGGGTTTGATCCATTAAAGGGGTAAGGCTATTGACTCGGCGGCCAAAAGGCTGGACCTAATCCTTCGGAAGGATAAAACTGTAAAAAAATGTGAAAATATGACAAATCATTATATGGAGGAATAATTAAGGTACAAAAATAAGAAAAGTAATAAAGGCAGAGGGTATAAAGAAACAAAGAAACATTTCTGAAAACATGAAGAATATGAAAATATGTAATGACACTTAGAATGAAGTGAGGGAGGAAAATAGTGTGGGGCTGTGGCCACCACAAGCACATCTCAACCTCGAGCATGCACATGAAATGCTAAAAGAAAGAAAAGTAATAAAAGGGTACATAAAATGACATGACAAACATCAGGAGTTCCTTACGAAAAGGTTTTAATTTTTTTTAATATTTTAATTATATAAAAAAAAAATTTAATTTTTAATATTTTAATTATATATAAAAAAAAGTTTTAATTTTAAAATGGAATTATTTGGTTAAGAAAAATTTAAGTTTAAATTATAAAAAAAAATTTTAAGTTTAAATTATAAAATAAAAATTTTAAGTTTAAATTATAAAATAAAAGTGTTAAGTTTAAATTATAAAAAAAAGTGTTAAGTTTAAATTATAAAAAAAAGTGTTAAGTTTAAATTATAAAAAAAATTTAAGTTTAAGTTATAAAAAAAAGGTTTTTGGGAAAAAAAGTTTTTGGGAACAAAAAAAGTCTTTTCAGTTTTTTAAAAAAAAGTCTTACAATAAAAAAAGGTTTTAATAATAAAAAAAAGTTTTGATTTTAAAAAAAAGTTTTGATAAAAAAGGGTTTTGATATTAAAATCTACGGACCTAAACACACCTGGAGATTAACATGGCAAAATATGCACATAAACATGAAAAGGCAAAAGGTTTAGTAATTTAACCTACGAAGCGGAGGTTTGCTTCGGTAAATGTGAAAAAGGTTTGAATAAGGGAACACTGGAGAGCTCCAATCCTTCTGACGGGTTGTGGGAACGAACGTCTTTCTTCTCTGGGGATCTCCTTTGTTTCTCCCTTTCTCTCTCCTCTTTTCTGAAGAAAACCTTCTGACTCCTTTTTCAACAAGGCAACACATGTATATATAGGGAACAAATTAGGGTTAACACCAAATTGTCAATAATGTCCCTAAAGCCCATTTTAAAGCCCAAACTAAATAATTAGTTAAGAAAAATAAAATTTAAATAATTTAAAATAATTAAAATAAACTTAAAATAAAAACTAATAATCCTATTGATTCCAAAAATCAAAAATATTATAAAAAGAACAAAAAATTTTCTAATATTTTTTATTTTATGATTTTTTGGATATTTTTATGAATAATTTAGAAAAAAATGAAAAAAAAATAATATTTTAAAAAATGATTTAATTAAAATACGAAAATAATAATTAAATAATAATAAAAAACTATTTTTGTTATTTTTTTTAATGAGAGATAGAAACATTTAGAGTAAAAATAATAAAAAACAAAAAGTGACTAAGGTGAGATTCGAACTCTCAACCTCTCACACTCACAACTCCTTACACATGTCCTCTTGCCAATTGTGCCATTTTTACTTTTTAGAAAAAAAAATACATGCCATATGATATTTACCTGCAAAAACTCAAAAGACTACACAAATTTGTTAGTAATTGATTAAATGCAATGAAATGCGACGACAAATCTTAGGGCAAAATTTGGGGTATTACACATAACTAACTTCACATATCCCATGAGCAGTATTGTATATAATTAGCAGTTATAATTAGCAGTTATAATCAGCATTGTATATAGCAGTCTTAGGAAACAAAAATTATGTATATAGCAATATATAGCAGTATATGGCAGTCTTAGCATTGTATAAAGTTTCACCAAAACAAATCAACATTCAAACAACATTGTAACAAATAATAGCACTGTAAAACTAACCTTCTGTTGATCTGATATAAATCCACATTGTAACATTAACTTCATCATTTGCTCCCCCGACATTAACTTCATCGTTTGCTCCCTCAACATTAACTTCATCGTTTGCTCCCTCGACATTAACTTCATCATTTGCTCCATCGTTTGCAGATTAATTTGAAGCGAGTTGTAGTTTGATATAGAACTGGGTTTGAAGAAATAGGAAGATGAAAATAGGTTACAATGTGAAGAAGAAATGCGAACTGGGTTTGATTCGTTCGTGAAAATGAAAATGGGAAGATGAAAATGGTTACAATGGGTTGAACATGAAAATGGATTACAATGTGAAGAAGAAATGCGAGCTGGGTTTGATTCGTTCGTGAAAATGAAAACTGAAAGATGAAAATGGTTACAATGAGTTGAAGATGAAAATGAAAATGAAATAATATTTAAGGTAATGAAATTTTTTATTTAAGTTTTATTTTATTAAATTTGTGAAAATAAAATAATATTTAAATTAATGGAGTTTTTTATTTAAATTTTATTTTATTAAATTTGTGAAAATGAAATAATATTTAAGTTAATGACATGGAAATTATATTAATTTTAAAAAAATTATTTTAACTGACATGGAAATGCCACATCAGCATTCAACGCGCCACCTCATTAAAAACATGACTTAAAATGACAAGAGAACTAATATTAATCTTAAAATCTAAAAAAAAAGACCAAAATTATAGTTTTTAAAATGAAGAGATCAAAACTAAAAAATAAAATAAAATAGGGGATCAAAATTACAATTAAGCCAAACTAAATTAAATTTTTAAACTTTTCAAGTTCTCAAATAACTACTAGTTGTGTAATTTAAGCCTTATCCACTTTAACCTTTCACAAGTTCTGCTTTCAACATACACACACTGCACGTGTCATCTCATGAATCACAAAAAGATAGAATCATTTTCTGATTTCGATAAACACACCAACACGCGTCCCTGTACGTGGCGATTCAATGTTAGCACGTGTCAGACATTGAATTCCAAAACCATACTCACCGACACAATCCTAGATTTTTGTCTCAAGTCCAATACCTCAATTCGCCTATAAAATCATCACGTTTCATTTTATCAATCATAAAACACACCTCTTAGACAACAACAACAATCTTTAAAAAAAAAACAAAACCTTGTTTTTGTTTATTTGTGAAGAATAATAACAACAATGTCTCAGTATCAGAACCAATATGGTGCTCAAACAGGTATGACCGACGAATATGGAAACCCAGTAAACCAACTTGATCAATACGGCAACCCTATTAGTGGCGGTGGGTTCACAGGTGATGCCGGTAGACAGCATTTTGGAACTACTGGTGGTGCTACTGATCATGGTCATGGTCAACAACATCGTGGAGTTGATCAAACCACAGGGTATGGGACCCACACAGGTGGTGTGGGTGGTTATGGAACTACCGGTGGTGCTACTGATCATGGTCATGGTCAACAACATCGTGGAGTTGATCAAACCACAGGGTATGGGACCCACACAGGTGGTGTGGGTGGTTATGGAACGACCGGTGGTGCTACTGATCATGGTCATGGTCAACAACATCGTGGAGTTGATCAAACTACAGGGTATGGGACCCACACAGGTGGTGTGGGTAGTTATGGAACCAAACCTGAGTATGGAGGCACCAACACTGGAAGTGGTTATGGTAGAGGAACAGGGTACGGTGGAACTGGAACCAATCAGTATGTGAGAGAGGAGCATCATGGAGATAAGAAAGGGGTTATGGATAAGATCAAGGAGAAGATTCCTGGTACTGAACAGTCAAGAACCAATACTGATGGGGCAGGGTATGGAACAACTGGTCAAGAGTATGTGAGAGGGGAGCATCGTGCTGATTATGGAGATGAGCAACATGGAGAGAAGAAAGGGATTATGGAGAAGATCAAGGAGAAGCTTCCTGGTACTGGAGGATGTACTGGACACTAGATCATTATCATATGATCATGATTAATATCTATAGATATATGCATATCATCAATAATATATAAACTTATGGTTTGAGTAATTTGTATGTTTCATGTGTGATATATTATATGAAGTCATGTAAAAGATATATATGAGGTGGTTTATAATAATGGATATGTAGATACAATTAAATAGTGGTTGTTTTAAAACTAATTCGATTTCTTAGAATATAATACTATCACTAGAAAACTTTCAATAGATGAAGTGCACGCAATACTATCACCTGATACCATACTTCATCAAAATAGTTCAAGTAGGACTTACAACGACACACTTTAAACTTATTATGCTACATGAATGTAATAGTATGTGTACGTTGTTTTATATATATATATATATATCTATATATATATAGATATATCTATATATATATATATATCTATATATATCTATATATATCTATATATATATCTATATATATCTATATATATATATATATATATATATATATATATATATATATATATCTATATATATATATATATATATATATATATATATATATATGAGATCAAGCGTATTTGCTTAAGTGGTATTATAAACTAGCTAGATGATTAAAATATTAAAGGTGATAAGTTAATGTCAACTAGCTCGATGACCAAAATATTAAGAGAGACATAATAGAACAGTTGGAATTGAAGGGTATTAGTGTCAACCTCACCAACCAAACTACATCTTATACTATGTCTCTTTGTTTGCAAATTCCAGAGACAAACTTCATCCACGTATGTATGTGAACTCTAATATCCACCGATCATAGTATGGATATTTTAATATCCATCAAAATACCATTCAACTAATATTCAATTCAATAAATTAAGAATCAATAAAATTTGAACATTCTTTTATTTAGACAGCAATGAAAAGAAAAAAAGTTAAGGAAGAGGGACCGAAGAGAATAGAGTTAAAAACTTCAGTTCAAATTCACAAAGGGGTAACATTTGTAACCAACCATTAATTTTAGTGGATCCTATGTATATTTGATTTGCAGGTAGAAGATGGGAGAAGGCAAGTTAAGGAAGGGGGACCGAAGAGTAATGATATCAGATAAAAAGAAAAGTAACTATTCCCATTTATTCCTCCCTGAAATGTGAAATAGTAAAAATAAAGTTGAGAAGATGCAAAAATGGTTTTAAAGTAATTAAAATTTTCATATTCTATAAAATAATAAGTAGCACAGTGCTAAAGTTAGTGGAAATAGTGTTGAAAGTGGACATCATCATTTTTTTCCTTCTGAAAACTAGTTACATACTAATTTGCTTATTCTTCTAAATGAATTTTATCTCCTCTTTCATAACACAAGTTTATTTTGATCACTTAAGGCCTTTTTTTTAACGAATTTAAATTCGGTCATAAGTGTAAAATAAACGAAATTACCATCATTGTCTCTGAACAATTCACAATTTAATCTTAAAGACAAACTTGTTTGCCTTATTGACCTTTTTACATTTTCTTCAATTTGCGTTTCGATGTATGGCGTTTTTACACTTTTTAATTTTGTAGAAATAGAATTTTCACTACTATAATCAGTTACAACTTTCTAATAACCGGTTATAGGATATTGCAGCTGTTTGATCTTGTCAAAAATGGCATCTCGACTGCACAATCCTTCTATTCGCTACATCAAACAATTTGCAACCACCACTACAACAAAAATGACTTTTGGCAACAACTCAAAACCGCAACCTAAAGTGCAATAACCGTAGCCTAAGGCTTTAGGGGGCGGTTTATCAGACGTGGAATGCCTATTCCTTTAGAGCGCGGTTTTTTTATTTATAACTACGGATTCAAAACACCGTCCCCTAAATCATGAAATTCCACGGTTTTAGTTGTAGTTTTAGGCCGCGGTTTTCTAGTAACAACACAAAATAACCGTCCCTAAAACATGAATATACAACGGTTATAAAAAAGCAACAATAGAAAACCGTAGCTAGTTTATAATTTCATTTAAAGAACCGCGCCTAAAACTTAGGAAAAGTCCACGGTTTTTAATAAGCAACCCTTAAAAAGCGTTGCCTATAAATTAAAAAATATTTGATAAATATTAACTTTAAACTTAAATATATAATTATTAAAAAAATTTCTATTCATTTATATGATGATACATTTCAACCATAAACCTTCATTTTATTCTAATATAGTATAAGTCAATATTATTAATTAAATGAGAAGAAACACATGTATAAATTAATCAAAACATATAAATATGAAATATTAATAAGATGAAGTGTAATAAACACTTTGAAATGTAAGAACAAATATTTTCAAAAAAAATCCAAACTCTTTGAAATATAATAAACTAATTAGGTGGTTTGTGTAACTCCACAAAACAAAAAATAATTGTCTATATTTGAATCAGTGAAGGTCTTCATCATATTCATTGTACTGAGAATCATGAGAATCATCATCTTGAGAACCGTCAACTTGATCATATTGAAGATCGTCATCTTGATCATATTGGAGATCGTCATCAAGATCATAATGAAGATCATCATCATCTTGAAGATCGTCGTCATCTTGGAGAACGCCATCTTGTTCATCTTGAGGATCATCTTCATTTCTAACCTATAAATATGAAGAATAGTCAAATTTAAACATTTCTTCCATCATATTAGTAGCAAAATTTGGTAAGAAAATACTAACTAATCCTAGGGGAGAACTCGATATATAAGCAACATAAATTAGTATACTAAAGAAATACCAACTCAACACTTAGTAAAATAAATGCCAATTTTAATTAATATCAATTGTAGTACGTACCTTTTGATGAGCAGGAGTATAGGTTGATGTCGATGAGCGCGGTGTTGGAATATTATCATTGTGCAAGGCTTCTCTCATCTTATCGTTTACTTCCTCTTCACTTAAATGTGGATTTTGTTGCATATACATGCTTTTCAAAAGTACCTCCATTGCTCCCATCTTTTGTGTCATGTCAAAAATTTTACCATCATATTGCATTTTTATTAAAGAAATTTCTTCATTTTTTTTCAACAATGATGGTGTAACAGTTCTTCCATAACATCTCACTCTACCAGGTTTTTCTTTTTCAAGCAATGATTGAAATGTTTGTGTTCCAGCTTCAGTTGAAGTTTCAATAGATTCTTGAAGTTTATCCTAATATATCAAACTATCAATTTTGAACAAAATTAAAAACTACATGTGCAATTAAAATGGATATAATTTAACTTACAATCACAAATTGGGTTTCCTCATCCACTTGTTTTCCCTTGCGACTTTTTCGAGTTTCAATAAACATCTCAGCTTGAGTGACTTCTTGTCCATCCTTGTTTTCCCGCTACATTATTATTCATATATTAAAAATACAAAATATTAGTTAATAAGAGATTGAAAAAACACATTATTCTATTGAGAATCACGCACAAATATCTGTCGTACCTCGAAAAATACGATCCTCGCGATGGCCGCGGAAAATACTGTTCGAAACAGAGTCGCCACCGAACTTTATTCATTCCAAGGATGGAATAGGAAAATATCGATAAAACCTTTAAAGGGATAAGAACATGGTCATCGCAACCAATATTCTAGGTTCGGGAGTCGGTTACGCAGAGGGAAGGTATTAGCACCCTCTACGTCCGTTGTACTCAACGGGAACCTCTTGATCGATTCGAGAGTAAAGTTAACTATGCTTATTTGTTTTCTTATAAGGTTTCTCCTATAGGGGGAAATAGATGGTTTTAAGATAGGGTGCTCGCCAAGGATTGGGGCCCTTGTGCCTACGTATCTTCACTTGTAAGAAGTGGAAAATCAGAGCATTCGTAGTTCGTGGAACTACGGGAAAATGAGGGGATTGTGCTCGCCAAGATCATCGCAATCTTGTACCTACGTATCTTACATTCAAGAGAATGAAGAATCAGAGGAGCCGTAGTTTGGCTAACTATGGTAAAAGGTTTGTGTTTGGAATGAACGAAAATTTAGGTCGCATTCTAACTGCTAAACGTTGGCTTGTCTGCTCGTTAGGGGAGGCTGAAGCACTAGTTTGTTATGCGCAAAAGAAGGGACTAAACAATGTTCTTAGGTAAAGGATTGTTTGAATTGTAGGGATCGCGCAAGGGCGAGGGATTAGGTTTATCGCATTGGATATTTTGGTTAGAGGATATATTTGAATAGGTTTATGGTTTCGATCGCACGGGGCGAGAAAGAGGAGCTTGGTTAGGTAACTTGATGGAGAATGACGACTATTTGATAAACGAGCCGTCAGCCTCGCAATCAATTAATCGGGGCATTATTGGAATGCTAGATCCCAACGATACCTTTTTCATCCAAATTCACAATTTGTGTTTGAAGTTGTGCTGAGAAACGAAAGAGTGATTGACAAGCAACCTAAGAGCGCGCCTTAAGAGCTCGTCACTCAAGAATTCAAGGAATGCGAGATTCCAAGAACTCTATTCTTTCGGAAATAGTTTGGGTTAGAAATCGCTCGAAGGCGAGGAACTAATGTTTTGAAAAGATTCAATCGCACGGGGGCGAGAAAAGAGTTGGAATGGTTGAAAATTTAGGAGAGAATGACGACTATTCGATAAACGAGACGTCGACCTCGCAATCAATTAATTGGGATATTATTGGGATGCTAGATCCCCATGATACCTTTTTCATTCAATTAATTATGAAAGTGTATTTGAATGGATAATAACGATATGTGTCCAAATAATTAGGGCACGTGTTTTATAAACAAAAGGTCGAGTAATCCACAACCTAAAGCGTGCGCCTCAAGAGTGGTCACTCAAGAATTCGAGGAGTGCGAGACTCCAAGAACTCCATTCTTTCGCAATTTAGTTAAGAAAATAATTTTGGATTTGACACATGGCTTAGAAACATATTAGGGTTTAGACTTGATCGCACGAAGGTGAAGAACGAGGTTAGATGGTTTGAAAAATTAGGAGGAATGACGACTATTCGATAAACGAGACGTCGGTCTCGTAACCAATTAGTCGGGATATTGTTGGAATGCTAGATCCCAGCGACATCTTTTTCATCCCATTAATTATGAAAATATATTTGTTGGACGGTGAAAGTACTTGTCCAAATAATTAGGAGAAATATTTTAGAAACGAAAGTTCGAACGACACACCATTCAAGGCGTACGCCTCAATAGTAGTCACTCTCAAATTCGAGGAATGCGCGACTCCAAGAACTTGATTCTTTCGTGATTTAATTTAGAAAATATAATTTGAATGGATTAGCGTACTCGGACTAGGCGCGCTAGGTATTCTAGAAAAGTAAGATCATAAGGATCACAACTCAAGGTGTGCACCTCGAGAGCAATCCTTCGGAAATTCAAGGAAAGCGAGATCCAAGAATTCAATTGTTTTGAAATTTGATTAAGAAAAATAGTTTAATTTAATTAAGAAAACTAATTTTAATTTTCATATATAAAATTAATTAATCAATTGCTTATAAAAAGATTTTGAGAAAAAAAGCTAATTATAATTAATTGTTTTGAAAAAAGTTTAATATCTTAAAAAAGATTTTAACTTAATTAATAAAGTATATATATTTTTTTATACTTAAAATATTATTATAATTAATTGTTTTGAAAAGGTTAATATCTTTAAGAAGAAATAGGTTTTAAATAAAATATATTTTTGAAAGGTTTATTATTTAAAAGGATTAATTTGGTAATGATTTTTGAAATATATTTTGAAAATGACATTTGAGTACAACAAAAGTTAGATATAATTTACTAACCAAGAACTAACATTGTTAATTCAAAACAACAGCTTGAATATTAACGACGTCACGTCGGATATTTGACAAAAATTTTAGAATAAAAACAACCATAAAATGCTTTATAAACAATGATAAATACATCAAATCTCCAGTAGCAACCAAGCCTAATTGAGTGCTTATAATTGAACCAAAGAACCAGGATTCAAAGATTTACCGACGAGACTTTCGCGACATTGTTATTGCTGGATTTGTTGTTGAACCGCTGTGTTACGGTCGAAAACGAAAGCCAATAACGTCGGAACCGCGACACTTCGCGCTAGCTATAAACTGCTGTTGCCGGTAATGCCGCTGAATTTGTGGTAATTGCAGACATGAGTGACTCTCAACACCCACTTTCTATTCTGATACCAAAAACCTGTTACTGCATTCGTCAAACCGACATGCTCTGTATTGTTCCAATTGTGCATATGAATCAAGCTTAAACCTGCATAGAAATTGACAACATCCAAACAGACTAGGAAAACGTATTTTAGGAGTTCAAAACTAACCAAACAGAGTTGTATTAGAATTGAGAATTCAACAGCAATCCTTTTCAATTCTAAAAGAAATCGGATTCGAACAAGACACAACATTTTAAGCACAACCATGCCAGCATCAACATATTGTCGTCTTATATTAGTTCACTTCAGAAAAATATCCACAAAATAAAATTGGGAAGCAAATACCAGCAAAACAGACTTGGGTCGAAGTTTAATCGACAATAATATGACCTTAAACCAGTATCAACCACAGGATAATAATACCAAAATGAACAGTGCCTAACCTTGTTGAACTGTTGGTATCGAGCTACAAAGCTTTTATAGTCTTCGACTCAATAGCGTTGAAGTTGTGAAATCGATGATATAAAGAACATAAGCACAAAATCATTCGCAGCGAGACCGCGACGTGGTCGGAGCTAGCTCGATGATGAACATTCAGTGAATCTTGCCGGCAACTTAAAAAACTCTTAACAAAATCCAACATGGCTAAAAAAACAATTGGATCTTCTAAGAAAACACAACACCAACATCCTGGTTCCCTATTGCTGAAAACTGAATCTTTATTTAAGTAGTTTCAGCGTGAGTCGGCTGAGCTCATCCGCTCCTCTTTTAACTTGCACACCGTTGAATATCTTCGACCACATCATTAGTGTCCTTCATGGTTTTAAAGTGAATGTCCTGTACTCCTCTTACTGTGGCAGAACGGTTCAAATAATACACGTTGGCAGCGATGATCTACTGGTATGAACCCACACAGCAGCCACAAATCGTTATTACTGCACAACTGCGACCACTGATAACCTTAACTACAACAGCACACACATTAAACAAATGAAGGTAAACCACAGACAGTAAACAATAATTCCACGAAATCAAATCAAAAATCTGCTAGAAATACCAATACCGCCACAAAATCGAATTTGATGAAAAGAAACAACACATAACAGTATGACACAAAGGTAAAAGAAAGAACCATTCTATTATCGCGATGTCGGCGGAGATGGTGATAGGTATTATTTATTACCGTTATCGTCATGTTAAGGTGTTATCAAAGTGATGCAACACTAAGCCTTTGATGCAGGACAGTCGACAGGAACCAATATGGTGTCCTCGAACTAGTATCCATGCACAGAATTGCAACATGGTTCAATACATAACAAATAAGCTTACAGTGCTGATGCACAAACTTGGCGGCAGGTACATCATCCGGTATGAGCTTGGATTTGTTGCGTAGTGGTGGTGAACCGAGATGCTGCTCAGAGTTCCTGATTACGAGAACTGAAAATGCTAGCTACTACCGAGTTGTTGTTGAATGTTGCATTGCGAGGATGGTGATGTTGTCATGGCTAAGATGCAGCTTTGATCCTCGCTCGGTGGTCGCAGCCGCACAAATCAAACAGAAGCTCAAAGCAATTGGCATCAGCTTTGACACCTTTTTCCATCAATTCAAGCGCCTCTTTAACCTTCCCCTCACTGCGTGCTTCACAGTGTTACGACCATGCCTCGAAACCAAACGCAACCGAGAGTGACACCGTCAATGGAATATGTAAATTGTTGCTGCTGCTAATCGAGATCCTGTTCTAATCGGGTTTAAGCCAAAATCACCAGATTTAAAGAAGTCTCCCTGCTTATCCAAGTCAGAGTCCGTGATTCCGTCCAAACACGGCCAAAAGTGTGTTCCAAGTAACAATATCAGTAGAACACCCACACTCCTTGATATCCTCAAAAACCTTCATCATTTCCACAAATTTTCTGCGATTACCATGCATCTTGATAAGAGCATTAAAGAAGCAAATGTTAGGTTTGCATCCCGCCGCTTTCATCTCTTCATAGACTTCAAAAGCAAACTCATCTTTCCCAGCCTTCTCTAACCCCGAGAAAAGTGTGTTGTAGGTAAAAACATCCGGCTTAATTCCCTTCTCCACCATTTGAATTTTAAGCTGCAATGCTTCCTCTAACAAACCACCTCTAACATAAGCAGATATCAATGAATTATAAGTAATAATGGATGCAGAGAAGCCATTACTTTCCATATCTTTAAGCACCTTCAATGCCTCCTCCGGGCGTCTAGACTTTGCAAAAACATCTAACAATGCATTATATGTAACCCTTATCCGGAATAAAACCTGCCATCTTAATCTCATCAAACACATTAAGAGCTTCATCATATAGAGAACCGCGACGACAGCAAGTGATAAGGGTATTATAAGTATACAAATCAGGAGCAACTCCATTCATTATCATAGAATCAACAAGAACTTTAACACGAGACCAAGGCATACCCCTTTTTCCATAAACATTCAAAAATGGAATTATAAGTAATGAGAGTAGGGCTACAACCATCTCGTTGCATCTTATTGAACACAGAAACAGCATCATTGTATCTACCCTTGATAGCATATGCAGTTATCAGACAAGTATAACCATAAACATCGATCTCAAACCCATCTTTTCAAGAGTTTGAAGCAAAGACGCCGCGGATGAAACCCGACCTGCTTTACCGAGAATCTTAACTATGACAGAAATTGTAGTACCGGTTAAAAGATTAGCACAACCTTCAGCTAGCTGCAACAACTTGAAAACGCGGCATCGACATCGTTTAACTTTCCCCTATCGCAAAAGGGCTATCGAGCTTGTGGTTCGCGGTCGTCAATGGCTGATTTGCTGTTGAGTTTGTCTTCCTTGCAGTTGAGTATGTTGTAGTTGCTTCTGTTAATGTTGTTAGCGATTTGTGAACGCAGGTCAGAACAGGAAGATTATTGACATTTTCACGAGCAGTTGGCAACCTTCATAACCGTAACAACTGAATGCAAAGTGACACAATAGACACGATACGACGAGCCAGAAACTTCAATCAAATCTGAACAGAAGCGAAAACGCCTGCTGCCTCATTCCATTCATTTTCAAATGTTTGGCTAGAAATGTATATAGTAATTAGAACATAATGTAATTGGAATCAATAACATAACTGCCACCAGAGTTATGTGAAAGAGAGCTACCACATTTGAAGTAAAAATACTAAGATCGTTCATTATTAACGAGGGCTATTAAGGACATCAATAGACACGCGATTCACAGAAGGAAGTCGCATCTGCTGATCCTGAGCTCTACTCCTCTTAAACATCGGCTGCACTGAAAGCGAAACAGAGGATGCCACGGTCCATGAATCATTTGAGCTGTCACAACTGAAAGAAGCGTCAATGACACCACCCGGGCTACTTGGTTCAGATACACGCTTCCGTTTCTGGTGAAGACTATAAATGCCATCGCCGCTAACTAATAGCTTCAGCATAAGCTTGTAGCATTGGTTCACTTGTTCCTCACTAATCTTTAGTAAACCCAATAGCTGATTAATGTACTCAGATGCATTAAATGGTTCAATCTCTTTAATTACATGGATCATTGTAGCAGCAGCCAATGTAGAAGGAAGATAACTCATCATAACCTTTGAATCAGCAATAACATGAAGAAGAACCCTCTCACAACGCCACATAAACTCCCAGTGCAAACGGCTCTTCAAACCAATCCTTCTAACAATGTGTTCAAAGAAGGAAATCGGTGTCACCGGATGCATCCTCCATTTCAAAGTAGACAACACCAAAAGCTCCATTCTCTGTATAGTCTTAGCTTCAAACACAAATCTAGATTCCTCAACTTGAAAATCTAAAAGAAGTGGCACATGGGTTTCCTCCATTTTAGCAGCAAGAGACAAACAAGCAACAACAGTAAGCTGAGTCATCCAAGGTTTATCCTTCTGAAACTTCAAACTAGTAATAAATCTATCAAAGTAGTTAACAGCAAGAACAGTAGTCAAAGTAGAAAACCCATAATGAGCACAGACTTTCGAAATCCAGTTGACAACCTCCACACGAATCTCTTCCAAAGATCCATCACCAACAAGATTCCCACAACACAAACGGGTCTCACCCTCTTTAGAAATCAATGAAACAAGCTCATCGCTTTCCCAAAAGACATCATTGTGAAGCAAAACGAAAGGTAAAGAGTGCAACTTAGCCCCAGATGGGTCTTCAGAATCGGTAACGGTTGCATCGGAATCATCATCTTCGAAGTTGTGCTCTTCACAGAGAAGGGCATCGAGGAAAGAAGGAGATTGTTGTTGGAGTTGGGGTGAGAGAGACATCTTCTGTGGAGAAGATGAAGAGAAAAGGTTTCTTCATAGTGATGAAGGAAGAGGCATTTTGAAGTCTGCGTGCGTTGAGTTTCTTTGTTTGTTTGTGTTTTTACAGGGGAGATTGAAGAAAAGGAATGAGAAAGAGGTGGAGCGAAAGGGGTTAGGAAGAAATGGTGAGTCGGAAGAGAGAAAAGAGGGAGAAGCTTGCCGCGGCGGCGAATGGGTGTGTTGGTGAGGGGGCGCCGATTTTGGGATGAATTGGGGTTCTGATGAACAGTAATTCCCCAATTAGGGTTTATGAAAGGGGATGGTTTTTAGGGCTGCCCTTCAAAATTAGGGGCGGCCGTTTTTTTTAGGGTTTTGTGAACAGTGTCCCTTATTCCTTAGGGTATGGTGAACAGTAGCTGACCTTATATAATCCCAAATCCTTAAACCCTAATTTCCCTATCTAACCAACCGTGTTTCTCATTCAACCTTTTTCTATTTATTTTTGTTTTTTTTCTTTTAATTAATTAATAATTCTTTTTATTATGTTTTTTTTAATTATTATATCAACTATTACTAACTTAAATTCTAATCTAATTTTTTTTAAAACAAATTCTAACGTATTTTAATTTTATCTTAATTAAACAATTCTAATCTAATTAATTAATAATTTATTCTAATTTAAAAAAATTAAAATAAAAATAAAAAAACTAATCTAAACATAATTTAAATTCTAAATTTTAAAATAAAATATATATAAGAAATAAAAATAATAACAAATAAAAAGATGCCACGTGGCATGCTCTTATTGGGCTAAAAGGTAAAAATGCTCGTTTTTGCTGAAAAATACGCTACGCTGCATAAGCGAGGTAAATTAAAAACAAAGTCGGGCATATGAAAATTTTGAAAAAAAGGTAGGACAAATTTGGGGTATGACAATACCATACCATTTTTGCACGAATTCTAGCAAAATTTGTCGGTCCTACACGATGCATAAACTTTTGCTTGCTCCTATTAACTGCATTCTTTTGGCTAATATCCTATAATAAAAAATAAAACAAAAATTGGGTTGTTAGCCAAAAAGGACAAACAACTTATAGAAATTACTAGCACAAGTGGATGAAAAGATAAAATCAAATAATTTATAGATACTATTTCTTAATAATTATACTTATTTTAGTAACTATTAGATACTATAGAAATTACACATTAGTATTTTAGAAATTACGCATTAATAATCAAATACTTATTTTTACCTATTAACTCCAAATAAGTATTTTAGAAACTACCCATCAGTAATAATTATTAGATACTATAGAATCACGCATTAGTAATAATTTTATAGAATCACGCAACAGTGGGTAAAATAAGTATCTAATTTTTTCATTAGCTTCATCAACAGGTCAAATAGTTCATGGTGTTAAATAAGTATCTATAATTTTTTCATGATAAGACATTAGCTTCATCAACAGGTCAAATAGTTCATGGTGTTAAAGTTATGTAGTAAAATCCAGATTTGAAGAGCATGTAGTAAAATCCAGATTTGAAACATCCTGATTTGAAAACCATAGTAACATCCAGATTTGAAAACCAAAATCCAACACAAAAGAGCATGTACTAAAGTTATGACAGCAGAGATAAACATTTGGAAACACAATATTTTGTCCCCGTAAGAATCATGAGAATCATAAGCAAAATAAATAACTTACTTGAATATGAGTATCTTTCCAATATACTAACAATTTCTTGAAATGAACTTCAGATATGCTCTTTGGACGGTGTTTTAATCTATCCTTCATATTAGAGTACTTTAAAAAATGATCTTTCTTGATAGAGTATTTGTGGCGTCTCCAAGCATCGTCTATTCGAGCATACACTGCTTTTTTCCCTCTCTCAGGAATGTTGAACTTCGTCTGCAAGAATAAAACAATGTTTGTCATCAATTATAGATACTTGATCATTAAAAAATTATGAAATTTTACTTCTCATACATTAATATATTTCCAAATATGATAATTATGACGCTTAGGATCTATTACATCTTTAAGCAACTCTTTGAAATTTGTATAGATCAATGGACAAAAATTTGCATTCCTTGCTATAGTTCCGAGGAAATAGCCTAAGTCAGAAACAGTTTGGTCATCAGGTCCAATTGGCTCTCCAAATTCATCTAGAGTAACTTCTTGACGGTCTTTTACATCTCTTGCATATATTTTTAAACAACGCGTCGGTCCCCGTGTTCTTTTCTTAGTTGTCCCTGTTTTGACATCAAACAATATAATGCAAGATAAATTATCAAATACACACACATATGAGTAATAAAATAAATTAATAATAAACTAGTTTCTTGGTCTTAAATAAAATGAAACATCACCATTTTTTTCCGCGTCTCCCTCAAATTCCACATTTTCTTCTTGTTCTTGTTCTTCTAAAACAACGTTTTCCTCATCTTCAATTAAATTTTCCATCTCCTTCTCAACATCTCTTCCATTTTTTTTCAAGAAAGTCACCAATTAACATTGATTGGCACAAAGGACTTGTTTTTGTCTTCTTGCAAGCACTTTGTTGCCTTGCCATTGATTCTTCTTTGTTATTTCACTTTATTTCAGTTATTTCACATTATGAGTTAACTAACAAGTAAGCCCATATTTGTCTTCTTCTACCTCAAACCAATCACATTCAAACAACACAAATTTGAATTAAGAGTAATAGTCTAACTCAATTATATCTCTAATTGCTCCATAATAAGTTACAACTTTCATCCTAGGATTTTCATCCTTAGAGCTTGCAAAACTTGGAGTCAATGAAACCAAAGTTACACCTGAATTTTGAGTTTTGCGTCTTGCATCTCGTTTCATAGTATGGAATCTATATCCATTGATGAGGTAGCCTGAAAACCTCTTTGCTGTATCACATGGACCTCTAGAGAAATATTTCAGCTGAATTGATACATCATCTTTCAAGGCTCGAGTTTTAAACCATTCACTAAAATCGTGACTTTGGGTTTTGGCCTTGACCCACCTCCGTCCTTTAGTTTGACTATTGACAATATCATCATGCTCCCTACAAATATAATTTATCATCTATTAGAAAATAACACTAATGTGTGTGTGTGTGTGTGTGTTTTATAAATGAACTTAATATATTATGGTACCTGATGAATGTGTTAACTTCATCACAATTGAACAAAAGGTATCGGTGGGCTTGGGATTTTGTAGTTGAATCTAGAAAAAATGGTTTACCATTTTTCTTCCCACATAAGGAACGACCAATACATGAAAAGTAATCGCTTAAATCCACATCACACAAGTCACTATTGTCATAATTTCGACTCTTTCTATTTAACCTTGTGTCTACATTGTCATGCAAGTATCTTGAGCAAAAAGTCAAAGCTTCTTCAGCCAAATATGCCTCAGCAATAGATCCTTCAGGATGAGCTCTATTACAAACATAACTTTTAAGTTTGCATAAGTTTCTTTCAGTGGGATACATCCAACGAAATTGAACTGGACCGCCCAATCTAACTTCATTTACCAAATGAATATGCAAGTGAACCATTATATCAAAAAAACTTGGAGGAAAAATCATCTCCAGTTGACAGAGGATATCTGCAATCTCAGCTTCTAAGAAATTCAAATCTTGCTCTCAGATAACTTTTTTACACAAAGAGCGGAAAAATGACCCTAAGCGAATTAGAGGTTCAGCCACTGCATTGGGCATGGTGCCTCTTACTGCTACTTATAATAAGTAATGTAACATGAAATGTGCGTCATGACTCTTGTAGCCAAAAACTTTCTTATTACTAACTTGCACACACTTTGAAATGTTTGATGCAGTCCCATCTGGTAATTTGGCAGCCTTTAAAACACCACAAAAAATAGTCTTCTCACGTGCACTCATTGAAAAACAAGATTTTGCAATCTCTGCACGACCTCCACCAATCTCTTTTGGATGAAGCTTCTTTCTTATTCCCATGTCTTTCAAATCATAACGAGCATTAACGTGATCTTTTGTCTTCCCTGGTATGTCTAAAAGAGTTCCAATAATATTATCAAATATATTTTTTCAATGTGCATCACATCAAGATTATGACGTAATGTATTTTCAGCCCAATAAGGTAACTCAAAAAATATTGATTTTTTCTTCCATGGACCATCTTTTTTCTTCTTTTTTGTTTTACCAAACTCATTCTGAAAATCTTTCAGGGTTTCCAAAATATCTGTCCCTTTTAACAAAGAAGGGGCAGACCTAAGTTCTTTCTTTCCATTAAAGGACCTTTTATTTAACCTCCAAGCATGGCTCATTGGTAAAAAGACACGATGACCCATGTAGCACATCTTGTGGCTATTTTTTAAATATGATGATTCAGTGTTATGATTGCAACACACACATGCAAACTTTCCTTTGGTGCTCCAACCTGATAACATAACATACCCAGGATAATCACTAATTGTCCATAAGAGTGCTGCACGAATTTTAAATGTTTGATTTTTTGAGGCATCATATGTGTCTACTCCTAATTCCTATAACTCCTTTAACTCCTGAATTAATGGTTGAAGGTACACATCAATGTCATTCCCCGGTGATTGTGGCCCAGAAATCAACAATGACAACATTGTATATTCAGATTTCATGGACAACCAAGGAGGGTAGTTGTATACTACCATCATGACAGGCCATGTACTGTGTGATAAGCTCATGGTACGGAATGGATTGAAGCCGTCACTTGATAAGCCAAGTCTTATGTTACAAGGCTCAGAAGCAAAGTCATGATGAAGTCTATCAAAATCGCTCCATGCTTGTCCATCCGCAGGATGCCTTAATTTTCCATCTTTTGAGCGTTCTTCTTCATGCCACCTCATTTCCTTTGCTGTCTTTGAACACATAAATAACCTTTGAAATCGTGGAATCAATGGAAAATGTCTCAAAACCTTAGCATGGACTTTATGATCATATTTCGCATGCTCAGAAGACTCGCTCTCTACTTGAGGAAACTCCTTCCATCGTGAAGCCTTACAAATATTGAAAGAGTTATCATTCTCGTGTTCTTTCCAATATAACATGCAATCATTCGGACATGCATGGATTTTTTTGTAATCGAGACCCAAATCACTAATCATCGCCTTTGTTTTGTTAAAATATTCAGGAATGTTTAATTCAGGAATCGCTTCTTTCAATAATTCTAAAAGGGAAGTGAAAGATGCATTGCTCCATCCATGCAGACACTTTAACAAGTAAAGTCGAATTATGAACGATAGAGTAAAGAAGCTTTCACATCCGGGGTATAACTCTTGTTTTACCTCATTAATCAACTTGTAGAACTTTCTCGCATCCTCATTGTGAGCTTCACTACTTTCCTCTGCTTCAACCACATTTCTAAATGTGTCATACAATAAACCACCAATGTCATCAAGTGAGTTCTCTTGCTCCTTTGTGTCCTCCTTAATTTTCATAGGCGATGGTATATCCTCTCCATGGTTTACCCAAACATCATATCCTTTCACAAAACCTACAGCTATTAAATGATCGCGGACCACATGTCTTCTTTCCCATTTACAATTTGCATAATGAGCACAAGGACAAGAAATTTCACGTCCTTGAGGTCTTCCTGTGGTATAGGCAAAATCTAAAAAAGACTTAACACCTTTTCTATACTTCTTCCAGTGTCTTGGGAGTTTAGTCCATGCTTTGTCCATACTGTCATACCCTAAATTTGTCCTATCTACTTCTACATTTCATTTTTGTACATCCGTCCACCAATTGGTATTCAGAAAATCCAAAAAATATGTGGTTGTTGCTCGAATATCATCGAGTCTGACAGACGAAGACATGAAGCCGTGTGTGTGATATGGACTGAGTTTCAATGGTTATGGGTTAATTGGCCAGTCAGACAAAGATTTGTTTCAGACACAATGTTGGGGAGAGTATCGATCCAAACGATGTGTGTTTAAGGACCAATTGGAGATATGTGTTTCAAAATGGATTTATCGGTTCATTCACAATCAAAGTAGGATTAACAGGAAGTATGTTAATTGTGGATTAGCGCTGATTGAGCTCAAATTGGTTCTAATGTTGGCATTAAATTCAAAGATTTTTTTTTAAGAGAGACATGATCATTAATTCTAAGGCACGGACATGTTGGTTAGTAAGAAATGTTTGTGGTCATATAATCTTCAAGTCATGATCTATGGTTGTTTGAGTGACGAGACTTTGTTTCGTATATCTTGAAATGCGTTGGAATTCAAGAGGTTGAATTTTTTATCGAGTGCGAGTATGATATGTGCGGAGGACTTTTAATTTGAGAGTTGTTTTCATTCCATGGATTGATCAAGTGTGGTGTAAATTGCAAAAGTTGGGTATGAATAATATGTCCAAACCCAATTCAATTGTCCTAAAAAAAGGAGGCTCAATATATGTTTACAATTTATAAAAGTCCTACATTGCAACAAGTCCATTTGAGTTCATATTTTAGCTACAAAGAAAAAATTAATTTGTGGAAAGTTCAAAGTTCATTGTTGCTACAAGTCCATTGCATCCCATAACCAAAGTCCATTTTTGCTAGAAACATATGCTACAAATTCTACACAATCTCTAAAATGGAAAACTTGTTATTTTTGCATATAAGTCCATACTGTTTTCACACAAGATTTATGAAGAATGACCTATACATATCTTAGGACCCATATGGCTATTACACAATATTGGGTCCGAAAATCAAGTCCTAGAAAGGAAGAGCTTACTCCTAAAAAAATGCATTTAAGGAGGAGAATCACATTATAATGTATTAAATTAAGGTCATTGCCATCATACAGCCTGTTGGACAGCTCCAAGCCACAATCTAGAAAAAGATATTGCAGATAAGTCGTACAACAACGCGAGAAGGTCGTATACGTTGCCATCCACCCAATATCACACAGCAAATACAACACTAACAACCACGACTCGCAAAATGGCCATTTCCTGGATGATAAACCAAGAGAAAGAGAACAACATTATTAGCATGCTAGTAACAAATGACTACCTGATGTGTATCTTACGGAAACCAAACGAGCCATCAACCAAAACCTTGAGTAATTAGGCTTCAACCATTTCAATGATCTAACTTTTACCCCTTTTCCACAAACGACAAGAGAAAACGGAGGAACCATTCTTTTTCTTTGAAAATAAACCGAGTCCCACATCATGCCAAGGCTCTCCACAACGTCCACAAATCACGTAGAATCGGGTACAGACAGAAGCACAACCATCACTACAAAACCTGCAAGAAGTCGTACCATAAAGGACACACAGCCAACCATTACAGGGTACGAAAAACGACGAATACCACCCACCCATTTGAGAACAAGGAAAAGAGGTTTGAACAATATGACAAAAAATTGAAAAAAACTCGTACCTTTCTGTCCTCCTTCACGATCCTCTCAACAAAAAACCATCTCTTCATAAACTCCTTATCCTTCATTCTTCAAAAACGGTGGGGGGGGGGGGGTGGAGACCGAAAATCATTCCCTTCCCTTCTTCCAAAACCGCGAGTCTCCCTTCACCTGTTTTCCGTTTTCCGCCGTGACCAAACCCAGTTCTCTTTCATATTCATCTCATAAACCACTGAATCCTCTCCAACAACAATAAGTTGGAGAAAACCTCAATCAACAGCAACGATACCCAGGATCTCATCAAATCTCCTTCACCTCAAATCTTCCTTCGAACCTTCTTCCTAACCATTAAACTATCCAACCAAAAATATCGATAGCTTCCGGTTTTAATCCTTAACGACCCATCCTTCATTCTTCTCAATCTTCATCCAAAGCCCTTTTCCAAATAACACAAAATGCATCCTTATTTCTCAAAAAAACCGAAAACCATTTCCTTAATATTTAAGCTGATCCTTCATCTGTCATAATAAAATAACCTCTTCATAACCATTTTCTTCGCCATCTGCAAACCCCCAAAATATTCAAACAATTTCCATTAGAACCCCTTTAATCCCATAACTTCAACACGAAACCCCTCCAATCTGTAAACAACATCCAGTCCCAAATCAAACCATTGTTTCAACCCACACTCAATTTAATACCTAGCCACGACCCAAGAACAGAACTGAAATGGAAAAATGAGATGAAGTAGAAGGAAATGGAGAATAAACTGATACAAGCAAACATTAATTTGAAAGAAACCTAAGCATCACGAGCAAAGGAAGGAATAGGGGGAGGCAAAGCAAAATCATAGCGAGACAAGGTGGGTTGGTGTTGATGATGTTCGTCCATGTTTCGATTGAACGCGATGGCGAAGAAGAGCGTTCTTCTGAGCGTGTTCTTCACAATTCCATTTGTTTTTTTTTGGTTCTAGAGAATTCTTTATCGTTCTAGCAGATTCAACTATGTTGTTGGATCTTGGGTCAATAGCCCATACCATGTTTGCTCTTCCACTGTAAACTTCATCCGTTTTTGTTTTCTGGCTGGTAATGGATTGAGCGGGCTATAAGGGCCCATGACGATAATCATGATAACACTCACCCGTATCTGAATTACACACCACCCCCTTCTTTTTTTTTTCTTTTAAAAAGTTTTAATATGAAGTTTTAATAATTGTTTTTTTAAATAATTTTGTTAAGAGTTGCAATTTAATTTATGTACATTTGTTAATATTTTCAATTAATATTGTAAGAATCCTTTGATTAATAATTTTGAATATACTTTCAATCGTATTTTCTTTTTACTCATTCTTTATCGTGTACGGTCGATGACGATACCCCAAGTTATAACTTTGTCAAATTATTGACAAATAATAACAAACCCGAGACCATTTTCTTTTTAACTTCTTTCATTTTCGATTTTTATCGATTTCTATTCATTTCTTGCTCATTTTGGTCAATGACAATTTTTAAGAATTATTATCGGTCAAAATATTGATAGATGATGATTTATTCGAGACTAATCCATTTTCTATTTCGTTTTTTCTCTTCATTTATTTTTTAACTCATTGTTTTGAATCTTTGAAATCTAGCATTTTTGAACGATCATTATTAAGGTGTACACCTTAAATAATGTGTGGATCGACTTTTCGTTTTAGCATTCTCTTTTTGATAAAGAAATATTATAGGAATCTAGCATTCCGTGTGATATTTCCGTTGTTCATCCAAACATTCTTTTAATGAAAAAGGTGTCGTTGAGATCTAGCATCTCGATAATACCCCGATTAATTGGTTGTGAGGCCTACGCCTCATTTATCAAATAATTGTCATTTCTCTTATTTTCAAATCCAATCTCGTATTCCCACCTCTCACGAACAATCTCCTTTCATACCTTTATTTCACTTCAAACCATTTCAAAAAAAAAAAAACCATTTTTCTCGATTCAAACTCCGGAAGAAGAAGGTTCTTGGAATCTAGCATTCCTTGAATCTCCGAGTAAATAATTCTCGAGGCACACCCTTGATTTATTATTTATCCAATCTTTCTACTTTTTCAAACTCAAACATTTTCAAACATCCTCTTAAGTCGAGTGCTCGTCCGCATTCGCAACCGTCGACATCTCGCACACACTTCACAACTCCTCTTGGTTTCGATATTAGAGGCACCCTTAGGGACTAATATCGTTTCTCACCTCTTAACCCTTGACACGTCGTCAAGTCGGTTCTATCTTCGATCAAATCCTCGACACGTCGTCGAGACTTTTTCAAACCAACTTCCTTTGGCCTCGCATGCCATTTTTCGATTCGATCTTTTCACAAACGTTTTCTTAAAACATACGAAAGAGGGATATCCTTAGAATCTAGCATTCTTTGAATATTCGAATGAGTAACTCTCGAGGCACGCCCTTGAGTTGTTATTAGTTCATTCTTTCGATTTCAAAACATCCAACTCCTTATCTTCAACTTATTCAACTCAATTTCCGAAAGAACTGAGTTCTTGGAATCTCACATTCCTTGAATTCTTGAGTGACAAGCTTTTGAGGCACACCCTTGGGTTGCTTGTCAGTCACTCTTTCGTCTCTTTCTCAAACTTCCAACCCATTCAACCTCATCTTTTCGTGGTTGTTACCACGAACTACGACTGCTCTGATTCTTTATTCATTCTTGAATATAAGATACGTAGGCATAAGATTGCGATGATCTTGGCGAGCACACTTCTATCTTCCTCCATTATTCCGTCCACACATTCCCATCCTTTCCCGTAGTCGAACTACGACGCTCTGATTTCTCATTCTCGTCCGAATGAGCATACGTAGGCACAAGGGCCCCAATCCTTGGCGAGCACCCTATCTTCCAACCATCCCCATTTTCCCATATCGTCTTTAACCTTTCAACCTACCAATCCTACCTTTAACAACGAGAAGAAAACAAGTAAACCTGAACAACACTCCCCACATTACCTTAAGAGGTTCCCGTCGAGTACGACGGACGTGAGGGGTGCTAATACCTTCCCCTCACGTAACCGACTCCCGAACCCGGAACATGGTTGCGACAGCCTGTTCCTATCCCTTTCGTTTTAAGAGGTTTTCTCGATATTTTCCTCTCCCGTTTATTCGGGAAAAATAAAATTCGGTGGCGACTCTGCTGAACCGCATTTCCGCGCATTTTGCTCGAGGGTCGCGTTCTCTAAAATGTCTCAGTGATTTTTCGAGGTGCGACAGCTGGCGACTCTGCTGGGGACTTTTGCTCCATGCAAAGAGAGATTCGAGCCTATCTTTTGGTTTGTGAGGAGTGTTTGTTTTTATTTGTCTTCTTGTTTATGTATCTGTTCTCTTGTGGATTTTATTTGTGCTTGTTATCTTGGTTGTCTGTTGGTTCTCGGGATGACATCATGAGTAAAGCTCTACGCCCGAGCTTTGGTAAAAGCAGAGAGAACACATAGATTAGAATTGGTAGTCGAGTAGTGTTAGTCTCTGAGGACTTGCTCCTTGTGGGCCTAGCATGAAAGCTCCTCCAGAAGAGACCTATTCGTAGATCTTGTTGTAATACAACTAGCCTGTTGCACGATTTGATTAATGAAGGGTCCGTGATTCTGGGAACCTTTTGTTAGCACCAGTTCCGATATTGGTGGTCGTGTAGTGTTAGTCTCCAAGGACTCGCTCCTTGTGCACCTAGCATGAGGACCCTGCTCAGGAGAGACCTTATCGTCATTACCGTCGTAATACAGCCAGCCTGTTGCGTGTCGCTAATACGACTAGTGTCCGTGATCCTGGGAACCAAACGTAGAAACCATCCCGTAAGTGGGTTTATGGGTAGAATGTTTAGACCTTCCCGTATGGGTTGTACTTGTCAGTTTTTTGATCGGAAATTGTGGTTGTGGATCTGTTACAGTTATCATCTCCAAAATTGTTTGATTATGATCTTGTGATCCTGGATCTTGTATCTTACATTGCATCATGCATATCATTTGCATTGCATTTCATATGTTGTACATTTTGCATTTCCAGTCCTTCAACAGAATCTTATGTCTTCGTTCCTTCCTCTCCAATAAATCAAGCTGATTCCTCGACACCAGTATGCAACTAGAGCCAATACAAGACGAATGATGGAGCAGATTCAGCAGGAGCAAGCTACCTTCAGGGAAGAGTTGGATTCTATGAAAGGAAAGATTGAGCAGATCCTCGAAGCCATCCTCGCAGCCAGAAGAGAGGAAGAACAACGTGAAGCCGCCGCTGTCGTCAACAACAATGGTCAAGGACAGGGGTCTACTGCCATCCCTTTGGTTCCAATTCCAAATCCTCATGGGATGCCGTTGAACTTCATTAACACAGCCGATGGAAACACTTCTCAGCCAATCCCAGCGCCTGGAGTTACTGTTGGAGTTATCCCGCAGGCCCAGCCTACTGCTGTGCAAATCCCAGTTCCTCATATCGAAGATACTCTGATGGATCAGTATGACGACGTTCAGAACTATCATGCTACTATCCCCATTGCTAGTCCTGTTGCTGTTCAGGATTCAGAAGCCATGAAGATGTGTCGAGATCTAGCCGAGAAACTCCGAGCCATAGAGGGGCACAACTCAAATTCTTTCAGTGCTTTGGAATTGTGCTTGGTGCCAGATGTTGTCATTCCTCCCAAGTTCAAGGTGCCAGAATTTTTGAAGTACAAAGGTCTCAGTTTCCCGAATATTCATCTGAAGATGTACTGTCGCAAGATGGCTGCCTATGCCAGAGACGAAAAGCTCATGATTCATTGCTTCCAAGACAGTTTGTCTGGGGCATCACTCGAATGGTATATGCAGTTGGAACGTAACAGTGTGCGCACTTGGGCCGAGCTAGCCGATGCATTTGTCAAACAGTACAAATACAACAAAGATCTCGCTCCAAATCGTACTCAGCTTCAGAGTATGACTCAGAAGGACAGCGAATCCTTCAAAGAGTACGCACAACGATGGAGAGAGCTAGCCGCAAGGGTGCATCCACCTCTTGTCGACCGTGAACTGATTGACATCTTCATGGGTACTTTACAAGGCCAATACTACGAAAAGCTGATCGAAAGCGTCTCCGCTGGATTCTCTGACTTGGTGATCGTCGGTGAGAGAATTGAAGAGGGGCTGAAGAGTGGAAAGATCCCAGGAGGTCCTAACAACCAGGCTAATGCCAAGAAGCCTTTCAACGGATACAAGAAGAAAGAGGGCGAGACAAATGTTATCTCTTTGCAGAAAGGGCAAGCTCCTCAACAAGCTCCCGCTCCTATGCCTTATCAAGTCCCTTACTACCAGTATTCGTATGTTGCTGCTGCGCAATATGCTCCAATGCCTTATCAGCCAGCTGTTCAAGCAGTTCAAGCTCAGATGCCACAGCAACAGACTCCTCAGCAACATGCCTACAACCAGCAAGGGTATTAGTATCCTCCTTAGCAACAACAGATGCAAGCTGCTCAACAACAACAAGGTGCTCGCCAGCATCGTCAGCAGAGAATACAGAGGCCAGATAGAGTTTTTGATCGCCTGCCAATGACATATGCTAGTATCTTTGCTCAGTTGATGGATAAAAAGGCTATTGTTCCAAGAGATTTGGCTCCCCCAACTGTCATTCCTGCCGACTACGATGCAAATGCTCATTGTGAGTTTCATAAGGGCGCTCCAGGTCACACCATTGAGGACTGCAGAGCTTTCAAGCACATAATTCAAGACATGATTGACAGGGATGCTATCAACTTCAATGGAAAGTCTCCAAATGTCATCAACAATCCAATGCCACCGAACAAATAGCATTAATCAGATCCAATCCAGTCAAGTCAAAGTTCATTTCCCCGAAGAAGGCCGTCATGTTGCCATTTCATCTTACGCATTTCTTATGTTTTGTCTTTGTTTTGTTTAAGTATTGTATGCTTTGAACAATTGCTATTCGCATCTGGTTTCATTAATGTATCGTTTATGCATGTTTTGAATTAGTTATGGCGTATTCACTCATTTTTCACTTAACACCGACACGTTTATTCACTCCACTCTATTCACTGTTGTTTAGCATGATTTGAGGGAGGATGATGAAAACGAGATACCCATAATTGCAAACCGTATGCTTTGAGATAGAATCTCGTCAATGATGTATAGGAATTGCTTCAATTCCCCAAACACTGGAGATATAAGGAGTTAATCCCTAGTAAACCACTTCGAGCCTAGAAGTAGCAGTTTCCTTCGGATATTCAGACCTTACACTTAACTTGGGGCAGGGTAGTGTTCAGCTAATTCAACCTCGCACTCAAATCAACAAAGCAAAATCCAAAAACGGTTGTTCACCAATGACTCACAACAGGGCAGTCACAACAAAATCCAAAAAAGGAAAAAAATCAAAAGCCGTCTAAGTCAAACACCTCAGAGGGGACTTAGACAAAATCAAGGCAATCCTGATGGATCTGACAAACAAAGTCAATCCATGCAAAAGTTAGGGATCAAAACAAAAACAAAAGAGGACCCCGAAACCCTCAACAAAAACAAAATAAGATTCAGTGACCACCCAGATCAAAGGGGCACTGACATCCATCAAAATAAGGTGACTGCCACGTCGAGCAAACCTTGAACCTTCAAGCTTACACCGTCCAGACAAGTGTAGAATTAACTGAGCGTAGGACTCGAGATCATTAAGAAGAAGGGGTGGGTACAAATCATACTTTGAGCCTAACATCCTTTGTTTCACAACCGTGAACCAAACCACGTTACAACCCTCGAAAGACCTAATTGAGACGAGGTTTATTCTGAAAGCATATTGTCACAAGGTTGCGTAACCTGACTCCTCACACGATTGTTAATCATCAGCATTGGTGTCGTTATCCTTGCAATATCTTCTACATCAATCAAACAACACAACGTTTGGGCTGATGATCCATTCGTCTCACTACCACGACACTTCAATAAAACGATACTTTTTCAAATCTTGCATCAAACTTTGCATTAATATTACCATTTGTGAATGTACAATTTTAATTGCAAAACAGTGATAGGTATTCAAAGACATTTCAACAAAAGGCAATCAAGGAGGAACTTGGCTTTCAGTGGCTGTCACGAAGCAAGACTACCTCAAAATCCACAGGCTGGGCCAAATTACTCAAGAGCTCGAGCAGGGGCAAGCCATTAACAAGTTCCAACTGGGGCAAGACCAGGTCGTCCTGACCATCAAGCAGAGTTGCAACCTTCTCTGAAGGAAATTCACAACAAATCACCAAGTACCCAGACTTGGGGCATCCAGAGCATCATCTTCTGCGTCAATCGTGACGTCTTCAACGAACTGCGTGTCGAGGAAGTCAATCCATCCCACCACCCAAAGTCCAATCCGCATTGGCAACCACCAAAAGTCCACCACGCTGGCGTCTTCACCTGCATTTCCAAATTACCCGTCTGCATCATACGCATTGCATTCATCATCATAAGCATTATTGCGTCATATACATACCAATCATATCATACTTCCCCAGCTCTTGCATCTCCGCGTGTCAGCATTTGCATTTGCACTTCCATTCGTTACGGAACATCATTTTACATCCAACATTAGCATATGCAAGTTAAGGTCCAGGATCAATTTCGAAGATTTCCAAGACCATCATCAGCCCAGTCAGGGGCACTCTCTGCAAGACTATGGGTTTCTCCCACAAACTTCAAGAACTTCAAAGCAATCATCAGCCCAGTCAGGGGCATTTTTGCAAGATTGTGGGTTTCTCCCACGAAATTCAGAGATATTCAAAGCAAGATTCAGCCTAGTCAGGGGCATCCTTTTTTTTAAGACCATGGGTATCTCCCATGACGTATTTCAACCTTGTGGTTGATCAGATCTTCAAGTCAACATTCAGCTCAATCAGGGGCATACCATGCAAGACCGTGGGTGTTCCTCCACGAAGTTGTTCAACCTTTTGTTGGGCAAATCCAAGAGTTTCAATGCAAGATCCAGCCCGAGCAGGGGCATCTTCAGCAAAACCGTGAGCGTTCCTCACAAAGTTGTTCAGCCTTTTGTTGAAGAAAAACAAGACATTTCAAGACAATGGGCATCTTCTTCAGAATTCACGGGCGTAACCATGAAATCATTTCAACAAAACTATGATCTCCAAGTAAGACAGTGGGCGTACCCCGTTGTTTCATGTAAACCCAATCTTCCTCTTGGGTGTTCCCCAATGAGTTGTATCCAGCAAGCGTGACCGTTGTCAATTGCCTTACTATCATCCTTTTGGTGATAGTCGAACCTCGTCAGTTCAACCTAGCCTGCATCCTTTTGGTGTTGGTGAGCTTCGAATCTGTGTTGTCTTATCATCCTTTTGGTGATAGCAACCTGTGTGTGTGAGTTTCGCTCCGTCATCCTTTTGGTGGGGGGTCTGGCACTTGGATTGGTGACAGATTGTGCGATAGTGTCTGCCCTATCATCCTTTTGGTGGTAGTGGCCAGTGTGAGTTTCGCTCTGTCATCCTTTTGGTGGGGGGTCTGTCACTTGGATTGGTGACAGATTGTGCGATAGTGTCTGCCCTACCATCCTTTTGGTGGTAGTGGCCAGTGTGAGTTTCGCTCCGTCATCCTTTTGGTGGGGGGTCTGTCACTTGGATTGGTGACAGATTGTGCGATAGTGTTTTCCCTATCATCCTTTTGGTGGTAGTGGCCGGTGTGAGTTTCGCTTCGTCATCCTTTTGGTGGGGGTCTGTCACTTTGATTGGTGACAGATTGTGCGATAGTGTCTGCCCTATCATCCTTTTGGTGGTAGTGGCCAGTGTGAGTTTCGCTCCGTCATCCTTTTGGTGGGGGGTCTGTCACTTGGATTGGTGATAGATTGTGCGATAGTTTATTTGTGTTTCGCTCCGTCATCCTTTTGGTGGGGGGTCTGTCACTTGGATTGGTGATAGATTGTGCGATATCTGTGTGTGTTTTCGCTCTGTCATCCTTTTGGTGGGGGTCTGTCACTTGGATTGGTGTCAGATTGTGCGATATTTGTTTGTGTTTCGCTCCGTCATCCTTTTGGTGGGGGGTCTGTCATAGTCATTAATGATAGATTGTGCGATGTTTGTTTGTGTTTCGCTCTGTCATCCTTTTGATGGGGGGTCTGTCATAGTCATTAATGATAGATTGTGCGATATCATTTTTATGTTTGTTTCGCTCCGTCATCCTTTTGGTGGGGGGTCTATCATAGTCATTAATGATAGATTGTGCAATAGTTTGTTTGTTTCGCTCCGTCATCCTTTTGGTGGGGGGGTCTGTCATAGTCATTAATGATAGATTGTGCGATAGTTTGTTTGGGTTTTGCTCCGTCATCCTTTTGGTGAGGGGTCTGTCATAGTCATTAATGATAGATTTGTGCGATAGTGTTTGTGCTATCATCCTTTTGGTGGTAGTGGCCGGTGTGAGTTTGCTCTATCCTCCTTTTGGTGGTAGTAGCCGTGTGTGTTTCGTCTTCATCATCCTTTCGGTGATGGCGACCTTTTTCTAGTCTTTCATTGTTTACTCAGAGGTATACCTCGTCCGGCATGTTTAATTCCCGAGCATTTATTTTCTTTTTGGACAAATTTAAGGTCTTCTTCATATCTAATTGACTTCAACCTCAGGAGAATGAACGTTGCAGCAATTCATTTCCTTTGGTTTAAGCTAATTAGATAGGGGCATCTGTCATACCCTAAATTTTTCCTATCTACTTCTACATTTCATTTTTGTACATCCGTCCACCAATTGGTATTCAGAAAATCCAAAAAAATATGTGGTTGTTGCTCGAATATCATCGAGTTTGACAGACGAAGACATGAAGCCGTGTGTGTGATATGGACTGAGTTTCAATGGTTATGGCTTAATTGGCCAGTCAGACAAAGATTTGTTTCAGACACAATGTTGGGGAGAGTATCGATCCAAACGATGAGTGTTTAAGGACCAATTGGAGATATGTGTTTCAAAATGGATTTATCAGTTCACTCACAATCAAAGTAGGATTGACAGGAATTATGTTAATTATGGATTAGCACTGATTGAGCTCAAATTGGTTCTAATGTTGGCATTAAATTCAAAGATTTTTTTTAAGAGAGAGATGATCATTAATTCTAAGGCACGGAAATGTTGGTTAGTAAGAAATGTTTATGGTCATATAATCTTCAAGTCATGATCTATGGTTGTTTGAGTGACGAGACTTTGTTTCGTATATCTTGAAATGCGTTGGAATTCAAGAGGTTGAATTTGTTATCGAGTGCGAGCATGATATGTGCGGAGGACTTTTAATTTGAGAGTTGTTTTCATTCCATGGATTGATCAAGTGTGGTGTAAATTGCAAAAGTTGGGTATGAATAATATGTCCAAACCCAATTCAGTTGTCCTAAAAAAAGGAGGCTCAATATATGTTTACAATTTATAAAAGTCCTACATTGCAACAAGTCCATTTGAGTTCATATTTTAGCTACAAAGAAAAAATTAATTTGTGTAAAGTTCAAAGTTCATTGTTGCTACAAGTCCATTGGATCCCATAACCAAAGCCCATTTTTGCTAGAAACATATGCTACAAATTCTACACAATCTCTAAAATGGAAAACTTGTTATTTTTGCATATAAGTCCATACTGTTTTCACACAAGATTTATGAAGAATGACCTATACATATCTTAGGACCCATATGGCTATTACACAATATTGGGTCCGAAAATCAAGTCCTAGAAAGGAAGAGCTTATCCTAAAAAAAATATGCATTTAAGGAGGAGAATCACATTATAATGTATTAAATTAAGGTCATTGCCATCATACAGCCTGTTGGACAGCTCCAAGCCACAATCTAGAAAAAGATATTGCAGATAAGTCGTACAACAACGCGAGAAGGTCGTATACGTTGCCATCCACCCAATATCACACAGCAAATACAACACTAACAACCACGACTCGCAAAATGGCCATTTCCTGGACGATAAACCAAGAGAAAGAGAACAACATTATTAGCATGCTAGTAACAAATGACTACCTGATGCGTATCTTACGGAAACCAAACGAGCCATCAACCAAAACCTTGAGTAATTAGGCTTCAACAATTTCAATGATCTAACTGTTACCCTTTTTCCACAAACGACAAGAGAAAACGGAGGAACCATTCTTTTTCTTTGAAAATAAACTGAGTCCCACATCATGCCAAGGCTCTCCACAACGTCCACAAATCACGTAGAATCGGGTACAGACAAAAGCACAACCATCACTACAAAACCTGCAAGAAGTCGTACCATAAAGGACACACAACCAACCATTACAGGGTACGAAAAATGACGAATACCACCCACCCATTTGAGAACAAGGAAAAGAGGTTTGAACAATATGACAAAAAATTGAAAAAAACTCGTACCTTTCCGTCCTCCCTCATGATCCTCTCAACAAAAAGCCATCTCTTCATAAACTCCTTATCCTTCATTCTTCAAAAACGGGGGGGGGGGGGGGGGGGGGGGGGGGGGGGGACCGAAAATCATTCCCTTCCCTTCTTCCAAAACCGCGAGTCTCCCTTCACCTGTTTTCCGTTTTCCGCCGTGACCAAACCCAGTTCTCTTCCATATTCATCTCATAAACCACTGAATCCTCTCCAACAACAATAAGTTGGAGAAAACCTCAATCAACAGCAGCGATACCCAGGATATCATCAAATCTTCTTCACCTCAAATCTTCCTTCGAACCTTCTTCCTAACCATTAAACTATCCAACCAAAAATCTCGATAGCTTCCGGTTTTAATCCTTAACGACCCATCCTTCATTCTTCTCAATCTTCATCCAAAGCCCTTTTCCAAATAACACAAAACACATCCTCATTTCTCAAAAAAACCGAAAACCATTTCCTCAATATTTAAGCTGATCCTTCATCTGTCATAATAAAATAACCTCTTCATAACCATTTTCTTCGCCATCTGCAAACCCCCAAAATCTTCAAACAATTTCCATTAGAACCCCTTCAATCCCATAACTTCAACACGAAACCCCTCCAATCTGTAAACAACATCCAGTCCCAAATCAAACCATTGTTTCAACCCACACTCAAGTTAATACCTAGCCACGACCCAAGAACAGAACTGAAATGGAAAAATGAGATGAAGTAGAAGGAAATGGAGAATAAACTGATACAAGCAAACATTAACTTGAAAGAAACCTAAGCATCATGAGCAAAGGATGGAATAGGGGGAGGCAAAGCGAAATCATAGCGAGACAAGGTGGGTTGGTGTTGATGATGTTCGTCCATGTTTCGATTGAACGCGATGGCGAAGAAGAGCGTTCTTCTAAGCGTGTTCTTCATAATTCCATTTGTTTTTTTTTGTTCTAGAGAAGTCTTTATTGTTCTAGCAGATTCAACTATGTTGTTGGATCTTGGGTCAATAACCCATACCATGTTTGCTCTTCCACTATAAACTTCATCCGTTTTTGTTTTCTGGCTGGTAATGGATTGAGCGGGCTATAAGGGCCCATGACGATAATCATGATAACACTCACCCGTATCTGAATTACACACCACCCCCTTTTTTTTTTCTTTTAAAAAGTTTTAATATGAAGTTTTAATAATTGTTTTTTTAAATAATTTTGTTAAGAGTTGCAATTTAATTTATGTACATTTGTTAATATTTTCAATTAATATTGTAAGAATCCTTTGATTAATAATTTTGAATATACTTTCAATCGTATTTTCTTTTTATTCATTTTTTATCGTGTACGGTCGATGACGATACCCCAAGTTATAACTTTGTCAAATTATTGACAAATAATAACAAACCCGAGACCATTTTCTTTTTAACTTCTTTCATTTTCGATTTTTATCGATTTCTATTCATTTCTTGCTCATTTTGGTCAATGACAATTTTTAAGAATTATTATCGGTCAAAATATTGATAGATGATGATTTATTCGAGACTAATCCATTTTCTATTTCATTTTTTCTCTTCATTTCTTTTTTAACTCATTGTTTTGAATCTTTGAAATCTAGCATTTTTGAACGATCATTATTAAGGTGTACACCTTAAATAATGTGTGGATCGACTTTTTGTTTTAGCATTCTCTTTTTGATAAAGAAATATTATAGGAATCTAGCATTCCGTGTGATATTTCCGTTGTTCATCCAAACATTCTTTTAATGAAAAAGGTGTCATTGAGATCTAGCATCTCGATAATACCCCGATTAATTGATTGTGAGGCCTACGCCTCATTTATCAAATAATTGTCACTTCTCTTATTTTCAAATCCAATCTCGTATTCCCACCTCTCACGAACAATCTCCTTTCATACCTTTATTTCACTTCAAACCATTTCAAAAAAAAACCATTTTTCTCGATTCAAACTCCGGAAGAAGAAGGTTCTTGGAATTTAGCATTCCTTGAATCTCCGAGTAAATAATTCTCGAGGCACGCCCTTGATTTATTATTTATCCAATCTTTCTACTTTTTCAAACTCAAACATTTTCAAACATCCTCTTAAGTCGAGTGCTCGTCCGCATTCGCAACCGTCGACATCTCGCACACACTTCACAACTCCTCTTGGTTTCGATATTAGAGGCACCCTTAAGGACTAATACGTTTCTCACCTCTTAACCCTTGACACATCGTCAAGTCGGTTCCATCTTCAATCAAATCCTCGACACATCGTCGAGACTTTTTCAAACCAACTTCCTTTGGCCTCGCATGCCATTTTTCGATTCGATCTTTTCACAAATGTTTTCTTAAAACATACGAAAGAGGGATATCCTTAGAATCTAGCTTTCTTTGAATATTCGAATGAGTAACTCTCGAGGAACGCCCTTGAGTTGTTATTAGTTCATTCTTTCGATTTTAAAACATCCAACTCCTTATCTTCAACTTATTCAACTCAATTTCCAAAAAAACTAAGTTCTTGGAATCTTGCATTCCTTGAATTCTTGAGTGACAAGCTTTTGAGGCACGCCCTTCGGTTGCTTGTCAGTCACTCTTTCGTCTCTTTCTCAAACTTCCAACCCATTCAACCTCATCTTTTCGTGGTTGTTACCACGAACTACGACTACTCTGATTCTTTATTCATTCTTGAATATAAGATACGTAGGCACAAGATTGCGATGATCTTGGCGAGCACACTTCTATCTTCCTCCATTATTCTGTCCACACATTCCCATCCTTTCCCGTAAATGGTGCTAATACCTTCCCCTCACGTAACCGACTCCCGAACCTGGAACATGGTTGCGACAGCCCTGTTCCTATCCTTTCGTTTTAAGAGGTTTTCTCGATATTTTCCTCTCCCGTTTATTCGGGAAAAATAAAATTTGGTGGCAACTCTGCCGAACCGCATTTCCGCGCCTTTTGCGCGAGGGTCGCGTTCTCCGAAATGTCTCTGTGATTTTTCGAGGTGCGACACATACCTTTAGTCTAATTTAATTACAATATTTTAAACATCCATCAATAAATTTATAAACAAATAAAATGTATAAACACATAAAGATACACTATTATTAACAAACTAACACAATATTAACACATAAAATAATTTAACTATCAACAAACACAGTATTAACATATTATATAACTAAAAAATTAATATCACTATTCATAAGATTAAAGGTAATATTGTGTATTCTTTTTAATATTGATTGACATAACTGTTATGCATTCTGAGATATAGCAGATAATGTGATTTTTTTTTCACAACCCTTCTTCAACGTTTTTCTTCTAATATAAGGTCTACGGTTTACTTTAACATTCATAAGATTAATGGTGAAAGGTAGGGACATAGCAGTAGAATTTAAGGAAAATAAAACATTTTGTTGAATTTTAGGCTTTTATTCACGGGTTATATTGTATATCTCCTCTGTGTGCTTTGAAGTTTAAACTTATCTTTGCTTTCAGTTTAGCCTTTTACCTGTATTTATTCTACTTTAGCTTTTAGGTCTCAAAAGTTACGCCACCAATGCAGGTGCCAAATTTATATAATACCAACATAAGTGAAGTCAGTTATGTTTGTACTTTAGCTTTTAGGTCTCAAAAGTTACTAACCTCTAACAATCCTAACAAAATGCTAACAGTTAGCTAACCATAATTATTTTTCAAATGCTATTAACGTTCAATTAGCATAACAGTTAACTAACATCTCTAATTCTAACATTTAAACTAACATTTCAATGTTCAACAACTCTTAACTATAATATTGCTAGATATTAACTAACATTTAGAACTAACACTCTGTTAGATTAAAGTAACATTTAACACTCTTAACTAACATTTAGAACTAACACTCTGTTAGATTGAACAAACTCTGTTAGATTGAAGTAACATTTAGAACTAACATTAGAGATTGAACAATATTAACTAATTATAAAATTGCTAGATAGTTCTAAATGTTATTTTTAAATGTTAGACCAACCTCTGTTAATATAATATTAACTAACATTTAACACTCTGTTAATATAATATTTCCTAACAGTCCAATTCATTAACATCAATAATAATTGTCATCTATTCTAACTACACAAAGTCACTAACTGCCAATTAACCAATTTAACAACTAATTGTTAATGAAATTAACACCTGCACTAATTCATTAATTAACTGCACTTCACAGACTAATTTCAACAATCCAAGAGCTAACAAAATGTTTAACACCAAGATAATTGTTTCAAAAAATCATAGTTGTGTCTTTGTCCACCAACCAAGTGCAGCCGTGTAAATCTTCACTTTCAAGCCACGAAACAAAAAACTAATTCAACACAATAACAAGCATCTATCTCTAACTTCACTTAAGTTTATACTTGACAGATTCATAACCATTTTCAGTAACTAGTTTTCTCCCACATTTTTAAAACAGAAGTGACTCATTTTTTGACATAGCTAGTATTTAGTTGCAGTAACTATTCTAACAGTTTTAACCTAGCCATTCAAGCATTTTCAAACCAATGAACATGGTGCATTATAGCCATTCACTAATACAACAACAACTCATTTTTTGTTAAAAAGCAAACTTTCATTATGTTCACCCTATTCTTTTTTAATTTCATAAATAAATTCATTCTCAGACATCTTATATAACCAATCTATTTTAGCCCACCACAGGTTAACCAAAACTCATGACTAAATTTCACGTGAATTATAAGCAGATTGCATTTGCATCATAGTGAAAAAGTTTCCAGCTCAGGTGAATAAAACTAGCGGCTTGTGATTGAACTTTACAAAACCAATCTCAATTCACAATGACTCGAGAAACCAACTAACTTCCCCATAACTCCACCAAGACCATAACTGAAATAACTGAATCAAAACTAACTGGGAAGTTGTTAGT
Source organism: Lathyrus sativus (assembly GCA_963859935.3). NCBI lineage: Eukaryota > Viridiplantae > Streptophyta > Magnoliopsida > Fabales > Fabaceae > Lathyrus > Lathyrus sativus. The sequence goes on along the minus strand of OZ012735.1, from coordinate 701,382,161 downwards.
TAACTCATTGAGTTTGATCTAACAACTTCCTAAACCTCTCTAACTGTCACCAAGCCTTCATCCAAAGCTAAATCTTCTCCGAATCTGAGTGTTATTTAAGAACATCATCACCTTCATTTCACTTCCTTCACTGTTAGATTGAAGTAACATTTAAAACTAACATTAGAGATTGAACAATATTAACTAATTATAAAATTGTTAGATAGTTCTAAATGTTAGTTCTAAATGTTAGGCCAACCTCTGTTAACATCTCTAATTATAATATTAACTAACATTTAACACTCTTAACTAACTGAGTTTTCTACTAACCCCTAACATATTTAACACAAACTCTAAACTATTTTTTCACATCAACTTCAATATAACAGTTTTACTAACCATAACTAACATTTCATTCAAAACAACTCAGTTACAATTCAACTACTAATCCTAACAGTCCAATTCATCAACATCAATAATAACTGTCATCTATTATAACTACACAAAGTCACTAACTGCCAATTAACCAACTCAACAACTAATTCTTAATGAAATTAACACCTGCACTAATTCATGATACTAACAGAAACATAACAGAGTTAGAATTCTAGCAACTCTCCTCATGAATCTAACTAACATTAACAGTGCCCTAACTTTCATCTCCAACAAAGCAAATTCCTCAATCAAATTAACTAACATAATTAACTAACACAACTAACCAATTCAAATTCCTCACTAACAGTTCAATCTCCTGAGACCACAATCAAATTCACTTTGCAATTAATTAGTGTTCCAGATCTACAAAAGATATTCTCCATAATCATTTAAAAATACACAATAAAAAAAATGTGATAATATTCTATAATATGCCATAGTTATTATTAGTAGATTACCAAACAAATCAAAGGATTAAAAAAGTATCGTTTTTATACCGTCTTTCTGAAGCTTTGCTTTTGCCCCACCTCCACAAGTTGAACCACGATATTACGTGCTAATTTTGCAAGCTGCATAAATAACCCAACTTACTAATATAGGAAATAGAATATTGGACTATGAAACCTTGATAGAAACACATAGAATTACCTACACTAATAGTATCAGTAACTAATATATTCAGACAAAATAAGAACATATAGTAAATAAAGAAAACAAAAGATGTTGAATTTTGTCTAAATCATGATGTTAATTTGCCTTTGCCTACAGTACAAAATAAAGAAGCTTCCAATTCATTCAAACAAACAATTCCTAGTAACACAGTAAACTAAACATTTAATAGTGTACCTCACTGAAATTTTAAGTGAATCATTTTATCAATTCCATATTGTCGCTTCCGCGAAAATAAGGTGTCGGCAAAACAGAAGAGTCGCCACCTTTCGTTATTTATCCCTCAGAACGGGAAAGGAAACGATCGGAAAAACCTGACGAAAAGGTATAAGACAAGGTCATCGCAACCATTGTCTGGGTTCGGGAGTCGGTTACGCAAGGGGAAGGTATTAGCACCCCTCACGTCCATTGTACTCGATGGGATCCACGCTTGTTGTGTTTACGGTACGGGTTGGTTTTATCTATCTACCTATCAAGGCTAGTCTGAAAAGAAAAGAAAATGACTCGGCAAAGCGTCGCGCTTTATGCCTACGTATTCTCATCAGAGAATGAGAAATCAGAGTCAACGTAGTTCGCCTAACTACGGGTTACGGGGAAGGTGGCTCGCCAATACATCAATATTGTGCCTACGTACTCTCGACAGGTATGAGAGATCAGAGCTTACGTAGTTCGGGATAATACGGATTTCGGGAATTCAGATTCATCTGTTTTATCGAGTAGGGTTAACAAACAGTTATAGCAGTTGGATGTACGCAGCTCGACCCTTGGAGACTTAAGCGTTACCGTTTGCGGTAGAACTGGGAGTTAACGACACTCTTTTCTTCAGAAAAGCTTTCCTTTGAATTATGGGCCCACGGGCCAAAAAGGTTTGAAGTTTGTTTTCTGTCTTTTACGAAAGAACTGTTTTTTATGGTTGTTTGCAACTAATATCGCACTAGAGACTATGACCTGAGAGCGAATGTGTCGCATGTCACCCAAAGGGTGCCATACTAAACATCCAGACTGTTGAAAAGAAACTCTCCAACAATCCTTTCTCAGATAGCTTAAGGCTCGTAACGTACGATGTCAGTTAACCTTTATTACTATATTTTAATTTGTTTTGAGATGAGAAGAGAGGGACAACTAAGGGGAGACTATCAAGTCCTAATGTTGTCATGCCAAGGATTCATCCTATAGTTGAGGTTTGAAACAGGGAACTCCTAGAAGTTATCATGCATAGGTTTCAACCTAAAGTTCTAATCATCACTTCCTTGTCAAAGGAAATGAGATTCCTAGGGGATCATGTCAATGGTAAACAAAAACAGATAAAGCATCAGCTTAAACAGTAAACAAATATATAGTAAAATGCCTGCAATGCAAGTGAGGGAGGAAATGTGTGTGGGGCATCAGCCTCCACAAGCTCATCTCAACCTCAAGCCAGACATGAATAACTGTAATCATACAGAGGGAATAACAAGCTATCAAGCTAAATAGAATAACTGCAATCATACAGGAGAGATAACATGCTATCAAGCAAAACAAACCACATAGGCAAGGGAGATGGGCTCTACCGAATACCCGCAAGCAAAGCCATACAGTAACAATACAAGCAGAGGGAGCAACTCAACCTCTAGTGCAATCATGCTCCTAGCTTAAGTCAGTCTAGATATGACCTTATTCTAATGCATCAAGCAAATCAAACAAGTCACAGCAATACAGTTGCACAACAAGCAAACAAACAGGAAAGAAAAGAAAGCAGATCAACCACTCCCACAGCTCCAAGCTTCAGCTCTTCAGTAATTCAGCCTTCAGACCTCACCTACCCTTCAAGGCTATCATCTTCAATAGCAAGTATCAACTTGCTTCTCCAAGTTTTCAATACACTAAACATAAGTATCAACTTATCCTTTATTCTTCAAGCTTCAGCTCTCCAGTCAATTCCACCTTCAGGCTCCACTCCTAACTACAAGCCTCAACTTGTTCTTTCAGGGACTCAGGGCATCAACATAAGTATCAACTTATCCTTTATTCTTCAAGCCTCAGCTCTTCACTCAATCTCAATTTGATCTTCTTCACAAGTATCAACTTGGCCTTCAAGCTTCAGCTCTCTCTTCTTTACCAGCATCAACTTGCTCTTCTTCATATACAAGCTTCAGCCTCTCAGAATAGTCTTCCAACACAAAGAAGTATCAACTCCATCATCTCCAATCTTCTTCAAGCAAGGGACTCCATCCTCTAACAAGGGAGAAATATGCATCTATCAAGAGCAAAGTTTGGATGATTGGTAGCAGAGTGAAGACCAAAGGTCACCACTAAGCATCCAGTCATCAGAGAAAGGGACCCTCAAAGGTTCTACCAACATGCAAAGAGCCACACATCCTACCAAAGGAGGGATGAGGCCTTTACAAGGGTACCTTACATCATAGGGAAGAACGGAAGTGATCAACATCATCCATGTTTATGAAGGAATAGAACTATCTAGAAGCTCTGCCTACAAACCCTAATCTTAACACCTAATCAACACTACACCAAAAGAAGGGAAGATCTTCACATCCAAGCCTCTTCAAGCAACCCAATTCATCTTAAACTTGTCTTCATCATCATCCAAGAGCAAGAGAAACAAAACCCTAATCTAAGGGAACTAAAGAAGTTAATCTAGTTGAGTTAGTGCATCAGAATCATCTAAAACTAGCACTTAAACTAAAATCAAGCAAAAATAGAAAACTACCTTAAAAATTCCTACAAAAATTCCTAAGGGACCCTAATTCAATCATGAATCTATCCTACAAAAATCAGAGGTTGAATCATCCACCAAGTCTTAAAAACAAGATCTAAACCACAAGGTATCAACCATAAACCCTAAAAATGGAGCATCTAAAGGTTTCAACCTAAAACTACCACTTATGTTCATCACAAAAATGTGATAAAAATCTATGGGGAGCATGCATATCTATGCTAACTACTCACAAAAATTTAGGATCAAAATCATCATCACATGATCAAACCAAATTCCACAAAATCAAGCATCAAACATGATTATTTTAATATCAATTAAAATGTAAAAATTCCCATAAAATCATAAAATGCATGAAATAATAATATTTTTTATCTAAAAAATACTAGATCCTAACATGAATCCAATGCAAAAAAAAATGGGCTTAATTGAATCATTTTTCCATTTTTTATGATTTTATCAAGAACCATGAATAAAATGAAAAATAAAGAAAATCCAAATAAAATGAACAAATGCATGGTGCAGATAGTAACAGAATTCAGTTCATTTCACAAACTGGGCCGTAAGGGGGGTGTGGTTAGCAGCCAATGCATTAAGCCCAAAACACAACTTAAGTGAAACGCTGCGTTTCACATTAGTTCAGAATCCTTCACAAAATGAGAAACATTCGTGGCCATTGGATCATGCCCTCAGTCAAAGTCCAACCCCAATCTGATGGCTATCAAGTCATCTTCTTCATTTGAAATCCTGAAACACGCGCGCAGCCATGGCCGTCGCCGGTGGTGCTCCGGTCATCGTCCTCAACCCTAACTCTCTCCACAGGCCTCCATTCCAAGAGGTCTCTACATGAATCTTACCCCAATTTTCACAAGGAATCTTCCTATGCCATTTAATCATGCTAACAGTTCAAGAATCCAAGAATAACAATCTCAACCGAAAATTCCATAAGCCCTAATTGGTCACTAATCTTCAAATTTATGATCCAGAAATCTTCCTACACCATTCCATTATGCATCTACCATAACAATTCATCTTAATTCTACCTAATTTAAGCCATAGCACAAGGATTGCATACCTGGTAAACTTGAGCAAACAGAAGGGTTGAATCTTCAAATCAACCTTCAAGAACTTGCAAAATCCTTCACTGAATCACAATCAATCTTCTGTATGCAAAGAAAAGAGTTGAACCTTCTTGAATTATCAAATCCGATTCTGAGTTGCAAGCTTCCAACTCCAATGGCTACTTCACGATTCTTCCACCACAGTGCCTTGAATTTGATCTGGAATTGATCACCAACCTTAGAGCAAGCTATTGAGATCAATTTCTTGGACTGAAATGGCCTCTAACCTTGTAACCGATTTTGATTTGCAATGAGAAATTTCAAAGTGCAAGCTCAGTTTTCTCTCTCAATCATCACCAACCTTGGCCTTGGATCACCTCATTATCATATATAGAACATGTGTGGATGATCTAGAAAGCTCTAGATCCTTCTAATGAGAAATTCAATTTCTCATGTCATGAAGATTTCAATCTCATGCCATGGTCACACCAGTTCTGCTAGCAGCTTGTAATCACTCTCAATTCCTTCAAATTTATCCCTTAATGACATTTTGGATGTGTTTGGCTTGCAAGGGACCTTGATTATGCCTTGAATTTAGGTTTGGCAAATGTTACTTAAGATGTAAGTAACTACTTTTCAAAGCAAGTCCACAAATTAAACTTCAATTCAAAAATGTGGCTAAACCAATGTTCTTAAAATGTTTTTTAGAGTCAAAATGATATATTACATGCCTTGGTTTGGACATGTATATCAAAAATACCAATTTCCAACTTTGGTTCATTTAACTTATACCCTTATTTTAGGCCATTTTTGCAACTTTGAGCTACAAGCAATTCCAACCTCTCATGACCTCTTGACTAGCCTTAAAACATCATTTTGAACAAGTTTGATGTTGAACATTTTCCCATTTGAAACTTGGAAATAGGAGTTATGGCCTTATGGTTGAAGTGACCTATAATCTCCAAATGACCAAAATACCCTTGACTTGTCAAAGCCATAACTTGAGTTCTACAAAGCCTATCAAGGACTTCTAGTACTCTCTAGAAATCTAAGAGGATAAGGAACAACATTCATGTTGACCAAAAGTTCATAGGAATCGTCCTTCTAGGGCAAACGTTTCATTCAAGTTGGACAACTTTCAAGCTCCCAAATTCACATACCTCAGATGACCTGTAACTTGTCAAAGTCATAACTTGAGTTATACAAATCCTATCAAGGACTTCTAGCACTCAAATTAAATATAAGATCATGCTCTACAATATTCATGTTGGGGGTAAGATGAGATGATAATCACATCTTGAGCTAAACTGCCTTGAAGATAGGGGTCAAACTAGGGGATTTTACACTGTCAAGCCTTAGAAACCCTAGCTTGAAACTTCTCAAACTCTTCAATCATGATGAGTTAACCTTGGAATCATCCTTATAGAATCTCAATGCATCAATCCATGATCACATGTCTCTTGGATTAGGTCTCAACCTTCCTCAAATCATCAGTTGACTTAGGGTTGACCCAGTCAAGCCCTAACTGCACCACTCATGGCTGAGGCTTCTTATTCTTGCCCAATGACCTGTCTAGGCTTCATGATGGCTTTCAATACATCTCATAAGCTCTCTCAAGGCTTCAAGTCCACATTCTTGGCTTCAGAATCATCTGAGGAGCTCCCACAACTCTCAAGTTAGGAGGCACACAACCTTGGTTTCAATCACTCTCTCTGAGAATCCTTTAACTTCTCTGACAAGGATATCAACCCTTGAACATTTGAATAACCTTCTTAGCTAGCTTCATAGTCTTGTGTAGCCCTTGATTGGTACTCATACCTCTTGATCTCCTACATACATGTCAATGAAATGCAAATGATAATGCTAATGTGAATGAAATGAAACACAAGCTAGGTAAAGAAAAGTTGAGCAAATTTTGGGGTGCAACAGCTGCCCCTATTCAAACGGCTTGGAGCTGACTGGGTGAGAAGCGAACGACTCTCAAAAAATCAAGGTAAAAGACGGTTGAATACCAACAAACCCGGAAATTTGCCAACTGCACAAGTACACGGTACACTGATGGGAACAAAATCTTCGAAAACTGAAATATTAGCTGCACGGCAACTAGCTGGGGAATCGGTCACACGGTAACCGGTGATACATGGTCGATCCTGCCGTCAGGCGTCAATGTTCCTCGGGACTCATCAGGTCAACAATCAAGTTAATCATGCCATCGGGCATTCAAAGAAATTCTCGGGCGTCAGCCGGACTTCATCAGTAAGTCTGGAATATAATTCTCGGTCAATCATGAACCCATTGGGGATATCCAAACTTCTGCCACCAGGAACTTCGCATCAGCTGAGAGAACTGCTTCGTTAATACGGTTGGACTTCAATCATCAAGTCTTCGAGGGAAGTTTCAACTTCGCTGTTCAAAAACCTGCTAGGGATGACGCACCTCTGTTGGGGGTTCTGGAGAACTATCAAGTAACTCTGCTTCGGGGCTTCAGAAATCATTCTGGATGAGTCAACTCTACTGAGGACTTCAAGAATCATCTTGGACAAGTAACTCCGCCAGAGACTTCAAGAGTCGTCCTGAACCAATAACTCTGCTGGAGATTTCAGGAATCATTCTGAGCAGACACTCTGCCGGGGACTCTAAGCATCAACTTGAGCGAACCTCTCGGGCGACTCCACTAGGGATTTTAAGAATCATCTTAGGCGAACACCTTCGCTGGAGAATTCAAGAATCATCTTGGGAAAACGACTTTGCTGGGGGAATTCAAGAATCAACCTGAACCGCACAACTCTTCTGAGATTTCAGGAATCATCCTGAGCAGACACCCTGTCGGGGAACACCTGCAAAACAAGAACGGTAACGACCTAGCTCATGTTTCATATGCATATGTTTGACAATGGCGTGATGCTCCACACGGTGGAAATACTACGCGTTTAGGGTAAATGCTATGCAATCATGCAACATGCTATGACCCCATCAACAAAATAAATGCTGAAGGGAGAATCCTCCTGTCAAGGAGAAAGGACCACTCTGGTGGAGGAAGGACTCATCCTGCCGAGGAGAAGAAGTCACGCCAATCTCAATTGGACTCCGCCTGGGGAAATGATCTTCAGTTGAATGCTGCAGGGGAATAAAGCTCTCCGAGAACTTGGACTCGCTCAACCGGGTATACGAACCACAACTGCTGAGGAAAACGATGTCAGTCGCAGAAATAAACTGCGCGGCCTTCGCGGTAAAACTTTCCTGGAGATAACGACTCCGGTGGGGTAATACAGCATCGGCTATTCAACACTCTACTGGGGAGCACCAATCATGGCCCTAACTGCTTTCCAAGGACTCGGTTCTCTTGGGGAACTGCAAACTCGGATGGGGAAGAAGGAATCATCCTGCTTGGGGAGAGTACGACTCTGCGGGGAATTTCAATTCCGATGGAGACTTCAGTCTGAACTATCGAGTGCTGCACACTTTAGTATATGACTCAGATGGGGAGACGATGATCCTTCAAGATACATCTGCTTGGGGAGAGAATCTTCTTTGCTTGGGGAAACATATCAATGCTTATGATCTCATGTTCAGACTCCACGGGGAGGTGCTATTGAACTTGCTGGAAAAGAAGGAATCATCCTGCTTGGGGACGCATACGACGCACTGCCTGGTATATGCTACACCTGCAACAACACAAACAAACAGACAAGATACCCTTCTCAAAGGGACCTATCAAGGTTATCATCTTGTGACAATGTTCAAGTAATTCATTGTTTCAATAATCAGTGGCCTAGGCCAGTAAGTTTATGTATGCGCATTTTATCAAAAACATCGGCGTTCTTTTTCGCAAACAAAACAGATAGATGCTAAACAGGCAAACATAATGGCTAAATAGTATACATTTTATTGATAACGAACCCCTGAATGGGTAAAAATGTTTTACAACAGATGCAAGCTCCTGGAATGAGGAAGCTGCGCAAATATAAAACATAAATATACATCAGTATATACACAAATGTCGACAACGAGGCGTAGACGAACACCATGAGTTGATCCCTCTATGACCCACTCGACTTCGATACCTCTCTGACGCCTTAGCTTCAGAAGAGATTGATTCAGATAAACGGCCCTTAGGTCTTCCAAACCACTAAACAATGCAGTCCACACGCGGAACGCAGTCATTTGCTTTTTTAAATCCCTAACTTTTGCCTGAATCGCCCTTTTGGGTTTTCGATTCACCGGGATACCCTTTTTTGCCAAAGTCGCCCTTCCAGGTTTTCGACTTTGCGGGTGTACATTCTTTTCTTTTATATCCCTAATTTTTGCCGGAACCTTTTTTCCTTTTTTATGGTTCGCCGGGATGCCCCATTTTTGCCTGGATATTCTTTTTCTTTCCAGCGGGTCCTTTTTAAGCAAAGTATTTTTTAACTGCGTCCGCGTTCACCGGGGATGCAAAATCTTCACCATCCATCGTGGATAACAACAAGGCTCCTCCCGAAAAGACCTTGCTGACGACGTACGGACCTTCGTAATTAGGAGTCCACTTGCCCCAGTGATCGGAGTGTGGAGGAAGAATCTTCTTCAGGACGAGATCACCCGTCTGAAAGCTTCTAGGACGCACCTTCTTATCGTAAGCTTTCTTCATTCGGCTTTGGTACAGACGACCATATGCAATCGATGCTAACCTCTTCTCGTCCATCAGGCTGAGTTGGTTTAGTCGGTTCTTAATCCATTCTGCCTCATCGAGTTTTACGTCAACCAAAACTCGCAAAGAAGGGATCTCCACTTCTAACGGTAGGACAGCTTCCATACCGTACACCAGTGAGAAAGGAGTTGCCCCGGTTGATGTACGTACCGTTGTACGATAACCGTGCAGTGCAAATGGCAATATCTCGTGCCAATCCTTGTAGGTCACAACCATCTTCTGTACAATCTTCTTAATGTTCTTATTGGCCGCTTCAACGGCGCCATTCATCTTCTGCCGGTAAGGAGATGAGTTGTGGTGTTCAATCTTGAAACTCTGGCACAGCTCCTTCATCATCTTGTTATTCAAATTCGAACCATTATCAGTAATGATCCGCTCGAGAATTCCGTAACGACAGATGATGTCCCTCTTTATGAATTTAGCCACCACCTGCTTGGTCACATTAGCATACGAGGCTGCCTCCACCCACTTGGTGAAGTAGTCGATAGCTACTAGAATGAAGCGATGACCGCTAGATGCAGTGGGCTCGATCTTGCCTATCATGTCGATGCCCCACATGGAGAACGGCCACGGGGAGGACATGACATTCAACGGGCACGGTGGTACATGGATCTTATCAACATAAATCTGGCATTTGTGACACCTCTTCGCAAATTTAAAGCAATCTGATTCCATCGTCAGCCAGTAATATCCTGCTCTCAGGATCTTTCTCGTCATAGCATGCCCGCCGGCGTGCGTACCAAATGTGCCCTCATGGACTTCTTCCATGAGCATACTCACTTCTTTCTCATCGATGCATCTGAGTAGCACGAGATCATGGTTTCTTTTATACAACACTCCATCAGGATTGAGATAAAAATTTCCAGACAGCCTCCTCAGAGTCTTCTTATCTTGGGTTGACGCTCCCGCAAAATATTCCTTAGTCATAAGGAAAGTCTGGATGTCATGGAACCATGGCTTGCCGTCGGAGGCTTCCTCGATCGCAAAGACGAATGCAGGTCTATCAAGATGAGATAGGACAATTCTTGGAGCTTCATTCCAAAAATTGACTTTATACATCGAGGCCAACGTGGCTAAGGCATCAGCCATCTGGTTTTCTGTTCTGGGCACATGATGGAGTTCCACTCGATCAAAGAACGGAAGCAGCCTTCTGGCATAATTCATGTACGGCACCAAATTCGATTGACGAGTCTCCCACTCCCCTTTAATCTGGTTAATCACAAGTGCCGAGTCACCATATACATCTAGGTTCTTGATTCTCAAATCAATTGCTTCTTCTAGACCCATGATGCATGCTTCGTACTCCGCTTCATTATTGGTGACCGGAAACGTCAGTCTCGCAGTGAACGGGAGGTGGGATCCATGGGGAGTCGTGATGATCGCCCCAATGCCACTTCCGTAAGAATTAACCGCCCCGTCAAATATCAATTTCCACTGGGATTTCCTATCTGGCCCCTCGTCGGGCAACGGTTCATCACAATCTTTCGCTTTGAGAAACATGATATCCTCATCAGGGAATTCAAATTTCATCGGCTGATAATCCTCAATTGGCTGTTTGGCAAGGTACTCAGACAATACGCTTCCCTTGATGGCCTTCTGGGAAACGTACTGAATGTCATATTCCGTCAACACCATTTTCCATCTGGCAATCCTGCCTGAAAGCGCTTGCTTCTCGAAGACGTACTTGATCGGATCCATCTTCGAAATTAGCATGGTGGTGTGATTGAGCATGTACTGTCGTAAACGTTTGGCAGCCCAGGCTAGTGCACAACACGTCTTCTCCAGCATCGAGTAACGAGATTCACAATCTGTGAACTTTCTACTCAAATAGTAAATGGCATGCTCCTTTCTGCCCGTCTCGTCGTGCTGACCGAGAACGCACCCCATACTATTCTCAAGAACTGTCAAGTACATGATTAGGGGTCTTCCGGCCACTGGGGTATCAAGATTGGAGGTTCCTGTAGATACTGTTTTATCTTATCAAATGCCTTCTGGCAATCCTCGTTCCAGATAATCGCCTGATCTTTCTTTAGAAGTTTGAACATCAGTTCACACGTGGCCGTGAGCTGAGAAATAAACCTTGCAATGTAGTTTATTCTGCACAGGAATCCACAAACTTCTTTTTCATTTTTTGGCACTGGCATTTCTTGTATTGCTTTTATCTTCGCAGGATCAACCTCGATGCCTCTTTCGCTCACGATAAACCCCAGTAGTTTTCCAGACCGTACTCCGAAAGTACACTTGTTAGGATTCAGCCTCAACCTGAACTTCCTAAGCCTCTCAAAAAGCTTCAGCAAATTGACCAGATGTCCCTCCTCCGTTTGGGACTTCGCAATCATGTCATCAACATAAACTTCAATCTCATGATGAATCATGTCATGAAACAAAGTGACCATTGCTCGTTGGTAAGTGGCCTCTGCGTTCTTCAGACCGAAAGGCATTACCTTGTAGCAAAACGTTCCCCAAGGTGTAATAAACGTAGTTTTCTCCATGTCCTTCGGCGCCATCTTGATCTGATTGTAACCGGAGAAGCCATCCATGAACGAAAATACGGAGAACTGAGCTGTATTGTCGACCAACACATTAATATGAGGCAACAGGAAATCATCTTTAGGGCTCGCCCTATTCAAATCCCGATAATCGACGCACATTCGTACCTTACCATCCTTCTTTGGTACAGGCACTATGTTGGCGACCCACGGAGGGTAAGTAGTGACCGCTAAGAAGCCAGCATCAAGCTGCTTTTGCACTTCTTCTTTGATCTTAACAGCCATATCTGGTCACGTCCTCCTAAGCTTCTGCTTAACGGGAGGGCAATCTTCTCGCAGCGGCAAGTGGTGGACCACAATGTCAGTGTCAAGTCCGGGCATATCTTCATATGACCAAGCAAATATGTCACTATACTCTCTTAGCATCTCGACCAATCTCTGCTTGACATCACTCTGTAATGCAGCCCCTATCCTGATGTTCCTGACAAGTTCTTCAGAACCCAAATTCACAATCTCGATCTCTTCTTCGTGAGGCAGAATCACTTTCTCTTCTTATTTCAACAAGCGGGCCAACTCTTCGGGAAGGTCTTCGTCTTCATCAATCTCTTCTTCGGCTTGATAGATCGGGCAATCGAACTCAAAGTGAGTCGTAGAAGGTCCAGAGTCGATGTCATCTGCTATGTGGATCCTGCAATAACAAGGGTTAAGCTTAAAACAAGGATATGCAGGTTAGCACAAACCCTATTGCCATTTTATAATTTTTCAAAATAAATATAAAACAGGAATAACAGAGATCACAACATTTGAATACGAAGAAAAACGCCTTTTGATTTATTGATAAAATGCATGTACATAATCAAACGAGGCCCTGACAATAAAACCTCTATGCCCCGGGTAGGACATAGGGTTGTACAATGATTGGAAAAAGTAAATCATTACTCTTTGTCTGTCATTTGGATGATATCCCTGACGGACCAGTTGTTGAGGCTCTCGCCTGGCTTGCTTGGCTGGATCCAAGAGTCCAGGTCGCAGTCAATGTCTTCGCCGTCTTCAGACACTGCGTTGACGCTTTCAAATATCACCCCGCCGCTGGTAAACTGGATCAGCCCTTTACCTCGTGGGGCACTGCTAGAAGAGGAGGCTTCAGCCGCAGGAGAGTACCCCAACCCAAACTTGTCTTGCTTGTTGGGTATCTCCAGAATTTGCCCCCAGCCTGGGGTAGATCCAGCTTGAACAACGGCTTGGGCTTCCTTGAAGGAAGAGAGAGTCATCTCTGGCTTCTCAGTGATTACTGGAGTCACGTCCTTGACCTTAACGGCTTCGAACGCCTGACATAGGGTTTCATGGATTTCCCCATCCATCTCAACATATTTGGAGGACGACAAATGGCTCACCATTATGTCTTCCTCGCCACAAACAGTCACGATGCTACCTCCGACAGCATACTTGAGTTTCTAGTGCAACGTGGAGGTCACGGCGCCCGTAGAATGGATCCATGGCCGGCCCAAGAGACAACTGTAGGCAGGCATGATGTCCATAATGTAAAAGATCGCGTCGAATGTTTCCGGCCCGACTTGGATTGGCAACATCACCTCCCCGAAAACATGGCGTTTGGTTCCATCGAACGCTTTCACAACCAGATCACTGGGTCTGCAAATCACTCCACGAGTATCTAACTTCATCAATGCTTTCTTCGGAAGAACATTGAGCGATGACCCTGTGTCCACCAACACATGAGACATAATCGTTCCCCTACACTCTATCGAGATGTGCAGGGCGCTGTTGTGGTTTCTTCCCTTCGGCGCCAGCTCTAGGTCAGTGAACCCTAACCCATTTCCAGCATTCACGTGGGCTACGACTCCTTCCAACTGGTTTACCGATATTTCCTGCGGTACATACGTGGCACTCAACACCTTCAGCAGCGCGTTGCGATGTGCCTCAGAACACAACAACAAATTCAGGATGGAAATTTTCTAGGGCGTTTGATGGAGATGATCCACGATCTTGTAGTCACTCTTTTTAATCAACCTCATAAATTCCTCAGCGTCTTTAACAAGTAAGTCTTTTTCTACCCCACGAGGAATCTCTTCAACGACTTTACTCTTCCCTTTATCAGTTGCATCAGCTCTGTCTATTACGACCTCAGGTGGTGCAAACACTCTCCCGCTGCGAGTGATTCTGCTAACGCCCACTAGGTTTTCCACAGACGACCCAAACGGTTCCAATTCCAACTTCTGTCCGTTGCAGTAGACCTCCGCCCCGTAATGCCATGGGACAGCATTTGTGCTTTCGGAAGGTATCGGCCTAGCTTTGGTGATGGTAATCGTGGACGGCTTGGGTGCAGAAATAGTTATCGTCCGGCGAGGGATGGTGATGGTGGCAACCTCATCACCTTGCTTCAGCATTACTTCTCCCGATCCGTTTTCGGCCCTTCGACTAAATTGCAGGATTCCTTCGGTCATCAGACTTTGGATCCCCTCTATCAACTGTTCACATCCATCAGGACTAGTCGCACAGCCCATACATAGCTCTCCACAACCTGGAAAGAAACCCCTCTTCATCAGCTTGGCTTTAACGAAGCTAAGCGGTGTCTTCAGATCTCTGACGTCAGTCAACAAATCCAAGCTCTCGTATTCAATAATGGCATTTACTCCACCTCCCCTATGATTCGGCATAGGGTTCTTCGTGACGTTTGGCACACTATCTAAGAAGTTGATGATCTTAGTGTCCACCATGTCCTGCACCTTGTGCTTAAAGGCTTTGCAATTTTCTATCGTGTGGCCAGGTGCCCCTGAGTGAAACTCACAAGTCGCATTCGCATCATAACCTGGCGGAGGTGCCCCTGTCAAGGGAGCCAAGGTTCTCTTCTGGATCAGCTGTAATTGGAGTAGAGTCTGTGATAGCTGAGCGTAGGACATGGGCGGTGTCTCGAGGTGACGGCTCGACAGAGGTGCCCTATTCTGATACTTTCTGTACCCTTGTTGATTCTACTGCTGCTGTGGCTGGGGTTGTTGGACATCGGGGATGGTTATACTGGCCACCTGCTGGTACTGGCCCTTGCCTTTCCTTCGAGAGTTGGACACGGCGCTTGTCTCTCCTTCCCTCCTTTTGCCACCATAGGGCTTCTTTCCTCCTCCCGCCGAGGACTGATCACCTTGAATTTTCCCCAGTTTGATCCCGTTTTCGACGTGCTCACCCGTGATGATAAGATCTGAGAAGCTTTCAGACATACTGCTGACTAATTTCTCATAATAAACCCCCGGGAGGGTGGCCACGAACATTTCAACAAGCTCGCGTTCAACCATCGGCGGCTGAACCCTAGCTGCCAACTCACGCCACCGCTGGGCGTATTCCTTGAACCCTTCGTTGTTCCTTTGTGACAGATTCTGCAGTTGGACTCGGTTCGGAGCCAAGTCGCTGTTATATTGGTAGTGGTGCACGAGTGCTTCAGCAAGTTCCTTCCACGTGCGCACACTGGTAGGTTCCAGACTCATGTACCATTCGAGGGAGGGTCCGGACAGACTGTCCTGAAAGAAGTGCATCAGCAACTTCTCGTCCTCAGAATGAGCAGACATTTTCCGGTAATATGATCTCAGGTGGACGCGAGGGCAAGTGGTGCCCTTGTACTTTTCAAAGTCAGGTACCTTGAACTTGGGAGGCACCTTGAAATCAGCAATCAGTCCCAACTTGGACATGTCAACGCCCATGGTGTTCAAGTTCTCGAAATTCCTCATCTTGTCCTCGAGTGCCTTAAACATCAGACGTGCTTCAGCAGTCAGCTCTCCTTCAGCACCCTTCTGTGAGAACACATCATCTTGACGGTCTTCTAACCACGGCTGAGGCCCGAACAGATTTCCAACACCCGCATTGCCGTTGCCCAGCCCAACATTGACGTTAGCTTCAAAGTTCCCATTACCGACGCCTGTCCTATTACCATTGAGTCCCATGGTAGCTATCACATTGCCGTTGGCACTGCCACTCCCCCCGGTCACGGGGACGCCATTCTGAGGAGTTTCAACTGGTGGAGGGGTTGGCACAGTCCCACCATGGAGTACACCATTGCTATCAACCCTTGAGATCAGGGGCTGAACTAAGGTTCTGAGCTGATCCTGGCCATTGGCGACCGCTTGCATGAGCTCCATGAAGTGGTCCATCCTTTCTCGGAGTTCCTGAACGTCAGTTTGCATTTGCTCCATAATTCTGGTTTGATTTGCTCTGGTCGGATAGCGGTGGATAGGTCTCTGATCAATCCTGGAACAACCTAAAACATCCTGTATACACAAAAGGGTTAGGAAAAACGACAAAGTGCTCGTCATGCAAATGCTTCATGCAAGTGCAAACGTGTGTCTGTGCGTTAGGGAGATTTCCCCTGATCCTAGTGCCTGAGTGTCAGTGCCGATAATAAGAAGTCCGAGTCCAGTCATGGAAATAACATCTCATATATAAAGAAAGCCCATCAAGGTAGTATACAACGTCACTTGGTACAAGATGAATCAACAGCATGACCTCAGCCAACAAGCCTGGTGATGGTCAGCATACAACAATGATCAAAACAAAAGGAATACAAATAGTCAAGTACGGCCACGGGCTCAGAACTCTTCTAACAACCCCTTCGTTTCTGGATGATCAGGCCGAGTGAACAACCCTTCGACGAGTAACTCCCTCTGCATAATGGTGTATTGAAGACCTTCAACCGAATCTTCCCATGCTCCTTCGCCGAAACAATCTTCTAACTTCCGCTTCTTGGATTCAAACATCAGTTTGCGCTCCTTCAGGTTGGCAAGAGCCTTGTTGAGCTGGCCTTCAGCAGCATATCTGCGAGCGGTTTCTTCATCAAACCTCTTCTCACTAGCCTTCACCTGGGCTTTCAGCTTGGAGATCTGTTGCTTCAGCTTATCCTCCCGTTCTTTGCCGTTGGCTAGGGTGGCCTTCCAATGCTGATTAAACTTGGATATTCTTCGATACGCTTCGTCCAAGTGCTGCTTCTTAGTAGCTAGTACGTCATTGACAGCTTTGAAGTCTCGACCCATGCGCTCATGCTCAGCTATCTGCTTAGTCAAATCTGTCCCCAACTGGTTCACCAGCTCGGTCTGCCTCTTGAATGAATGAACGGCTTCGCTTCTCTCGCTTCTGAGTTGAGCCAATTCTTTCTCCAGTTCTTCATTTACCTTTTTCAGCTCATCCCGCTCAGCTAACACCTGATTATGCTGTTGAATAGGCACGGTGGTAGGCTCTTTAATCACCAGAGGGCTTTTTGGTTTGGCGGGAGGAAACGGCATCCCTATAGCATCTGCTCTGGCTCTGATCCACGTCACATACGGAGCGTAGGCCTGACTATTACTTTTTCCCAACAATGGTTTTCCCCGCTTACAGATACCATTCCACGTGTGCTGCAGCTTAGACAACATATCTCCCTCTAGAAGACCAGTGAGGTACAGAGATTCCTGCACCTCTTCATCCTTCGGCGGAGCTTTCAAAGCATAAGCAAACTGTCGGACCAGCAGAGATGGATTATAGTTTATACAGCCCTTCCTGCCTATCAAAGGCACGTTCGGAAATCCACTGCAGCTGAAGACGATCTCAGTACCCAACCTATCTCTCTCAAACCAGTCAATATCCTCCGCTGACAGACTCATCAAATGCTCGGGCCACTCAGTTGGGGCTGCAGACGAAGCAAAGGGACCCCTCTTGGGTAGGTGACTATCAAGCCATCTATAAAGCAGGGGCACACAACACGAGACATTCTTACCCCTTCTGTTCTCGTTTTTGTAGTGGACGGAATGGTAGACATCTCCTATCAAGGTAGGGACTGGATTCCCTGATGCAAATTGTCGCTTGCGCGAAAATAAGGTGCCGGCAGAACAGAAGAGTCGCCACCTTTCGTTATTTATCCCTCAGAGCGGGAAAGGAAACGATCGGAAAAAACCTGACGAAAAAGGGTAAGACAAGGTCATCGCAACCATTGTCTGGATTCGGGAGTCGGTTACGCAAGGGGAAGGTATTAGCACCCCTCACGTCCGTCGTACTCGACGGGATCCTCGCTTATTGTGTTTACTTGGACGGGTTGGTTTTATTCTATCTACCTATCAAGGCTGGCTGAAAAAGAAAAGAAAAATGACTCGGCAAAGCGTCACACTTTATGCCTACGTATTCTCATCAGAGAACGAGAAATCAGAGTCAACGTAGTTCGGCCTACAAAGGGTTATGGGGGAAGGTAGCTCGCCAAGACATCGCCATCTTGTGCCTACGTACTCTCAACAGGTATGAGAGATCAGAGCTCACGTAGTTCGGGAAACTACAGTTTATTTCCTGTCTTTTACGAAAGAAGTGTTTTTTTATTGTGGTTGCGATTTCAATCGCACTAGAGACTATGACCTGAGAGTGAATGCGTCGCATGTCACCCAAAGGGTACCATACTAAACATCCAGACTGTGGAAAAGAAACTCTCCCACAATCCTTTCTCATATAGCTTAAGGCTCGTAACGTACGAAAGAAATCATTCATGATTACTGTATCTTAAACTGTTTTGAGATGAGAAGAGAACAGGCCCAACTAGGAGGGAGACTATCAAGTCCTACTGTTGTCATGCCAAGGATTCATCCTATGGTTGAGGTTTGAACAGGGAACTCCTAGAAGTTGTCATGCATAGGTTTCAACCTAAAGTTCTATCATCAATTCCTTATGAAAGGAAATGAGAGTCCTAAGGGATCATGTCAATGATACACCAAAATAGACAAAGCATCAGCTTAACAGTAAAATGCATGCAATGCAAGTGAGGGAGGAAATGTGTGTGGGGCTTCAGCCTCCACAAGCTCATCTCAACCTCAAGCCAGAATGGATAACAGTAATCATACTGAAATATAAACAACATGCTATCAAGCAATGACAGTAAACTGCAATCATACAGATAAAATGAAATGAAATGCCATCAGGCAAACAAACCACATGGGCAAGGGAGCTGAGCTCTACCGAATACCCGCAAGCAAAGCCACACAGTAACAGTACAAGCAGAGGGAGCAACTCAACCTCTAGTGCAATCATGCTCCTAGATTCTACTTATCCTAGATATGAGCTTATTCTAATGCATCAAGCAAGTCAAACAAAACACATCAATACAAAAAAGAAAAAGAAAAGAAAGCAGATCAACTCCTCTCTCAACTCCAAGCTTCAGCTCTTCCAACAGCAACTCAGTCTTCAGACTTCCAATTACTCTTGACAAATAACAATTTGCTCTTCCAGGTTTCAACCCTTCAACATAAGTTTCAACTTATCTTCTCCTTTAAGCTTAAGCTTTTTGATCAGCTCCACCTTCAGGCTTCACTATCAATCATGAGTATCAATTTGGCTCCTTCAGGATCTCCAAGCTTCAAAGCAAGTATCAACTTCCTTTGTTCTTCAAACTTCGGCTATTCAGAATCAATCTCAATCAGTTAGAAGTGTCAACTTCATCCTTCAGTCTTTACTTCATCTTCACTTGCTCTTGTTGCTCTTCAAGCTTCAGCTGGAATGGCAATGCTCAAGGATTCATCCTCTTCTACACTCTTCATTGAAGTCTTCATCTTCAAGCTCCAGCTCAACATCTCTCAAGACAATCAAACCAGAGAAAATCACTTACTGGATAAGCTGGGGGATATTGAACTGCTTATTTGACCACCAAAGGTGACCTATAAGGGTTCAACATCAAAGGAATGGTTCCCTCAAAAGTTCTACTTCCTAGGTACATCACTTATCCCTCCAAAGGAGAGAGGTGTATACCATGGAAGGACTTTGAATCATAGGGAGGAATGGAGGTGAAAGATACCATCCATGTTTAAGAAAGAAGTTATCTAAGTCTAAACTCTTCCTAATCCCTAACCCTAAAACAACAAAAAGAAATAAGATCAAGCTCTCAAGCTCCTCAATCCATCTTCAAGTCTTCTACTATGCTCCTCAATGCTCCTTAGAACAAGATCAAGCTCTTCAAGCCCACAAAGCAATACTAAGGGAACTACCTAAACAAAATTCTACAAAATCAGGTATCAACATAAAAGAATTAAAAAGCAATTAGAGTGAAAAATATACAAAAAATACAAAAAATGCATGAAAGGAAAATATTTTTACTTTATATTTTTCTTGATAAAAATATGAAGTAGGAGAAAAAACTCCCATGAAAAAATCTTTAATTTTCAATTTAATATGAATTTTCAAAGTATGAAATAAAATGGAGAAAATAAAATGAGAATATGAAAGGATGGGGTGCAATCAGTAACCAGACATAGTTCAAATTCCATATGGGCCCAGACTGGGGGATTTAGAAAGCAATGCGCCAGGGCCCAATTATTAAATCAGAAATTAAATGGAAAAACATAAAGAAAATAAAAAATAAGCGGTGAGAATAGCAAGGAATTATAGTTCAAACATGCAATGGGCCTCATATGGGGGTGTGGGTAGCCATTATCCACTTAAGCCCAGAATTCCTTTTAATGAAACGCGGCGTTTCATTGGGGTTCAGATTCCCTCCAAAAATACAATTGAACGTGATTCGTTGGATTAGTCTTTGAGTCAAGAGTCAGCGCATGATCTCACGGTCCAGACTTTATCTCTAACCTCCAGCCTAGGGTTTTGCTGAAACTCCATGAAAACACAGCTCCATACTCAGATTTCCATCCCTTCGCGTTACCTCAAATCAACATCAAATTCAACAATCTAAAATACTAAATTGCTCAGTTTTTCTCCCTGATCACAATCCTAACCTTGAAATGCATTGAAATGGTCTCTACCATAGAACCCGATGGTGCACCTCAACATATGATCAATCCTCGACTTCAACCAAACTTAGATTTTCTTGCATCAAAATGTTCACCTCACTCCACTGGTTAAAGCAAGCTATCAAACACTCATTCTTTCTCACCATGCCACGAGTTCTTGCTCGTCAAAGTAATGGTGTCACACATTCAACCTTCACCAATTACTCTCTAAGTCTCTAGAATTGATCACCTATTGGTCTCTAGCCATTCTACACTAATAATTCAACCTATCCATGCCTAAATAATGAGGTGAAAGAGATTTTGCAAACCTGGTTTCTTGGTATGGTAGATGATGAAATCCTTCACTTCAAGGCATGAAACTCTTCAGAAATGATCCTTGGATGATAATATTTCTTCTGTTTGTAAAAAATTGGAGGGAGAAAGCTTGCACTTCAAGATTCGATGATGAGTTGCTTCTTGCAAATCCAATGGCTAAACCTTCAATCTTCCATCAATGGCACTTCAATTCAGTATGCACACACTCAGAGGGATCTATGGAAAGTGTTTGTGAAGAAAAAAGGGATGGGAATGAAGAAGAATGAAGAAATTGATCTTGACTTGCAATGGAAGATTTTGGATCTCACTCTCTCTTCTCTACACCAATTCACACCAACCTTGCATCTGAGCAAGTTACATATGATATATAGAGTGGTTTAGAATCATCTAGAACCATCTAGGATCATCCAATGAGAAATTGAACTTTTCATGTCATGACATTTTGAATCCAATTCTCCTTACATGCTATCTCATGCCAAACTCCTTGTAACTACCAATTCTGACTTGAATTTATCCCCACATGAGATTTAGGATGAGTTACAATGCTTAACTACCTTGCTCATTGAGTTCTTTTGAGTTTTGGTTTGGTACCTTAAGATGCAAGTAAGCTTTTTCCAAAGCAGCCCTATGATCCAAGCCTCAAATCAAAATTGTGGCTGATCTTTTGTTCTTAGAATGTCATTTGGAGTCAAAATGACCTATTACATGACATGGTTTGGACTTATAGCTCGTGATTTCCATTTTTCAATTTCATCTTAATTAACTTATGCCTCATTTTAGGCCATTTTTACCACTTTTTGATACAAGCCTTTTCAACATCTCATGACCTCCCTACTAGCCTTAAAACATCATTATAAGCTAGTTTGATGTTGAAGATTTTTCCATTTGAAGCTTGGAAGTAGGAGATATGGCCTTATGCTTGAAATGACCTATAACTTCCAAATGACCAAAATGCCCTTGACTTGTCAAAGGCATAAGTTGAGTTCTACAAATCCTATCAAGGACTTCTAGTACTCTCTAGAAATCTAAGAAGATTATCTTCAACATTCATGTTGACCAATAGTTCATAGGAATCATCCTACTAGGGCAAAAGTTGGACACAAGTTGGGTGACTTTCAAGGACCCAGATTCACATACCTCAGATGACCTGTAATTTGTCAAAACCATAACTTGAGCTCTACAAATCCTATCAAGGACTTCTAGTACTCAAATTAAAGATAAGAACAAGACCTACAACATTCATGTTATGGGGAATATGAGATGGCAATCACATCTTGATCTAAACTGCCTTGAAGATATGGATCAAACTAGGGGATTTTACACTGTCAATCCTTAGAAACCCTAGCTTAAAACTTCTCAAACTCCTCAATCATGATGCGTTGGTCTAGGAATCATCCTTATAGCACTCTCAATGCATCATTCCATGATCACATGGCTCTTGGATTAGGTCTCAACCCTCTCCAAATCATCAGTTGACCTAGGGTTGACCCAGTCAAACCCTAATTCTACCACTCATGGCTGAATCTTCTGAATTCTTGTACAATGACCTCTCTAGGATTCATGGTGGCTTTCAAGACATCTCATAAGCTTTCTCAAAGCTTCAAGTCCATCCTCATAGTCTCAAAATCATCTGAGGAGCTCCCACAACTCTCAAGTTATGAGACACACAACCTTGGTTTCAACCAATTCCTCTGAGGATCTCTTGAATTCTCTGACAAGGATATCAATGCTTGAACACTTGAACAACTCTCTTGGCTTTCTTCAAAGTCTCATATAACTCTTGCTAGGTAATCATACCTCTTGACCTACTGCCCACATATCAATGAGATGCAGATGATGAATACAATGAACCACAAACTTGGTAAATAAATGTTGGTCAAATTTTGGGGTGCAACAGCTGCCCCTATTCAAACGACTTGAACCTGACTGGGTGAGGAGCGAACGACTCTCAGCCAATTAAGGTGCGAGACGGTTGAATACCAAGAAACCCGGAAATTTGCCAACGGCAAAAGCACACAGTACTCTGGCGGGAACAAATCTTCGAATACTGAGATAATAGCTGCACGACAACTAGCTGGAGACATACTGATCTGAATCTTGTCGTCAGTTATCCACATTAGATTCCTCTGATATCGTCATCAGACACCGGACATCGCCGTCAGGCATTCGTGGAAATAAAACGTCTAACATCGCCGTCGGACGACCAAAACACCCAACATCCCCGCTGGAAAACTAAACCACTTGACATCGCCGCCAGAAACAAACATCCAACATCGCCGCTGGAGAACCAAAGAACCTGACATCGCCGCCAAGAGCAAACATCCAACATCGCCGCTGGAGAATTGAAGAATCTGACATCACCGTCGGAAATAAACATCCAACATCGCCGCTGGAGAACCAAATCACCTGACATCGCCGCCAGAAACAAACATCCAACATCGCCGCCGGAGAATTAAACCACCTGACATCGCCGCAAGAAACAAACATCCAACATCACCGCCGGAGAATTAAACCACCTGACATTGCCGCCAGAAACAAACATAACTCTGAGAAACACCCGACATCGCCGTCAAGTACTCAACATAACCTGACTTCGCCGTCAACACAAACATCCAACATCGCTGCTGGAGAACTCAAAATAATCTGACCTCGCCGTCAAAACAAACATCCAACATCGCCGCTGGAGAACTCAATCACCTGACATCGCCGCCAGAAACAAACATCCAACATCGCCGCTGGAGCTACAAAGTGTCTGACATCGCCGTCACCTCTCAACATCGCCTGACCTCGCCGTCAGGGTGAAGAAACTTCATTGGGGAATTGGTCACACGGTAACCGGTAATATATAGTCGATCATGCCATCAGGCACTCAAAGAACACTGTCGGGCATCAGCCGAACTTCAACTATCAGGTTGATCATGCCATCAGGTATTCAAAGAAATTGTTGGGCATCAGCCGGACTTCCACCATCAGGTTGATCATGCCATCAGGCATTCAAAGAAATTGTCGGGCATCAGCCAGACTTCATCAGCAAGTCGGGAATAGAATTCTTGGTCAATCATGAGCCAATTGGGAACATCTAAACCTCTGCCATCAGGCACTCTGCATCAGCTGAGAGAATTGCTTCATTAACACGGTCAGACTTCAATCATGGAGTCTTCAAGGGAGGTTTCAACTTCGCCGTTAGAAAACCTACTGGGGAGGACGCTTCGCCGCTAGGGAAATCTGGAGAACTATCAAGTAACTCCGCTCCGGGGTTCAGAAATCATTCTGGATGAATCAACTCTGCTGAGGACTTCAAGAATCATCTTGGACAAATAACTCCGTCGGGGGCCTTCAAAAGTCATCTTGAACCGATAACCATGCTGGAGCTTTCAGGAATCATCCTGAGCGAACACTCTGTTGGGGATTTCAGGAATCATCCTGGGCAACCTTTACTGGGGACTCTACTGGGGAGCTTAAGAATCATCTTAAGCAACTGGCCCGGCTGAGGAATTCAAGAATCATCTTGAACCGAAGACTTCGCTGGGGATCTCAAGAATCATCCTGAGCAAGTGACTTCGTTGGGGAGAATGTCAGGAATCATCCTGAGCAATCAATTCTGCAGCGCAACACCTGCAAAACAAGAACGGTAGCAACCTAGATCATGTTTATTATGCATATGCTTCGGCAACGGTGCAATGCTCCACACGGTGGAAATGTTGTGCGTTCATGATAAATGCTATGCAATCATGCAATATGATGCGATCCCGTCAGAAAAATAAATGCCGAAGGGGAATTCTCCTGTCGAGGAGAAAGAACCACTCAGATAGAGGAACCATCCTGCTGAGGAGAACATGGTCACGCCAATATCAATTGGACTCCGCAGGGGGCACAACTTCAGTTGACTACTGCGGGAGAAACAACTTCAGCTGCTCAACACTCCGCTGGGGAAAGAACCAATCATGGTCTGATCAACTTCCAAGGATTCGACTCTCTTGGGGGATCTGCAAACTCGGTTGGGGAAGGAGAAATCATTCTACTTCGCTGGAGAGAGTACGACTCTGCGGGGAAATACAGCATCAGCTGTTCAACGGTCTACTGGGGAAAACCACTCATGGTCCCAACTGCTTCCCAAGGACTCGGCTCTCTTGGGGATTTGAGAACTCGGCTGAGGAAGAAGAAATCATTCTGCTTCACTGGAGAGAGTACGACTCTGCGGGGGAATCTCAATTCCGCTGGGGAAGAAGGAATCATCCGACTTTGGGGGAGAGTACAACTCTGGTGGGGAATTTCAATTCCGCTGGAGACTTCAGTCTGGCACCATCAGTTGCTGCATACTTCGGCGTACGAATAGTTTCCTACGAAACCTGCACTTGTGACTCGGTGCTGGGGGAGTGGACACGCGCTTCAGCGCCTGACTCAGCTGAGGAGATGACGTTCCTTCAGGATACATCTGCTTAGGGAGAGAATCATCTCTGCCTGGGGAGGCATATCAATGCTCGTGATCTCGCATTCAGACTCCGCGGAGAGAGGCTACTGAACTCTGCTGGAGAAAGAGGAATCATCCTGCTTCGGGATGCGCTTCAGCGCACTGTCTGGGATATGCTACACCTGTAACAACACAAACAAACAGACAAGACACCCTTCTCAAAGGGACCTATCAAGGTTATTATCTCGTGACAATGTTCAAGTATTTAATTGTTTCAACAATCAGTGGCCTAGGCCAGTAAGTTTATGTATGCGCATTTTATCAAAAACATCGGCGTTCTTTTTCGCAAACAAAACAGATAAATGCTAAACAGGCAAACAGAATTGCTGAATAGTATGCATTTTATTGATAACGAACCCCTGAATGGGTAAAAATGTTTTACAACAGAGGCAAGCTCCTGGAATGAGGAAGCCGCGCAAAAATAAAACATAAATATACATCAGTATATACAAATGTCGGCAACGAGGCGTAGACGAACACCATGAGTTGATCCTTCTATGACCAACTCGACTTCGATACTTCTCCGACGCTTCAGCTTTAGAAGAGATTGATTCAGATGAACGGCCCTCAGGTCCTCCAAACCACTAAACAATGAAAGTCCACACGCGGAACGCAGTCATTTGCTTTTTCAAATCCCTAACTTTTGCGTGAACCGCCCTTTGCGGGTTTTCAGTTCACCGGGATACCCTTTTTTTCCGAAGCCGCCCAGTGTAGGTTTTCGACTCCGCGGGTGTACATTTTTCAATTTATATCCCTAATTTTTGCCCGAACCTTTTTATTCTGTTTTTGGTTCGCCGGGATGCCCCATTTTTGCCTGGACTCTCTTTTTTTGTCCAGCGGGTCGCTTTCAAGCAAAGTATTTTTTAACTGCGTCCGCGTTCACCGAGGCTGCAAAATATTCACCATCCATCGTGGATAACAACAAAGCTCCTCCCGAGAAGACCTTGCTGACGACATACGGACCTTCGTAATTCGGAGTCCACTTGCCCCGGTGATCGGAGTGTGGAGGAAGAATCTTCTTCAGGACGAGATCACCCGTCTGAAAGCTTCTAGGACGCACCTTCTTATCATAAGCTTTCTTCATTCGGCTTTGGTACAGACGACCAAATGCAATCGATGCTAACCTCTTCTCGTCCATCAGGCTGAGTTGGTTCAGACGATTCGTAATCCATTCTGCCTCGTCGAGTTTCACATCAACCAAAACTCGCAAAGAAGGGATCTCCACTTCTAACGGTAGGACAACTTCCATACCGTACACTAAGGAGAAAGGAGTTGCCCCGGTCAACGTACGTACCGTCGTACGATAACCATGCAGTGCAAATGGCAGCATCTCGTGCCAATCTTTGTATGTCACGACCATCTTCTGAACAATCTTCTTTATGTTCTTGTTGGCTGCTTCAACGGCGCCATTCATCTTCGGCCGGTAAGGAGAGGAGTTGTGGTGTTCAATCTTGAAACTATGGTACAACTCCTTCATCATCTTGTTATTCAGATTCGAACCATTGTCAGTAATGATCCGCTCCGGAATTCCGTAACGACAGATGATGTCCCTCTTTATAAATTTAGCCACTACCTGCTTGGTCACATTAGCGTACGAGGCTGCCTCCACCCACTTGGTGAAGTAGTCGATAGCTACTAGAATGAAGCGATGACCGTTAGATGCAGTAGGCTCGATCTTGCCTATCATGTCGATGCCCCACATGGAGAACGGCCACGGGGAGGACATGACATTCAACGGGCACGGCGACACATGAACTTTATCAGCATAAATCTGGCATTTATGACATCTCTTCGCGAATCTGAAGCAATCCGACTCCATCGTCAGCCAGTAGTATCCTGCTCTCAGGATCTTTCTCGTCATGGCATGCCCACCGGCGTGCGTACCAAATGTGCCTTCATGGACTTCTTCCATGAGCATACTCGCCTCTTTCTCATCTACACATCTGAGTAGCACGAGATCGTTGTTTCTCTTATACAGAACTCCATCAGGATTGAGATAAAAATTGCCAAACAGCCTCCTCAGAGTCTTCTTATCCTGGGTTGACGCACCCGCAGGATACTCCTTAGTCATAAGGAAAGTCTGGATGTCATGGAACCATGGCTTGCCGTCGGCGGCTTCCTCGATTGCAAAGACAAATGCAGGTCTATCAAGACGAGATAGTACAATTCTTGGAGCCTCATTCCAAAAATTGACTTTATACATTGAAGCCAACGTGGCTAAGGCATCAGCCATCTGATTCTCCGCCCTGGGCACATGATGGAGTTCCACTCGATCAAAGAACGAAAGTAGCCTTCTGGCATAATTCATGTACGACACCAAATTCGATTGACGAGTCTCCCACTCCCCTTTAATTTGGTTGATCACAAGCGCTGAGTCACCATATACGTCTAGATTCTTGATTCTCAAATCAATTGCCTCTTCTAGACCCATGATGCATGCTTCGTACTCCGCCTCATTATTGGTGACTGGAAACGTCAGTCTCGCAGTAAACGGGATGTGGGATCCATGGGGAGTCGTGATGATAGCCCCGATGCCACTTCCATAGGAATTAACCGCCCCATCGAATATCAATCTCCACTGGGATTTCCTATCTGGCCCCTCGTCGGGCAACGGCTCATCGCAATCCTTCGCTTTGAGAAACATAATATCCTCGTCAGGGAACTCAAATTTCATCGGCTGGTAATCCTCGATCGGCTGTTCGACAAGGTAATCAGACAATACGCTTCCCTTGATGGCTTTCTGGGACACGTACTGAATATCATATTCCGTTAACACCATTTGCCATCTGGCAATCCTGCCCGAAAGAGCCTGCTTCTCGAAGACTTACTTGATCGGATCCATCTTCGAAATTAGCATAGTGGTGTGATTGAGCATGTAATGTCGTAAACGTTTGGCAGCCCAGGCTAGTGCACAACACGTCTTCTCCAGCATCGAGTATCGAGATTCACAGTCAGTGAACTTTTTACTCAAGTAGTAAATGGCATGCTCTTTTCTGCCCGTCTCGTCGTGCTGACCGAGAACACACCCCATATTATTCTCCAGAACTGTCAAGTACATGATTAATGGCCGTCCAGCCACTGGGGGTATCAAGATTGGAGGTTCTTGAAGATACTGCTTTATCTTGTCGAATGCCTTCTTGCAATCCTCATTCCAAGTAATCGCCTGATCTTTCTTTAAAAGCTTGAACATCGGTTCACAAGTGGCCGTGAGCTGAGAGATAAACCTTGCAATGTAGTTTATTCTGCCCAAGAAACCACGAACTTCTTTTTCTGTTTTCGGCGCTGGCATTTCTTGAATGGCTTTTATTTTCGCAGGATCAACCTCGATGCCTCGTTCGCTAACGATAAACCCCAGTAACTTTCCGGACCGCACTCCGAAAGTGCATTTGTTAGGATTCAGCCTCAACCTGAACTTCCTAAGCCTCTCAAAAAGCTTCAATAAGTTGACCAGATGCTCTTCCTTCGTTTGGGACTTCGCAATCATGTCATCAACATAGACCTCAATCTCATGATGAATCATATCATGAAACAAAGTTACCATTGCTCGCTGGTAAGTGGCCCCTGCGTTCTTCAGACCGAAGGGCATTACCTTATAGCAAAACGTTCCCCAGGGGGTGATAAACGTCGTTTTCTCCATGTCCTCCGGCGCCATCTTGATTTGATTGTAACCGGAGAAGCCATCCATGAACGAAAACACGGAGAACTGGGCTGTGTTGTCGACCAACACATCGATATGAGGCAATAGGAAATCATCTTTAGGGCTAGCCCTATTCAAATCCCGATAATCGACGCACATGCGTACCTTACCGTCCTTCTTCGGTACAGGCACTATGTTGGCGACCCACGGAGGGTAAGTGGTGACCGCTAAGAAGCCAGCATCAAGCTGTTTCTGCACTTCTTCTTTGATCTTAACGGCCATATCTGGTCTCGTCCTTCTAAGCTTATGCTTAACGGGAGGGCAATCTTCTCGCAGCGGCAAGTGGTGGACCACGATGTCCGTGTCAAGTCCGGTCATATCTTCGTATGACCAAGCAAAGACGTCACTATACTCTCGAAGCTTCTCGACAAATCTTTGCTTGACATCATTCTGCAATGCAGCCCCTATCCTGACATTTCTGACGAGCTCTTCAGAACCCAGATTCACGATCTCAATCTCCTCTTCATGAGGCAGAATAACCTTCTCCTCTTGTTTCAACAAGTGGGCCAACTCTTCAGGAAGGTCTTCGTCTTCATCAATCTCTCCTTCGGCTTGATAGATCGGGCAATCGAAGTCGTAGTGAGTCGTAGAAGGTCCAGAGTCGATGTCATCTGTTATGTGGATCCTGCAATAACAAGGGTTAAGTTTAAAACAAGAATATGCAGGTTAGCACAAACCTCATTGCCATTTTACTGTTTTTCAAAACAAATATAAAACAGGAATAACAGAGATCACAATATTTGAATACGAAGAAAACGCCTTTGATTTATTAACAAAATGCATGTACATAATCCAACAAGGCCCTGACAATAAAACCTGCTATGCCCCGGGTAGGACATAGGGTTGTACAATGATTGGAAAAAGTAAATCATTACTCTTCACTTGTCAGCTGGATGATATCCTTGATGGTCCAATTGTTGAGGCCCTTGCCCGACTTGCTTGGCTGAATCCAAGAGTCGAGATCATAATCGCTATCCCCGCTGCCTTCAGACGCCGCGTTGATGCTTTCGAAGATCACTCCGCCACTGGTAAATAGGATCGGCCCCTTACCCCGTGACGTGCTGCTAGACGAAGAAGAAGAAGCTTCAGCTCCAGGAGAATACCCCAATCCAAACTTATCCTGCTTGTTCGGTATCTCCAGAATATGCCCCCAGCCTGGGGTAGATCCAGCTTGGACGACGGCCCGAGCTTCTTTGAATGAGGAGAGATTCATCTCTGGCTTCTCTGTGACTACAGGAGCTACCTCTTTCACCTTGACGGCTTCAAATGCTTGGCAGAGAGTTTCATGGATTTCGCCATCCATCTCAACATACTTAAAGGATGACAAATGGCTCACCATTATGTCCTCCTCACCGCACACGGTCACTATGCTTCCCCCGACAGCATATTTGAGCTTTTGGTGCAACATGGAGGTCACGGCACCAGCAGCATGGATCCATGGCCGGCCCAAGAGGCATTTGTAGGCAGGCATGATGTCCATGATATAAAAGACCATGTCGAACGTTTCCGGACCGACTTGGATCGGCAGGGTCACCTCCCCGAAAATGTGGCGCTTAGTTCCGTCAAACGCTTTCACAACCAGATCACTAGGTGTGCAAAGCAATCCACGAGTGTCCAACTTCATTAATGCCTTCTTCGGAAGAACATTCAGTGACGAACCCGTGTCCACCAGGAAGTGTGACATGATTGTGCCCCTACACTCTATCGAGATGTGCAGGGCGCTGTTGTGATTTCTCCCTTTAGGCGTCAGCTCTAAATCTGTGAAACCTAGCCCATTTCCAGCATTAACGTGGGCTACTACCTCTTCTAGCTGATTCACCGATATCTCTTGCGGTACGTAGGCAGCGTTCAATACCTTCAGTAGCGCGTTGCGGTGTGCTTCCGAACACAGCAACATGTTGAGAATAGAAATCTTCGAAGGCGTCTGATGGAGATGGTCTACAATCTTGTAGTCTCTCTTTTTGATCAACCGCATAAACTCCTCGGCATCTTTGACCAGCAAATCTTTCTCTACCCCACACGGGACCTCTTCGACGACTTTGCTTTTACCCTTATCGGCCACATCAGCTCTGACCACTTTCTCTGCCACGACTTCTGGCGGTGCAAACACTCTTCCGCTACGGGTAATACCACTGATTCTTGCGAGATTCTCCACAGTCGACCCATACGGCTCCAGCTCCAACTTTTGACCGTTGCAATAGACTTCAGCCCCATAATGCCATGGAACGGCGTTAGTGCTCTCGAATGGTATCGGCCCAGCTTTGGTAATAGTGATTGTAGGCGGTCTGGGCGCAGAAATGGTTATTGGTTGGCGAGGGATGGTGATGGTGGCGACTTCATCGACCTGCTTCAACACTACCTCTCCTGATACACTTTCAGCCCTCCGGCTGAACTGCAGAATCCCCTCAGTCATCAGACTTTGGATTCCTTCTACCAACTGCTCACACCCATCAGAATGTGTAGCATAGTCCATGCATAGCTCTCCGCATCCTGGGAAGAACCCTTTCTTCAACAACTTAGCTTTGACGAAGCTAAGCGGCGTCTTTAGATCTTTGACATCAGTCAACAGATCTGCACTTTCTTCTTCGATAATGGCGTTCACTCCGCCTCCCCTATGATTTGGCATAGGATTCTTCGTGACATTGGGCACATTATCGGAGAAGTTAATGATCTTGGCATCTACCAGGTCCTGCACCTTGTGCTTAAAGGCTTTGCAGTTCTCGATTGTGTGGCCTGGTGCCCCTGTGTGGAAATTGCAAGTGGCATTTGCGTCGTACCTTGGTGGAGGTGCCCCTGTCAAGGGAGACATCGTCCTCTTCTGAACCAACTAAAGCTGAAGCAAAGTCTGCAAGAGTTGCGCGTACTACATGGGCGGTGCCTCGAAGTGACGGTTCGTCAAAGGTGCCCGGTTCTGGTACTTTCTATATCCCTGTTGGTTCGGTTGCTGCTGCTGCTGCGGCTGCTGCTGCTGTGGAGCTGCTGGGATATTTATACTGGCTATCTGCTGCTGAGGGCCCTTGCCCTTTCTTCGAGCGTTGGTCACAGCGCTTGCATCTCCTTCTCGTCGTTTACCAGCATAAGGTTTCTTTCCACCTCCTCCAGCTGAGGATGATTCACCTTGAATTTTCCCGATCTTGATACCGTTCTCGACGTGCTCGCCCATGGTAATGAGAGCTGAGAACGTCCCAGACATACCGCTGACTAACTTTTCATAGTAAACCCCTGGGAGGGTAGCCACAAACATCTGCACGAGCTCGCGCTCAACCATCGGCGGTTGAACCCGAGCGGCCAACTCACGCCACCGCTGGGCGTACTCCTTAAATCCTTCATTATTTCTCTGCGAAAGGTTCTGGAGCTGGACTCGGTTCGGGGCCAAGTCGCTATTGTACTGATAGTGGTGGACAAACGCTTCAGCGAGATCTTTCCATGTGCGCACGCTAGTGGGCTCCAGGCCCATATACCACTCGAGGGATGGCCCGGAAAGACTATCTTGGAAGAAGTGCATCAACAACTTCTCGTCTTCGGAATAGGCAGACATCTTTCTGTAGTACGATCTAAGGTGGACACGAGGGCAAGTGGTGCCCTTATATTTCTCAAAGTCAGGCACCCTGAACTTAGGAGGTACCTTGAAATCAACAATTAACCCCAGCTTGGACATATCAACGCCCAAAGTATTTTGATTCTCAATATCTCTCATTTTATCTTCAAGTGCTTTGAATCTGAGCCGCGCTTCAGCATTCAGCTCCCCCTCAGCACCTCTTTGAGAGAACACATCATCCTGATGATCCTCAAGCCATGGTTAAGGCACCAACAGATTCCTGACGCCAGCATTGCCGTTAACCGGCCCGACGTTGACATTAGCTCCCAGACTCCCATTATCGACGCCCGTCGTATTGAGTCTGATGTTGGCCATCACATTGCCATTAGCACTGCCGTTGCCCCCGGCCACAGGGACACCATTCTGCGGAGTATCAACTGGTGGAGGAGTTGGCACGTCCCCGCCATGGAGTATGCCGTTGCTATCAACCCTGGAGATCAAAGGCTGAACCAAAGTCCTGAGCTGGTCCTGACCATTGGCGACCACCTGCATAAGTTCCATAAAGCGATCCATCCTTTCGCGGAGCTCCTGAACATCTGTTTGCACTTGGTCCATGATCCTGGTCTGATTAGCTCTAGTTGGATAACGGTGAATTAGTCTCTGATCAATCCTGGAGTCACCGAGAACAGCCTGGGACCTGTAAACCTGAAAAACCTGCAAACACTAAAGGTTAGGAAAAACAACAAAATGTACGCCATGCAAATGCTTCATGCAGATGCATGCGTGTGTCTGTGTGCTTGGGAGATTTCCCCCGATCTTAGTGCCTGAGTGCAAGTGCTGATAATAATAAGAAGAAAAAGTCTGAGCCCAATCATGAAAACAACAATCTCATATATAAAGAAGGCCTATCAAGGCAGTACATAGCATCAGTGAGTACAAGACGAATCAACAGTGTGACCTCAGCCAACAAGCCTGGTGATGGTCAGCATACAACAAAGATCAAAACAAAAGGAATACAACTAGTCAAGCACGGCCACGGGCGCGATACTCTGCTAATAACTCCTTCGTCTCTGGATGATCTGGCAGAGTGAGCAACCCTTCGACGAGTAGTTCCCTCTGCACAATGGTATACTGAAGTCCCTCGATCGAACCTTCCCATGCTCCTTCGCCGAAGCAATCTTCTAATTTCCGCTTCTTGGACTCAAACGTCAGCTTGCGCTCCTTCAGGTTAGCGAGAGCTTTGTTGAGCTGGCCTTCGGCGGCATATCTGCGGGCGGTTTCTTCATCGAACCTCTTTTCATTGTCCTTCACCTCGGCTTCCAGCTTGGAGATCTGCAGCATCAGCTTATCCTCCCGCTCTTTCCTAGTGGCCAGGGAAGCCTTCCGGTGCTGGTTGAACTTGGATATCCTCCGATATGCCTCGTCCAAGTGCTGCTTCTTCGTACCCAGTACGTTGTTGACAGCTTTGAAGTCTCGACCCATGCGTTCACGCTCGGCTATCTGCTTAGTCAGGTCTGTACCTAGCTGGTTCACCAACTCTGTCTGCCTTTTGAAAGAATGAACGGCTTCGTTCCTCTCGCTTCAAAGCTGAGCTAATTCCTTCTCCAATTCTTTGTTCGCCCGCTTCAATTCATCCCGCTCAGCTAATACCTGGTTATGTTGATGAATGGGCACAGTAGTAGGCTCTTCGATTGTTGGAGGGCTTCCTGGCTTGGCCTGAGGAAATGGCATCCCTATAACATAGGCCCTGGCTCTGATCCAAGTCAAATACGGAGGGTAGGCTTGACTGTTGCTTTTTCCCAGCAATGGCTTCCCTCGCTTACTGATACCATTCCACGCACGCCGAAGCTTGGACAACAAATCCCCCTCTAGAATACCCGTGAGGTACAGAGATTCATGTACCTCTTCCTCCTTCGGCGGAGTTCTCAAAGCATACGCGAACTGTCAAACCAGCAACGACGGATTTTAGTTTATGCAACCCTTCCTGCCTATCAAAGGCACGTTTGGAAACCCGTTGCAACTGAAGATCACCTCAGTACCCAACCTGTCTCTATCGAACTAATCAATATCCTCTGCAGATAAACTCATCAGACGCTCAGGCCACTCAGCTGTGGCTGCAGACAAGACAAAAGGACCCCTCTTGGGCAGATGGCTATCAAGCCATTTGTACAACAAGGGTACGCATCACGAGACATTTTCCCCCTACTGTTCTCGTTCTTGTAGTGGACTGAGTGATAGACATCTCCGATCAAGGTAGGGACTGGATTCCCTGAAGCGAAGATGTGAAACGCATCAAAGTCTACAAAATCGGGCATGTTGGGGAACAGAATAATGCCATATATGCATAGAGCGAGGATGGCATTGAACGCGTCCCAACATCCGTCCTTGGCACACTGCTGAGCCTTACCCACCAGGAACTGCAAGGAGAAACCAGGAACCTTGTTCCAACTAGTCAATACTAACTCGGAGGCGTCCAAATAAAGTGAAGGAGCTAAACCAGCCAGATCAGTCTCAGCATCCATATGAACAAAAGGCATCTGCCTTTTGATGGGCACACCTAGCAAATCAGCATATTCTTCCAGCGTAGGTGCGAGAACAAAGTCCTGAAAGGTGAAACATCTCAGCGGAGGGTCGTAGAACTGCAGCAGAGCGTGCAACCCACTCAACTCGAACACAGAAGGCTTACAAACCAAACTGAGCAACCTGCCATAAGATTTTCTGAACTCATCCTTCACAGAATCATCTGCTAGAGCTATCAAACCAGTCAACTTAGCCACATCAGGGGCAGGGAACTTGTAGGCCACGGTCTTCCTTAGGGAGCCCATAACAATACAATAGGAGGCAAGAAATCCTGGATCGGGGAAAACGGTACCTGCAACACAGACACACGTTAATGAAATGCAAATGAACATGCAAACTAATGCAAAAATGCAATCATGCAGTAAGAGATCCGGGCAACTGGTGCTGTGGGGATTCTGTATCAACAAAACCATAATCTTGCTCTTTCAAGAACAACCACTGCATCTGATAATAAGAGAACCCTGGTGTAGGACCACAAATCTGATCTGCCGAGAACAACCATCTGATAGGACCATATACATAGGATCATAATTCTGCTCTGCCAAGAACAAATGTGTGATAATAAGGACCTCTGATGTATGATCAAGAAATATCTGCTGATGAGGCCTTCAGACCCCAGTCAAAAATCTGCTCTATCAAGAACAAACATACAGTTGCTGATGAGATCTTCAGACCCCAAAAATCTGCTCTATCAAGAACAAACAACATCTGCTGATGAGATCTTCAGACCCCAAAAATCTGCTCTATCAAGAACAGACAACATCTGCTGATGAGATCTTCAGACCCCAAAAATCTGCTCTATCAAGAACAAACAACTGATGACAAAACTCTGCTCTATCAAGAGCAGACATACAGCTGATGATAAGATCCTTTGATCAAAACCTGCTCTATCAAGAACAGACAACTGATGACAAAACTCTGCTATATCAAGAACAGACATACACCTGATGATAAGATCCTCTGATCAAAACCTGCTCTATCAAGAATAGACAAATCTGCAACTGAGAACCCTGGTACCAACAAAACTGATTCACTGTCAAGAAAACCAGGTAGTCTGAAAATCAAGGTTTCCTGCAATAAACCCAATCCCACTCACAGGTATGGACCTAAACTGACTCAAGGTACGGCATCCTATGCGTTCATCAGCGTCACAGACTTTCAAGAGGGGTGATACGATACCCAGAAGGTGTGGCATCACCAGCTCATGAAGCGGCCTCACTTAGCTGAATCACAAATGATCGGTCCCCAGAGTCGATAATCCACCAAACCAGCAACCGTCTCAACCCAAAGGGTTGAAAGTGAAGCCAACCGGATGAACCTCGTTTGAGCGTGGATTTCATGAGACACTAGTGCCTGCAAAGCAAGCACGCGCCCACTAATTTCCACTCTAAAACTATGGTGCACTCAAGCCTGGGTCTGGCTTCTCACTCATAAGAACTCCCATCCCACAACATCACAAATAATCATATTATACTGAAAATAAAATGCGGGAAATAAAGTGCGAAAAGTAAAATGCAATAAATAAACGCAACCCAACAAGCAAACATACAAGCGTTAGGATTGACTCTCGCAGGGAACTGTTGAGAAGTCCCCAGCAGAGTCGCCAGCTGCTGGAGATGACCCAGACAGCTAGGAAGAAAATCCAAGGCGTGACTCGCATAGGGAACCACTGTATCCCCAGCAGAGTCGCCAGCTGTCGCTTGCGCGAAAATAAGGTGCCGGCAGAACAGAAGAGTCGCCACCTTTCGTTATTTATCCCTCAGAGCGGGAAAGGAAACGATCGGAAAAAACCTGACCAAAAAGGGTAAGACAAGGTCATCGCAACCATTGTCTGGATTCGGGAGTCGGTTACGCAAGGGGAAGGTATTAACACCCCTCACGTCCGTCGTACTCGACGGGATCCACGCTTGTTGTGTTTACTTGGACGGGTTGGTTTTATTCTATCTACCTATCAAGGCTGGCTGAAAAAGAAAAGAAAATGACTCGGCAAAGCGTCGCGCTTTATGCCTACGTATTCTCATAAGAGAATGAGAAATCAGAGTCAACGTAGTTCGGCCTACGAAGGGTTATGGGGGAAGGTAGCTCGCCAAGACATCGCCATCTTGTGCCTACGTACTCTCAACAGGTATGAGAGATCAGAGCTCACGTAGTTCGGGAAACTACGGTTTATTTCCTGTCTTTTACGAAAGAAGTGTTTTTTATTGTGTTTGCGATTTCAATCGCACTAGAGACTATGACCTGAGAGTGAATGCGTCGCATGTCACCCAAAGGGTACCATACTAAACATCCAGACTGTGGAAAAGAAACTCTCCCACAATCCTTTCTCAGATAGCTTAAGGCTCGTAACATACGAAAGAAATCATTCATGATTACGGTATCTTAAACTGTTTTGAGATGAGAAGAGAACAGGCCCAACTAGGAGGGAGACTATCAAGTCCTACTGTTGTCATGCCAAGGATTCATCCTATGGTTGAGGTTTGAACAGGGAACTCCTAGAAGTTGTCATGCATAGGTTTCAACCTAAAGTTCTATCATCAATTCCTTATCAAAGGAAATGAGAGTCCTAAGGGATCATGTCAATGATACACCAAAACAGACAAAGCATCAGCTTAACAGTAAAATGCATGCAATGCAAGTGAGGGAGGAAATGTGTGTGGGGCTTCAGCCTCCACAAGCTCATCTCAACCTCAAGCCAGAATGGATAACAGTAATCATACTAAAATATAAACAACATGCTATCAAGCAATGACAGTAAACTGCAATCATACAGATAAAATGAAATGAAATGCCATCAGGCAAACAAACCACATGGGCAAGGGAGCTGAGCTCTACCGAATGCCCGCAAGCAAAGCCACACAGTAACAGTACAAGCAGAGGGAGCAACTCAACCTCTAGTGCAATCATGCTCCTAGATTCTACTTATCCTAGATATGAGCTTATTCTAATGCATCAAGCAAGTCAAACAAAACACATCAATACAGAAAAGAAAAAGAAAAGAAAGCAGATCAACTCCTCTCTCAACTCCAAGCTTCAGCTCTTCCAACAGCAACTCAGTCTTCAGACTTCCAATTACTCTTGACAAATAACAATTTGCTCTTCCAGGTTTCAACCCTTCAACATAAGTTTCAACTTATCTTCTCCTTTAAGCTTCAGCTTTTTGATCAGCTCCACCTTCAGGCTTCACTATCAATCATGAGTATCAATTTGGCTCCTTCAGGATCTCCAAGCTTCAAAGCAAGTATCAACTTCCTTTGTTCTTCAAGCTTCGTCTATTCAGAATCAATCTCAATCACTTAGAAGTGTCAACTTCATCCTTCAGTCTTTACTTCATCTTCACTTGCTCTTGTTGCTCTTCAAGCTTCAGCTGGAATGGCAATGCTCAAGGATTCATCCTCTTCTACACTCTTCATTAAAGTCTTCATCTTCAAGCTCCAGCTCAACATCTCTCAAGACAATCAAACCAGAGAAAATCACTTACTGGATAAGCTGGGGGATATTGAACTGCTTATTTGACCACCAAAGGTGACCTATAAGGGTTCAACATCAAAGGAATGGTTCCCTCAAAAGTTCTACTTCCTAGGTACATCACTTATCCCTCCAAAGGAGAGAGGTGTATACCATGGAAGGACTTTGAATCACAGGGAGGAATGGAGGTGAGAGATACCATCCATGTTTAAGAAAGAAGTTATCTAAGTCTAAACTCTTCCTAATCCCTAACCCTAAAATAACAAAAAGAAATAAGATCAAGCTCTAAAGCTCCTCAATCCATCTTCAAGTCTTCTACTATGCTTCTCAATGCTCCTTAGAACAAGATCAAGCTCTCCAAGCCCACAAAGCAAAGCAACTAAAGCAAAAATGCCCTAAAGGCAACACAAACAATCAACCAATACAAAAATCAACTAAAAATAGTATACTACTATATTAAATCCTAATATAATTTCTAAGGGATCCTACATACCTACCCTTAATACCCATATATGCCC
The DNA here is from genome assembly GCA_963859935.3 of Lathyrus sativus. Taxonomy (NCBI): domain Eukaryota; kingdom Viridiplantae; phylum Streptophyta; class Magnoliopsida; order Fabales; family Fabaceae; genus Lathyrus; species Lathyrus sativus. Next base: position 701,342,797 of record OZ012735.1, on the reverse strand, counting down.
CATAGTCTAATTTGTCCTAAAAACCCAAAATTCTAATGTTATCATGGACCTATGTTGAAGTTTAACCTAATTCTACACAACCTAATAGCATCTAATCAAAACTATCCTAAAATTCATCACAAAATTATGGAATAAATCCATGGGGAAGCTAAAACATGTATCTAACTATCCTAAAAAGAATAACCTAAAAATACTAAGGGAACTACCTAAACAAAATTCTACAAAATCAGGTATCAACATAAAAGAATTAAAAAGCAATTAAAGTGAAAAATATACAAAAAATACAAAAAATGCATGAAAGGAAAATATTTTTACTTTATATTTTTCTTGACAAAAATATGAAGTAGGAGAAAAAACTCTCATGAAAAAATCTTTAATTTTCAATTTAATATGAATTTTCAAAGTATGAAATAAAATGGAGAAAATAAAATGAGAATATGAAAGGATGGGGTGCAATCAGTAACCAGACATAGTTCAAATTCCATATGGGCCCAGACTGGGGGGTTTAGAAAGCAATGCGCCAGGGCCCAATTATTAAATCAGAAATTAAATGGAAAAACATAAAGAAAATAAAAAACAAGCGGTGAGAATAGCAAGGAATTATAGTTCAAACATGTAATGGGCCTCATATGGGGGTGTGGGTAGTCATTATCCAATTAAGCCCAGAATTCCTTTTAATGAAACGCGGCGTTTCATTGGGGTTCAGATTCCCTCCAAAAATACAATTGAACGTGAGCCGTTGGATTAGTCTTTGAGTCAAGAGTCAGCGCATGATCTCACGGTCCAGACTTCATCCCTAACCTCCAGCCTAGGGTTTTGCTGAAACTCCATGAAAACACAGCTCCATACTCAGATTTCCATCCCTTCGCGTTACCTCAAATCAGCATCAAATTCAACAATCTAAAATACTAAATTGCTCAGTTTTTCTCCCTGATCACGATCCTAACCTTGAAATGCATTGAAATGGTCTCTACCATAGAACCCGATGGTGCACCTCAACATATGATCAATCCTTGACTTCAACCAAACTTAGATTTTCTTGCATCAAAATGTTCACCTCACTCCACTGGTTAAAGCAAGCTATCAAACACTCATTCTTTCTCACCATGCCACGAGTTCTTGCTCGTCAAAGTAATGGTGTCACACATTCAACCTTCACCAATTACTCTCTAAGTCTCTAGAATTGACCACCTATTGGTCTCTAGCCATTCTACACTAATAATTCAACCTATCCATGCCTAAATAATGAGGTGAAAGAGATTTTGCAAACCTAGTTTCTTGGTATGGCAGATGATGAAATCATTCACTTCAAGGCATGAAACTCTTCAGAAATGATCCTTGGATGATAATATTTCTTCTGTTTGCAAAAAATTGGAGGGAGAAAGCTTGCACTTCAAGATTCGATGATGAGTTTCTTCTTGCAAATCCAATGGCTAAACCTTCAATCTTCCATCAATGGCACTTCAATTCAGTATGCACACACTCAGAGGGATCTATGGAAAGTGTTTGTGAAGAAAAAAGGGATGGGAATGAAGAAGAATCAAGAAATTGATCTTGACTTGCAATGGAAGATTTTGGATCTCACTCTCTCTTCTCTACACTAATTCACACCAACCTTGCATCTGAGCAAGTTACATATGATATATAGAGTGGTTTAGAATCATCTAGAACCATCTAGGATCATCCAATGAGAAATTGAACTTTTCATGTCATGACATTTTGAATCCAATTCTCCTTACATGCTATCTCATGCCAAACTCCTTGTAACTACCAATTCTGACTTGAATTTATCCCCACATGAGATTTAGGATGAGTTACAATGCTTAACTACCTTGCTCATTGAGTTCTTTTGAGTTTTGGTTTGGTACCTTAAGATGCAAGTAAGCTTTTTCCAAAGCAGCCCTATGATCCAAGCCTCAAATCAAAATTGTGGCTGATCTTTTGTTCTTAGAATGTCATTTGGAGTCAAAATGACCTATTACATGACATGGTTTGGACTTATAGCTCTTGATTTCCATTTTTCAATTTCATCTTAATTAACTTATGCCTCATTTTAGGCCATTTTTACCACTTTTTGATACAAGCCTTTTCAACATCTCATGACCTCCCTACTAGCCTTAAAACATCATTCTAAGCAAGTTTGATGTTGAAGATTTTTCCATTTGAAGCTTGGAAGTAGGAGATATGGCCTTATGCTTGAAATGACCTATAACTTCCAAATGACCAAAATGCCCTTGACTTGTCAAAGCCATAAGTTGAGTTCTACAAATCCTATCAAGGACTTCTAGTACTCTCTAGAAAGCTAAGAAGATTCTCTTCAACATTCATGTTTACCAATAGTTCATAGGAATCATCCTACTAGGGCAAAAGTTGGACGCAAGTTGGGTGACTTTCAAGGACCCAGATTCACATACCTCAGATGACCTGTAATTTGTCAAAACCATAACTTGAGCTCTACAAATCCTATCAAGGACTTCTAGTACTCAAATTAAATCTAAGAACAAGCTCTACAACATTCATGTTATGGGGAATATGAGATGACAATCACATCTTGAGCTAAACTGCCTTGAAGATAGGGATCAAACTAGGGGATTTTACACTGTCAATCCTTAGAAACCCTAGCTTAAAACTTCTCAAACTCCTCAATCATGATGCGTTGGTCTAGGAATCATCCTTATATCACTCTCAATGCATAATTCCATGATCACATGGCTCTTGGATTAGGTCTCAACCCTCTCCAAATCATCAGTTGACCTAGGGTTGACCCAGTCAAAACCTAATTCCACCACTCATGGCTGAATCTTCTGAATTCTTGTACAATGACCTCTCTAGGATTCATGGTGGCTTTCAAGACATCTCATAAGCTTTCTTAAAGCTTCAAGTCCATCCTCATAGTCTCAGAATCATCTGAGGAGCTCCCACAACTCTCAAGTTATGAGACACACAACCTTGGTTTCAACCAATTCCTCTGAGGATCTCTTGAATTCTCTGACAAGGATATCAATGTTTGAACACTTGAAAAACTCTCTTGGCTTTCTTAAAAGTCTCATATAACTCTTGCTAGGTAATCATACCTCTTGACCTACTGCCCAATATCAATGAGATGCAGATGATGAATACAATGAACCACAAACTTGGTAAATAAATGTTGGTCAAATTTTGGGGTACAACACAAATATGTGAAAGGCATCGAAGTCTACAAAGTCAGGCATATTGGGGAACAAAATGATGCCGTATATGCACAGAGCAAGAATGGCGTTGAACACGACCCAACATCCGTCTTTGGCGCACTGCTGAGCCTTTCTCACTAAGAACTGTAAGGAGAACCCGGGAACCTTGTTCCAACTAGCCAAGATCAACTCGGAGGCATCTAGGTGAAGTGAAGGAGCTAGACTAGCCAGGTCAGGCTCAGCATCCATATGAACAAAGGGGATCTGACTCTTGATAGGCACACCTAACAAATTAACATACTCCTCTAGTGTAGGTGCGAGAACAAAGTCCTGGAAAGTAAAGCATCTCAACAAAGGATCATAGAACTGCAGCAGGGTGTGCAACCCATTCAACTCAAACACAGAGGGTTTACGAACCAAACTGAGCAATTTGCCGTAAGACTTTCTGAACTCATCTCTCACAGAATCATCTGCTAAAGCAATCAAACCAGTCAGCTGAACAACATCAGGAGCAGGGAGCTTGTAAGCCATGGTCTTCCTCAGAGAACCCATAATAGCACAATAGAAGGCAAGAAAACCTGAATCGGGGGAAACGGTACCTGCAACACAGACACACGTTAATGAAATGCAAATGAGTATGCAAAGCAATGTAAAATGCAGTCATGCAGCAGGAGATCAAGACAACTGTGTCGTTGAAGGTACGAAGGTGAAGGTTCTGTATCAACAAAACCACAACACTGCTCTGTCAAGAACAACCACTATCTCTGATAAGAAGAAAACCCTGGTATCGGACCACAAATCTGCTCTGTCAAGAACAAACACACATCTGATAATGAGGACCTCTGATACAGGACCATAAATCTGCTCTATCAAGAACAATCATACATCTGATAATGAGGACTTCTGATACAGGACCATAAATCTGCATTGTCAAGAACAAACATATCTCTGCTGACGAGATCCTCTGATCCCAATCAAAAACCTGCTCTGTCAAGAATAAATACACATCTGCTGATGAGATCCTCTGATACCAACATAACTGATTCACTATCAAGAAAACCAGGTGATCTGAAGGTTAAGGTTTCCTGCAACAAACCCGACCCTGCTCACAGGTATGGACCTAAACTGACACAAGTTCGGCATCCTATACGGTCATCAGCGTCACAGACATTCAAGAGGGGTGATACGATACCCATAAGGTGTGGCATCACCAGCTCATGAAGCGGCTTCACTCGGCTGAATCCCAAATGATCGGTCCCCAGAGTCGACAATGTTCCAAACCAACAACCCCCTCAACCCAAAGGGTTGAAAAAGAAGTCAACCGGGAGAACCTCGTCTGAGCGTGGATTTCATGAGACACTAGTGCCTGCAAAGCAAGCACGCGCCCACTAATTTCCACAACTAATGCTATGTACACTCAAGCCTGGGTCTGGCTTCTCACTCATCAGAATGCCCCTCCCACAACAGCACAGATAATCATATCATACTGAAAATAAAATGCGGGAAGTAAAATGCGATAAATAAACACAACCCAACAAGTAATCATACAAGCGCTAGGATTGACTCTCGCAGGGGACGTTGGATCCCCAAACTGACTCGCATATGGGACGTCGGACCCCAGGAAACTATCCAGTCCCCAGCAGAGTCGCCAGCTGTCGCTTCCGCGAAAATAAGGTGCCGGCAAAACAGAAGAGTCGCCACCTTTCATTATTTATCCCTCAGAACGGGAAAGGAAACGATCGGAAAAACCTGACGAAAAGGTATAAGACAAGGTCATCGCAACCATTGTCTGGATTCGGGAGTCGGTTACGCAAGGGAAGGTATTAGCACCCCTCACGTCCATCATACTCGATAGGATCCACGCTTGTTGTGTTTACGGGACGGGTTGGTTTTATCTATCTACCTATCAAGGCTGGTCTGAAAAGAAAAGAAAATGACTCGGCAAAGCGTCGCGCTTTATGCCTACGTATTCTCATCAGAGAATGAGAAATCAGAGTCAACGTAGTTCGCCTAACTACGGGTTACGGGGAAGGTGGCTCGCCAATACATCAATATTGTGCCTACGTACTCTCGACAGGTATGAGAGATCAGAGCTTACGTAGTTCGGGATAATACGGATTTCGGGAATTCAGATTCATCTGTTTTATCGAGTAGGGTTAACAAACAGTTCCAGCAGTTGGATGTACGCAGCTCGACCCTTGGAGACTTAAGCGTTACCGTTTACGGTAGAACTGGGAGTTAACGACACTCTTTTCTTCAGAAAAGCTTTCCTTTGAATTATGGGCCCACGGGGCAAAAAGGTTTGAAGTTTGTTTTCTGTCTTTTACGAAAGAACTGTTTTTTATGGTTGTTTGCAACTAATATCGCACTAGAGACTATGACCTGAGAGCGAATGCGTCGCATGTCACCCAAAGGGTGCCATACTAAACATCCAGACTGTTGAAAAGAAACTCTCCAACAATCCTTTCTCAGATAGCTTAAGGCTCGTAACGTACGACGTCAGTTAACCTTTATTACTGTATTTTAATTTGTTTTGAGATGAGAAGAGAGGGACAACTAAGGGGAGACTATCAAGTCCTAATGTTGTCATGTCAAGGATTCATCCTATAGTTGAGGTTTGAAACAGGGAACTCCTAGAAGTTATCATGCATAGGTTTCAACCTAAAGTTCTAATCATCACTTCCTTGTCAAAGGAAATGAGATTCCTAGGGGATCATGTCAATGGTAAACAGAAACAGATAAAGCATCAGCTTAAACAGTAAACAGATATACAGTAAAATGCCTGCAATGCAAGTGAGGGAGGAAATGTGTGTGGGGCATCAGCCTCCACAAGCTCATCTCAACCTCAAGCCAGACATGAATAACTGTAATCATACAGAGGGAATAACAAGCTATCAAGCTAAATATAATAACTGCAATCATACAGGAGAGATAACATGCTATCAAGCAAAACAAACCACATAGGCAAGGGAGCTGGGCTCTACCGAATACCCGCAAGCAAAGCCATACAGTAACAATACAAGCAGAGGGAGCAACTCAACCTCTAGTGCAATCATGCTCCTAGCTTAAGTCAGTCTAGATATGACCTTATTCTAATGCATCAAGCAAATCAAACAAGTCACAGCAATACAGTTGCACAGCAAGCAAACAAACAAGAAAGAAAAGAAAGCAGATCAACCACTCCCACAGCTCCAAGCTTCAGCTCTTCAGTAATTCAGCCTTCAGACCTCACCTACCCTTCAAGGCTATCATCTTCAATAGCAAGTATCAACTTTCTTCTCCAAGTTTTCAATACACTAAACATAAGTATCAACTTATCCTTTATTCTTCAAGCTTCAGCTCTCCAGTCAATTCCACCTTCAGGCTCCACTCCTAACTACAAGCCTCAACTTGTTCTTTCAGGGACTCAGGGCATCAACATAAGTATCAACTTATCCTTTATTCTTCAAGCCTCAGCTATTCACTCAATCTCAATTTGATCTTCTTCACAAGTATCAACTTGGCCTTCAAGCTTCAGCTCTCTCTTCTTTACCAGCATCAACTTGCTCTTCTTCATATACAAGCTTCAGCCTCTCAGAATAGTCTTCCAACACAAAGAAGTATCAACTCCATCATCTCTAATATTCTTTAAGCAAGGGACTCCATCCTCTAACAAGGGAGAAATGTGCATCTATCAAGAGCAAAGTTTGGATGATTGGTAGCAGAGTGAAGACCAAAGGTCACCACTAAGCATCCAGTCATCAGAGAAAGGGACCCTCAAAGGTTCTACCAACATGCAAAGAGCCACACATCCTACCAAAGGAGGGATGAGGCCTTTACAAGGGGACCTTACATCATAGGGAAGAATGGAAGTGATCAACATCATCCATGTTTATGAAGGAAGAGAACTATCTAGAAGCTCTGCCTACAAACCCTAATCTTAACACCTAATCAACACTACACCAAAAGAAGGGAAGATCTTCACATCCAAGCCTCTTCAAGCAACCCAATGCATCTTCAACTTGTCTTCATCATCATCCAAGAGCAAGAGAAACAAAACCCTAATCTAAGGGAACTAAAGAAGTTAATCTAGTTGAGTTAGTGCATCAGAATCATCTAAAACTAGCACTTAAACTAAAATCAAGAAAAAATAGAAAACTACCTTGAAAATTCATACAAAAATTCCTAAGGGACCCTAATTCAATCATGAATCTATCCTACAAAAATCAGAGGTTGAATCATCCACCAAGTCCTAAAAACAAGATCTAAACCACAAGGTATCAATCATAAACCCTAAAAATGGAGCATCTAAAGGTTTCAACCTAAAACTACCACTTATGTTCATCACAAAAATGTGAGAAAAATCTATGGGGAGCATGCATATCTATGCTAACTACTCACAAAAATTCAGGATCAAAATCATCATCACATGATCAAACCAAATTCCACAAAATCAAGCATCAAACATGATTATTTTAATATCAATTAAAATGTAAAAATTCCCATAAAATCAGAAAATGCATGAAATAATAATATTTTTTATCTAAAAAATACTAGATCCTGACATGAATCCAATGCAAAAAGAATGGGCTTAATTGAATCATTTTTCCATTTTTTTATGATTTTATCAAGAACCATGAATAAAATGAAAAATAAAGAAAATCCAAATAAAATGAACAAATGTGTGTGTCGTACCCTAAATTTGTCCTACCCTTTTTTTTTCCAATTATTTTCACTGTTCGACTTTGTTTTATATGTTACGTTGTCTGATTTGTTTCTTGTTATTTAGACACATGTCCGCTCGCAATGGGTCGATTTTTAAAAAATCTATCTTCATGACCCATTAAGGCGTGACACGTGGCCGAGCAGCATTTTTTGTGAATATTAATTTTCTTAAACTTTGTCTTTCTTAAAATTTACTAATTATATATATATTTTTATATTTGTTCTATTTGTTTTCTTTTAAAGAAAATTTTTTCAATCTCTTTTTATTTTTCTTTTAATACTCATGTAATTAATATTATTAACTTTTATTTTATTTTTTAATATTGCATTTACTAGTTCATGTTATTAGAATTTAATTTAATATTAACTAATTAATAGAAAATTGTAAAAAAAAAAGAAGCAAGTTGGGGGGAAAGGCCCAATGGCGATGGCCCGTTAGGGTTTGTATGGGAGCTGGATATTAATAGAAGAGGAAGATTTGGTTGAGGGGATTCTCGGTTACTGTTCATCACGACAGAAACGGCCACCCCCTTTTCTAAAACAAAACCCTAGGGAAAGCACGAGACTGTTCATCTCCCCTCTCAGAACCCTAGAGGCGCCGAAAACCCCAAATCTGACCCCAAAACCCCAAAATCAGCCGCCGAAAAACCCTACCCTCTTCTTCTTCAAATCACTGCCGCCACCGTGAAACACAAATCCACGCCTTTCCTTTTTCTCCGAAAACACTCTTCCCTCTCAAACCTTTCTCCTCGCCGTTTTTCTCGGAGAATCACTACGACGCGAATCGCCTCGCCGTCCTCGCAGCGTGGAGGTTTCATTCAGTTGTTTTGCTGCAAAATTGAGCGTTGGGGTCCAAGATTTACAAGCTCGGAATCGATGAGGTCCAGGCTTTGAAGGCCATGGTCATTGAGCAACAAAGTTCCGTATAATATTAACACCTCACCGACAAAGACGCATTTGGAAAAGATAAACAATGTCGATGTCGTGTTTCCAAGTTGTTGCAGTTAGCCCTGGTTGCGTAGTGTACTTGGTTGCGGTAATGATTCGAAGCGATTTTCTTCTGTTACGACTACTTTTTGTGTAACTGGTACATTGAGTCACGGTTGATTGCTTCATTTTCCATACTGTTAAACCATGTTTCCATTTTTTGTTTGTTTATAAATGTTGCTGGTTGATGCATTTCTGATTATCTGCAGTATATACAAGTTATTAGAATTTTGCTAATTGATTGAATACCGGCATGGATATATTATGCTATTGACGCTCTTCTGTGCTATGGTTTTCTTTGTATCACCTGATTAATATGTGCAGTGAATGTTTGTGAGCTGTCTGGGTTTAATCGGTAACGCGTATGCGACGCGGTAACCATTCGAAATCAAGGGCTCATCATATGCTGTCGGTTGCGCAGATCGTGGCCCCAGTTGGAATACGACAGTGTCTTATTCTGTTCTTAGACCATCGGATAGTTTATTCAAAGGTTCATGCCTATTACAATTCTGGTGTAAGTTGGCTGAAGGAAATAGTGGTTTCTATTGTAGCTATGGTTGGTATAGTCAGTTGTTAGTATTATCGGACAGGTCAAGTACAGGTTTCGGATGGTTGCCGCATATATTATTTTGATACGTTATTGGAGTTTTGCTGGCTGTTGAATTTGTGCAGGTTACGGCATCGCCAAATCATTGGTTATTCGAAAAGAGTTTCAAGCGATGTGATTGCTGATAACCTTTGGAACAACAATTCACCTTCACTCCGGTTCCTCCACAGACTCAACGACAAAGCCATCAATCATATCATTCACCGCGCGATGTTGGCGGTTACTCCTAGCTGTTATTAAACATTTGTTGTGTTCTCTTTTTGACAGATTTTGCGCAGGTTGCGACTTCGAATTTCAACAGCAGAAACATGGATGCAAAGTGTATAGAGCTGCGGTTTATCAACAACAACTTAAAGCAAGAACTGCAACTACCGTCACCAACACATTCAACTCCGAAATCTCGTAACAAGAACCATCCCTGCTCCCTCTTACAGCTGCTTGTGAAGTTTCTGCGCATTCGTCACTATCACCAAACCAGCACACGAAGCAACCACGGCTCCCCCACATACTGTGCTTCAAGCTCACGCCAATGGTAAATGGAGAGAGGTGTCAAAGTAGGTGATGACAAACAACGCCAACAACAAAAGCTCGCGGCTAAACATCAAACAGTAATTTGAAGTTACAACAATACACGGCGCACTATAAATCAGCAGCAACGTCGGGGCAATTCGTTTGGTAATATTATTTTAACTTGTGCATTGTGATGAATATTTTGTCGCGGCGGATTCGAATTTTGAACTCTTATTGCGATTGCTTTAGAGAGAAAGAACTGAACTAGTTTTTCTTTGGATTTATTCATTGTTCATCAGTGTTACGGTTGATTTAAGTTTGAAGGTTTTGATTTTGTTCAATTTTGGTTGATTGGTTGCTCACTTGCTTGCGTATCCGTATTAGTTAAACCGTTGGAATTAGAAGTTTTTGTTGGTTATGGTTATTCAGTATTCATGTTGAGGAAATGATGTTGCTTGCAAGTTATATTATTCTATGATAGGTTGCCACCGCCATGCTGCGCTTCGCAAGTTTCGTCCAAGCTGGAGTGGAAGTCATAATGAATTGGGAACAGTTGATGGAAGTTTTTAAAGAGAAATCAATTAGATATCAGTTATTATTTTTGATTTTGTTATTTAATTTTGTTAATAAATTTTAATTAACTTAATTATTTGAGTTAATCAGATAATTTAGATAATTAATTTCGATTAACATAATTAATTAATTAATGGAGTTTCGATTATTTAATCCTTTTAATAACTTTTAATTAATTTAATTATTTGATCACATTAGTTGTTAATCAAATAATTTTAATAATTAAATTAGATTAAACAAATTAAGTGGTCCAATAATCTTTTCTCATGTTAGCTTCGAAGTGGGTCAAGACCGAAAGATTTCTAAATTCAAGTTAATGTTGTCAGTATGCACTTACGTCCGTGTTATGTCTCCCATTTCGATAATAAGGTAATTCTCTCCCTCCAAATGTAATAGTTATTTTCTCACTTATGCTTTAATGTTTCAAAATCAGTTTTAAAAAAAATATATATTCTCGATTTATCGAGCCGTTTTCTACCCTTGTAAGTCGAGAGCTTTTAAAGCCTCGCCATCGACCTTCGATCACCATACACAACATTTTAAAGCTTAATCCTGGGCTTCCTTACAGTGATACCTATCTGATCAATTATTCCTAGTTGGTCACTTAGAAGACTAGCCCACTTTGCTAGTGCACACGCTTAAAATTTAAAATTAAAACTTCGACTCAATTCGAATACTTTTTCAAAGAAAATTAAATCTTTGAAATCTAGCATTTCTTGGATTTTTGGATGATCATTAGCGAGGTGTACACCTTAAATAATGTATTATTCAACTTTTCGTTTTAGTACACTATTTTGAACAAAGAAATATCATAGGAATCTAGCATTCTGTGTGATATTTCTGTCGTTCCTTCAAACATTCTCCAAATGAAAAAGGTGTCGTCGAGATCTAGCATTTCGATAATGCCCCAATTAATTGGTTGTGAGGCCTACGTCTCATTTATCAAATAATTGTCATTTCTCTCATTTTTCAAATCCAATCTCGTGTCCTCACATCTCGTACCTCAAATTATTTTCATACCTCATTTCACCTCAAATTATCTTTTTCAAACATTTTCCCTATCAAACTTCGAAAGAAGGAGGTTCTTGGAGTCTAGCATTCCTTGAATTTTCGAGTGAATGATTCTCGAGGCACGCCCTTTGAGTTTTATTCATTCAATCTTTCGACCTTTTTAAATATCTTTTTTCGATCAAACTTCGAAAGAAGGAGGTTCTTGGAGTCTAGCATTCCCTGAATTTTCGAGTGAATAGCTCTCGAGGCACGCCCTTTGGGTTGTTATTCACTCAACCTTTCGACTTTTTCAAAATCAAACATTTTCCAACGTTCTCCTAAGTCGAGTGCTCGTACGCATTCGCAACCCACATTTCGCACACATTCACAATTCCTCGTGGTCTCGATATTAGGAGCACCCTCAGGGACTAATATCGTTTCTCACAACCTTAACCCTTGACACGTCGTCAAGCCGGTTCCACCTTCAATCAAATCTTCGACACGTTGTCGAACCAGTTCAAAGCAATCCCCTTTTGGCCTCGCATGCCATTCTTCGATTCGATCCTTTCACAAACACATTTTTTTAAAAAAACTTACGAAAGAGGGATATTCTTAGGATCTAGCCTTCTTTGAATATTCGAATGAGTAACTCTTGGGCACGCCCCCGAGTTGTTATTAGTTCATTCTTTCGTTTTCAAAACATCCAATTCTTATCTTCAACTTATTCAACCCAATTTCCGAAAGAACTGAGTTCTTGGGATCTCGCATTACTTGAATTCTTGAGTGACAAGCTCTTGAGGCACGCCCTTAGGTTGTTTGTCAGTCACTCTTTCGTCTCTCAACTCAACTTCAACCAATTCAAACCTCATATTTTCGTGGTTGTTACCACGAACTACGGACGCTCTGATTCTTTATTCATTCTTGAATATAAGATACGTAGGCACAAGATTGCGATGATCTTGGCGAGCACACTTCTATCCATCTTCCGTTTTCCCCCATCCTTTCCCGTAGTCGAACTACGACGCTCTGATTTCTCATTCTCGTCCGAATGAGCATACGTAGGCACAAGGGCCCCAATCCTTGGCGAGCACCCTATCTTCTAACCACCCATCTCTCCTTTGCGTCTTTAACCTTTTAACCTACCAATTCTACCTTTAGCAACGAGAAGAAAACCAGTAAACCTAAAACAACACTCCCCGCATTTACCTTAAGAGGTTCCCGTCGAGTACGACGGACGTGAGGGGTGCTAATACCTTCCCCTCACGTAACCGACTCCCGAACCCGGAACTTGGTTGCGACGGCCCTGTTCCTATCCTTTTCGTTTAAGAGGTTTTCTCGATATTTTCCTCTCCCGTTTGTTCGGGAAAAATAAAGTTCGGTGGCGACTCTGTCGAACCGCATTTCCGCGCCTTTCGCGCGAAGGTCGTATTTCCGAAATATCTCCGTGATTTTTCGAGGTGCGACAGTGTGGTGCAGATAGTAACAGAATTTAGTTCATTTCACAAACTGGGCCGTAAGGGGGGTGTGGTTAACAGCCAATGCATTAAGCCCAAAACACAACTTAAGTGAAACGCTGCGTTTCACATTAGTTCAAAATCCTTCACAAAATGAGAAACATTCTTGGCCATTGGATCATGCCCTCAGTCAAAGTCCAACCCCAATCTGATGGCTATCAAGTCATCTTCTTCATTTGAAATCCTGAAACACGCGTGCAGCCATGGCCGTCGCCGGTGGTGCTCCGGTCATCGTCCTCAACCCTAACTCTCTCCACAGGCCTCCATTCCAAGAGGTCTCTACATGAATCTTACCCCAATTTTCACAAGGAATCTTCCTATGCCATTTAATCATGCTAACAGTTTAAGAATCCAAGAATAACAATCTCAACCAAAAATTCCATAAGCCCTAATTGGTCATTAATCTTCAAATTTATGATCCAGAAATCTTCCTACACCATTCCACTATGCATCTACCATAACAATTCATCTTAATTCTACCTAATTTAAGCCATAGCACAAGGATTGCATACCTGGTAAACTTGAGCAAACAGAAGGGTTGAATCTTCAAATCAACCTTCATGAACTTGCAGAATCCTTCACTGAATCACAATCAATCTTCTATATGCAAAGAAAAGAGTTGAACCTTCTTGAATTATCAAATCCGATTCTGAGTTGCAAGCTTCCAACTCCAATGTCTACTTCACGATTCTTCCACCACAGTGCCTTGAATTTGATCTGGAATTGATCACCAACCTCAGAGCAAGCTATTGAGATCAATTTCTTGGACTGAAATGGCCTCTAACCTTGTAACCGATTTTGATTTGCAATGAGAAATTTCAAAGTGCAAGCTCAGTTTTCTCTCTCAATCATCACCAACCTTGGCCTTGGATCACCTCATTATCATATATAGAACATGTGTGGATGATCTAGAAAGCTCTAGATCCTTCTAATGAGAAATTCAATTTCTCATGTCATGAAGATTTCAATCTCATGCCGTGGTCACACCAGTTCTGCTAGCAGCTTGTAATCACTCTCAATTCCTTCCAATTTCTCCCTTAATGACATTTTGGATATGTTTGGCTTGCAAGGGACCTTGATTATGCCTTGAATTTAGGTTTGGCAAATGTTACTTAAGATGTAAGTAACTACTTTTCAAAGCAATTCCACAAATTAAACTTCAATTCAAGAATGTGGCTAAACCAATGTTCTTAAAATGTGTTTTAGAGTCAAAATGATATATTACATGCCTTGGTTTGGACATGTATATCAAAAATACCAATTTCCAACTTTGGTTCATTTAACTTATACCCTTATTTTAGGCCATTTTTGCAACTTTGAGCTACAAGCAATTACAACCTCTCATGACCTCTTGACTAGCCTTAAAAAATCATTTTGAACAAGTTTGATGTTTAACATTTTCCCATTTGAAACGTGGAAATAGGAGTTATGGCCTTATGGTTGAAGTGACCTATAATCTCCAAATGACCAAAATACCCTTGACTTGTCAAAGCCATAACTTGAGTTCTACAAAGCCTATAAAGGACTTCTAGTACTCTCTAGAAAGCTAAGAGGATAAGGAACAACATTAATGTTGACCAAAAGTTCATAAGAATCATCCTTCTAGGGAAAGAGTTTCATGCAAGTTGGACAACTTTCAAGCTCCCAAATTCACATACCTCAGATGACCTGTAACTTGTCAAAGTCATAACTTGAGTTCTACAAATCCTATCAAGGACTTTTAGCACTCAAATTAAATCTAAGATCATTATATATAACATTCATGTTGGGGGTAAGATGAGATGATAATCACATCTTGAGCTAAACTGCCTTGAAGATAGGGGTCAAACTAGGGGATTTTACACTGTCAAGCCTTAGAAACCCTAGCTTGAAACTTCTCAAACTCTTCAATCATGATGAGTTAACCTTGGAATCATCCTTATAGCATCTCAATGCATCAATCCATGATCACATGGATCTTGGATTAGGTCTCAACCTTCCTCAAATCATCAGTTGACTTAGGGTTGACCCAGTCAAACCCTAACTGCACCACTCATGGCTGAGGCTTCTTATTCTTGCCCAATGACCTGTCTAGGCTTCATGATGGCTTTCAAGACATCTCATAAGCTCTATCAAGGCTTCAAGTCCACATTCTTGGCTTCAGAATCATCTGAGGAGCTCCCACAACTCTCAAGTTATGAGGCACACAACCTTGGTTTCAGTCACTCTCTCTGAGAATCCTTTAACTTCTCTGACAAGGATATCAACCCTTGAACATTTGAATAGCCTTCTTAGATAGCTTCATAGTCTTGTGTAGACCTTGATTGGTACTCATACCTCTTGATCTCCTGCATACATGTCAATGAAATGCAAATGATAATGCTAATGTGAATGAAATGAAACACAAGCTAGGTAAAGAAAAGTTGAGCAAATTTTGGGGTGCAACACATATAACAGATACTCTTATGATTTGGCCTATGGTTTATCATTTTCTCTTTTTCCTATAATTTCATTCACTTTCCCTTAATCTATGAGTATAGAGAGAAAACATGAATAACATCAAATGACATCAGAACTTTAGAACTTAAGAATACAACTCATTTCTTCTAACCTAAGACAAAGGAAACCCACAATCTATACCAAACTTACCATTCCCCTTGGAACTGTTCTCCTCATCCTACATACATTCTAGCTTCCATGTTTCACCCGTCCTCCTTCTAATAGACTCTCTCTATTCTGTACTCATTATCATTCTTTATTTTCCTGTATAAGGTGAATACCAATGGCAGAACACTACATAAACTCTAAGAGAAATGCTACCGGCCAAGTTAAATACCAATGCGAAACACTATATAAACTCTAAGAGAAATGCTACCAGCCAAGTAGAATGAGAAACTTACGTTTGAGAGGTGTAAGGATGAGAGAAGGGAGGACGGCTGCCAGCATGAGGGTGAAAATGTTATAGGTCCTCGCTTGCAGAGAGATGAAAGAGAGATGAAAAAGTTAGGGTTTCTCAATTTTTAGAAACTATATGGCGCTATTTTTCGGATGAAAAAATTCAATTTTTAGAACAAAATAATTAATTAATAGATATTGAATTAAATTATTACAAACATGGCGTTAATGTTCTGGTGGTAGAGAAGTCTTATTATGTAGTAAGGGACGTGGGTTCGAGTCTTGGCTTTGCAGTTTTTTTAATTAATTTTTCAATCATATTTTCAAGTTTGAGTTAGAGCACTTCAAGAACAGGGGTTCGATCCCCACTATGTACATTTAATTATATACGAATAATTAATATTAAGTCTTAAAAAAACAGAAATAAAAAATACCACACTTCAAAAGTGTTGCCAAAAAATAATAAGCTACGGTTATACTATAACCACATTTTCAAAACCGTAGCATATAATAAATAAGGGACGGTTTTGAAAAAAAAGCGTCCACACGTAAAAATGCGTAGCCTATGTTACTTATAGAGACGGTTTTACAGTCGTTGTCTATTCCTCCGTTGCCTAAAGTCATTTTTGTTGTAGTGCCGGTAGAGTGATACCCTACAAGTATCATTAACTCTTCTTTATCATCCAACTTTTTTCTAAGCTTCCTTGGAACATGTAAATACGCCATGGAATAAAAAACTCTCAAGTGATTCAGGTTTCGTGTAAATTTAGACCATGTTTTCTTCGGTGTTATCTTCTCAAACTTTTTTGTTGAGCACACATTCAACAAATAAGCAGTTGTGGACACCGATTTTCTCATAACTCTTTCTGCAAGTTTTTTTTCCCTTCAACATGTTTTTATTATATTCATGAGTGATCAATTTTTCCTTTCGGCAACATTGTTTTGTTGGAGTGTATAAGGTGGTAAAATCTCATGTACTGTCTCCTTCATGATCATAAAACTTCTCAAAGTCATTTGAGACATTCGCATCCACTGAGAAATTTGAGCTTGTGACTACTTTGTCTATCAACCATGAACTTAAACTTCTTAAAAGTTTCAAATACCTCATAATTTCTTTTGATTAGGTATCTACATAGCTTTCTACTATGATCATTAATGAGTCGATAAATTGTCTATTGCAACCGATCAAATTAACTTGCATTTGTCTACACACATTCGAATACACTACCTTAAGCTGATGCTTGGTTCTACGACCTGCATCCTTGTTGAATTTACCTTTATGTTACTTCTCTTGCACACATTCTTCATAAATTTCAGTTGGTATGTTGATTTATGGTAGTCTCGTTACTAATTTGTTCTTTTGCAAGGCATTGAGATCTCTAAAGTTAAGATGCCAAAGCCTGTATTACCATATCCACTTCTTTCGACTCGCCGCTGTAGAAAGAAACCTATGCTCCATAAAATTTAACTCAACCTTGAAAGTTCTATTGGAAGCCATATGAGACTTTAGGACCAAAACCATGTTCGCATCCATAACACTTGGTATCTTGTTTTTCATGTGAATCTTGTAACCCTTATCGAGCAATTGACCAATACTTAGAAGGTAACACTTGATTTCTAGAATGTACAACACATCTTTGTTCAACGAATGTCCAAAATTCATTCTCATGATCAAAACATCATTCATCCCATCGGTCGCTAGAGTGGTGTCATCCATGAACTTCACTTTGTTCTTCATGGCACAATTGATTGTAACAAATCAATATTTTCTCATGTCATTTGAGGAAAAAATCTAGAGTCCATATACCATTTCTTGCACTCAATTTCACCTTTTGTATTTATCATGACATTTTCTCTTGCATGTAACTAGTTAGAGCTTTTATGTAACCAGTTAAAACAAGCTTCTGCACTGTTTTCAAAATTGTTGTTGTTGTCTCGTAGACTACTGATGTTGCATTCTCCCTCTATGATCATGACTAAGATTGTTTTATTCTCATCAAACTTTTGTCTTGCAACCTTGGCTTCATCTCCTTGAGAGTCTTTCTTGTTTGCATTACACTCTTTTGCAAAGTGACCGAAGTTTTGAAAAATAAAACATTGTGTCTTGATCTTGTGTATCCTTCTCCTTTCATATTTAAAGTTGTGTTGACCATCATTTTTTCTACCACTGCTCTCAACTTTTTGACAAGTCGAATTCTTAGAACTTTGAAATTCTCTTCCACCAAAATTCTTAAAATTTCCTATACTATTCATGGGTCATTTTTCGTTCGATCTCTTGTCCTTCTTGTTGAAACGGGCTTGCAAGGAAATCTTTGAATTTTCCTTATCACAACTTCTCTCATCTAATCTTTGCTCATGTGCCTCAAGAGGGCTTTGTTACTCATTTTTTCTCATCATCATAAGATCATTCGATTCCACAATCGCTACGATCACATTGTCAAATCTTGGCTTAAAGAGTGCAAAAATTTTGCAATAACATACTGCTTCGTGACTGTCTCTTCACATGCTTTTATTTGATTCACCAATCGAGTAATTCTCATTGTAAAATCTTTGATGGTGTCCTTCTCCTCCATTTGAAGCAATTCGAGTTGAAGTTTGTGAGTTTGTAACCTTACCACCTTTGCCTTGTCAGCCCATGCATACGCATTCTCTAAGATTTTTCATGCTTGCTTCGATGTTTCTTCTTTGATGGATAAAAAAAATCCTTGAAATATTTCTTCTTTTCTTTCTTATGTGTTGCTCGGTATGCATTTATTTCACATTTGACAAGAGGATTTACTTTATTCTTGATCACTTTAAGAACATCTTGGTATCCAAACAACACCTTCATTTGTTTGCACCATTTATTTTAATTCTTCGCATCAAAGATGAGTAAGTTTGTAGGGATTCTTTCATTGGAGACAGAATTCAAGTTGCACACCAGGTGTTTGGTAGATTGAACCAGGCTCTTGATACCAAATGTTAGAACTTGGAATCACCCGATTGGTGAAAATGGAGTTAAGATTGAGTGTGGAAAGGGAGAGAGCGGGAGGTAATAGAGAGAGAATTTAATTGAGGGTGAGTGTAACACCCCAAGTTTAATCGAAATATTTTAATTAATTTATTTAATTGAAAATATTCATATTTTTGGTGTTTTCGGTGGTTTTGGGAATTATTGAGAAGATGTGCATGTTGGACTATTTATTTAATTAATAATATACTATATGAGAATATTAGTATTATTATTATTAAAATGAATATAAGAGAAATAAGGGTAAGTTGGGCATTATGAAGAGTTAGTAAGGGTGTTATGGGAAAAGCCCAATTTGTGAGGCCCAAGACTAAGTTAGACAAAATTGAGTTCTGAAAGGAAATTAGAATTCATTTTGTGTTTAACGTGAAAGTTGGTGGCCAGAGCTCTGAAGGAAAGGCTGGAAGCAGAAGATCCCATAGATTAATCGTGAAAGCTGTGAATCGACTAAGGTATGGGAAGTATCGCTTTTTATGATTTTCTATGTATGTCTTTCGATGTGTTTATGGTTGGTTTGGGGGGCTTTAGGGAGAATTATAGGAAAAAGGGATTTTGGCCTCGTGGCCAAAATCTATCATTGAGATTTTGACCGTGATAAGATTAGAAGGTTATGCGAACAAGTGATCTATGACCTTCGTGGCCTAGATCCATCATGGACATGGTAACCATAAGGATTCCAAGGGTAGATGGGAAATAATGATCTTTGGCCTCGCGACCTAAACCTGCAAGTGCAAATCTAACCGTGAGTTAATTGGGAAAATTAGGGAAAATTGTTGATAAGACTCTGAGATTATGGCTTATGGTATGTAACACTGAATATTGATATGAGAAAGGGAAACCTTTGGCCTTCATGGCCACCTTGGATTGTTATATATTGGACCCTGTAGGGATAGGAATATTCAAATGTGAGTAACTCTGATACACTTAGAGCAATTGCAGGAAAATAGTGATTTAGGTAGTGCAAATATTGTCGGATTGGCCTAATAAACCATAGATTTTGTGTCATGATCTCCGTATGACCTTAGAGATTATTTAGGGATGTTTTGGGGGCATTTGGGGAGTGAATCGTATGGACTTTTGGGTTAATTTAGGTTCTGGTGCGTAACAGCGTTTTGCTGTCCGTCACGACTGTTCATGTTTTCGGTCGAAATCGTTTTGGACGTAACATTTGATCCGTAAGTCCGTTTTGACCCCCGTTCGAAGTGTTGGAAAGCTAATAAACAGGCCTATAACATAGTATAGATAAGGGAATTGGCTTCCCAATATTTTTACATCTAATTATGTTTGAGAAGTCAATTGGGTATATGTTCTAGTAACAAATCATGTTCTGGTTCAGTGATGTCTTGATGTTTTGATGCTGCGATTTTCCTGGTGAATTACCATGGGGGTAACTGTGATAATATGATGAATTAACATGAGTAGGAGTGTGAAGTTTATGTGATTGATAGGCGATAGTGTGAGGATTACCGCGAGTATAATTTGATAAATTAATATGAGATAATATAGGGTAGTATTATGAATTAATATGTGATAATATGACTATGAGCTAATATGTGATTTGTACGTGATTATATGATGACATGATGTGTGAGATTAATTATTATGATATGATGTTTGATGAATTATGATGATTTATGTGATGACGATGACTATTATGATGAGTTATGTGAGATACGGTGATTTATGTGGTGATGATGATTATTATGATGAGCTATGATGTATGAAGATGATTATTATAACGAGTTATGATGACGTGATGTATGATGATGACTGTGTTGATGAGCTATGACGTTTGATGATGATGAATATGACGAATATGATGAATATGATGAATGATGATGCACCTATGATGTTATTATGAGGATGATTTATGACGTGTGCACCATGCATTCATGTGCATCTGGACTTCAGTTCAGGACCTCGATTACTTTGACTTTAATCCCACTGTGTGGATGTGAAGTATTTTGATGTGCTCCGATCCTATTGATGGGGATCTATGGAGGGTTGATGGCCCAGTGTCCATCGCGTTGTGATGATTAGTACCACATGCATTGAGTCTATGTTGCATTTGCATTTATGAGCCTTTGTGTATAAATTATGACGTTGTGGCCTTTGAGGCATATTTGAAGGATATCAATGTGTTGAATATAACTATGAGTAATATGTCGTTTATGCATTAATTGTTATACATTGATTATTATGAATTGTCTTACTCACCCTGCCTGTTTGAATGTTACCTCCACGTGGGTAACGTGCAGATGAGCAAGTTTAGTCGTGGACGCTGTCGAGGAGTATTGTGAAGTTTTAGAGTCGTTAGCCTTTATGGTTAATGTAGAGGGTCTTGCTTTGATATGTAACATCGGGTTGGGTTCTTTGAGTTGATTGTATATCATTGGGTTATTTTACTGATGTTCCCTTATGAGGAAAACATTGAGTTATGTTTGAGTTCCGCTGTATATGATGTTTTGATGTATTTTGAGAAAACTCGTATGTTACGGAGTATGGATCCTATTTTGATGAATTTGAGAATGTACGCCCTTTTGTGGTTTTTTATGAAAGTTGATATTTTACTCTGAAATCCGTGTTATTTTACCGTATTTATCTGTGGGGTAGAATAAGGGTGTTACATTAGTGGTATCAGAGCAGGTCGGTCCGTTCGGCCAAGTTGTCTAATGTTGATTGTTCCCTTGTATGCGACATGTGTGTAAAAACATTGTCGGTACATGTTTGGTTTCTAACCGTTGTTTGCAGAAGTGGGAATGAAACAAGTGGAGGAGAAGCTGTGCTTCTCCAGGATGCTGCAAGCGTGGAGTTTAGCTCACTGGGTGGTTGAACGCTCTTATAGTTGCTAAAGATGGTTTATACCCCATCACGATTTTCGGCTGTCTATTGACAAATTGAGGAACTGGTCAGCCTTAATCTGTTGTTGATAGTAGATGGAGTCATGTTGGATGGGATAGGCGTGTTTTGCAAGCTTAGATGGCGTGAGCAATGAATTGTCTTGAGTTAAGCTAAGTGCTTAAGAATTATTTTGATGAGTCGGCGCAGGACAGTGTTGAGATGTTTAATTTTGATGAGAATTTTGAGTATTAATGAAAGTGGGAGAAGTTGGCGGTTTGCCAATTAATTGTGGTTTTCTGGAAGTTATCCTGACAATATAGTGATACACAGCCAGGACGTGAAGTGGAGTTGTGATCGACTTAGTTACGGAAACTAGTCTGAGATTGAGAGCTCCATATTATATGTCTGTTTGGATGGTCAAGGAATTAAACTGATTGAGTAGTGTTGAGACTTGTGTCTGGTGTGTGTGCTAAGGCAACAGAGTGTGAGATCGAGCATATTAAAGGTGGACAGTGACTTCTGATGATTATTAAAGAAAGTAAGACGTGGAATGCAATATTGGTATAACTGAGTTTTTAAATACTTCCAAGTTAAAGATGTGTTGAATGACCTTCTAAGTGTGAAATTGTTATTGTACGTTGAATTCTGAGATTGCAGCTTTTTACAGAATCTAAATCGGACACCTGAAAGTCAGGTAACGGTCAAAAATAGAATTTCGGACTTTCAAGTTCGCTAGGACCTTCGCCTAACGAACAACCGCTCGCTGCTGTGTTCGCCTAGCGAGCATGTCCTAGGCAGAAGAATGTTGTTTTGGTATTTTTATCGTAACGGGAGAACCGTAACTCGGAATGACACACGGTTCAAAGTGTTGGAAAGATATTTCAATGCTCTATGTGATGGTGAAGTAGTGGCATGGAATTAAGTTATTTATTGATGGAATATGTGTGGATTTTGTGGTAAGTGCGGAAGGTGCGGTTCGTGTTTCCGCCATAACTCGCAAATTGAGTGTCCGTTTAGCATGGGATTTTCCATACTTAATTGAGCGAGTCAGTGGTTGTGTTAACTGATGATATTTTGATATATTCGAAGAGTATAAAGAATCATGTTGAGCATCAGGAACTTGAGTTATCAGTGTTGGAGAAGAAGCATGGATATGCCACTGTGAAGAAAGTTCAGAGAGTTTTTGGGAGAGCTGTCAACAGCTCGTGTGTTGATTTTTGCCGAATCTGACAGAACTATTCATTGTGTTTTGTGATGCTTTATTGATGTGACTAGGAGAGATGTTAAGTGCAACATCAGCGAGTTTTAGTTATGCTTTAAGGCAATTTAAAGTACATAAGAGGGATTATCTGACAAGTGATTTAGAGTTGGTTGTTGTTGTGTTTGTGCCAAAGTTGGAGGCTTAAATGGGTTAGTTTGAGATTTGAAATGTTTGCTGATCTTAAGAGCTTAAGGTATTCTCTTGATTTGGAAGAGTTGAAAATGAGGCAGAGAAAATAATTGGGACTCCTGAAGGATTATGGTTTTGGAGTGAATTACCATTAGGGTGAAGCAAACGTGGTAGCTTATGCATTGATTTGGAAATCTTGGCATATACCGATGATGGTGATGAAAAGAGTAAACTAATTGAGCAATTTCGTGATATGAGTTTGGGTTGTGAAGAGACTTCTTATGGAGTTAAGCTTAGCATGTTGGAGCTTACTAGTGGTTTTCTTGATGAGATTCAAGAAGGTCATAAATCTTAACTGAGTTGGCAAATTGGTGGAACTGGATGAATTAAAGTCGAAGGGCTGATTTGCGGATTCATGGCAATGGTACCATGAGATGTCGTGATAGAGTTTGTGTCCCAGATATTGTTGAGTTGGAATAAGAGTATTATTGAAAAAGGACATTGAGGTAGATTAAGCATTCATCCTGGTGCTATGAAGATGTAACCGGATTTGAGGAAATTATTTTGATGGCCATAGATGAAAAGAGAAGTGGTTGAGTTTGTATATGCTGGTAAGACTTGTCGGAAGTCAAAGAATAAGCGGCGGAGATCGTTGGGTCTGACGCGACTGTTGAATATCCCAGAATGGGAATGAGATAGCATTTCCATGGATTTTGTATCAGGTTTGCCGAAGACTGTGAGGAGGATATGATTTTAATTGGGTGATTTTGGATAGATTGACTAGATTGGCTCTTTTCTTATCAATGAGGATTACTCATTTTATGTTGAAGCTAGCTAAGATGTATATCGATGAAGTTGTGAAGTTGTATGAAATGTCATCGAATATTGTGTCAGATGGGAATCTGAGTTTCATCAAGATTTTGGGAGAGTTTGCAGACGCTTTGAGTACCATGTTGAAGTTGAACTCTGCATATCATCCATGGACGGATGGACGGACAGAGAGAACTATCCAGTCTTTAGAGGATTTATGGAGAGCTTGTGTGTTGGATCAAGGTGGATCGTGGGATAGTTAATTACCGTTGATTGAGTTACCTACAATAACAGTTAGCATTCTAGTATCGGAATGACACCGTATGAGTATTTGTGTGGTAGAAGGTGTAGAACTCCTTTGTGTTGATATGATTCAGGCGAGAGTGTTGTGCTCGGACCTGAGAATTGTGTAAGAGACGACTGAAAAGATCAAGAAGATCCAAGAAAAGATGTGTTTTGAGAGTTACGATGGTGACTGGTGTTGTTCGAGCTTTGAAGTCTCGGAAGCACACACTGTATTTTGTTGATTTGTATCGGAAGTGACACAACGGAAGCATGGGAAAGGTAGCATGTTAGACTGTTTTACCGCTGTCGCTTGTGAATTTACATGATGTGGCATGTGCCTAAGATGAAGAAGTACATTGATTCGGATGGATGTTGTACAAGTGAGAGGTAATTTGACTGTCGAGGCGTTGCTAGTTCAGGTGGATGAACAAGAAGCAACTTCGAGGTAAAGAGATTCCTTTGGTGAAGGTAGTTGGGAGGACCAGCTGGAGAGAGTTGGAATTGGGAACCTGGAGATCAGTTGAGGGAGTCGTATCCGACTCTGTTCCTTGAGGTAATTTTTGAGGGCGAAAATTCTTTTAAGTGGGGGAGAGTTGTAACACCCCAAGTTTAATCGGAATATTTTAATTAACTTATTTAATTGAGAATATTCGTATTTTTGGTGTTTTCGGTGGTTTTGGGAATTATTGAGAAGATGTGCATGTTGGACTATTTATTTAATTAATAGTATACTATATGAGAATATTAGTATTATTATTATTAAAATGAATATAAGAGAAATAAGGGTAAGTTGGGCATTATGAAGAGTTAGTAAGGGTGTTATGGGAAAAACCCAATTTGTGAGGCCCAAGACTAAGTTAGACAAAATTGAGTTCTGAAAGGAAATTAGAATTCATTTTGTGTTTAACGTGAAAGTTGGTGGCCAGAGCTCTGAAGGAAAGGCTAGAAGCAGAAGATCCCATAGATTAATCGTGAAAGCTGCGAATCGACTAAGGTATGGGGAGTATCGCTTTTCATGATTTTCTATATATGTCCTTCGATGTGTTTATGGTTGGTTTGGGGGGCTTTAGGGAGAATTATAGGAAAAAGGGATTTTGGCCTCGTGGCTAAAATCTATCATTGAGATCTTGACCGTGATAAGATTAGAAGGTTATGCGAACAAGTGATATATGACCTTCGTGGCCTAGATCCATCATGGACATGGTAACCATAAGGATTCCAAGGGTAGATGGGAAATGATTATCTTTGGCCTCGCGGTCTAAACCTGCAAGTGCAAATCTAACCGTGACTTAATTGGGAAAATTAGGGAAAATTGTTGATAAGACTCTGAGATTATGGCTTATGGTATGTAACACTGAATATTGATATGAGAAAGGGAAACCTTTGGCCTTCATGGCCACCTTGGATTGTTATATATTAGACCCTGTAGGAATATGAATATTCAAATGTGAGTAACTCTGATGCACTCAGAGCAATTGCAGGAAAATAGTGATTTAGGTAGTGCAAATGTTGTCGGATTGGCCTAGTAAACCTTAGATTTTGTGCCGTGATCTCCGTATGACCTTAAGGATGATTTAAGGATGTTTTGGGCGCATTTGGGAAGTGAATTGTGTGGACTTTTGGGTTAATTTAGGTTCTGGTGCGTAACAGCGTTTTGCTGTCCGTCACGATTGTTCATGTTTTCGGTCGAAATCGTTTTGGACGTAACCTTTGATCCGTAAGTCCGTTTTTACCCCCGTTCGAAGCGTTGGAAAGCTAATAAACAGGCCTATAACATAGTATAGATAAGGGAATTGGTTTCCCAATATTTTTACATCTAATTATGTTTGAGAAGTCAATTGGGTATATGTTCTAGTAACAAATCATGTTCTGGTTCAGTGATGTCTTGATGTTTTGATGCTGCGATTTTCCTGGTGAATTACCACGGGGTACATGTGATAATATGATGAATTAACATGAGTAGGAGTGTGAAGTTTATGTGATTGATAGGCGATATTGTGAGGATTACCGCGAGTATAATTTGATAAATTAATATGAGATAATATGGGGTAGTATTATGAATTAATATGGGATAATATGTGATAATATGACTATGAGCTAATATGTGATTTGTACGTGATTATATGATGACATGATGCGTGAGATTAATTATTATGATGAATTATGATGATATGATGTTTGATGAATTATGATGATTTATGTAATGACGATGATTATTATGATGAGTTATGTGAGATACGATGATTTATGTGGTGATGATGATTATTATGATGAGCTATGATGTATGAAGATGATTATTATAACGAGTTATGATGACGTGATGTATGATGATGACTGTGTTGATGAGCTATGACGTTTGATGATGATGAATATGACGAATATGATGAATATGATGAATGATGATGCACCTATGATGTTATTATGAGGATGATTTATGACGTGTGCACCATGCATTCATGTGCATCTGGACTTTGGTTCAAGACCTCGATTACTTTGACTTTAATCCCACTGTGTGAATGTGAAGTATTTTGATGTGCTCCGATCCTATTGATGGGGATCTATGGAGGGTTGATGGCCCAGTGTCCATCGCGTTGTGATGATTAGTACCACATGCATTGAGTCTATGTTGGATTTGCATTTATGAGCCTTTGTGTATAAATTATGACGTTGTGGCCTTTGAGGCATATTTGAAGGATATCAATGTGTTGAATATAACTATGAGTAATATGCTAATTATGCATTAATTGTTATACATTGATTATTATGAATTGTCTTACTCACCCTACCTGTTTGAATGTTACCTCCACGTGGGTAACGTGCATATGAGCAAGTTTAGTCGTGGACGCTGTCGAGGAGTATTGTGAAGTTTTAGAGTCGTTAGCCTTTATGGTTAATGTAGAGGGTCTTGCTCTGATATGTAACATCGGGTTGGGTTCTTTGAGTTGATTGTATATCATTGGGTTATTTTACTGATGTTCCCTTATGAGGAAAACATTGAGTTATGTTTGAGTTCCGTTGTATATGATGTTTTGATGTATTTTGAGAAAACCCGTATGTTACGGAGTATGGATCCTATTTTGATGAATTTGAGAATGTACGCCCTTTTGTGGTTTTTTTTATGAAAGTTGATATTTTACTCTGAAATCTGTGTTATTTTACTGTATTTATCTGTGGGGTAGAATAAGGGTGTTACAGTGAGAATATGCACATTACATCGATAATGATACTTCAAGGTATTCAAACAATTACAAGTGGATTGAAACACAATCAACAAGTCAAATAATAGAACAAAAACAAAAGCATACCTGTAACCGATTACATAAAACCTGTAATCTGTTACAACTACTAAAAATTAGAAAAATACTAACAGTTGTAACTAAATACTATAAATACATAACTAATTACACCCACGACAAAATCAAATTTTTTCAACTTATTTGACTTCTCTTCATAGCTGTAACCGATTACACCCTGTTGTAACCAAACACTTGAATTGTAGACTTTCACTATGATCAATATCGACTAATAAGATATATCACTATTGAATATTAACTAAAATCACATATTGTCATGATCAACATCGACTAATATGTTGGTGCACAAGATGAAGATGGAAGAAGAGAGAGAATTGAATAATAAACTTCTACTACTCTTGCAAAATGGTTACAGTGAATGGTTACAACTTTGGTTTATATACACAAATAATAATGTCACGTAGACAAAAATTCTAACATACACTAGCTAGGTTAAGATTAACAAAACTAATACTACTATTGAATATGAATTACTTCTAACACCATCCCTTAATTCATATTCAGATAACTAAAACTAACAACACCAACCACATTCCTCAAGTGGAGAAATTGATCAGTCTTTATCACTTTTTCCATAACATCGGCAAGTTGCTTTTGAATATTACACTGTACAACTTCTAGCACTCCATTATGAACCTGACTTCTCAGAGAGTGATACTTAGTCTTAATGTTCTTACTTCTCCGATGCAGCAATAGGTTCTTGGCAAAATTTATTGTAGACTTGTTATCAATCATCAGCTTCAACACCTTGTTTATCTTGATCTTCAAATCCTGTAGTAACTTCAGAACCTAAACAACTTTACATGCACCCACAACACCTATAATGTTTTCAGCTTCACAAGTTTACAAAGTAACAACTGGTTGCTTCTTAGAACACCAAAAAATACGACCTTCCAAATACTTAAACAAATATCTAAAAGTACTTCTTCTATCAACTTTGTCTCCATACCAATCAGAGTCTGAGTAACACATCATCTCTGAATTAGCCTTTTCACCATAAGGGAATGTCGCACCCCAAATTTTACCCTTAGATTTAGCGATAATTTGCATTTTCATTTTCTACCGTCTTTCATTTAAACTAACTGTTTAACTAGTTTGTTTGCTTTGTTTTGTGAAGTCAGGTTTGCGGCAAAAGATTCAAGGTCTGATGATAAATTCTCTTCAAGTATTTATTACTGGTGATGTAAAGTAGGCTGATCATTAAGAGTACGGGTTGGTGATATGCTTGAGTTCGTCCATATGGGTCATCCTAGAACTTAATGGTGTGTACTTATTTGGAGTTTTCAAGGAGAATATTTATTATATTTGTTCATGATTGCAAGACATCTCCTCCTTTGAAGCAATGGTTCATGGACTGGATTACCAAAAGGAATAAGTGTGTCATGGGAGTTTATTTCGCTCAAAATAATTACAAGATCAAACACTAAGCTTCATGCCTTAACATTCAGGATTCACATATCATGAAGTGCTTTAGTTCTGAGTGTAGTTTAATTCATGAGGCATTGAATGAACTAGTTAGGTTTGCATCATTAATGGTACACAAAGTTGTAAAAAGGGCCAAAAAGCTTTTATTTAAAGCGGCCTAGTAAGGTCTCAATTTCAAACATTAAAAAATTCAAGTCTGTTCAAATATTCAAGATTACATTTTTTTGGAATTCAAGTTACAAATTCTAATCCTAAAATCCTAGACTACATCTTCAAGCTCTATCTTCAGCCTTCAAGCAAGACTTACACAAATAACGAAACAATGTCAGAAAGTCAAGAAGCAGTGAACAAAATGTTAAGGATTTTCGAATTTAATTAGTAAGCCCTCAGAATTAAGTTTCACCACTGGGCATTTCGGAAGGGCAGCAACGGGTGCTACCAACTTCCAGTTCCATCAGCAACCAAAAGAAAAAGACCAAGGCATCATTTGTTCTTGTACTAAAAAAAAGAGAAAGATCGAATAAATTCAAAAAAATGATTTTTCTTCCAAGCACGGTCCAACTATTTTCCAAACACAGCCGTCCACAAACATAAAAAAAATCCGAAACAGTCAGCAAGTCATCATGATGACAGCAAAATCCGAAAATTAGAAAAATATTGCATAGTCATAACAAATCCGAAACAGCATCCAACACAACATCAATAATCATAAACAAGTTTGGATATCACAAATGACAACAGTTCCGAGAATGGAAAGAAGAAATATCAAGATCAAGTCCGGAGACAGCACACAAACAACACCATTAAGGCCAAAATCCCGAAAAGGAAGAAATCATCAACATGTTAAAACATGTTGCTGTTAAAAAAGGAAAAATCTTTAATTTTCTTTCAAATGGGTTTTAGGAAAATGCTATAAGAAGAACGAAAAAGGATCAATAAAGAGGGACGAAATCATACGAAAAAAATTCTCAAATCCCACATCCAAAAATCATCATAACAACCTTAGAACAGAAAGTTCATCATCGGTCCTCAACCACAAACCCAGAAGCATTAAATCGTGAAAACCATCAACACCCAGAAGCCAGTTCGAAAACCCAGAAACTGTCCAAAAACTCACACGAAAGGGCCACAAACCAATTCGTAAACCCATCAAAACAGGCTCAGAACATCACAGATTCATCATCACCTTCATCACAACAGAACACAAACCATACCGTAAGCCCTCGATTTTAACTCATTTTGTTGTTTTTTTTTTGCAGCAATAGAACAAAAACGAGAGGAGATAAAGCATCGCAAGAACAAGGAGAGAGGAAGAGAATTTCGCGCGGCCAAAAGGAGAAGAGGAAGAGAGTTCAGACGAAGAGACAGAGAATCTTGGGGCCCCGTTTTGGCCCTTTGGAGAATTAGGGTTTTCCAAACCCTTTTTCTCCACCCCTTCTCTTAAACGCGGAAGGGGTATGGGTCCTGGGGGTCATGACCCAGGCCCAACCCATTTTTGATTTTGCTTTCTTATGTTTTTATGTGTTTTTTATTCTGTTGTAATATTAATTAATAATACACTAACCTACTAACTACTAACATTTCATTATTAAAATTTGAAAAAAAATATTTAATATTTTAAAAAAATAATAAAACGAATTTTTATTAAAAAATAAAAAATAATAATTTTAGATTTAATATTAATTTAATTTCTTTTTATAAAATAACCAAAATATAATTATTTTTTTAAGTTAATTTTGATTTAATTTTATTTCAACATATAATGAAAACACAAAAAAATGTTCAATTTAATTTAATTTGATTTCTCTTTTCTTAATAAATTAGAAAACCCAAAAAATATTTATTTATTTAAAAATCCAAAAAACATCTCTTTTTTTTCTCTTAAAATGACTTAGAATTTTTTTAAAATTTAATCTTAATTCATTTTCCTCTTTTTAACCAATTTACAATTCAACTAATTCTAGTTCATAAATTAATCAATCACATTTCGCTATCCGTATCCAACTTCATTTCTCACTGTCCATTTCAACTTGATCATTTGCTTTGTCCATTATTTACAGTTCATTATATCATGCTATCATCAATTATCATTCTGCTTTATTTTGCCCATGTATCCCCTCCGAAGGAAAGGTTCCATTTGACCGTCGTGTCAATGCCTTCACCCTTACCCCCATCCTAGCCTTAGAACCCGAGTCGCTGTACTCGTACTTAGGCGTCCCGCCATGGACATCCACCCTTTTCATCCTAGCCTTAGGATCAGGAGTCGCCGCACTCCATGTAAGTTCCTGTCATGGAATAATTACTTCACCCTTTTTCAATTCAACTACAACGTAGAATTAGGAGTCGCCGCACTCCAAGTAAGCGCTTCTCTATGAACGTTTACATCCCTCTGGAACCTTGACCATAGATAAGAAGTTCCTCTTCCTCCCTCTATGAGGAGAACTACGATTACTCTGATTCCATCCCCTACCCAGGATATGTAGGCACAAGATGCGAGTCTTGGTGAGTATACTTAGGACTAACCCTTTAGGTCCTTCTCTTTACCCTTCAACCCTTTAGCATTACCTTTAAGGAGATAACCATAGCAATAGCACATTTTAAACAAGAGGTTGCTATAGAGTACTACAGAAGTTTAGGATGCTAATACCTTCCCTAAGCTTAACCAACCCCCGAACCCTAGATCTCTCCCCGCATTGTGTTTACGATGCTAAATAGGTTTTTCCTTTCTTTAACCTTTCCTTCGGATAAATTAAAGATCGGCTATGAACTAAAGATATGATTCAAATTAATTAATAATTTGACATCCAATTCTCACTGCAACAGAAAATGGCGACTTCACTGGGGAAATCGTATCTTTTGAGGGTTATCCCTATCTTGTTTTTTATGCTTGCTTTTTGCTATATTATCTGTTTATTTATATTTATGTTGTACCTTGCTTGGGGTATCACTATTGTGAGATAAGTCTTACACCCGAACTTGAGTGCAATTTTTATAGGAAGGTGATATATTCGACGAGGCTTATAGGGAGTGATTCCCGACCAAGCTGACTTGAGAATCACCGCTCAGATGAGGCCCTCTTGAAAATTAGTATTGTTGAACGGGTAGTCGTGAAAACATTCACTATTTTCGACCTGGAGCCTATGATACTGGGGACCGTAGTTACCTAAACACAACTTTGGCCTTATTAGGACGTAGTGCGATGACTATGAGGGAGTACTCCCAAAATAGTTGCTACGCGATACTACACTCAAAAGAGGTTCTCTTAAGAATATTATTAACCCCCGAGTCAGTTGGGAAATTGATAATATCCGAAAGATAAACTAATGACTTTGGGCACCTCTTTAGAACCCTTGTTCTACAGGTACAATTAACCCATAGTACATACCTTTCGGGATGGGTAGACCTTGGCTCTATGCTCACGACCCTCTAACCTAGGACTTTTGTTTGCTTTTGTATGTTTGTGCATTGCATCCCAACATCGAGACATTCCTGGTTTCAAGGAATTCAATTGTCAGTCCTTTGCAAATTCAAAAAATCTTACATTTCAAAATCTAAAACTTTTTCAGCTTTCTTAGAAAACATTTGCAACTAACCGTTGAAAGCCTTGAAACCTTTTCATTGCATTTGCATCCTGGTTTTGCATTTGCATTTTCCTTCCGGTTTCTCATTCTCAGTTCTCTCGCCTTCTAGTTCTGTCACCCTGAGTCCTCTGCATTAGTACAACACCAGAGCTCGAGCTCGAAAAAAGATGGCGGAACAAAATCAAGAGCTTGTTGTTTCTACAGGTCATTAATGCAAGAACGGATACTCAACCCACTATTGTTTCTGAGATTACCAACGCTGTTGTGGATCCTCAACCTTCCGTTATCACTGCAAGTGTACCTCCTTATGGTCTTCCACCTGGTTTTGTTCCTCCTCCAGCTGCAGTTCCTATTGCCCAACTGATTCGCGGTCGCACGCGGATCAAAACCGAGTAATTTGAAATAACGTAGTAACAGCGACGGTAACTCGGATGTCGCTTCACAAGGATTCTTATTTATAAAATAGCCAATTGAAATGATTTGGAGGGTGTTTGATTAGGATTCGATTAAGAAAGGAAACGGTAAAAATAAGTGATTTTTGAAATAAGTGATTAAAACAGGTAAATCTACCGGTTCGACTCCCAACTTATCATCGTTCATTACAATTCCAATTCCCAAGCGGTTCCAATTCCTAGTCGATTGCAATATTAACGAACAAACATCGACAATATCGCACGATTTATATTCCTAATTACCGAATTAAGCAGACAGTTAAAGATGGTGCAAATTAACGAAAAAGCTACGTTAATCCGCGATTAAGTCAAGGAACATTGATCGATCGAATTAAATCCAATTAATATTATAATAAACAATTAATCAAACAAAGTTATAAAACAAATTGGAACATAATTAAATTGAATCAAAATTGAATTAAACCTCAAAGAATTACGGGATTTGAAACCGGCAGATTTTCCCTCAGGATTAGTTCGCCATGAAAATTATGAAAAGCAAAAGTAATTTCGGAAATAAACTAGGGTCGCCGTTTTGCATCATAGCAGCAACCTTATAAATAGAATGAGGTTTGCATTACACACTCAACTGGGTCGGAAACCTAAACTAGGCCCAAAAGGGAAAAACAACTACATTATCACAAGTCAGAAACTTCAATAAATTATTCGACACTCAAGCAATCCGAATCAACTTCTTTGAGCAACATGAAAGTTGTAGATATTTTCCTTAGCTTTCCAACAACTAGTAAAACGCCTTGATCCGATTCCCGTAGCTCCAGTTATGAATTTTTTATTAGAAACCGCTAATGCTTAAAAATAAAAAATGAAAATCAAATAAAGCTGAAAATAAATTAAATTGTAAAAACATCATAAAATAGGAAAGTAAAAAAACTAAACTATAGAGATGCCTAATTCTAAACATAGAGGAAAGTGCACCTAAATGCACTGATCAAATTCCCCCACACTTGAACCTTTGCACTCCAAGCAAAGTATTATCAAAACTTATGAAACACAAAAATAATTAGATACTAATTCTGGGTTATGAACTCTTCTTTGGTCAAGATCGCATCGATAGGTACTAATCTTGCACACTAATGATATCGTAAGAACACAAATTCGCAATTGTGCGGTCATAAGGCTCCCTCCTATACAAACCAATCCAAATCATGTCGTTATGCCTAAGTCTAACTTACTCATCCTCCTTTTTGCTCTCTTTCATTCTAGTGCAATCACATTAATCCCTTTATCTATTCACACACATGTGTAAGTACAGAGTATGCCTAAGAGGGCGGGGGGGGGGGGGGGGGGGGGGTGAATTAGGCTTTAGGGACTTTTTCCGGTTTTTCGGTATTCTTGAATTTTTCTTCTTTTAAGAATGTTAGTGATGAAAGCGATAAATGCAGAAAGTAAAAGAACACAGAGAATTATAGTGGTTCCCCTCACAATCCGAGAGTACTCCACTCCCCTTTCAACATGAAAGAGAATTTCACTATCAATGTTAGATTTATATACACAAGACAATCCTAACAACCAAGAACAATCCTCTTGGATTTACAATATTTTAAGTCCTACCGAGAATAAATATCTCACACAAGGACCTCTTGTATCCACAACCCGGATCACAAGGAAAACCCTACAAACTTATCTTTTATAATTCTAAGAATAAGTTGTAGTCAATATGAATTTGAATATAAGTATAATTTGAATGTATATTAATATGAAATATTGATCTTCTTCTTGAAACAAAGATTACTCAGAAATTATACAAGTGTTCTTTTGTGTGAAAGCAAGCTGTAAAGATGTGAAAGTGTATTTCAATGGCTTCTTTCAAAAATTCTGGTTTTGAACACTTTGTGAAAATTCAAAAGGTTGAAGAAAGAGTAATTTTGAAATTTTTTTCTTGAAGGTTGTTTTGAAATTGAAATTGAAATCAATTTATACTGATCAAAAACCTTTCCAAAAAGGTGTGTTTTTGGGATATCAAAAATAGCCAGTAAGAGATTTTAGAACAATGTGCTCTTTCATGAAAAGCTGCTATTTTTGGCTGTTGTTACAGTGTTAATCGGTTAACCATATAGGTTAATCGGTTAACACCTTTCCAACGTGCAAAATATTCAAATTTTTCATGTGTTAATCGGTTAACCTATATGGTTAATCGGTTAACACTGTTAGAAATCCCAAAAATACAATTTTAACTTGTGTTAATCGGTTAACCTATATGGTTAATCGGTTAACACTGAAGGTTTTTCCATAAACACTTAATTTTAAAATAACAGAGTATTTTAAAAGAGTTTAAAAAGGTTTTGTGTTAGTGGTGAAGTGAAGTGAGATTAAAGAACACTTGCATACATAATTCTAAGTAAGCAATGTTATACCGTGTCTTGAATCTTCAACACCACTTGAAATTTTGAAAGATGAAACTTTGATCCATAGCGATGTATGCGATCTTGCGATGTTCTTGATAATTTATTCTTGTTGATATGTTTGCACCTCTTGCTTTTTTTGGAGAGATTAAGATAGAGAAGCTTCTGATTTTATCTCCAGTGTATATACCCCCACGGGTATATAGTATAAGCAACTTCAATAAGCATATACCCCCACGGGTATATAGTGAAAGTATCTTGCTTGTCAAACTTGTATGAGTTGTCTTCATCAAAACATAGACGGCTTTGAATCTTGATTCCACAATCTCCCCCTTTTTAATGATGACAACCATTTCTTTGAAAAAAATAGCTTTTATACTTGGTTCGTAGCATTTCTCCCCCTAAGTTGAATCTCCCTCTAAATACAAGAGAGGTAACACTTTTGCTACAAGGAAAATGTTAGAACCACACTCCTTCTCCCCCTTTGTCATTAGCAAAAAGGAAGAGGGACATGAAAGAAAAATAGCACACAAGCATGCAACAATAATCATACATGATTCACACATAAACCATTTAACACACATTTTACTAAAATTTTAATTAATTTTTCGTTTCTGATTTTTGAAAATTTTAACACATTAAAAAAACTGAATCAGAATTGAAAAACTAACAGTGTTAATTGGTTAACCCATATGGTTAATCGGTTAACACATGCGAATTTTAGAAAAAATGCTTAGAAAACAGAATGCAAACATGTTGGAAAACATACATTATGCAAACATTAACAGAGAAAAGGTTAGATATCACCTTCATCGAGAATCCCAAGTTCTCGTCGAATTTTGAAGAATGGTTCTTTCGCCAGGGGTTTGGTGAAAATGTCGGCGAGTTGATTGTGCGTGTCGACGAAAGTAACATTTACATCTCCATTTATGACATGATCTTGAAGGAAGTGATGTCAGATATCTATATGTTTTGTTCTTGAATGCATGACCGGGTTCTTTGTAATGTTGAGCCACAGAATTTGTGCACAGCAACTTCCTGCTGCAATATATTCCGCTTCGGCTGTACTGAGTGCCACACACGCTTGCTTCTTGCAGGCCCATGACACTAATGCATTCCCGAGAATGTGACACGTACCACTTGTACTTTTTCTATCGGTCTTACATCCTGCATAGTCAGCGTCAGAATAACCAACTAAAGAATAAGTACTACCTTTAGGATACCATAATCCGACGTTCGTTGTTCCTTTGAGATACTTTATGATTCTCTTCACGGCAGTGAGATGTGATTCCTTCGGACTTGCTTGAAAGCGTGCACACAAACAAAGCTAAACATAATGCCAGGACGGCTTGCCGTTAAATATAGTAATGAACCGATCATACCTTAATATTTTGTTATATCAATTGGAGTACCAGATTCATCTTGATCAACGTACGTTCCGGATCCCATAGGAGTCGACATCACCTTGCAACTATCCATATCGAATTTCTTCAACAATTCCTTGCAGTACTTGGATTGGTTGAGGAAGATGCCATCCTTTGTTTGCTTGATTTGTAGTCCAAGAAAATAATTCAATTTTTCCATCATGGACATCTCGAATTCTCCTTGCATCATAAGTGAAAATTCTTCACAAAGGTCTTTGTTTGTTGATTCGAAGATGATGTCGTCGACATAGACTTGAACCAATAAAGTGTTTCCTTTGATCTTCTTTATGAACAATGTCTTGTCAACCTTTCCTTTTGTAAATCCCTTTTCACATAAGAAATTGCTAAGGCGGTCATACCATGCTCTTGGTGCTTGTTTTAGTCCGTAGAGTGCCTTTTTCAGTTTGTAAACATGCGAGGGATTCTTGAAGTCTTTGAAACCTGGAGGTTGTTTGACGTAGACTTCTTCATTGATGTAGCCATTCAGGAAAGCGCTTTTGACATCCATCTGGAACAACTGAAAATTCATAGAACAAGCGTAAGCAAGTAATAATCATATTGCTTCTAACCTTGCTACCGGAGCGAACGTTTCATCAAAATCAATTCCTTCCTCCTGGTTGTAGCCTTGTGCGACCAATCTTGCTTTTTTACGAACTATGATCCCATTCTCGTCAAGTTTGTTCTTGAACACCCATCTTGTTCCTATGATGTGCTTATGGTCTGGTCTTGGTACAAGATTCCAAACTTGATTCCTTTCGAATTGATTGAGTTCTTCTTGCATCGCTATAATCCATTGGTCGTCGCCTAAGGCTTCATCAATCTTGGTTGGTTCAATTTGAGACACAAAAGCCATGTTGAGACAAGCATCCTTAAGATTTAGTCGAGTTGCAACGCCTTGGCTAATATCACCAATAACTTTATCTATCGGGTGATCTCTATGCATTCTCCATTCCTTCGGAAGATCTTGATGTTCTTCAATGATTTGAGTGACATCTTCTTGTGGTATTGCTTGATTCTTTGAAGTCTCTTCTTGTTGTTGTGAAGAACTTACTATATCATCATCATCATCCACAATAATATTATCCTCTTTCGAGGGGTTAGTCTCATCAAAAGAAACATGAATGGATTCTTCAATAGTAAGAGTTCTTTTATTAAAAATTCTAAAAGGCTACTAGAAAGAGAGTAACCAAGAAATATACCTTCGTCGGACTTCTCATCAAACTTACCGAGATTGTCCTTATTGTTGTTGAGAACAAAACATTTGCATCCGAATATGTGAAAAAATGTTATGTTTGGTTTCCTTCCCTTGAACAACTCATACGGAGTCTTCTTGAGAATTGGTTGAATATTCACCCAGTTGCTTACGAAACATGTCGTGCTTACCGCCTCTGCCCAGATATATTTAGGAAGATTTGAGTCGCTGAGCATTATTCTTGCAAGCTCCACCAGTGACCTATTCTTCCGTTCTACGACACCGTTCTGTTGAGGAGTCCTTGGTGCGGAAAAATTATGAGAAATTCCATGCTCTTTGCAGAAAACTTCAAAATCTGAATTTTGGAATTCTCCACCATAGTCGCTTCTTATGGAGGCTATAATGAGTGACTTCTCGTTTTGAATTTGCTTCGCATATTTTTTGAATGCTTTGAAAGCATCATTTTTCTGCACTAAAAACATTGTCCATGTGTATTGAGAGAAATCATCAACAATAACTAAAGCATAAATACTACCTCTGAAACTCTTCGTTCTTGATGGACCAAAAAGATCTATATGCAACAATTGAAGTGGTCTTGATGTGGAAACCACTTGCTTGGATTTGAAAGTTGTCTTGGTCTGTTTTCCCCTTTTGACATGCATCGCATGATTTATCCTTGATGAATTTTATCTTTGGAAGTCCAATAACTAGATCATGTTTTATAAACTTGTTTAAATGCTCCATGTGAATGTGAGCAAATCTTTTATGCCAAAGCCACGCCTCGTTGTTGTTCACCATAAGACATTTTACCTTCAAAGAAGAGTCATCAAAAGAGATCATAAAAATATTATTAAATCTTTTACCTTTTAGCAAGATGTCATGGGTGACTTCATGTTCTATCAAACATTCATCCTTTGCGAAGTTGATTCGGAACCCTTTGTCACACAATTGAATTATGCTAAGTAGGTTGTGTTTAAGGCCTTCCACATAAAGAACGTCTTCGATGATTGTACATGGAGGTGCACCAACGGTTCCAACTCCAAGAATCTTTCCTTTATTATCATCACCGTAAGTAACGTATCCTTTGGCCTTTAATGATAGACTTGAAAATTTGTTTATGTCTCCCTTCATATGCTTAGAACAACCGCTATCAAGATACCATTGATTAGAAGTTGTCTTCAAGCATACCTATAACACAAAATCAAGTAGCGTTAGGTACCCAAATTGCTTTGGGTCCTTGATAGTTAGTACCTTTTTCAACCCACACATAATGCCCTTTAGCAACACCAATGTTGCGCGCATAGCAAGCGTTAGGTGTATGGCCTTTGATTCCACAATAAAAACAGGTAGGTTGAAAATGACTTCTATATCTAGGAACATAATTCTTTTTCTTAATAATTCTTTTCTTTTTATGACTTTGATGCTGAATTTTAGAAGTGCTGGTCTTTTCTTTCACAACTTGTTCACTTGCTTTTACAAAAATGGTTTCATTTGTGCTTGGTTTGGAAAACTTAGAATATCCTAGTCCACTTTTATCATTAGGATATTTTTGATTCCTAAGAATTTCCTCCAAGCCAATTTGACCTTTTTCGTAGCTTTCTAAAACTCGTTTAAGTTGAACAATTTGGAAAGATAAGGATTCACAATTTTTGCATACAAGACTTTGTTTTTCATCCACCAATTTTTGTTTTTCATTTTCAATATTTTTCATGAAAACAGTATTTTATTCTTCTAAAAATGAAATTCTTTTCTTTTGGGATGAAATGCTTTTATACAAAGTCTTGCATTCCTTTAGAAGTTCATCTATGACTTCTTGTGCATCATTATCATAAATAGAAAAATCGTTACTAACCTCATCAGTTTCTTCATCGGAATGATGTGATGCCATAAGAGCCATATTTGCACATTCATCGCTTTCCGAATCTGATGATGAACTTATCTCATTATCATCCCACGCAACATAAGCCTTTTTGTTCTTGAAATCCTTTTTGCCTTTGAATTTTCCTTTATTAGCAAGTTTCGGGCAATCCGGCTTTATATGACCTTGCTTCCCACATTCGTAACATGTGACTTCTTGATTTGATGTGGATATATCCTTTTTCCTGAAATGTCTATTCTTTTTAGGAAAAGAGGAATTTTTATTATTATTTAAAAACTTACCAAGCTTCTTTACTAGAAGCATGAAATTCTCATCTTCGGAAGATTTTTCGTCTTTGTCATCCTTTATGTCAATCTTCAAGGCAATTCCTTTGGACTTTTTATCTTGACTTTCGTGCTTCTCGAGCCTTCCAAGTTCCAATTCATGCTCTTGAAGTTTGCCAAACAAAGATGCAGATGTCATCGTTGAGAGACTTTTTTTTTTCCGAAATAGCGGTCACCTTTGGTTGCCATTCTCTTGTCAAGGATCTTAGGACTTTCAAGTTGAGATCATCATTGGTGAAGGTCTTCCCGAGAGCAATAAAATGATTTGTTAGATGAACGAATCTCTTTTGTAAGACAACAATAGATTCACCAGGCTGCATACGGAACATTTCATATTCTTGACTTAAAGTATTATGTCTTGATCTTTTTACTTCGGCTGTCCCTTCATGCGTTTCTACCAAGGTGTCCCAAATCTCCTTTGCCTATTTACACTGTGATATACAGAAGAATTCGTCCATACTAAGAGCGCTTTGAAGTATGTTGATTGATTTTTTTCATTTAGGATTTTCTTCTTGTCATCTTCATCATAAGAGGATTTTATCTTTGGGGTGCCTACGTTGTTTATGACACTCATAGGAACATGCGGACCATTTTCCACTGTTTCCCATATGCCATCTCCTTGAGCCTCAAGATGTGCTTTCATATGGATTTTCCAAAAATCGAAATATTCTCTAGAGAAGAGTGGTGGTTTGTTACTACTTCCACCATCTTTGAAAACCGGGTTGGTGCTAGCGGAAGCCATACTGAATCTTTAGGAACAGGTTACCTTAACCTGCTCTGATGCCAATTGTAAGTACAGAGTATGCCTAAGAGGGGGGGTGAATTAGGTTTTAGGGACTTTTTCCGGTTTTTCGGTATTCTTGAATTTTCCTTCTTTTAAGAATGTTGGTGATGAAAGCGGTAAATGGAGAAAGTAAAATAACACAGAGAATTATAGTGGTTCCCCTCACAATATGAGAGTACTCCACTCCCCTTTCAACATGAAAGAGAATTTCACTATCAGTGTTAGATTTTTATACACAAGACAATCCTAACAACCAAGAACAATCCTCTTGGATTTAAAATATTTTAAGTCCTACCGAGAATAAATATCTCACACAAGGACCTCTTGTATCCACAATCCGGATCACAAGGAAAACCCTACAAACTTATCTTTTATAATTCTAAGAATAAATATGAATTTGAATATAAGTATAATTTGAATGTATATCAATATGAAATATTGATCTTCTTCTTGAAACAAAGATTACTTAGAAATTATACAAGTGTTCTTTTGTGTGAAAGCAAGCTGTAAAGATGTGAAAGTGTATTTCAATGGCTTCTTTCAAAAATTCTGGTTTTGAACACTTTGTGAAAATTCAAAAGGTTGAAGAAAGAGTAATTTTGAAATTTGTTTCTTGAAGGTTGTTTTGAAATTGAAATTGAAATCAATTTATACTGATCAAAAACCTTTCCAAAAAGGTGTGTTTTTGGGATATCAAAAATAGCCAGTAAGAGATTTTAGAACAATGTGCTCTTTCATGAAAAGCTGCTATTTTTGGCTGTTGTTACAGTGTTAATCGGTTAACCTTATAGGTTAATCGGTTAACACCTTTTCAACGTGCAAAATATTCAAATTTTTCATGTGTTAATCGGTTAACCTATATGGTTAATCGGTTAACACTGTTAGAAATCCCAAAAATACAATTTTAACTTGTGTTAATCGGTTAACCTATATGGTTAATCGGTTAACACTGAAGGTTTTTCCATAAACACTTAATTTTAAAATAACAGAGTATTTTAAAAGAGTTTAAAAAGGTTTTGTGTTAGTGGTGAAGTGAAGTGAGATTAAAGAACACTTGCATACATAATTCTAAGTAAGCAATGTTATACCGTGTCTTGAATCTTCAACACCACTTGAAATTTTGAAAGATGAAACTTTGATCCATAGCGATGTATGCGATCTTGCGATGTTCTTGATAATTTATTCTTGTTGATATGTTTGCACCTCTTGCTTTTTTTGGAGAGATTAAGATAGAGAAGCTTCTGATTTTATCTCCAGTGTATATACCCCCACGGGTATATAGTATAAGCAACTTCAATAAGCATATACCCCCACGGGTATATAGTGAAAGTATCTTGCTTGTCAAACTTGTATGAGTTGTCTTCATCAAAACATAGACGGCTTTGAATCTTGATTCTACAACATGGTAACTGATCTCGTTAGTGACAATGATCCAAATTTTCAACAATTCAGAATTAGACACTTTTTGTCTTTTTTTCTTTCTTTTTCTCTTTTTTTTTTAAGGTTTCACAACCGTTAGCCTAAGTGATCGGGTGAGGT
This sequence comes from Lathyrus sativus, assembly GCA_963859935.3. Lineage (NCBI taxonomy): Eukaryota > Viridiplantae > Streptophyta > Magnoliopsida > Fabales > Fabaceae > Lathyrus > Lathyrus sativus. The sequence goes on along the minus strand of OZ012735.1, from coordinate 701,300,259 downwards.
TCACCTAACTTAGAAGGTGGATTCCTATTTTTACTTCTTATTAAGCGTAGGATCATTCACTTATTTGCAACAAGACAAACTACTTAAGAGCTATTGAAGGACGAGAACTCAACACTATGTCATAACAAGTATCTAAATCGATTTTCATATTTGGGAGGCTCAAGGTGTTAAAACGATACCGATCTTATGAATTGTTCCCAAGTCTCCACCATCTGACCTCAAATTGATCTATAGCCCAAGAATTTTCAAAAAATGCCTTGTGTTTTTCTAAGAAACAGATTTTTTTTAATTTGAAAGGAAATAAAGGAAACAAAAGAACTAAGCAAAACAAAATAAATAAAACAAAAGGTTCCCTCCCCCACACTTAAAACAGACATTGCCCTCAATGAAAGGGACTCAATTAAAAAGTAAGAGTGAGAGAAAGGAAAGGGTGTTCCCTGATTATGTTGCAGTGTAGTTGGGTGCTACCAAAGAACACTCTTCTATGGTCTCACTTTCAAGTACCGAACTCTCATGGAATAGCTTTAGCCGCTGTCCATTGACCTTAAAAACCTTTTTAGTACCTGCACTTTTAATTTCTACTGCACCATGAGGGAAAACATTAGTAAAAGTAAAGGGTCCAATCCATTTGGACCGAAATTTCCCAGCCATAAGCTTAAGGCGGGAGTTAAACAATAAAACCTGTTGGCCCACTGAGAATTCCTTCCTAAAAATCATTTTATCATGGAAGTGTTTGGTTTTCTCTTTATAAATTCTAGAGCTTTCATAAGCTTCTAGCCTAAGCTCTTCAAGCTGTTGTAATTGGAGTTTTCTTTCAATACCTGCTTGTTACATCTCCAGATTATAACTCTTTACCATCCAATAAGCACGGTGTTCTATCTCAACAGGGAGATGACATGCCTTACCAAAAACAAGTCGATAAGGAGACATCCCTATTGGTGTCTTGAAAGCTGTTCTTTGAGCCCAGAGTGCGTCTTCTAGACGACGACTCCAATCCTTCCTGTTTGGTTGCACCATTTTCTCCAGAATTTGTTTTATTTCCCTATTAGAGACCTCAACTTGCCCACTGGTTTGTAGGTGATACGCAGTAGAGACTCTATGCACAACTCCATACTTCCGAAGCAAAGCTTCCATGGTGCGGTTACAGAAATGAGTGCCTTGGTCACTTATGATAGCTCGTGGAATTCCGAACCTGCAAAAGATACTAGATCTAAAAAAATCTGCAACAACTCTATAAATCCTAGTGGGGATAGCTTTGACCCACTTTGAAACATAATCGACAGCAAGTAAAATATAGAGAAACCCAAATGACACAGGGAAGGGACCCATGAAGTCGATTCCCCATACATCAAACACCTCACAAAAAAGCATAGGTTGCTGAGGCATTTCACTCTTACGAGTGATGGTTGTACTTGCTATCTGGCACTCTTTACAATTGTGGTAAGTCTCATAAGCATCCTTAAAAATAGTGGGCCAATAGAAACCTGAGTCAAAGACTTTTCTTGCAATCCGTTGTGGGCCAAAGTGTCCTCCTACTTGAGTGGCATGAGAAAAATTCAAAATTGATTCAATCTCATTGTCGGGGACACACCTCCTAATAACATGATCACTACAAAATTTCCAAAGACAAGGATCATCCCAAACATAGTATTTGGCATCACTCTTGAGTTTGCGACTTTGCGCCTTAGATGCATCTGCAGGAAAAACACCTGCAACAAGATAATTAACAATATCAGCAAACCATAGAGTAACTCCTTGTAAAAGTAGCAGTTGCTCATCAGGAAATTCATCCTGAATGGGAGAAGGATCTGCATCCTGCTCTATTCTGCTCAAGTGGTTAGCTACTAGGTTCTCGGCTCCACTTTTGTCCTTAATCTCTACATTAAACTCTTGAAGCAACAACATCCACCTAATTAATCTTGGTTTTGCTTCGGGTTTCTTCAAAAGGTACTTTAAAGCTGCATGGTCAGTAAAAACAACAACCTTGGAACCTAACAAATATTGTCTAAATTTGTCAAGAGCAAAAACAATTGTTAAAAATTCCTTTTCGGTGGTAGTGTAATTAGCTTGTGCAGGATCCAACGTCTTAAAAGCATAGTAAATAACATGGGCAACCTTGTCCACCCTTTGTACAAGGACCACTCCAACTACATAGTTAGATGCATCACACATAATCTCAAAAGGAAGGTTCCAATCAAGAGGTTGTATGATGAGGGCGGAGGTCAATGCTTTCTTCAAGAAATCAAACGCCTGCTTGCATTTCTCATCAAACTTGAAGGTCACGTCGTTTTTCAACAAGTTTGAAAGCGGAAGAGCTATCTTGCTGAAGTCCTTTATGAAACACCTGTAAAAACCTGCATGACCAAGAAAAGAACGAATCTCGCGAATGCAAGATGGGTAAGGCAGTATAGAAATCACATCAATCTTAGCAGGGTCTACTGAAATTCCTTTTTCAAAAATTATGTGTCCTAAAACAATTCCCTGATCCACCATAAAGTGACATTTTTCATAATTTAGAACAAGGTCAATTTCAACGTATCTCTCTAAAACCATATTCAAACTATTCAAACATGCATCAAAAGAAGAGCCATAAACAGTGAAATCATCCATAAACACTTCCATGCAATTTTTGATAAAATCAGAGAAAATGCTAATCATGCATCGCTGGAAAGTGCCAGGAGCATTGAAAAGGCCAAAAGGCATCCTTCTGTAAGCAAATGTACCAAAGGGGCACATGAAAGTGGTCTTTTCTTGGTCTTCAAGTGCAATATGAATCTAAAAGTAATGTGAAAAACCATCAAGAAAACAGTAATGTGACTTACCTGTGAGCCGTTCGAGCATTTGGTCAATGAACGGCAAAGGAAAGTAATCCTTTCTGGTTGCCTAGTTTAGCCTCCTATAATCGATACAAACTCGCCAGCTATTCTGAATTCTAGTGGGAACAAGTTCATTCTTTTCATTTTTTATCACAGTGAGTCCAGATTTCTTTGGTACAACCTGCACTGGGCTCACCCAGTTACTGTCAGAGATAGGATATATGATACCTGCTTGTAACAGCTTGGTTACCTCTTTCTTCACCACATCCAGAATTAAAGGATTAAGCCTCCTTTGGGGCTCCCTTACTACCTTAGCTCCTTCTTCAAGAAGAATCCGATGCATGCATCTTGAAGGGCTAATACCAGGAATGTCCGCCAAGGTCCACCTTATTGCCTTTTTGTGCCTCTTTAAAACCTGCAAAAGCCTACTTTCTTGATCGAGATCAAGGTTAGCTAAAATAATAACAGGAAGCTTCTCCTTTATGTCCAAGTAGGCATATTTCATATTTTCTAGGAGAGGTTTGAATTCTAATGAAGGATGTTGATCAATGGATGGGATGGTCGGGGCAGCAGGGACGTTCAGAGCCTCAACCGCACAAATCACTTCGTCGGTAACCGTATCCACCTACAAAATATCAGTCTGCAATGCAGCATTTATCTCGGCACAAGTAGAGAAAACATTGGTGTTAGTGCATACATCACAGGAGAAAGTATCATCATAGTCTAGTAAAGACGAAAAATCAGATAAAAACTCGGGAAGTGTATCGTCTACTAAGTCTGAAAGTAACTCAATCTGAAATACTGAATGCTCTTCCATTGGATGTCTCATTGCATCAAAGATGTTAAATTTTGCGATAATATTACCGAACTCCATGGATATCGTGCCATCATCAACATCGATTTTTGTCTTTTCCGTTTTCATAAACGGTCTTCCTAGAATGATGGGTGCCTTGTTTGACTTTGTTTCTCCTTCTATGTCAAGAATATAAAAATCTGCAGGAAAAATCAAGTCATTAACTTGCACGAGGACATCTTCCACAACTCCGGCGGGGCGGGTATTGCTTCTATTTGCCAGCTGAATGATCAAACCTGTATGCTGCAATGGACCAAGATCAAGATTATTATAAATAGAAGTCGGCATAACATTAATAGTAGCAACTAAATCAAGCAAGCAATTTTCGAATTTACTATTCCTAATCGTACAAGGGATATCAAAAGTTCCTAGATCCTTGCACTTTTGTGGCATGGGCTGCTGGAAGAGGGCTGAAACATTTTTTTCGACTGAAGGATTTGATTGGATGAAGGTAGAAATATTCCTTCCCATATTCACCCTCTCATTCCCTTTCAATCTCCTTTTATGAGTACATAAATCCTTAAGAAACTTTGCATATTTTGGAATCTGCTTGATTACATCAAGAAGCGGGATGTTTACCGCCACTTTTTTAAACACATCCAAAATCTCTCTCTCTTTGTATTCTTCAAGGATGTTCTTATTTTTCTGGACTCGGTGAGGGTAGGGTATCTACGGTACATACTGTTTTTCTGCAACAGCAGAAGGTTTAGCCGCAACAGTAACAAAAGGCTCAACAATTTTCTCAAATTTTTTTGGGGCAGAATCAACAATTTCCTCAATTTTTTTTGGGGCAGAATCTGTAACTTTTCCGGATCGCAAGGTTATTGCACTCACATTAGGATTTTTAGGATTCACCATGGTGTAAGAGGGTAGTTGGTTGGATCCTTGTGCTTGTTGAATACCATTAACTGAAGAAGCAAGTTGTCCTATTTGTGTTTGCAAGGCTATGATGGAGGATTTTGTCCGTTGTTGAAGGATTATGTCCGTTGTTGGAATTGGAGGTTATTGGCGGCCAATTGCTTAACAATATATTCTAACGAAGGACCGCAAGCTGGGGTAGCAGCAGTTGCAGCTTGTGAAGGGTTTTGTGGTGATGGCAGGGGTAGCACCAATTGTTGTTGGCTGGGGTAGTGTTTTTGGTTGGAGGACTGGTTCCTGTATTGAAGGTTTGGATGGTTCCTCCAACTTGGATGGTATTTATTAGTGGACAGGTCAGGAATATTGTACCGGTTCTGGTTGTTACCTTGATGGTACAGGGCTGCAGCATATGCTTGAGGTGCTTTAGTAGGATTTTCATCTTGCAGAATAGGACAAGTATCAGTAGGATGATTAGGAGAAGTACAAATACCACATAATCTTGTTGTTTGGTTTTGATGGGCTACTTGAGCTTTACCTACCACTATCAACTATTTTACTAACTCCTTCAGCTCATGCATTCTATTTTCGAAGGCTTTGTCGGAATGAGTAACATGAGAAGAGACGTGGATCTCGTTCACACCTTTTGTTTGAACAGAATTTTCTCTCGTAGTGAATTGTTGGGAGTTAAGTGACATGTTCTCAATCAGAGGCTTGGCAGCGGCTGGAGTTTTATCGACAAGTGCTCCATCACTCGCAGCATCTAGAATATTCCTATCCATTGGTTTTAAGCCTTCATAGAAATACTGAATCAATAATTGCTCGGTGATCTGGTGTTGTGGGCAACTCGAAACCAATTGTTTGAATCTCCCCCAATATTCAGCTAACAATTCATTATTTCGTTGTCTAATACCACAAGTGTCTTTTCGTATCGAGGCCGCTCTGGATGCAGGAAAATACCTCTCTAGGAATACCTTCTTCAGATCATTCCAAGTAGAAACATAATTCGGCTCAAGATAATATAACCAGTCCTTGGTTGCACATTGTAGAGAAAACAGGAAAGCTCTTAGCTTGATATGGTCTTCCGTAATTCCTTCAGGGTTGAGTGGGGTTGAACAAACAATCTGGGATCCTCACCTGTAAGACCGCTAAATCTAGGCAACAAATGTATTAGTCCAGATTTTAAATCAAAAGGGATAGCAAGGTCAGCATATTCAGTATATAATCCATTATAGTTAACATCGGGGGCAGCAAGCTCCCTTAGGATCCGCTGTTCAGCCATGGTGAACTAGGGCCGGCCTGATTGTCTCTAAGGCATGCACGCAAGGTCCTCTCAATCTCAGGGTCGAAATCAGCTAGGTCAGAACAGGAAGCTCTTGTGGCCAGGATTACCAATGCAGCAACAAATCTGATAATTCCCACAATGTCCCTGTAGGGAAGAATTAAAATCAAAGAAGGAAGATGGTTTAAATAAAATCGAAAAAAATATAAAAACACAAAATTTAACCTAATTAGGTCAAATGAGAATTTTGGAATTTTGTTTGGATTTTTTTGAGACTATGAAAACAGTAAAAAATTAATTACAAATAGAAAACAGAGAAATTTGGCGATTCGAGGGGCCAACTCCCATAACTCTTCTAGAGTACGAGACTTTTGATTGCACGATTTTTCTGCTTCAAGTGCACGAAACAGATTTTAAAAAGGAGGCGATTTGCCCAAAACCGGGTTTTATCGACTAAGTCTGACGAGAAGCGGGCGAAACGGGACGACCAGACTTGAAAACGCAAGAAAATACAAAAAAGTGAAGAAAATTAAAACAAACAAAACCTAAAACTAGAATATTGGCAAAATCGACAAGAATTCCCGACAACGGCGCCAATTTGATTCGCGGTCGCACGCGAATAAAAACCGAGTAATTTGAAATAACGTAGTACCAGCGACGGTAACTCAGATGTCGATTCACAAGGATTCTTATTTATAAAATAGCCAATTGAAACGATTTAGGGGGGGGTTGTTTGATTAGGATTCAATTACGAAAGTAAATGGAAAAAATAAGTGATTTTTGAAATAAGTGATTAAAACAGGTAAATCTACCGGTTCGACTCCCAACTTATCATCGGTCATTACAATTCTGATTCCCAAGCGGTTCCAATTCCTATTCGATTGCAATATTGACGAACAAGCATCGACAATATCGCACGATTTATATTCCTAATTACCGAATTAAGTAGACGGTTAAAGATGGCGCAAATTAACGAAAAAGCTACGTTAATCCGCGATTAAGTCAAGGAACATTGATCGATCGAATTAAATCCAATTAATCTTATAATAACAAATTAAGCAAACAAAGTTATAAAACGAATTGGAACAGAATTAAATTGAATCGAAATTGAATTAAATCTCAAAGAATTACGGGATTCGAAACTGACAGAATTTCCCTCAGGATTAGTTCGCCATGAAAATTATGAAAAGCAAAAGTAATTTCGGAAATAAACTAGGGTCGCCGTTTTGCATCACAGCAGCAACCTTATAAACAAATGAGGTTTGCATTATACATTCAACTGGGTCGGAAACCTAAACTAGGCCCAAAAGGGAAAAACAACTACATTATCACAAGTCAGAAACTTCAACGAATTATTTGAGACTCAAGCAATCTGAATCAGCTTCTTCGAGCAACATGAAAGTTGTAGATCTTTTTCTTAGCTTTCAACGACTGGTAAAACGCCTCGATCCGATTCCCGTAGCTCTAGTTATGAATTTTTTATTAAAACTGATAATGCTGAAAAATAACAAACAAAAATCAAATAAAGCTGAAAATAAATTAAATTGTAAAAACATCATAAAATAGGAAATTAAACAAACTAAATTATAGGGATGCCTAAGTCTAAACATATAGGAAAGTGCACCTAAATGCACTGATCACCAACCAATTCAACAGGTTGTTCCTTTGGTTTCTGAAGCTCCTCAAGTGATTCCGACCTTTGCACCAGCTGCAGTTCATACTCGGGTGCAACCTTATTTCAATGAGCCGGTTTATGATATCCCTGATGTGAAGGATGAAGAAGATGAGCGACATGAAAAACTTCGTGAAAATATGGAAACTATCGACAAAAAGGCTGAGAATGATAGAAGGTGATCAAATCTTTGGTGTTGTTGCTAGAGATATTTGTCTTGTATCTGGTCTGGTTATTCCTCCAAAGTTCAATACTCCTAGTTTTGACCGTTATGAAGGTGATACTTGTCTGAAGAGTCATCTGATCATGTATTACCGCAAAATGGTTGCTCATGTTGAGAATGATAAGTTGATGATACATTGTTTCTAGGACAATCTAAAGGGTGCTTCCTCAAAATGGTATCTAAGTCTGGATCAGTCCCGTATCAAATGTTTTCAAGATCTATCTGATGCCTTCATCAAACACCATAAATATAACATGGATCTGGCTCCTGACGGTAGACAACTGCTTAGTATGTCCCAGAAGAGTGCAAAATCATTCAAAGAGTATGCTCAAAGGTGGAGAGAGATTGCTTCGCAAGTAGAACCTCCTTTGACCGAAAAAGAGTTAGCCGATTGGTTTGTTGACATTGTTCGTCCAGAGTTCTATGAGAGAATGGTCGGTAGTGTGACTGCAAACTTTTATGACATCGTTGTCATTGGTGTGAAAGTTGAATTAGGTCTAAAGAGTGGTAAAATGCCAGGTACTGTTGGTAGTTCAAGCTTCAAAAACCATGCCAAGAAACCTTCATTCAGTTCTCAGAAAAAGAAAAAGGGTTAAACTAATGTTGTATCTGCAAGCTGACAAAGAAATCAACCTTGGCAACATCATCAAAATTTTGTTCAACAACAGGGTTATCTTGTACAGTTTGCTCAAAAACCGTATGTAGCTGCTGTTACACCTGCCTTCAATCAATAACTTCCTGCTTATCAGCCTGTGCAACCGGCTCCTGTTTACCAACATCCGGTCTATCAACAACCTCTTGGTTATCTTCCTGCATAAGCTCTGTCCAACTATCAACGAGCGCCCAACACTCCTACTTATCAACAGCCGAAGAATCAGGCACCTCGTCAGAATGTTCCAAACAGGAGACAGTACAAGCCATGTCCTCCGATTCCGATGACTTTTACTGAGTTGTGTTAGAACACAGATTGGTTTTTAATTATATCTCTATGTTTTGATGATAACTCTTACGAAATTTTGTATTAAAGAATTATATACTCTAAAATTTGTTCAAGAATGTTTGTTGCAGATATTAAAGTGAATATCATTCTGAAAGCAAATTAGATCTGAACATGGAATTATGCAAGGCTCTGAAGCGTCAGAAGCATCTCCTAGAAGAATCTGAACGCTGCCTACAGAAAATTTTGAGCGTTGTCTACAAAAGATTCTGAAGCAGAAGCTATAAAAGGATCTGAAGCAGAAGCTACAGAAGCATCTGAAGCATTGAAGATTTTTGTATGAAGAGTTTCAAGCTTAGTTTATTTCAGAAGACTCTGATAGTACTAAGCTGCCAATACTGAGGATCTGATCCTAAAACTCTGCTCTAATGAAATTACACACTGAAAGCACACTTGCTGCAATGCTCTGATTCAGCAAACTCTGATGAACATCAAAGACTCTGATCATTCAAGGCTCTGATGTTATCTGCTAAAGTATTAGAAACTTGTTGAAGAAGAATTCAAAGTTATGTCCGTTGGTTTGGCCAAACGACTCTTTCCTTATTTATGCTAGACACAAGAACACAGACAAAAAGGATTTATCTGTGCATTCTACTTCTAGGAAAGGTCATGTGATGTGAAGACAAAAAGGCTCAGCCCTTTTCAGTACACAGCCTTCAACGTGAAAACAACTTGGACTTTTGTGCCTATAAAAGCAAGACTCCAACACTTTTCTTCAGTTGACGAAATATTGAAAGAATTCAAAGATAGCTCTCATACAATTTATTCTCATTGCTGAATTTATTTCATTGTTCTTAAACTTAAGTGTAAAATCACAGTTGTGATATAGCTTTAGAAGCATTTAAAACACTTGTTTAGTTTTACATTTGATTGTAAAAGTCCTTAAGAAGATCCAGTTGTGATCAGTTGTTCTTAAGAAGACTAAGAACAGTTGTTCTTAGTGCTTGCTATTGTAATCAGTTTGATTAATAGTGGATTAAGTCATTGTTGAGAAAGGCAAATCACTCTTGATAGGGTGGACTGGAGTAGTTGAGTTCAACGAACCAAGGCAAAAATCTTTGAGTTTTTATTGCCATAATATTTTTTCTATACTTATTCAACCCCCCCTTCTAAGTATTTTCTCACCTTCAGTTGGTATCAGAGCTCCGGTTCTGTGTGTGCTACCACTTCACCGTGACAGAAAAGATCCAGTGAGAAAACTTTGATATATATTTGGTTGTATTATGGCTGAAACTTCAACATCTAACAGCAACAACAGATATGAAGAAAGGGAAAGAATCAGCACAAAACCCCCTATGTTTGATGGGGAGATATTTGATTATTGGAAGGACAGGATAGAAAGTTTCTTCCTTGGTTATGATGCTGATTTATGGGACTTAGTCATTGATGGGTATGTTCATCCCACTGATGGGGATGGAAAGAAAATTGATAGAAAATCAATGACTGAAGCCCAAAAGAAGGAATTTAGAAATCATCATAAAGCCAGAACAATCTTGTAAAATGCAATATCTCATACTGAGTATGAGAAGATCACAAATAGAGAAACTGCATTTGATTTGTTTGAATCTTTGAAGATGACACACGAAGGAAACTTACAAGTTAAAGAGACCAAGGCTCTGGCGCTAATAAAGAAGTATGAAGCGTTCAAAATGGAAGAATTTGAGTCTATAGAAACTATGTTCTCTAGATTCCAGATCCTCACAGCTGGTCTAAAAGTTCTGGACAAAGGCTACTCAACTGCTGATCATGTGAAGAAGATCATCAGAAACTTGCCTATCAGATGGAGACCTATGGTCACTGCTCTGAAGCTTGCTAAAGATCTGAACAAGATCACTTTGGAGGAGCTAATCATCTTACTAAGGAGCCATGAAATTGAACTTGAGGAAGATGAGCCTCAAAATAAAGGTAAGTCAATTGCCTTAAAATCTAACAAATCTGTGAAAGCTTTGCAGGTGTTAGAAGAGAGTTCTGAAGAGTCTTCTTCTAAAGAAGAAGATGAATTGTCCTTGCTGTCCAGAAGAATCAATAGACACTGGAAGCACAAACAGAGGAAGTTCAAGAACTTCAAGAAGCCAGATCAGCGCAAGGAGTCCTCTGGACCAAAAAGATCTGGAAAGAAGGAAGTTGTTTGTTTTGAATGCAAACAACCTGGCCATTACAAAAATTAATTTCCAAAGCTTCAGAAAGAAAAGCCTAGAAGAAAGCCTGAGCATAAGAAGAAGGTTCTAATGGCAACATGGGATGATTCATATGAATATGGATCCTCATCAGAATCTGAAGATGAATGTGCCAACATGGCTCTGATGGCAGGCGTGGAAGATCAGAATGAAGGATCATCTGGATCTGAGTCTGATTCTGAATCTGACTCATAAGAGGTACTTTCTGATCTCACTAGGGAAGAGCTTATTAAAGTCTTATCAGAAGTCCTGAAAAACTATAACCAGATTAAGCTCAAATGCAAGAAGCTTAAATGCAATCTTGAATCTGAGAATAATCTATTAAAGTCAGAAGTTGCTGAGCTAAAAGAAAACAATTTAAAAATGAAAACTAATTTTGAAAAAGCTCAACAAGACTCTGAGTCTGAAACTAAGTCTAAATGCAAAAACATTTTAGAAGAATATGACTTCAGCTTTCAGAAGTTTCTAGCTAAAAGCATAGATAGCAACAAGATGGCTTCAATGATCTATGGAGTTAGCAGAAACAACAGGAAAGGAATTGGATATGAATTTTCCTCTGGAAAGGATTTAAATCCAATGCCTGTTGATAAACTTATAATTAAGAAAACTCCCTTATACTCTCATTTCAAGTTTGGTCATATGAATGATATCAAACACACACGTTCTGATCAGAACGTTCCTGTGTTTAAGCCAAAAGTCAGTCAGAACAAAACTGTTGTTAAAAGACAGAAGTTCAGACCAACTTTCAAGGCAACTAACCCAAAAGGACCCAAAAAAAGCTGGGTACCTAAGGATAAGATAATCCCTGTTGCAGATGTATTTAGCAGAAAAGTCAAGACGCCAGTCATGGTACCTGGACTCTGGCTGCTCACGTCACATGACGGGAGAAAGGTTTATGTTCCAAAGCCTGGAGCTTAAATCTGGAGGAGAAGTGAAGTTTGGAGGGAATCCGAAGGGCAAGATTATTGGCTCTGGTACTATTGGCAATGGTAACCTTCCCTCTATATCTAATGTTCTTCTTGTAGAAGGATTAAAGCATAATCTATTGTCCATAAGTCAATTAAGTGACAATGGTTATGATATAATCTTTAATCAACAATGTTGTAAAGCTATTAGTCAGAAGGATGGCTCAATCCTATTTAATGGAAAGAGGAAGAACGACATTTACAAAATTAATCTCTCAGAACTTAATGTTCAAAATGTTAAATGCCTTTTGTCTGTTAATGATGAGCAATGGGTCTGGCACAGAAGATTGGGGCATATTAATATGAGACGTATATCTCAGATTAATAAACTCAATCTGGTCAGAGGACTTCCTAAGTTGAAGTTCAACTCAGATGCTCTTTGTGAAGCATGTCAAAAAGGAAAATTTTCAAAATCTTCTTTTAAAACTAAGAATGTTGTTTCAACCTCAAGACCATTAGAATTACTTCATATTGATCTGTTTGGACCAGTGAAAACTGCATCCATCAGAGGCAAGAAGTACGGATTAGTCATTGTTGATGACTATAGCAGATGGACATGGGTGAAATTCCTAAAACACAAGGATGAGTCACATTCTATGTTCTTTGACTTCTGCAAACAAGTCCAGAATGAAAAAGATTTTAAAATTGTTAAAGTCAGAAGTGATCATGGTGGTGAATTTAAAAACAAATATTTTGAAAAATATTTTAATGAAAATGGCATTGCTCATGATTTTTCCTGTCCTAGAACTCCACAACAGAATGGAGTTGTAGAGAGGAAAAATAGAACTCTGCAAGAAATGGTCAGAACCATGATCAACGAGACTAATCTGGAAAAACATTTTTGGGCAGAAGCAATAAACACAGCTTGTTACATTCAGAACAGAGTGTCTGTAAGACCTCTTCTGGAAAAGACTCCCTATGAATTATGGAGGAACAGAAAGCCCAAATTTCATATTTTCATCCTTTTGGATGTATTTGTTATATGTTGAACACTAAAGAGATTCTTAACAAGTTTGATTCTAAAGCACAGAAGTGTTTCATGCTTGGGTATTCTGAACGCTCTAAAGGCTACAGAGTATACAATACTAAAACACAGATTGTGGAGGAATCTATACATGTTAGATTTGATGATAAGCTTGGCATTGAAAAGCCAAAGTAGTTTGAAAGTTATGCAGATAGGGAAGTAATTCTCACTGACTCTGAAGGCTCAGAGGCAGAAAAAGCTCAAGTGAAGGAACCAGAAGCAACGCTAGATGCAATTCCTTTAGCTTCTCAAATGAACAACTTGAACATTTCTGAAGAGTCAAATGTTAGAGAATCATCTTCCAGAATCCAGGCCTCTCACCCAGAGGATGTGATCATTGGAAAGAAAGATGGCCCCATAAGAACAAGATCCTTCCTCACATCTGAAGCATCATTATTTGGATTGGTGTTAGTTATTGAACCAACTTCTGTGGATGAAGCTCTGCAAGACAATGACTGGATAATTGCCATGCAAGAAGAGCTCAATCAGTTCACAAGAAGTGATGTTTGGGATTTGGTTCCAAGATCAAAGGGATTCAACATAATTGGAACTAAATGGGTCTTCAGAAACAAGTTAAATGAAAAGGGAGAAGTTGAAAGAAACAAAGCAAGGCTTGTCACTCAAGGTTATAGCCAGCAAGAAGGAATTGATTATACAGAGACTTATGCTCCTGTAGCCAGGTTAGGGTCTATTCGTTTACTCATTTCTTTTGCTGCACAAAATAACATCACTCTATATGAGATGGATGTTAAGAGTGCCTTTCTAAATGGAATTATAGAAGAAGAAGTTTATGTTCACCAACCTCCTGGTTTTGAAAGTGAAAATTTTCCAGAACATGTTTTTAAACTAAAGAAATCTCTTTATGGTTTAAAACAAGCTCCTAGAGCTTGGTATGAGAGATTAAGCAATTTTCTTCTGGAGAAAAGTTTTATTAGAGGCAAAGTGGACACAACACTCTTTTGTAAAACATTTAAGAAAGATCTGTTAATTTTTCAAATATATGTCGATGATATTATATTTGGATCTACCAATGTTATGCTGGGAAAGGAGTTTGCTCAATGTATGCAGGCTGAATTTGAGATGAGCATGATGGGAGAATTGAGATTCTTTCTGGGAATTCAAGTCAACCAGACTCCAGATTGCACTTACATTCATCAGACCAAATATGTTAAAGAGCTTCTGAAGAAGTTTAACATGACTGATAGTAAGATGGCAAAGACTCCTATGCATCCAACAAGTACTCTTGGTAAGGAAGAGGTAAGTAAGAAAGTAGATCAGAAACTCTACAGAGGTATGATAGGATCTCTTCTCTACTTAACTGCTTCTAGACCTGATATTTTATTCAGTGTATGTTTGTGTGCAAGATTCCAACCAGATCCTAGAGAATCACACTTAAAATCTGTTAAGAGGATTCTAAGGTATCTGAAAGGTACTTCTAATGTGGGTTTGTGTTACAGAAAATCTGATGATTTCAAATTAGTTGGATTTTGTGATGCTGACTACGCTGGAGACAGAGTGGAAAGAAAAAGTACTTCTGGAAGTTGTCAATTTCTAGGAAGAAATTTAATCTCCTGGTACAGCAAGAAGCAACCTAGAATTGCGCTATCAACTACAGAGGCAGAATATATTAATGCTGCTGGATGTAGCACGCATATGCTCTGGATGAAAAGTCAACTAGAAGACTATCAGATCTTTGAAAGTAATATTTCTATATTCTATGATAATACTTCTGCTATATGTTTGTCTAAAAACCCTATTTTACACTCTAAGGAAAAACATATAGAAATTAAACATCACTTCATCAGAGACTATGTTCAGAAGGGTATTATAAACTTAGCCTTTGTTGATACAGATCATCAGTGGGCAAATATTTTCACAAAACCCCTTGCTGAAGATAGGTTCAAGTTTATTCTGAAAAATATTGGTATGGATTTTTGTCCAGAATGATATTTATCAGAAGCAAACTTCTCAGATGCAAAATGTTTAAAACTCTTAAGTATTTCATCTGTCATTTATTTGATTTATTGAATTATTATTTGTGTGTATCTGAACTAACCAATCTTAGAGGATCTGAACGTTGGCTAACATTTCATTTCTCAAGAGAATTTAGAAGCACATGCAAGCAAACACGTGTCACTCTGAATCTGAAAAGATGGCGTGCACATTACTGAAGAGACATTTGAGGTATTGTTTGAATAGTTAAAATCTTGGTTTTCCCCTCAAATTGTCAGAATCAATTAATGCTTTGAAATGATTTTTATTCTTTTCATTAAATGCCATTAATTCTAAGTGAATACGTGCTAAATGTGTCTGTTTGTGTGCCCTAGCTTCTCTCTATCAATACCACAAATCACACCATTTCACACTTTTCAATTCACAAACATTATATGCATTTCTGTTTGCTATTTTCTCTTCATCAAAACCCTAAACCTTCATCCAAATCTTCTTCATCTTCAACAATGGCAACATCATCCTCAACATCAGCTCAGTTTCAATCATCTATGGCTGCAGTTGCGTCATCAAACATGGGTGTTACTCCTTTTAAGGAACCTAAGAGAACTTTGTTAACCCCTGTGGACAAGCTTGAAGTTCTTTGTGAATCCATGGTGGAATTTGACTCTCTGGCTGACAATGGATTTGATTTGCGTTCTATTATTGATGCACAAGGCTGGGTTAAGTATTTTGACAGGTTGTTTGGTCCAGTGTATCCACACTTAGTGAAGGAATTTTGGATTCATGCATCTGTTTACCCAAAGTTCATCCTCTCTTCTGTTCTGGGAAAAGAGATCATAATTACTGGAGATCTCATCAGAAAACTCATTGGGTATGAGGAAACTGATGGAGTTTGTCATCTGCCAGCTGGGCGTGTTGACATGGAAGAAGTTTATGAGGAAGTTATTGCATCTGGACAGGCTTCCAACAAATTTAAGGATCTGAAACCTGACTACAAAATCTGGGCAAAGATTTTTCTAGGATGCATCAATCACAGAAAATCCACAAATTCTCCAGATTATGTAAACAATGAACAACTCTATTTCATGTACTGCTTAAGTCAGAGTACAAAAGTAGATCTTCCATACATTCTCTTTATGCATCTACGGAATCACATCAATGCATCCAGAGAATCCATAAAGGATAAGGGACAGAATATCAGGACGTGGATTCCTTTTGGAAGATTGATCTCAGACATTCTGACAGAGAATGGTCTGGTAGCTGCTCTTTATGAAGCTGGAGTTAAAGAAGAGCTTCAGAGGCTAAAAGTTGTGGATGAACTCACAGCTGCTCCTAAGAAGCTGAATGTTTCTGAAGTTAGTCAGAGAAGGATTCCAGTTCAAGACTTTCCAATCTTTGGTGCTGAAGAACCAAGGGATATTATTCTTAGGTATATTGAAGCGTGCAAAGCAGATGGAACACCTTTTCCTGTAGATATTCTGATTCGTGCTAGAGAACCTATGCCAGATGTTTATGAAGAGAACATGAGGAAAAGAAAACAATTAGAGGAAGACGAAGCTGCTACTCAGAAGAAATAGAGAGTTGCTGAAAAACCACAAAAGCAGATCAAGAGGAAAGCTTCTGGAGAAGTTCCCTCTGTTCCCACCAAGCGCATCAAGACAAAAGGTACTAAAACATCTTTACCTTCTCTTTCTAAAATTGCAGTAGATGTATCAACAATTAGTTCTATGCCTGAACCTCCTCCCACTCAAAATCAAACCATTCCTGCTCCATCTCAAACATCTGAACCACCAAAAATTCCTACATCACAAATTCCATCTGATCTTGTTACCTCTACACCACTTAAATCATCTGATATTCCTCAATCAGAACCACAAACAAAACCAACCAGATCTACCCATTTCATCTGAAACTATCGTTCCTGCACCCTCTCCAAAACCTAAACCCAGGACATCTGAGTTTGTTTCAGTTGCTTCCTTTAAACCATTTCCCTCTGATCCACTTCCTTCTAGTCTAAAGATTAAAAACTTTTATACCAGAATAGAACCATCTGACTCTACCACTCCTTTTAAACCTAAGTCTTCAACCATTCTACCATCTGTTCTTCAAACCTACTTAAAGGAACTGTCAGATATCATTTCATCAGAATCTCTGTTGACTGATAAATCTGCTTTCATTCCCTACTCTTCTACTACATTTGATATCGTTCCCTCTGCATCACGTGTAAAACCATATCTGGTTCATGCCTTATCCAGATCCAAAACTATTTCATCATCTGACCATCCATCTTTTCCTTTCTACCCTCGCCCTCTAATCATCATTCAAAAATTCATCATACCACCTCCACCTCAACCCAAGCCTTTCACCTTGGAAACCCTTCTCAAACCAAAACCTAGGCTAAACGTTGATACTCTATTTGGTAATTTTCTGAAAGAAATAAAGATGACTTTAGGCTCTGTTCAGAAAAAATGCTTGTCAACCATAGATGCAAATGAATCTGATGCTATCTAGAATAGCTTCATTACCAGATTCAATATTGTAGCCTCAAATCTGAAGAATGTCTGTTCTGATGATGCGAAGCTCAGATTTGCTGAAACTGCCAGAAGCATGATATGGAATGTGAAAAGATCTGCACCTTTGCTTCTTGAAGATGTTCCTTCATCTTCTGGAGTATCTGCTACAGAAGTTTTTGCTGCATCTGCTTCTGAAGAAAATCCACTGGCTATGACAATTGTGGAAAATCCTTTTAGATCTGTCGCTCCTGACTCTGCATCTCCAATAGAAATTGACTCTGCACCAGCATCAGAATCTGCCCCACCTTCTTCATCTGAGATCAAGAAAGAAAATCCAGATCTAGAAGATAAGATTGCAGTATTAGAAGCTGGGCAATCTGAGATCAAGTCATGGATGGCCAAGCAAGACCAAAAAACTGAGAACATGGCACAATGGATGTCTAAGCAAGATCAGAAGAATGAGAACATGGCAAAATGGATGACAAACCAAGAAGAATCCTCATCTGAGATCACTCAGCTTCTGAAGATGATTCTGTCCAAGCAAACCTAGTTTTATGTTTTTCTGTTTCTGATGTCTGTGCACATGTACTTGAATTTATCTTATGTGTCTGTTTTTTGTATCTGAATGAATGAATGACTCTGTGTTTTCTCTACATGATTTTATCTTTTCTCTATTTCCTTTTATTTTGTCTTTAAAAGTTTTACTTTTTGATTATGACAAAAAGGGGGAGAAAATGGATCTGACTGTTCAAATAAACTCTACCTAAATGAAATTCAGACACATCTAATTATAACTAACGTGAACTCTTAGTATTTCAGAACATTTGAAAAATCTGACAAATTCTTTAAAGTAACTCTGAGATCCCCAGATCAAGTCTAACCAATCAGGCTCTGATTCTGAAACACTCATCCAAGTCAAGATCTAATTTTTGGAACAATCAGGCTCTGATTCTGAAAAGAATACTCATGCAAAAAGGGAAGTTTCTATTCTTTCTAAGTATTCAATTCAGGGGGAGATTCATAATCTCAAGGGGAGTTATAATTATATTTTTTATTGAACAAAATTTCTTATGTTTTTGTCATCATCAAAAAGGGGGAGATTGTTAGAACACAGATTGGTTCTTAATTATATCTCTATGTTTTGATGATAACTCTTACGAAATTTTGTATTAAAGAATTATATACTCTAAAATTTGTTTAAGAATGTTTGCTACAGATATTAAAGTGAATATCATTCTGAAAGCAAATTAGATCTGAACATGGAATTATGCAAGGCTCTGAAGCGTCAGAAGCATCTCCTAGAAGAATCTGAACGCTGCCTACAGAAGATTCTGAGCGCTGTCTACAGAAGATTCTGAAGCAGAAGCTACAAAAGGATCTGAAGCAGAAGCTACAGAAGCATCTGAAGCATTGAAGATTTTTGTATGAAGAGTTTCAAGCTTAGTTTATTTCAGAAGACTCTGATAGTACTAAGCTGCCAATACTGAGGATCTAATCCTAAAACTCTGCTCTAATGAAATTACACGCTGAAAGCACACTTGCTGCAATGCTCTGATTCAGCAAACTTTAATGAACATCAAAGACTCTGATCATTTAAGGCTCTGATGTTATCTACTGAAGTATTAGAAACTTGTTGAAGAAGAATTCAAAGTTATGTCTGTTGGTTTGGCCAAACGACTCTTTCCTTATTTATGCTAGACACAAGAACACAGACAAAAAGGATTTATCTGTGCATTCTACTTCTAGGAAAGGTCATGTGATGTGAAGACAAAAAGGCTCAGCCCTTTTCAGTACACATCCTTCAACGTGAAAACAACTTGGACTTCTGTGCCTATAAAAGCAAGACTCCAACACTCTTCTTCAGTTGATGAAATATTGAAAGAATTCAAAGATAGCTATCATACAATTTATTCTCATTGCTGAATTTATTTCATTGTTCTTAAACTTAAGTGTAAAATCATAGTTGTGATATAGCTTTCTTAGAAGCATTTAAAACACTTGTTTAGTTTTACATTTGATTGTAAAAGTCCTTAAGAAGATCCAGTTGTGATCAGTTGTTCTTAAGAAGACTAAGAACAGTTGTTCTTAGTGCTTGCTATTGTAATCAGTTTGATTAATAGTGGATTAAGTCCTTGTTGAGAAAGGCAAATCACTCTTGATAGGGTGGACTGGAGTAGTTGAGTTCAACGAACCAGGATAAAAATCTTTGAGTTTTTATTGCCATAATATTTTCTCTATACTTATTCAACCCCCCCCCCCCCTCTAAGTATTTTCTCACCTTCAAGTTGTACCCTTCATTAGTGCAACAAGGTCTGATTACTACCAGAGCTTTGAGTCCGCCTCCTAATCCTATGCCAGCTAATTACAACACCGTCGCTCATTGTTTATTTCATGAGGGTGCGCCTGGCCATGATCTCGAAAGCTGCTATGCTCTCAAGAACCTTGTCAGAGATTTGATGGAAAAGAAGATTTTGTCTTTTGATGATCCTCACTCAAATGTCAAGAACAACCCTCTGCCTAACTATGTGGTTGTTAATGCTATTGATGATTCATCGGATGAAAGCCTTATTTTTGATGTTACTCAGATCAAGACTCCTCTCTGGGTTTTCCATTCGAAATTATTTGAAGTCGGTTTAGTGTCTACTTCTCATGATGATTGTACAGATTGTGATATCAGTACCAAGAGTTGTTTGTTGGTTCAGAATGATATTCAAAGATTGATCAACGATGGTTTCCTACAGGTGGTTAACAAAGTGAAGAAGGATGAAGTTGTTGTGATTGAAACAGTGGCCCAGTGTAATCCATCTTTTGCATCTTTCAAGAGCATTAGATCGACGATCGACCGGGGCATACCTGAAGGTTGGGGAGAAGTGATCGACATCAAGACCAAGACGAATTTCCACAGGTTGGGTTATAAACCAACTCATTTTAAAGCTTCTGCAACTGTCAAAGGGCGTCTGAAGACTGTCCAAGAAGTGTTTGTCAGCAGAGGTTTCTGAAATTTTGGTATGCAGATTTCAGATGTCCCAAGCGATGTTAAGAAATTGATCTCTGCTAATATAGAACAAGGACAAAACATGAGCATTTTAAATCCCTTTAAAAATTAACAGTGTCATGAAATTTGTTGTAACATCTGCAAACTGACAGAGCAATTTATCTAACCATTTAAATTATGCAGAATTGTAAATGCATAGTAACAGATAGTCGATGTTATAACGGATGTTATAACATCCACTACTGAGCAGGCTATTAAACTTAGTAGTAAACCAGTAACGAAATCAGTAAAGAACACAAGAAATTGTTTATCCAGTTCGGTGCAACATCACCTACATCTGGGGGCTACCAAGCCAGGAAGGAAATCCACTATTAGCATAATTAATTCAGAGCTAAAATCCCAGTTTACAACTCCTCACTTAATCTCTACCCAATACAATTTCTGCCTAGAACCCTCTAGACAAGAGACACCTCTCACTCCCCACAACCACAGCAGTGATAAACAATTCAATACAAGAAGGAAGACTATAGAAGACACTCTTCAAAGTCACAATACATGATTTTGCTTAACAACTTCAATCAAGAACAATACACTCTTGCTTAAAAGCTTTGAGTGAACAATTAACAATTAACAAATAACAGCCTAAACATGTCTACCACGATGCATCCAAAGATACAAAGGCTGACTTACAAGGTCACACATAAAAGACTCTCAAAACCCTAAACCCTTATTTTACACTCAAGTGCTTCTTGTTGTGAGTGCTCCTTTTCCCTTGATTCTGCGCCTCCTTAAATAGTAATGCAGACTGGGCTTGGGCTGGTAAAAAATAACAGCAGGAAGAGAAGATTTCAATCTTCATAAATAGCAGCAGAAATTAGGTTTAACCAAGTTAAACCAATCTTCACTATTCAAGGTGCTGGAAAATAGGCCATAGGCATTTCCTTTCATGATCAGGTTTGACCAAAAAGATTCCTAAAATATAGCCTGAGATGAATGAGGAAACCTAACAGAAAACAAAACAGCGTTTATTCTGGCAGATCCTGATGTCACAACATTTTGCTTGACATCCAGAAAACTCTGTAATTGATCTCAATCTCCAAAACAGCAATTGATCTCCTAATCTTCTACAAAATCTTCTTCATAACAGTAGAAATAAATATTGTATAGTTTCCTAAAAAGTATCAACGATCTTTTTTATGAACACCAATTAAATATGCACTTTGTTCCTAATAAATCTCTTTGACCTGCACATACTGATGAGGTATACCCAACACGATCTCATCAGACCAAAACACCTCTGTCAAGAGATATAAAATAGCAGCTCTTGCTGTACCGGACAAGGATGTCATGACATTCAGCTCGACATCTTGATTAAAACACATGACAACAGTTCTGTCTTGACATCTATTGTACCAGACAAGGATGTCATGACATTCAGCTTGACATCTTAGTTAAAACACATGACAGCAGTTCTGTCATAACAGTAGATGAAGATGTTATGACATCTTGCTTAACATCAGTGCAGAATCATGTTTTACCAAAATTTAGCCAATCACTGAACCATGGACAATCATAGAATCATGGAACTAACAATCTCCCCCTTTGGTAAATTTTGGCTAAAACAACCAAACAAACTTATCAGGGCAGCAACAACAGTAGTTTTCTCAAATACATCCAGCCTCACAAACTATCATGTTCCCCCTTAATAGTTGCAACCAACAAGCAACAAAAAAACACTACTCTTCCCTTAGCAGTAGCATTAACACTTCACTCCCCCTTTGTTTAGCCAAAAAGTTGACAAAAATTGGAGTAAATATACACACATATAAACTCAGATGCACACATCAAACAGAGCCAAACCCAAAAACTGAACCATAATCACCATGCTTCAAGGCAGGACTCAGTTGACAAACTGCACATGATCTCCAAAAATCTAGTCATCTCACAATCTCCCAAGAGATACATAAGTTGCTTGATCTCTAATCAATATACAGACTGCACCACTGCAGCAACAATTCAGCAACAATTGATGCCTTAAACACAGAAAATCAATCCTAATTCGTACAGATCCAGATACCAAAGCTCCTTGAGAATACATCCTGACGCCAACCACATGACTCATTATTTCCATAGTAGTCCATACACATGAAGGTCACAACAGCAGCAGCTTATCATCAGCACACTTGCTGAGGCACATATCCCCTAAACCTGTTGTTTCTACTGCTACTTCTCCCCCTTTTTATCTACAAAATTAGATCATAACTAATGAATTAGCATTGATCAAACAATGTCAGAAACACAATTAATGCAGCTACACATCAGACAGGTACATAGCTCCTCCTGGCATGCATAATCAGTACTCCCCCTAAAAGAGGAGAGCCCAAACACATGAAGAATCACTTCATCATCTTCATATCACACACTGGTAACACATGCAACTTTATACCCCTTGATTCATAAATCACACTAGAAAAAATAGCAGAAGTAGTTGCAGGATAGACAACTATCTGTAAGTTCACTCAGATTCAGCTTAGAAAAAAACTCCAAAATGTCAGGGTGAGTTTTCCTTGACTTCCATATACACAAAATCAGAGTTGATGATGTCTTGATCTTCATCTTCAATTAGTCATACAACTACAAGACAAAACACTTGGAGAGAGGCCTAAAAACTTGATTTGATGCATTGATACCCAATGACAGAACCAAAAACAATAGAATGTCAAGTTCACCATGAGCTAGAACAGAAACACAATGTCACAACATCTTGTCTGACATTTCACCCTCATGGAGAGATACAATCACAAACTTCTAGAAACCACAAAAAATCATGAAAAATACTACAATATTGCAGCAACAGATCCTAGATATAAATATAACTCCCCATAGTTCTCTTTTTCGTGAATGGAAAACATAAGACTCATCTTCATGTCTTTAAGAGCTCACTCTTTGTTCAGTACACCTACTGAACGCATTCACTCACTGTTTGAACCACAGGCAACTAGTACACCTATCAGACATAAGCTCCCCCCCCCCTCTCTTTTATAAAAGATGCTCCAAGATTACCACAGTATCTCAAGACCAACCTCATGCTCATACAATGAAAAGGTATCAAACTACTCCACTTCTTACTAGAGTTACCACTTATCCACAAGACTTCTGGCCTGAGTCAGAGAACAAGATAGACACCCCATAATCCAAGACATTCTTTCCTCATCATTCTCCCATATGATAAGTTAGAACACTTCTGGTTTAACTGGTGAATATTCACTTCCATATCATAATCCAGATTTTCATGCAATGAACCAATGATCCACTCTGATCTTGTACAATACCTTCACATCATAATCCAAGACAGTCCTTTTACTTCATCATTCTCCCGTATGACAAGATAGAGTACTTCTTAGTCAAGATGTGAATCACAAGTTCCACAACAGATCTTCAAGTCCTTCTCCAAGGAAAAACAAACCAGATGATACATATCACAAACACAACATCCAATGGTTCTTTATATGCCCACAACTGGACTTACTATTGCCTAGTAATCCAACTGAAGATCTTCAGAGAATACAGCTCCACCAGCTTGATCAAATACATCTCCAAAAGAAGGTAATCTTCCATAAGCAACTTAGGGCTTCTACCACAAGCTCCAATATATGAACAGAACCAGAACCTCCTTTGGTCTTCAAACAACTACCCTTCTGCACAAGAGTAATTTTCTTCAGGAACACTTCTTAAATAACCAAATGCCACTGTTTGGTTAACACAACTTCTTTCTAGAAAATCTTATGACCCACGAAACAAACTTGATCTTCATATCCTTCATGCTCCATAGCAAGGCAACTTGGATACACCAAGACTTGAACCTATAACATATACTCCTTCTCACAGCTTCATTCCATCAATTAAGGCACTAATGTTTCTGCTTGATGTCACAACATCTTATCAGACATCCTGTTGGAGAGTTCAATCTTTTATTATGCCACTTAGAAGAACCTTATCACTCTATCAGAACAAGAGTTCCATGTTCACAGAGACTAGACTAATGATATCAATTTTGAATAGACAACATGTATTCTGCTTTTACTGTACCACCACAAATGTATTTGCTTTAAAAACTCCTCTTTAGAGAACACAAACATACCAAGACTTGATTCTTTAGAGAGGATTAGTCACAAAAGATCTTTACAGAAGGACTAGAGACTTCTTCAGAAAATCCAAGATATCTGCCTCCAAGATGAGCAAGGTCACATGCACTTAGATCAGAAATAAACTGACCCAAGCAGTGTTATCACCAACACCATATTCTAGACAAGTTTCTTGCCAGGAAACTTTCTAGATAAAGATCAGATGCTTCTAGTAGAAACCAGGACACACCTGCTGCACTCTAATACTTCTAGATTAGAAGTAAACAGATCTAAGAAAAATTTCTTCATCTTCACTTCCATCAGCACTACATTCTAGCCTTAGTTTTTTGCCAAGAACCTTACTAGAATAAATACAGATCAAGCTATATCTACTTTGATCTATTGATTCACTCCTTGAATCAACAGAATTCTGCATAATCTCTGCTGATGGAATGTCTCAACATCTGGTTGAACATCAGATCCTTGAAGTAGACCAAACACATTAGGGGCCTGACACTTGTGCTACAACTGATGAGACAACTTGATCATCAACTAAGGATAATCCATTAAATATTTGAGAATATCTCAAATAGCAATGAATCTTAAATCCTTATAATAAATCCTTCTCTGAACTTCATGGATAACCAATTAAATAGCAACTGATCTTAAATCCACACAACTTGTTGAGAAGACCATCTGATAGATATTTACACTTCAGTAATACCAAAAGTATTCTTTAGTATAGGTATCTCTAATGTTGAAACATCAAGGCTGACACCCTTCACTAAACTTGCCTATGAATTCCTCTTGATAATAGAGTCCTTGCAAGTCATGAGTGGTGAAAATAAATCACCTCCCACTAACTTCTCTAAAACAGCCTTCAGCAACTTGTAATAGACAACAGAACATCCCAAGCACCCAAGCAACAACCCAGGCACATAAGCAACACAACTACAACATTCAACAACCTGCCACAACCATACATCAAACTGTATATAAGCCAATCTACTCCCAGGGCTACCAGAGTTCTTTCATCAAAAAATATGCAGCGGAACCACCAAAAGAACATCTTCACCATGCCCTAAACAAGATGTCAGAACATTCAATAGGTTATTGGAGCTCCTATATCAGAGGACACAGCAGCAGATACACAAAATCCTTCATAAGCAAGAGTGAACACACACTTCTCCTTAACTCCATAAGCAGTAGCTCAAACATTTAGCAAGATCAGCAAATCAGCTACCACTTCTCCTTGTTCAAGACACCAGAAAGTATGTCCCAAGATCTCATCCAGAATAGACAGGATGCCCACTCTGATACCAATTGAAATTTTGGTATGCATATTTCAGATGTCCCAAGAGATGTTAAGACATTGATCTCTGCTAATATAGAACAAGGACAGAACATGAGCATTTTAAATCCCTTTAAAAATTAACAGTGTCATGACATCTGTTGTAACATCTCCAGATTGACAGAGCAATTTATCTAACCATTTAAATTATGCAGAATTGTAAATGTATAGTAACAGACAGTCGATGTTATAACAGATGTTATGACATCCACTACTGAGCAAACTATTAAACTTAGCAGTAAACCAGTAACAAAATCAGTAAAGAACACAGGAAATTGTTTACCCAGTTCGGTGCAACATCACCTACATCTGGGGGCTACCAAGCCAAGAAGGAAATCCACTATTAGCAGAATTATTTCAGAGCTAAACTCTCAGTTTAGAACTCCTCACTTAATCTCTACTCAATGCAATTTCTGCCTAGAACCCTCTAGACAAGAGACACCTCTCACTCCCCACAATCACAACAGTGATAAACAATTCAATACAAGAAGGAAGACTATATAAGACACTCTTCAAAGTCACAATACTTGATTTTGCTTAACAACTTCCATCAAGAACAATACACTCTTGCTTAAAAGCTTTGAGTGAACAATTAACAATTAAAAAATAACATCCTAAACATGTCTACCACGATGCATCCAAAGATACAAAGGGTGACTTACAAGGTCACAAACAAAAGACTCTCAAAACCCTAAACCCTTATTATACACTCACGTGTTTCTTGTTGTGAATGCTCCTTTTCCCTTGCTTCTGCGCCTCCTTAAATAGTAATGCAGACTGGGCTTGGGCTGGTCAAAAATAACAGCAGGAAGAGAAGATTTCAATCTTCATAAATAGCAGCAGAAATTAGGTTTAACCAAGTTAAACCAGTCTTCACTATTCAAGGTGCTGGAAAATAGGCCATAGGCGTTTCCTTTCATGATCAGGTCTGACCAGAAAGATTCCTAAAATATAGCCTGAGATAAATGAGGAAACCTAACAGAAAACAAAATAACATTTATGCTGGCAGATCCTGATGTCACAACATTCTACTTGACATCCAGAAAACTTTATAATTGATCTCAATCTCCAAAACAGCAATTGATCTCCTGATCTTCTGCAAAATATTCTTTATAACAGTAGAAACAAATATTGTATAGTTTCACCAATTAAATCTGCACTTTGTTCCTAATAAATCTCTTTGACCTGCACATACTGATGAGGTATACCCAACAGGATCTCATCAGACCAAAACACCTCTGTCAAGAGATATAAAATAGCAGCTCCTGTTGTACCGGACAAGAATGTCATGACATTCAGCTCGACATCTTGATTAAAACACATGACATCAGTTTTGTCTTGACATCTGTTGTACTAGACAAGGATGTCATGACATTCAGCTCGACATCTTGATTAAAACACGTGACAGCAGTTCTGTCATAACAATAGATGAAGATGTTATGACATCTTGCTTAACATCAGTGCAGAATCATGTTTTACCAAAATTTAGCCAATCATAGAACCATGGAAAATCATAGAATCATGGTACTAACAGTTTCCAAGTCAATGTTATCATCAACAATGACGAAGATGAAGACCTGAGAAACCTGGTATTCAAGAGCAATGCAACGCTGAGAAACTGGGAAGCTATAGAGATCCCCGTGATTTTTCCCATTTCAAAGTAATTTAATGTTTTCATTTGCATGTTTTCAAAATTCCATAGCTATGCCCAAGGCTACTGGACTATTTTGTATGACCACCTTTTCACTTTTAAAAGGATATTAATAAATGCATTTTGTTAATTCTTATTTGTTTCGTTTACCCGTTTTTTTGCTTTTACCATTTAAACAAAATTGGAAAATCTTTTCAAAACTACAAAAAAGCATTTCCATTCTCTTGCATTTTCCATTTTGCATTTTAATAAAATAAATCTCTAAGCATGCAGTGCTATCCCAAACCTGGTTGAATCTAATGACCCTGCTTTCACTCCTGACTATGATTTGCCCATTTATCAAGCTGAAGATGAGGGTGAGGAAGATTTCGAAGTTCCCACTGAACTGGAAAAATTGGCTGAATATGAGTACATTGAACTTCAACCATACAAAGAGCAGGCTTATCTGCTAAAGCAAGAGTATCCAGCCAATGCCACTAATCTTGACAAGAAAAACTCTGAGAAGACTAGCATCTAAGTTCTTCCTCAGCAACGATGTGTTATACAAGAGAAACTACTACATAGTTCTGCTTAGATGTGTTGACAGACGTGAAATGGACATGTTACTTTAGGAAATTCATGAGGGAACCTTTGTAACTCATGCCAACGGTTATGCTATGTCTAAAAAATTTTGAGAGCTGGATACTATTGGTTAACCATGGAATCAGATTGCATCCAATATGCCAGGAAATGCCATAAGTGCCTGATTTATGTTGACAAGGTCCATGTACCTCCAACACCATTGAATGTTTTATCTTTACCATGGCCTTTCTCAATGTGGGGCATTGACATGATTGGGGCAATTGAGCCGAAAGCTTCCAACGGTCACTGATTCATTCTAGTTGCTATCGACTACTTTACCAAATGGGTAGAAGCTACTTCTTACGCCAACGTGACCAAGCAAGTGGTCACCCGCTTCATCAAGAAGGAGATTATCTTCCGTTATGGAATTCCGAGCCGGATTATAACAGACAACGGTACCAATCTGAACAATAGAACCGTGAAGGAGCTGTGTGAAAGTTTCAAGATTGCACATCATAATTCTTCTCCTTATCGTCCAAAGATGAATGGAGCTGTTGAAGCTGCGGACAAAAATATCAAGAAAATCTTGCAAAAGATGGTAAAGACTTACAAAGATTGGCATGAAATACTACCATTTGCTTTGCACGGATACAGAACTACAGAGAGGACTTCAACAGGGGCAACCCCTTTCTCATTGGTATATGGAATGGACATCGTCCTCCCCATAAAAGTTGAGTTACCTTCCTTAAGGGTATTGATGGAAACTAAACTTGATGAAGCATAATGGGTTCAAGACAGATTTGACCAGCTGAATCTCATCAACGAAAAGCGCATGTCTGCAAGGTGCCATGATCAATTATACCAGAAATGGATAAAGAGAGCCTTTGACAAGAAAGTTTGAATCCGTGAGTTCCGTCAAGGAGAACTTGTACTCAAGAAAATCTTGCCAGTTCATAAAGACATGCGTGGGAAATGGATGCCCAATTATGAAGACCCATTTGTTATGAAGACAATCTTCTCTGGAGGATTGCTAATTCTCACAACAATGGATGGTGAAGACAATCTTGCCTGTGAACTCTGACACAGTACGAAAATATTATGCCTAAAATAACCCGTTAAGTCGAAAACCTGGAAAGGCGACTTAGGAAACAATGGGTATCTCGGTAGATCACAACTTATGAAGGAGATCCAGGAAAAAAATAAGGGATGAAAATAAAAAGAACAATAGCTCGCTAAGCTGAAAACCTCAAAAGGCGACTTAGACAAAAATGAGCGTCCCGGTGGATTGAAAACCCGAAACGGCAGTCCAAGCAAAAATTAGGGACAAAGGCATTTCATTGCATCAGATAACGCCGATCATCAGAGAATACTCACAGAAGATCAACTCCAATCCAATCGCTCTTGTCAAAAGCAAGATTTAGAGTAATCTTAGTTGTTAGGGTCAGTAGAGGTCATTGGATTCAATGTAACCTTTCCCTATTGCCAATTTCCATTTTAATTTTCCATGGAGCTTTGCCATTAGCAAGCTACCATTCTTTAATAAAATTAAACCTTTTTTCTATTCAATTTTTTGCCATTTATGCTATCTCTATTTCATTTTTGTTATGCAAAATGTTATTTGTTAATAATATTTTTGAAGGTGTACAGTTTTCTAAACTTAAAACTGTTTTTGAAAACGCATTTGAAAAGATATAAAGTTGTTTTTGACTTGTGGAAACATAAGAAGGACATCTTCATTCCCCAGTAAGTCTCATTATTGCAAAAGCACTTTTAAACCATTGCCTCAGCACAAATTCCCAGCGAAACATAAGCTGACAACACTTTTGGACTGATCCGGTAATCTCCAGTGATTGTCAAGACTGCATAGAATCACCCCAGTATCTTCCAAACGATACATATTATTTGAGAACCTGATCCCAGTGGAATTATCTTTTCCTCACTGAAGTTGCTATATTTTCCTCAAGAAATGTTCCCCAGGAGGTTGCCATATTCTCCCTATGTCGAGATACTCTCCCCAGGGAAGTTTGAATGTACTTTCCCCAGGAAGTTGATGTACTTTTCCAAGAAGTTGCTACACTTTCCCCATGAAACTGCCTAGCTCCACATCTTCCCAATGAAGTGGATATTTTTTTTATCCCCAGAAGTCTCTGATCCTAAGATGACCCTCCCAATGAACAGGTTTTCTTTGATCAGAATTCAGATTCATTATGGCAATCCTTCCAGTGAAGTCATGATATCATATCCCCAAGTGGAATTTTTGTTCTCTCGATAGAGTTTGGAACTTCGAAGCAAGATTTAGTTCCACCGTTAACTTTCCTATCCCTTGATAGATGTACTTTTGCAGAGGTCGTCGGGTATCCCCGTCGAGATGTTTATTTCATCTCCAGTTTTCTCCACCTCCTTTTGTCTGTTTTGTCAGCATATGCATGAGCATACGCATAAGCATCAACACACTCATTGCATTTTCATTTAGACATATGCATCAGCATCTGCATGTTTGTTGTCCTTGCTGTCTTTTTGTCGTTACTTTGGCTGTGGTTACTGCCAAGTAACTGAGTTTGTCTGTTCTCTCCAAGTAGATCGTCAACCTTAAGCATAAAATACCTACTATTCCAAGTTTCCCCACAGAGTTCAACCCTCGTGGATGATGGTTATTTCAGTTATCTTCTCTGTGTCTGGATAAGATAAATCCCCATTTGAGCTCATTTCCTCAACGGAGTCTTGTTTGACAGTTTCTTTCTAGCTCGATTCTAGATTAAACTTCGGTCCTCGTGGTCGCCGAACCTACCTGGACGTGCATTTTCACCATCTATCAAGCAAAGCCTTTTACAACGCCTCATTGGTGATAAGTGGCAGTATCTCCTGAGAAGCTTATCATGCTTTGCCCTGAGATAAGTGGCAGTCTCCCCGAAGAAGCTTATCGTTTCATCAGATTACCTACCAAGATAAGTGGAAGTCTCGCCTGAGAAGCTTATCATTGCTACCTTTGCAGATAAGTGGAAGTCTCATTCGAGAAGCTTATCATTATACCATTGCTCCCCAGTTAAGCGGCAGTCTCACCCGAGAAGCTTATCCTTACCATTTTACAGCACTGATAAGTGGCAGTCTCGTCTGAGAAGCTTATCCTATCTTCATTATGACCAACAACAAGTGGCCATCTCCCTTGAGAAGCTTGTTTCCATTACCTTTTCCAAATAAGTGACAGTCTCTCCCGAGAAGCTTATCATTTTATCCGTATCCCCAGATAAGTGGCAGTCTCCCATGGGAAGCTTATCATTATTATCTTTTCAGATAAGTGACAGTCTCTTTATTTGAGAAGCTTATCCAGTTTTGGTATGTAAGTCCCTTTCAGCGATAAGTGGCAGTCTCTCTAGAGAAGCTTATCAGGGAATTCCCCCATTGAAGTCCAATTATTTTGGCATACAGAAGAGTTCTTACCCTGTATATTTTCTGATGGTTCCTGAAGATCTCGTTCGATCTCTTCGTTTAAAGGAATTTCCAGAGCTTGGATGTTATTCTTGCCTTAAGACTCTAACATTTTGTTTACATGATTCTACTACCATGTGGATCTCGTGTTACCCTTTTATCCTAGAGTGTCAGCCGGTCATGCTTGAACCTGTTGAGTAGATACTCTGGATATTTCCCCAGTGGAGGTCATCTTGCCGGTGCCATGTCTATTGAGGATCTCTTCTTGTTTTATCCTAGAGTGTCAACTGGTCATTCCTGAACCTGTTGAGCAGCTACTATGGATTTTTCCCCAGTGGAGGTCAACTTGTGTTGATGCGGTAAAGCAGCAAGCAAAAAATATTAAGTACCCAGTTTTGTCGTCTCCACAGGGATTAGTGCGACCTGAGCGCCGTTCAACGGTTTCTACATTTCTAAGCTTCAAAAGTTTTGGTTTAAAAGGGTTCAAGGAACCATAGATAAAAACAGATAATATAAAATAAAGACTGAAATATAAGCGGAGCCTTGTTGGGATTGGATTTCATCAATTGATAACATATGCATTCTTCTGATCAAATTAAACACAACTCAATCATTCTTCTAATATCATCACGTATCACTCACGACAAAGCTTATCTCTAACGCGGCGTCGAGAGAAAAACCATGTTGTCTCATTGGTGATCTCTCACCCAACAAAAACACAACACAAAGCATTAAGATATGATACTCACGCAAATGCTAAGCCTAAATCTATCTCTAGCGTTTAGGACCTAACCGGAAATCATCCTAGATCCAAATCTGAAAAGTATATCTCTATCACAATTCAAATCAAATATTAACAGGTAAACAAGAATGAAACCCATATCAGATAAACAATTGTTTTGCATAAAATACAATGATCAGAATACGTACACACGCTTAACCCTTTTTACATGTATTCATCTAATCCGTCAAATATCGGTGAACATCGTTCTTCATCACTATTATCACATACCCACACAATATCATATTGATCCTACTCATGCTAGCCATGCTACTTAATCAACACAACACCATAGAAGATAAAATGAATATCAACTTCAAAACCATGTCAAAAGTTTGTTCATTGATAGAAGAAGATCTGAGATCAAAGATGTGAAAAGGTTTTGTCAAGACCCACATACAAGTAACCAAAGATAATCAATCAATAGAGAATTAAAACTAGTTTACAAACATAAATTAGATGAAATACATAAGGTATCAAAAGATTACAATCCAAACCCCAACAAGAGATCAAAGATCTTACCTCCTCCCCCTTGGGGTTTTGTGTTTCTCTCTCTCTAGAAATGAAGAGAGATGAGTTTTGATGTTCCAAAATATTACAATACCAAGTTCTCTCCCAAAAATGGAGTTACGACCTAAAAATACAAGAAAATGACTTAAATACACATTTTGGTTCTGTCACGTTCGCTAGGTGAACAGCTAGCGAACCCGAACTTTTGACACTTCCAGATCTGTTCAATTTTGGGCTTGTTCGCTACCTGCTCGCTTTCGCTGGTCTGCTCGCTAAGCGGGCAGCTAGCGAACGTACGCTAGCCCCTCGCTACCAGCTCGCTAAGCGAGCGTGACAGCATTTTGCCACTTCTTGAGTGCTGTTTGCATGCTGTCCTGGTTTCCTTGACCATTTTTCTTGTGTCTTACTTTTGACTTGTTTTGTGCCTAATTCCTGCACAATAACACACAAATCAAAGGTACCAAGATATTTTCACACTATATTGCAAACCAAACAAAACAAGAGTGGTTTTCAACACTTTCTTGACGAAATTGAGTGAAAGATGCCAACTTTTGATAGATCAAATAAGTGAAATTTGGCATCTAACAACTCGCCCCAACTAGCTTTTTGCTTGTCCTCAAGCAAAGTATGCCTCTCATTTCGCAACAAGAGGATTTGCTCAAGACTAAGATTCACCCAAGAATGGATAAAATTGGCTCAAACATAATTGATGCAAACAAGCCATGGTTTCAAATGTTTAGAATCAAACAATGCACAAGAACTAAATTCTTAAAACAAATATTAAGACATGTATCAATCAACAACTATATTTTTCGTGATTGAATCACTCAAACTCTCCTCTTCGAATAAGGATTGAAGAAATTACGCGTTTGCAATCGCGGGGACAATTTCACTCAACTAACAAACAATGCCAAACTCAATTCAATTCATACAAAATCTAACAATCAATAGCGAAAATATGGAAGCAAGAAGATCACTAAGGCCTTTAAGGTTGTAGCTTGGTCGGGTTTACAAACAAGGGACATTTATAAGGCCATTGAAACGAAATTGCCAATGCAAAAGAGGCATTCACCGCACACATTATTTACACATCTCAACTTCATTCCATTCATTTTTTAATTGCAAACCTTCACAAACCTTATTTCACAACTTATTCTTTCACTATTTTTCTTTTCCAACCAAGCATTCTTTTTATTTTCTCTCTTTTTTTTTATTTCTTTCTTTTTTCATATTCACACAATTTTTTTTTGGTGCTTGCTTGAATTTTTCAAAAGTTGTAACAACCTGCTATCTTTCTTTTTCATTCGCCCCAACTTAACTTTTACTCAACCCTCAAGTGAATGCTCTTAGCTTTTTATGGCAAAGAAGACAATTAAAACAAATTCAAGGGTTCAAGAAAAATTTTAGAATCTCTCAAAATTAAGAATGAGATTCACATTGTTTAGGCTCAAAGGGGTTAACGAATTCTCTCTACTCACGGGTAAGTTGCATTTGGAACTGGTTGTGCTCAATATAAACAAGTGCCTTGATCATTTCTAATGCTTCCATAAATTCACAATGATAACAAGATAAAGCATGAATCATACGAATCAACAAAGTTTATCGGAAATCCAGCATTGAGTAAACAATGGAAGCTTTCTCACAAATTGTGGTTTTTGGTCCTAAGTGAAACAATCATTCAAACAAGTTGCCAAAAGAACAAATTTCATTTGCACAAAGACTTAAGTTCTTAAGCATTATAAAATTCTAAATAAAGGAAACCATGTACCTTGACAACATTCACTTGTTTCATACTATCATTGTCATCCAAACTCGGTCGAAACTTCATTGAATGCTTTTATACCGATAACAACTACTCTAGAAGGAGTTTTCGTCATTCCTGTACACACTAGAAAAAACATAAAAAGAAACAATATATACAAAATATACAAAGCTTAAAAACATAGAACCGTTGCAATGCACTTCAAAATCTCAACACCAATCCCCGGCAATGGCGCCATGTTCTTGATGTGGTAAAGCAGCAAGCAAAAAATGTTAAGTACCTAGTTTTGTCGTCTCCACAGGGATTAGTGCGACCTGAACGCCGTTCAACGGTTTCTACATTTCTAAGCTTCAAAAGTTTTGGTTTAAAAGGGTTCAAGGAACCATAGATAAAAACAGATAATATAAAATAAAGACTGGAATATAAACGGAGCCTTGTTGGGATTGGATTTCATCAATTGATAACATATGCATTCTTCTGATCAAATTAAACACAACTCAATCATTCGTCTAATATCATCACGTATCACTCACGACAAAGCTTATCTCTAACGCGGCGTAGAGAGAAAAAACGTGTTGTCCCATTGGTGATCTCTCACCCAACAAAAACACAACATAGAGCATTAAGATCTGATACTCATGCAAATACTAAGCCTAAATCTATCTCTAGCGTTTAGGACCTAACCGGAAATCATCCTAGATCCAGATCTAAAAAGTATATCTCTATCACGATTCAAATCAAATATTAATAGGTAAACAAGAATGAAACCCATATCAGATAAACAATTGTTTTGCATAAAATACAATGAATAGAATACGTACACACGTTTAACCCTTTTTTACATGTATTCATCTAATCTGTCAAATGTCGGTGAACATCGTTCTTCATCACTATTATCACATACCCACACAATATCATATTGATCCTACTCATGCTAGCCATGCTACTTAATCAACACAACACCATAGAAGATAAAATGAATATCAACTTCAAAACCATGTCAAAAGTTTGTTCATTGATAGAAGAAGATCTGAGATCAAAGATGTGAAAAGGTTTTGTCAAGACCCACATACAAGCAACCAAAGATAATCAATCAATAGAGAATCAAAACTAGTTCAAAAACATAAATTACATGAAATACATAAGGTATCAAAAGATTACAATCCAAACCCCAACAAGAGATCAAAGATCTTACCTCCTCCCCCTTGGGGTTTTGTGTTTCTCTCTCTCTCTAGAAATGAAGAGAGATGAGTTCTGATGTTCCAAAATATTACAATACCAAGTTCTCTCCTAAAAATGGAGTTATGACCTAAAAATACAAGAAAATGACTTAAATACACATTTTGGTTTTGTCACGTTCGCTAGGCGAACAGCTAGCGAACGCGAACTTTTGACACTTTCAGATTTGTTCAATTTTGGGCTCGTTCGCTACCTGCTCGCTAAGCGAGCAAGCTAGTGAGCTATTCGTTGGTCTGCTCTCTAAGCGAGCAGCTAGCGAACGTTCGCTACCAGCTCGCTAAGCGAGCGTGACATCATTTTGCCACTTCTTGAGTGTTGGTTGCATGTTGTCCTGGTTTCCTTGACCATTTTTCTTGTGTCTTACTTTTCACTTGTTTTGTGCCTAATTCCTGCACAATAACACACAAATCAAAGGTACCAAGAGATTTTCACACTATATTGCAAACCAAACAAAACAAGAGTGGTTTTCAACACTTTCTTGACGAAATTGAGTGAAAGATGCTAACTTTTGATAGATCAAATAAGTGAAATTTGGCATCTAACATCTTGCCGGTGCCATCTCCATTGAGGATCTCTTCTTGTCTTTCTTTCTAAAGTGACAACTGGCCATGCGTGAACCTGTTGGTCCATCACTTTAGATTCCATGTGTCTCGTGTTGTTCCCCAGTGTGTTATCTTCCCCAGTGATTGGTTACTCATTACACTTTCCCCTCTGTTGTCGTTTCGTTTGCATTCCTGCATCATCTTCATCATATGCATCATATTAGATTCATAGCATTGGCAGCATTTTTAGCTTAGTTGTGTTTTTCCATAGCATTGCATATCACTGCATCTAAGGGCAAATTTTTCGGTTATCTATATTTAAATCCCTTTCACCATGATTTCTCGAGCCTTCGTTGCTCAAATCATCCGGTAAAGTTATTTAAAAAGGGGCAATTGTCGCACCCCAAATTTTACCCTTAGATTTAGCAATCATTTGCATTTTCATTTTCTACCGTCTTTCGTTTAAACTAATTGTTTAACCAGTTTGTTTGCTTTGTTTTATGAAGGCAGGTTTGCGGCAAAAGATTCAAGGCCTGATGATAAATTCTCTTCAAGTATTTATTATTGGTGATGTAAAGTAGGCTGATCATTAAGAGTACGGGTTGGTGATATGCTTGAGGTCGTCCATATGGGTCACCCTAGAACTTAATGGTGTGCACTTCTTTGGAGTTTTCAAGGAGAATATTTGTAATACCCCAAATTTTGGCCCTTAGGTTAGTCGATTTCTGTCGCATTTTATCTCATGTTGGCATTACATTTAACTAACCACTGATGGGTTTGTGTAGTCCAATGTTTTTACAGGAGAATCACATCATGCGCACTTTAACTGTCAAGGGGCGAAATGGTCATTTATTTATGGTTTGTTAACCAATTAGGAAGTAGAGTCATCGTCAAGAATCCCTCGAACAATTAGGGTTTTCCATTTCTGAGTCCTATGATTTATTTGAGGATGATTTGATTTTTACGGCAATTTTGACGTCAGGATTCTCGAGACACAATAATTTATTCAAGGGCCAAGATTTTCTCGTCAGTGGATTTTGGAGACGTTGTTTAATCCTATGGGGCTGATTGTGTTGAAATGTCAGTTGGTGTGGTTTAATTCGGTGTGAGATTTCACTCTGCGAGATTTATTTTAACAGACGCCTGTTTCTTGTTTTTTCTGCTACCTGCCAGTCAATCTTAAAGGAAAACGATGGAAATTTCAGCTCGCGTTTGGATTTATTCTATCTGTTTAGTCTTGATTTGCAGCCGAGTTGGTTCAGGGCATCGAATTTAGCCGTTGGAAACGCGAGTTGATTTTTTCAGTGCGGAGGATAGTTGTGTTTCGCTGTTAATCGAATTTATCTGTTTATTAGGATTTATTTGTTGGAGTTTAGTCTGATGGAGTGGCTGGTGAATTAATCCAATGAATTCAATTGACCAAGTTTAATTAATGAAATTTATTCGTTTAATAACCGGATGAATTAATTGGATAATTTCAATTAATTGGATTTATTTGGTTTGAGTTTAATCGGATAATCTATTTGGTTGAATTTAAGCTATTAAAATTAGCTGAATAATTTCAGGTCAGATAATGTTTTTCGTTGGAATAGATCAGAGGAGTTGCTTCGGATAATTGAATCGGGAAGTTAATTTAATTTTTATGTGGATCAGAAGAATTTGGTCATTAGAGTTTAATCGAGCAACTGAGATTTATTCTGATGAGGTTTTTCGTTTAAGTTATCGGATGAATTATTCGGGTGATTTTTAATCGGAGAAATTGAATTTGAAAAATAAAGATTTGAATTTTATTATTTAAATTCTAATTTTTATTCCAAAAACCACAATATTACAAAAAGAATTACAATTACAAAATAATTCCTAAAATTGTCCTAAATGTCTTCATGCCGATTCTTCGAGTTTTCATTTTTTTTCCTTCCTTCGAACCTGTAAGATAAGACAAAAAGAAGCAGAAATTGTTATCGGTTAGGGATTTATTTTCGGACGATACCCTCAGAGATTCATCATCGGGTGTGTCGGGAGGGTAACGGATTGCTCCGAAGCCAATTTCCGACTTATTCTCAACCTCGGTAAATCCGACAGCTTCTGTTCTTATTTTCGAGGCAGCCTGAGAGAGAGAGAGAGAGAGAGAGAGAGAGAGAGAGAGAGAGAGAGAGAGAGAGAGAGAGAGAGAGAGAGAGAGAGAGAGAGAGAGAGAGAGAGAGAGAGAGAGAGAGAGAGAGAGAGAGAGAGAGAGAGAGAGAGAGAGAGAGAGAGAGAGAGAGAGAGAGAGAGAGAGAAAGTGATTATCAAAAAGTGCTTTTTGAAAAAGCACTTATTCAAAAAGTGATTTTAGCCAAACAACCCATAAACACAATTTTCACAAGAGTTTTGAATGCAAACTGATCAAAATCCCAAGTTTCCTAAAAAAATCTCCAAGTCAACAGCAATAATTAAGCCAACAAAAACGCAATGGCTTCCGCCTTAATCCCAGCATCAAAGCCATAAGACCTGAGAAATTGAAGAACAGCGGGGAACAAATTGCAAACAAAACCGCAAAATCAGCACAAACAAGTCAACCATGAAACTCGCACCAGCAATTCCTGAAAATTAGCCACAAAAGCATGAAGGAAAATCGCAACAGACACAAATGCCCAGACCCATAGCATCAAATATAAGAACAACAAAGGGGGGTTCAGATAAAGGGGGGAGGCATCATTATCATCACCCAAGGGGTCGGGTCATCATCAAGATCAGAAAAAGCCCAATATCAGACGAAGAAAAATGGCGCAAACCCTCATCAAGTGAAGAGGACGGCGAGACTCAGGAACCCCAAGAGGGTCATCATCATCATGATCATCACCGTCCGCGGGTCGGAAAGAAGAAGGAAAAACCCATCGGACCGCAACCGTCACCGGACAACCCGCCGCCGCCTCAGCTCTTCGAACATCATCGGCGAACAAGCATCAGAAGAGAGGAGCGAAACCCACGACTGCGAGTTGGAAGGCTCCTCACCGTCAAGTTTCACGCGAACTCAGACGTGAAGGGATCCACCGTCATCATCGTTCGAACTCAACACCGGCCAAGCCACAACCATCCACGAAAGCCGCTTCAAACCTTCAAACTAGGTGAGCAACCACATAATGGTTTTCATTTTTTCATTTGTTGTACGTACCGCAGACAGAAGAAGAAAGAGGAAGACACGACATGCAAAGCGAAAAAATGAAGCTTCGGATGTTCGTCCATGGCTGCCGCCGCGTGGGACAGAGAGAAAGAAGAAGATTCAGAAACCCGGAGGGCCTCATCACGATCATCATAAGAAAACCAGAAAAGAGATTACAATTGACGCACATAACATGTTTGATGAATTTCCCAAACGAAATTCAACATGCATGTCTGGCTCAACTCCGCTTTGAAACGCTGTTACCTTCTCATTTATGCTAACCGCACAACAAGCTCCGATCAAACATCCATGACGACACACCTCATAATCAATTCATCAACAACGTTTTGCATCAACAACTTGTGTTTCGTTTTCCAGATTCAACAACGCCGAACAACTCGGCAACGCGGCGGCGAATCCAAGCAGTAGCAGCTTGTGACGATAATACGTGATGTATATTGGCATACTGCTACTGTTATGAGGTAGAGTTTGTATGTTTTGTTTTGGGCTTTTTCCAAATGTGTTGTCGTCGCCTGATGCTAACTTAGATGTACTGTCAGTTAAAGGTATAAGGGTAAGCATCTAACCTTTGTTAACTTAATCTTAAAGTTGTTGGAAAAACTTAATTAAACGTGTTAAAAAAAACTTAATTAAACATGTTAAGAAAAACATTAAGTAAAACAAGTTTTTAAAAAAACGTAACTTAAAACTTTTTTAAAAAACTTAATTAAACAAGTGTTTTTTTTTATAATAAAAAATTATATTGAAGAGGACACTAGGGGTGTCCAACCCAATACAAAGGAGAACAGAGAGGGAAAGAAAACAGAATCCCAAACTGAAGACATAAAACTATCCAAGTTCTCTCCAATCCTCTAAGAGAGATTGAATCTGATACAATAATGATTAGAAATTTAACATTTCTCTTCTAAAAATAATGTTGTTTCGAATCCTCCAAATAGACCAAAGAACCGCAAACTAAATTCTACACCGAAAATTTTTCTCCACAGATCCTGTCAGAGCAGAGTTTGTAATTTCCATGTTGGCCAAAATTGAGTTCATATCAGGGCCAACCAAACAAATACCATAGACCAAACATGAACGGAGATCCGGCAAAGAATGAATAAGTGGCACACAGTTTCTTCTTCTTCCCGACAAAGAGGGAAAATTAAACCATTAG
Source organism: Lathyrus sativus (assembly GCA_963859935.3). NCBI lineage: Eukaryota > Viridiplantae > Streptophyta > Magnoliopsida > Fabales > Fabaceae > Lathyrus > Lathyrus sativus. The sequence continues at coordinate 701,259,668 of OZ012735.1, read as the reverse complement.
AGTTAACCATACCTCTTTTCCACAACTGATACCGCGTTGGAAGGCGATCTAGAGCAACTCTCCATCCAAAGAATTTTATGCTAGAAGGTACAGAGGCGTTCCAAATTTTTATCAACAAACTAGAAGTTGAGGGATTTGTTGCTAACCTTTCTCCTTGCAAGGAAATCAGCCTTGAGTAAGCATTTTTAACCGAGAAACCTTGTGGGTGCCGCCACCAAATGAAAGAATCCTGGCCTTGATGGTGAGGCTGCGTTTCAGCTAAGATCAGCCGCAGTTCGTGAAGCTTTTGAACAGCCAGAGCAGACAACGAATCAGTGCCAAAATTATTGTTCCAATGCCAAAGACCATCAGTCCAAAAACCAGAAGAAAATACACTAGCAGATTTGTTTGAGACAGATTCATAAAGAGATGGAGACATGTGTTTTAGAGGTTGAGAACTGATCCAGAGATAGTGCCAGAAATCTATAAGCATAACGTTCCCAAGTTTGCAAGACACCCCTTAAAATCTATAAACAAGTGTTAAAAAACGTAACTTAAAATTTTTTTAAGAAACTTAATTAAACAAATTTTAAAAAACATAACTTAAAATTTTTTTTAAGAAACTTAATCAAAACAATTTTTTAAAAACTTAACTCAAAACTTTTTTAAAAACTAAATTTAAAACCTTTTTTAAAAGAAACTTAATTTAAAAACATTAATTTGGAATAGCTTTATAATTTAAAATTAAATTTTAACAAAAATAAATTGATTAAACATGAAAAATAACTTTTTAAAGCTAAATTTTTTTAAAATAGAACCTAACTTGATTAAAAATTAATTTTTTAAAAGTAACTCTTTTTGCAAATTTCCTCAATAAACCTTAAGACCCGTTCTTAAAATTGTCTACATTTCGCTTTCGGTTTCGAATTGAACATCGCCCGTTCATCTTCGTCTAATTGTTATGCCGTCCCATTCATCGCTTTCTCGGTTGTACAGTTTGTAATACTTTATTTTTCGTTTCATTTTATGGCTGTAATTATGCGAGGATATCGTCGCTTTCTATTCCGTCATTTTTTTTGTTTTTTTTTTCATGGTTGTAATTTGTGCAAGTATATCGTCGCTATGCACGTCCTTTACCGCTTTCGCATTTTCTTGAATCTTCTTATTGCTGTTATTCATTTTTGCATTATTTATCATTAAAACCTTCCGAAGGATTAGGTCTAGCCGTTTGACCGCCGAGTCAATAACCCTAACCTTTGACTATTTCAAACCCTAATTGACTAGGTGTCCCGCCATGGACGAAAATTCCCTTTACCCTAGTATTAGGTTAAGGAGTCATCGCACTCCATTTTAGGTTTCCCGTCGTGGAATACCTACTTTAACCCTATTTTCAATTCAACTATTTCGACGTAGAAATAGGAGTCGTCGCACTCCACGTAAGCGTTTCCTTAAGAAATGCTTACTCCCCATTGAAACCTTGACCACAGTCAAGATGTTTCTAACCTCCCTTTCGAGGGGAACTACGATTATTCTGATTCCATTCCCTACCCAAGATACGTAGGTACAAGATGCGAATCTTGGCGGGTAAACTTAGGACTAACCCCTTAGGTCTTTTAGTCACTCTTAACCCTTAGCTCAGTATATACCCTCAAGCAAATAATTAAAGAAAAATAGTAAGCAATAAACAAAAGGTTCCTGTAGAGTACTACAGAAGTTTAGGGTGCTAGTACCTTATCTAAGTTTAACCAACCCCTTACCTAGAGCTCTCCCCGCATTGTTTACGATGCAAAAATAGGTTTTTCTTCTTTTGACCTTTTCCTTTGGATAAACCAAAGTCGGTTGTGAGTCAAAGATTTGCGATTCAAACTAATTAATAGTTTGATATCCTATTCTCACCGCAACAGAAAATGGCGACTTCACTAAGGATATGACTCTTAAGGGTTACCCCTACTTTGTTTATTTCTTATTATTCGTCTTATTATTTGATTGCTTGTATATAATATATTTGTTGTACCTTGCTTGGGGTATCTTTGTTATGAGATAAGTCCTACACCCGGACTTGAGTAAACTTATTATAGGAGGTGATATATTCGACGAGGCTTATAGGGAGTTGAATCCCGACCAAGCTGACTTGAGATCACCGCTCAGTTGAGACCCTTTCGAAAATGGTTCGGTTGAACGAGTAATCGTTAAAACTTTTACTATTTTCATTTGGAGCCTATGATACTGGGGACCGTAGTTACCTTAACACCACCTTGGCCTTATCTAAGATGTAGTGCGGGAACTATGAGGGAGTAATCCCTAAATAGTTGCTACGCAATACTACACTCAAAAGAGGTTCTCTTGAGAATATTATTAACCACCAAGTCTATTGGGAAATTGATAATATCTGAAAGATGGACTGATGACTTTGGGCACCTCTTTAGAACCCTTGTTCTACAGATACAATTAACTTTAGTACATACCTTATAAGGATGGGTAGACCTTAACTCCGCTCATATACCTTTAACCTAGGACATGTGTATATATGTGCATTGCATTCATAAAGCATCACATTGCATTCAGATTCATGGAATTCAAACTTTATTTATGAATATTGAAGGATACCATGGATTAAAATAGGAAAATACTTTGAAATATTCTTTTAAGAGTCTTAAGTTGGATGACCTAAGGAAGTTAGGAGCTTTGGTTCAAGATCAAGAAGGATTCAGAAACAAGTATGGAAGGTCGTTATCTTTGTTGAAACTTCAAGTAGACAAAGGACTTCTCTCTGCTTTGTTACAGTTCTAGGATCCAGATTATCTTTGCTTGACATTCCCAGATTATCAGCTCTTGCATACCCTAGAAGAGTACTCTCAGTTGGTGGAGTTACCTATGTTGGATGGATCTCCTTTCCTTTTCTTGGAGGTGAACCCTAAAGAACAAGACATTTGCTAAAGCCATATGTTCGAAGTTATCCGACATCAAGGACATTAATCACCATCAGTTATGGAGACTTTTCCAACGTACCCTTGTTTGGTTCTAGTGGAGGATTTATTTTCCTCCGACCCTCAATTTACCTTTTGAAGATAGGCTCATCCTCAAAAAGACCCAGCTAGAAGAGCAGATCAAGGAGCAGAATACGAAGCTTCCTTAGGGCTTTACTAGCTTTTGTTTAGCTACTTTTGTTAAGACTTTCTTTAAAGAATATTCATTTGTAATCCATTTTCAAAAATAATAAAACTCTTCGGTATTCCGCGATATTCGTAAATATTTGAATTCCATGAAGTCGTTCATTCGCATTTTGCATTTTAGCATCATATTTTTGCATTACATGTGTCTCCTGGTTTCTCATACTCGGTTCTCTCGCCTTCTAGTTTCGTCACCCTGGGTCCTCCGCATTAGTACAACACGAGAGCCCAAGCTCGGAAAAGGATGGAAGAACAAAACCAAGAGATCGACCGTGTCAGCCATGAACTCGAAGATCTTCGAGGAAGTGTGGGGCAGATTATGGAGATGCTACAAGCTCTTAATGCAAAGACGGGTACTCAGGCCGCTGTCGTCTCTGAGATTACCAATGCTACTGTAGGTCATCAACCAACTGTTAATTTCGAGAATATACCTCCTCAGGGTCATCAATCCAGTTCGGTGCCTCCTACTATTGCTCAACCAGTTCAGCAAGGTGGCACTCCAAAGTGTAAAACTTTGAGCTTCGACCATCATAAAGGACTTACCCGCTCGAGGAGTCCCTTGAGCAGGTATAACCACAAAATGGCTGCTCATCAACCGTGGTGACGTCCGCCTAGTTATGTTCAAGGTTATCCGGTTCAGTATGCTCAACAACCCTATGTGGCTACTGTTGCAACTCCTGTCAATCAACAGTTTCCTACATATCAGCCTGTGCAACCGACTCCGGTCTATCAGCCTCCGGTTTATCAACAACCTCCTATTTATCAGCATGCACACACTCCTGTCAACTATCAACGAGTGCCCAACACTCCCATGTGCCAACCATCAGTGGAGCCGATACCTCGTCAAAATGCTCCAAATAGGAGACAATACAAGCCTTGTCCTTCAGCATTCAGATACTTATCATCAACACATCTGATCTTGGTCCTCTTATTAAAGTCAAACTCAACCAGTCATTTTTTATTTCCAATAAGGTGATATAAACAACTTGTGTCCATGTACCACCTGTCTTACAAAGACGCACAATCAGACTCAGAATCCATCAATAGCACCGGTTCATCATCAGAATTTTCTCTGGCTATGTTTTTCTTCTTCTGACTTCCTTTCCTTATTTAACCAACAATTAGCAGTGAAGTGGCCAAACTTCTTACAAAAATAGCACTGAACCTTCCTTTTGTCATACTTCTCTTTTTCCTTCTGAGCACTTTTCTGCCTTTTAGAAGTTTAGGTTTCTGACTTCTGAACACCATCAAATTTTTTCCTGACTTCTGACCAAGGCTACTTTTGATATTTCTTACTAGAAGTTGTTTTCAGAGCCTGCTACTCTACCTCCATTTCAAATTTTCTCTCAATTAAACACAACATTTGTGCCTCTAGACTGCTTTGCATCTCTTCAATTCTCATGGTGATAAGATACTTATAAATTTCAATTGCTACAACATTGTAATCAAACTGAGGAGTAAGATATCTAAGTACCTTCTCAATGATCTTTTCTTAAGAGAGATTTCTCCACACGACTTCATCTCATTTGTGATCATAATTGCTCTGGAGATGTAGTCAAGCACCATCTCATTGTTCTTCATGCTGAGATTATCATATTAATTACGTAGATACTAGAGCTTCACCTTCTTCATTGATGCATCACCACCTTACCAGTGTGTCCCACGCAACCTTTATTGTCGCTGAATCAACGATCTTCTCAAACATGTTCGCATCCACACATTGATGGATGTAAAACAACGTCTTGTGATCCTTCTTCCTCAAATCACGCTGAGCATTTCTATGTGCATCTGTTCCATTTGCTGGAAGTGCAACCGGAACGTAACTGTCTTGACGAGATCAAGAACATCTTAAGCGCCAAACAACACACGCATTTGAATCATCTATTGATTCCAGTTATTTCCATCGAACACTAGAAGCTTAGTACTCAGGTTACTGTTTCTGTTCATCTTCAACCTTGTGCAATTCACTCAAATTTCACCAAACATTAGTGTTACTCAATCCCGCAGAATCAAGAAATGTGACTCTGTTACGATTTCGATAAAAAAATTCAACATGAATTTAAGAAACAAAATTAATCACATAACGCCTTACCGTTCACTCATGTTTCTCTATGTTTCCTTGTGGATCTGAACCGGAGTTCTAGATACCAATTGTTGGTGCATAAGATGAATAAGATGGAAGAAGAGAGAAAATTGAATAACAAACTTCTAATACTCTTGCTAAATGGTTACAGTGAATGGTTACAACTTTGGTTTATATACACAAACAATAATGTCATGTAGGCGAAAATGCTAACTTACACTAGCTATGTTAAGTTTAATAAAACTAATACTACTACTAAATATAAATTAGTTTATAGGTGAGAAGTAAACATTAATTATAGTTTATGTCAATTATAACTAATACGTAACAATAATTCTAGTTGTTATAATCACCAAATAATTGTACTAATGTAATATACGTTATTGTGGTCATTATATATTATTGTGTAGAAGATTTTATTGTGTAAGGCACTAAAAATCCTTTAAAGAGATTTATGTTTATATTTTAAGTGAAACATCACTCTATTGCATATAAAATTCCATCGAGAAATAAATGACAATATCTTCAAAGAGATTAGAATCATAGTTCATATAAAACATCATTTGACAAGAGAAATCAATGATAAATTTCAAATAAAATTAATTTCAAAGAAAAAGAGAACAAATTTATTAACTCAAAAAATGACTTTTAATGTGTGCTCCCACTAGTTAAATATATTAAAATATTTTACAATTTTCATATTTTCATCATGTTTTGTAAATATAACAGGCCTAAGCCCCCTTTAGTTATTGGTTCAACATTCATTTCTTTCTTAGAGTTGTGCTTGATGATTTCTCGGCAAGTGTACTGATAATACCGCAATCATAAAAAGATCGAACGCACAAGAATTGTGTTAGAGTAAAACAATAATTTATGCAATATTAACTAAAAGTAGTAAAGATGGGGGGTTTTGCAAGTTTCAGTGTGGCACTACTCGAGGCATCCTATCCTTATTCAACTGGCTTAAGTAGAACAATTGTCTTAGGTCCAATATATAGGCTACGGGTCAGGAACTCTTATGTATCTAACAACATATTAATAGAATATCTCAAATGATATGCATTAAGCAAAAGAAAGAACTGGATAAAATTATAGGTAATAAGATTAATACAAAGTCAAACCGCCATATAATACCAACAAGATTGAAAAAAGTTAATCGCACCCAACCTAACCAAAAGAATTTAGCTACACATGATAGAATTACAATACTAATTGATAAAAGATGAATAGCATGTGAATTTCCTTGAAGGATTGGCCTCCAATGGCTTCCAATGCTCTCAAAATAACCCTCTGATATTGTAAAATTATGCTCTCAGTGCCAAATTTTGTAACCCTTCTAAAAGTACAGAAAATCCCCTTTTAAAGCTGTTAGGACGAGTCAGAACGCATCACAAAAAACCCAGAAAAAGTTGTCATCGCACACACTAAAAAATCATTGGCGCATGATGATCCCTTTACAGCTCTATCGCATGCGCAATGGAGCACGTGATTATTCCAGTAGCTGTGTGTTTTTCTAACCCTTTTTCACCAAAATTTCCATTAAGTCTCATTCTTTCATACTTGGCTCTTTTTCGCTCATTCTTGGGGCATTTTTCATCATTTTAGCTCCTCTTTTACTCGTTTCCCCCAATTCTTCGACTGATTTTATGTAATGATGAACTGTCATCACAATCCCAAACTTGAATTGTTGCTTGTCCTCAAGCAACTTACCTGCAACTGCACATTTCAAATAGAAAAACAAATTGCAAAAATAACGGATGAACATTACCAATTATGTTACTAATCATCATTCCAGTTCCCAACTTCAATCGAGCAAATTTAAAAAAGTTCTTCCAACACAACAAGTACTCAGTTTGTCTCTCAGCTCGCTAATTTTTCACTCAAATTGACAGGGTAGCCACACAATTAACGTACACAAGTATTTTATCATAAGTTTGTAAAATTTCTAATAAAATAAATCAAAGTCATCTAAACACACACTTTTGGAGGTCTTTGAAGGTTGTAATGAGACTTATGTCAGGGTAGGATAATTTGAGATAGTAGGCTTAAACCTTTGGAGTTAGGTACCTAGTTTTCCTTATTTTATCTTTTCATTCAACTCTTGCTTAATTACTTTGGTACTAGATATTAACATTTTATGGTCCTAAACATTGATTTTCTCTTCTTTTTTTTTTGAAGAAGTTGCTTTGACTTCTTGATTTTTCTCATTTTTATTTTTCTCATTTTCTCATTTTTGACCAAAATCTCTAGTACACCAATCCCAAACTTAAAATTTGCTCACTTCCAAGAGCAACCTCAAACTTAATCTTTTGCATATGTCCAAGGAACTAAATTTTCTACCTAACTCCAAAGAAAGGGCGAAAAAATTTAATCTTTCAAGTCAATTGGCTAATTATTATGGTCGTGTCACCGAAGGAATTGGCTTTGGCTCAAAGTTATTAGCAAAGGATATAAACATGATATACGGGTTAGTTTGAAAAGGCTCAGAGTTTACCACAAACAAGTGTCTCAATGTGTATTTATAAAACCAATAGATTAAATTACAAATAATGCAAATTCTAGAAAATAACAATTGTACAGATACTCTTATAAGAAGCAAAAGTAAACAATGGAATATTTGGCTCAAACCTTACTAGTTGAGGTATTTGGAGATTGAGTACAAGGTAGTTGGTTGTTCCTTTCTTCCTCAACTCTCAATACACAAGGAACTTTCCTGGTGATCACCTTTGATTTTGACGGTGCTTATGGTTCATTTGTTCACAGCTAAAATTGTAATTTTGTAAATCTGAAGGAAATAACTGTCGCACCCCAATTTTTTACCATAAGATTTTGCCTCCTTGTGCATTTCTTGTGTATTATCTTTTACCGTTGTACGTATGATTATTGCAACTAACCAGATTGTGCAGGTGTGATAACTTCAAGTGTAGATCCTTACAGTCAAATAGTTCAAGGTGACCATTGGATCATAGGGATTCCAGAGTTAGTCTGTTGGTCGTCTCCTCGAGGTTTCTCAAGGGTTCAATGTCTCTTCAAGGCTTAGTTGCATACCAAGCTACATCATCATTGAGTTGTCATTTATTAGAAAGAGTTTGGTTCTGGTTAACAACTTAATATGGCAAGTTGGGATAAGAATCATGAATTGAAGTCTGGCATCAAGGAAGTTGACTTATAAAAACGTAGGTTACATTGGATTTCCTCCAAGAGTGCACAACTCAAGAGTTTTCACACCAAGAATAGTTCAAACCACTTCAAGCATCATTCACTTATCCATATCACGAATTTAAGTTTTTGGACACATTGGTATTTCGTAATAAAATATAAGTGAATAGGAATCCAGATTCATTTCAAGTACAACCCATTGAGTTTGATTTTCAATTTACCATCATTTGAGGTGCAAATCAAGCCACTTGTTTTCGGAAGTCCAAGACTATATCCATGGTTACTAAGGGGTAAGTCACACATATTGAAATCAAGGTTCAAGTCATTAAGCCTCAAGCTATGATAAGGTTCACTCGACTTAAATGTTTCCCATTTTCGAATACTTGATTTATACCAAGAATTTATTCTGACACCATACAAAGGAGTAAGAAGATTTTATTGAAATATACATCAAGCCTTAACTCAAAAAGGAATTTTAGGTGCAAGATACATGTTTTCGACTTAAAGTGGAACTCAAAACCAAAATTATTATGGTATTCAAGAACCTTTAAATTTAAGTTGATAACAAAATAAAAGTTCCAGGCGAAAATTCGTATATTATGCTCAAGTTATTTCAAGGAGAACGTCCAAGCGCCAACATCTATGCAAAATTCCAAGGCACGTTCTAAAGATATGATGTTTAAAGGCTATCCCATAGAAATAGACAATCAATCATTGGAGATAGATAATCAATTATTTTATTCGTGTTCTTGTGTTATTAACCTAATATGCTCTCATTACACAAAAGACTTTTGTTACTAACACCAAGGTTATGTACCAGCATCAGGATTATCTCTTTTACATAGCACTACTTTCGTCTATTACAACATCAAGCTCATGTATCACTTCCTACATAATTCACGTTTTGGTGCTTTGATGTTTGCTACCATGTTGAGCATTGCGCTGCTCTAAGCATTGGTTTCCTCATCCTCTTAGCCGACAACAGCAGATCGGAGCAAGCGTCACCTTTGGCTCCTCTTATAAAAAGGGGTTTTCTAATTTGATGACAAGAAGTGTTCAGATGGTAATTTCACCGATGAACTCACGCGGTCTCGCCAGGCCTTGTGAGCTTCGCAGTATATTCCGCCTTACAGGACACCAAAACTGCACACAATCCAAAACCAAGTTAGAAGAATTAAGAGCAGTGAAACAAAATCAAGAAAAGGAAACTCTGAGTCTTTTTCAGACAGCAGCCAATCTCACTCTCTTCACCAAGTTTACAAATAAGTTGTCGAGCCTCCAAACCTGTACAGACAATCATATTATTAAGGCATTTGACTTCAATCATTACACTATGCTTCATGGCATAAACAGTAAAACTTTATATGATGAACAACAAGAGCAGTCGCTTAACTAGCACCATGAAGCTCTTACCGAAAAACAGTACTCGGCAACAAAAGACGGAACGAAAAGCGCTGCACAGACCAAATTAAAGAGTTGGTTCCAAAGAAACTCTTCCCGGGCGCGATGCATCTAGCATGAGGAATCACCCCAGAAGCGTTTGAATTATTATTCACAGAGAGAGTGTTATAACCTGAATTGAAAGATAATACCCTGCAATAAACACGACAGTTCAACAAGAGAAGTCATCCTCACAAATCATCAAGAAAGAAGGAACCAGAATCATAATCACCATCAACAACTTAGCGGCAGTTTTGAAGTATACACTCAACTAAGCATCTGGATTTTGCCACAGTTTTATCCTGCCGTATCTCAGGCCGGATTTACTAACCGCTTTCGATTTCCTTACAACTCAATGAGACGTTAATCGGCGCTCCATCTTGGCTCCCCTGCATTGCAAAGAAATGAAACATGAGCAGAGATATTTTGTTCTAACTAAGAAGAGAATCAAAATGTTTTTTTTCAGAGAGAAAACCAGAGCTTTCATCAGGAGAACAAAACCAGCCTATTCTCGGTAATATCCACCCTTTCCAAAACGAGGAGAAGCCTCCATAAACTTGTATCAAGAATCAAAATAATTAAGGCAGGATTAAACATGTTAAGATAGCTTTAATTTATTTCCAACAAAACACAAACATGTTTCAGACGCTCTCAAATCAGAAAGGAAAGGATTAGAAATTGTACCCGACATAATCAGCAAGAATGGAAACATCATTTACAACAAAATCCCGATATCCATAATTCCTTCAAAACAGCATTTGACGGAATAGGAAAACATTTTAAGGAGTTGAAACCGAAACCACCTATAAAAGAGAGAGGAATTGAGATGAAAAGGGGATTGAACATTCAAAGAGAACCCCCAAAATTGAAACCCTAACAGAAAGACAATATTCAACATCCATAGAAACCTCTAATCAAACCCTAAGTTCGAAGAAGAGGAAGCTTGTCTCCTTAAAACCTTCGCCGCTTCCGCAAAGCTGTCACGAACTGCCCTCTTCATCCACCATCGTCGGAGCACCTTCGACCACCCTCTCTAGGCGTCGTCGTTGAGCCCGCAAATCAGCCATAGCCAATTTCATCCACCATCTGCAAAACCCTCGTTTCGCCGAAAATCGCCTTCACCGTCGCAAATCCGTCATTGAATGCGCCTTCAAGATCGCTATCGCAAATCACTGTCCTCCATCCTCCATTGAAGCCTGCGAAGCATCTCGAAGCGTGAGTGTGGACTAATGATTAATCCGTTTTTTATTTTGTTTTCAGGAAATGAGGAAGAGAAGAGAATGGGAGTAGAAATGGCAGACAGAGATTGAAGAGAGAGCGCAGCGGCGGCCGGGGAGAAGAATTGGGGTTTGGGTTAGATTAGGTTTACGTTTCAAATTTTGTTGTAATGCTGTAATAATATGCATGCGTCACCCACAGACACTATGGTACACCCTCAATCACAGCCATACACCCACACAGTCTGATCGATCAGACGCCTCACCCGCGCAACCCCACCATAAGCCTGCATCCTGCGATACACCCAATCATCCGCCTCCTAATCCCTTATTAATCTCTAATTAGTCCATCAACCCTTTAATCTACCCTCTTAACAACCAGTTAGTTTATTTAATCCTTTAATTAACCTTAAGTCAACTTTTTTTATTAAAATAATAACCTTTTTAATGAACCTTTTTAAAACCAATTGATTTAATCAGTATTTTAATTAAACAAACAAATAAAACCTATTTTATTTAAATTTTCCTTTTCTTTTATTTAGCTTATTTCTTAACAACTTTTTTTAACTAATATTTCAATCCTTCACTTTTTATTTTCTTAATCAATTTAATAAATCTTTTATAATACAATAAAAACTTGTTTCATTTAATTTTAATATAACATTTTATTCGATAAAAATCTCCTTAATCACAAAATAATAAAACTTCTTTTTAATAACCAATAATCGATTTGTTTAATAAATAATTTATTTAAAACTTAATTAATCAGTTCATAATCCTAATTTCACTAAATTAATCCCCCCCCCCCCTCTAATCCAATATTTTCCTTAAAACAAAAAAGTACAACTCTTTTCACCTAAAATCAAAACCGACCCTCTCCTTAAAATCAATTCATAAAATTCAACTTTCTTACAACCAATTCAACCTCCCCCTTCAAATCAATTCGACTAAAATCAATCAACATCGCAATGAATTCAATCGTGCACGCTTATGTCTTCGCACCGGCTCTATCCACATATTCACACACTTGTCTTAGCGCTTTCATGCGTTTGTGTATGGATTTATTTATCTGCCTTTATTTTATGCAATTTATCTTTACCGCAATTTATATTATCGCCTTGCATAACGTCCAAAGGAAGAATCTGCGCATAACCTAAACAATTGTGCGTATGCATCTCATTTGCATCATATTCCCCATTGATCCTTGATCCCATTCAAGTTAATCTTCTAAGTTTAGATCCTACCCCATAGGAAGGACCTTTTCTCTTTCCTTTACAACATAGGAAAACAATTCAACAACTCAATTCAAACTATTCAAACACATTAGAGAATAAGATGTTAATCATCTTAAGCGAGATAAAACTCCTACCCCATAACAATTCAATCAATATGTAGGGACTTTGCCTTAGGAGAGCTAGAGACGTCTACGAGTACTTGAGCCCTTCTCTTAAGACGATGCAAAGACTATTTTCCTACAAAGTTGTGGTGGTGAAATCAAGTAATCTCCCTTAAAATGACAACTCATCTTTTCTCCTAAAATCAATCAATCAACTACCTTTATCCCGTAAGAACTTTGACCACAATCAAAGATCTCCTCAAACCCTTTAGGGGAACTACAGATACTCTGATTCCACTCCCGTCAGGATATGTAGGCACAAGATGCGACGTCTTGGCGAGTATACTTATAATTAAACCACTAGGTCTTTCATCCTTAAGCAGATAACCTTAGCAATAAACAACATTAAAACAAGAGGTTCCTGTAGAGTACTACAGAAACTCAGGATGCTAGCACCTTCCCTAAGTTTAACCAACCCCCGAACCTAAAACTCTCTAACCTTTGCATGTGCATTGCATTGTGGGTATTTCGATCTTTTTTCCTTCCTTTGGACAAATCAAAGACCGGTTGCAATGAATAAGATTCAACCTCATCAATAGCTTGGTATCCAAATTTCACCGCGACAACAACAACAACAACAAAATTATTTATTAAAGACAATCATAAATTTATTGGTACAAAGGGGAGCCAAGTATTGTAGATAATACTCTAGATTGGCTTGAGAGATTGACTTGTTAGACGTAAAAGGTAATTGTAGAAATTAATACTAATTTAGAAAAATCCAAATTAACATGTCATGGAGAGGAAAAGTCTTGCACGTCTTGCATGGTGTTGTTGAAGTCTTGGTTCTGTTTGGTCCACTTTACCCTCATCTGATTGATGAAGATGCTTAAGAGGAGTGGCTTCGCTTTAGACCCATTACCTGAAACAACAACAACAACAACACTAGAAAGTGCCAAGAAATTAGGTTGCCAATATGTTTCAGTTCCCTCATGGCGATGCCTTTACTTGTGAAGCCCCTTTAGAGAGCGATTGGCAGACCAATGCTCATGGCTTTTGGCATCTAATCACTGACCAAGCCACTGCTGATTGGGAAGGCCTAAATGCCACCGCTATCCATAACCCGGCCATTCGGTATTTAACCGTATTTTAGCCAACACCATTTTCGGTCGAGAGAACAATGGAAATGTGAACTCTAAGGACCTTTTCTTTATACATTGTGCACTGACACACAGACACCAGTGAATCCGACACATTTCCTTTTAGCATATTTTCAGTATGTTAGTGTTAGAGTAGGTGATTCTATTTGCGTTGGAGGGCTGATTACATCCATAGCCCTTGCACTGGAGCTAGGCACAGAGCTAGCTACACTTCAGCCACACGAGACACCCTTTTTAGATCTAGAGATCTGTCGTAGTATGCATATGATTAAGAATAAACCAAACGGCAGGTACCTTCTGATGGTTAGCAACAGAGGAATAAGGGGAGTTACTTTGCCTTGCACACACTAATGTGCGAGTGAGAGGAAACTGGACTTATGATCTTAATGCCCCAAAACCTGGTGACAATATTAATGTCTAGGATGGTGTGGGTAATGGCACTGATGAGGAGATCGAGCGTATGGAATATGATGCTCCCGAGACCTACACCCGCCCACACACTGCACATGGTTTTGCTGAGTTTTCTGTAGGTACCTCAGTCGGACATCAGTCCTATGAGGAGTATGACTACACCGCTATCAGGACCGTCCTTGACGAGGTCATGTGCAAGCTTAAACATTGGAATGATATCAACGCAGAGTGTGACCTGCTACTTAGGAGCATGCAGACACAACAGAAGGAGATGATGGTCACCATCCTTCAGATTTAGGAGCAGCACCGTGACTATGCTGAGCGGACCGAGCATAGCATGGGTGACCTCATCGAGCAGATGAATGGATTGCGTGTGGAGGTATCAGACATGAGGGAGTATATGAAGAATGTAACACACCCTGCATACGGTAGAGGTGGTATTGGACGTCACATAGGTTAAGGCCAACACTAGGCCATCTACCAATGATTTACCACTTTTTCCTCCACCTTCCACTGAAACATTGGGGACAATGTTTGGTTCAAGTGTAAGGGAGGAGTTTTAACGCTTTATTTTTACTTGTTCCATTTTATTTTTCATTTCTTCATTGTTTTCTTGTTTTTTGTTTTTTGTTTTTACCATTTATATGTTTGGCCGAGTCATACATGTGTTGTTGAGTCTTATTGCATGATATTCTTTTTACTTTTTAGAAAATTCCTTTAGATTTGACCCCCAATGAAAAAAAATTGTTTTCTGATTCAATGGCATGCCACTTCGAGAGTATAGGTTGTTTCTCATGTTTAGGCTATGTTAGATAGACTTCGGAAAGTTTTGATAACATCGATACCATCCTAACACTCTAAACTCCCTAATTATGTGACATTGATTTGAGTAGCCATTATGCCAAGACCTTAATTTATAAGTTTTAAAGTAGCCGCTAAAGTAGTTTATACTAGCATCCAACACCATCCTAATGCACACACTAAGTAAGAAACTGATGCAAATATGTGTATGATCTCAGAATTGAATCGAGAATATTTATAGAGAAAAAAAGAATGAAAGGATATGTTTCCTCTAAGTTAGGTGGTCCTCACTTGACCATTTAGCCCAACGGAACAGACTCTTTAAACACTAACTGGTTTGCTTACCATGTGATTCCGAGGATAACGAGTTTAATGTGATTACGCTAGAATAAAAAGAGGTGAAAAATAACAAAGAGCATATGTTGAGTTATAATGGCATGATTCAGATTGGTTTGCATTAGGGGAGTTTTCGTCCGCAAAATGCAAATATGTGTCATTACGATATCCTTGGTATCAAAGTCTAGTACCTATTTATTTAAAATTGACCTAGTAACCTCTTACTTTTTAGAGTCTATGTCGTGCCTATGTCTCAGAAATTGCACTTATTAGTTTTAATGCATTGGTTGATTGCTTGAGGACAATCAATGGTCTAAGTGTGAGGGAGTTTGATAACGTGAAAACGTATCATATTTTTAGGATCATAAATCATGTAATTCGTTGTTATTTTACTTTGTTTTATTTGGTTTGTAGGTTTTAATAAGCATCAGAGCATTTTCACGAAGAATTCGGAAAGGGAGCAAATGAGCACCAAAAAAGCATAAAAATGACCTTTCTGGTGCATGGCGTCCACCATGTGCCATGTACACGTCATTTAATGAAGCACACAATGGCGTTGGCCATTGCTCTAATGGCGATTGCCAATCTTATGCAGAACCATAAAATTGTGGAGTAAGTTTAGACTCCCCCTGCCCACTTCCCTTCTTCTTCTCAACCTCCCTGCACGTTTGAGGGAGTTACCAAACCATTTGGGCGTCTATATAAAGCAGTTTGCTTCACATTTCAGAGCATCCAAGTCGTGCAAAAGCTCTGTCCAAATTGCTTTCTAGTCTTAGGCTGAAAAATACTTGTAAAAGTGTCAATCACTCACATTGGGGGATTGTCACAAAAACTTGTTCTTTTTATTTATTTATACTCTTCGATCATGCAACAAGCCTGCCGGCATTTTAATCAAGTTTTACGTTCGTTAATTCATGTTTTGCTTTATTTCTATTTTATAGGTTTTTTATCGCTATAATTTAATTATTGTTGCATTGCTTTATTCTTCTTTATGTCATATTGCTTTTAAATTCAAATGTCGTGTTTATGTTTTTTTTATTTGAAATAATGTCTTGCTAAATTTGTCAGAGTTAGGCGTATGTAGACCTTTGTTACCGACAGGACTAGGTAGAAAATAATAGGCGCGGAACATTAAATAAATTCTGTTTTGGTTTTAGTTTTCAAGTGTATGTCTCGATATTTTCTCTTGAGAGTGAAAAGCAAACTAAGGTTCAAGCTGATAGCGCGAGAGTGTGAGGATTGAACCAGATAATGGAAACTAGACATCGATCCTAAAAGCAGTGAGCGCTTTAGGTATCGATTAGGATCTAATTGATTTTTAAAATACACTTTCTAATTAAAATGGGCGAGCGAGAGCAAAATCTCATGGTTAGGGAGTGTGGCTTTAATCAATAGCGCGAGAGTGTGAGACGGAGTCTTTAAACCAATAGTTTCTATGGAACTTAGTTTAATTATAATCAGTGCCTAAAATCTACAGAGTCCCTTAGGAACACGGAATCCATATACCGACCTCTTTTTATGATAATTTCCAAACCTTTAGTAAATTACGTTTTTTATTCTCGTCCAAATCTTTTTAACCTTTAACCTTAACTTTATATAGCATCAATCGATAACGGTAGATTAATTATTAGTCTCTGTGGGTTCAATATCTTTTAAAACTATGTGATAGACTGTATACTTGCAGTTAGATTCCGATAGACTCGTAAGGTCGCGATCAAGTTTTGGCGCCGTTGTCGGGGTCTAATTTAGTCAATATTGTGATTTTGTTGTTGCGCAGTATTGACTAAGGCAAAAAAAATTCCTGTTTACTTCGTCGATTGTATGCCAAACACTTGCTCTCAAGGCGAACTGTTAGAGTAGTCGATTGACGATATCGAGCGTTTTATAAATTTAAGACGCTGAATCAACGAATTCCGAATTAAATACAATCTTCCTAAACCTAAAATTCCTTTTTCAGAACTAAGAATTCCCATGGCTGAAAATCCACTGAACCATCCTCTCAAGGAATATGTTGTTCCATCGCAAGATGAACCTCATAATAGCATTGTTGCCCCTGCCATCGAACGAAACGATTTCGAGCTAAAACCTTCATCATTACAAGTCGTTCAACATAACCAATTTTCTGGGAGTCCTACAGACGACCTGAACCTTCATTTATCGATGTTGATGCAATACGCTGACACTGTAAAAGCGAATGATGTTAGTAACGAAGCCATAAAATTACGTCTTTTTTCCTTTCTCTTTAAGAGATAGAGTTAGAGCTTGGCTCTAGTCTCTACCATCTAACTCCATCACTACGTGGAACGAGTTGAAGAAAGTCTTCTTAACCCGATATTTTTCACCTAGTAAAACTGCTATGCTAAAAGCCCAAATCGACGGATTTAGGAAAAAAGACAATGAATCACTTTTTGATGTTTGGGAAAGATACAAGGACATGTTGAGGCTCTACCCACATCATGGACTTGAACAATGGTTAATAATTCATACTTCTACAATGGTCTTCTACACAACACCAAGTTAAACTTGAACGCTGCAGCTGACGGCACTTTAATGGACAAACCCTATGAAGACTCCTATCAACTCATTGAAAATATGGCTCAGAACCACTTCCAGTGGAGAGATGAGAGAACTCTTACAGAGAAACCGGCTACAAAGAGAGGAATGTACAAAGTTAACAACTTAGACATTGTCAATGCTAAAGCGGATGCGCTTACTCAAAATATCAAGAGTTTAAATGTGACTCCAACAACCATTGTGGCCGCTATGACACCCAATTGCGAATTATATGGAACCCCTGGGCACAGTAATGTTGAATGTCATTTATTGGCTCGTATTCCTACCGATCAAGTAAATTACGCCCAAAGAAACCGTACTCAAACACTTACAACCCTGGTTGGAGGAACCACCCTATTTTTCCTACAAGAGCAACAATGCTTTGTTCGCTTCAAACCCAGCACCAGCTGTTCCTCCAGGATATCAGAAAGGAGCTCCCGTTGCTCCTTAAGCACCAAGATGTCATACTCTAATTTTTGACCCTAAGATTCTATTTTGTATCATCTGCAAAGCATAACATGCACTTCATCTTGCATTATGTCTGAAATGTCAGTCAGAATAATTTTGTTGAATTTACAAACAAACCGGTCTAAATTTATTTCAAAATCTGACCAGACGCTGTATTTTTCCAATATGTTTATTTCGCGCTGATTATTTTGGTGTGTTCATTTTATTTTTTCGAACACTTTTCTGCCCGACTTTTCATTTCGTTTTTTAATTATTTTTATTTAAATAATCATTTAATTTATTTAGATTTAATCAGATATTTAATGTAAATTTTTATTCTTATTAATTAATTTTATTTTTAATTTGTTTATTAATATTTTCTTTTTAAAAAAATATAAAAATATAATTTTTAATTCTTTTTATTCTTATCTTATCATAAAAAAACATAAAAATATGATTTTTAATTCCTTTTAATACGTAATCATTATGGGTCACAGTTCGAATTATATAAAGCTACAGCTCAATTACCTCTCTTATGACAGTACCTATATGATTCTAATTTCACTTAACAATAACTAACTACAATCAAATTCACCAAGCATCACTAAATATCAACTTACATTCATAACCATTCATCTTTAAACCCTTAATCCAAGACAATTCAATAAGTTCCATGCACATTTCATTCAACAGAATAACATAACATACTTTTTTCTTTTAACAGTTAACATACACTGCACCTTCAAATTTCGAGATCATGAACCAAGTAGCATAGCACCATAATTTTTGATCCTAGCTACCTCCAATTTCACCCCAAAATTAACCTGCTGCAGATAAATACAGGGTAACAGAATCAAGATTTTTCCTTAGTGTTTCACATTCATCTAATTAACCTAGTAGCATAAATAGAGTTCCAGCTAGCATAATGGTTTCAATGTAACACATTCACAACTAACAAATACACATCATCAACATTCATAACAGTTTGTAAGCATTTAACTGAATTTCACAGATCCCAATGTTAACAGAGCTAACAGATTTTTTTGTTCAACTAACTCTAATTGACTTTTTTTAACATACAACCAAACTAACTCTAATTGACTTTTTTTAACAGAGTCGTCCATCAAAATTAACTGTAACAAATTGAGCTGACGGAAAAATCACATTTTAGCAGTCTAATTTCGTTTTCTAATTGTTATGAGCAAACTCACCATGAGCTACTAACTTGAGTTCACATTTGATAACTGTCAAAGATCCTTAACAGAAACTTAAACTAATCAACTCTTCCTTTCCTAACAGAAAAACATCACAACCTGTTTCATAAGTAGCTCACTGATAAAACTAACACTTAACAAACCACCAACTAACTTCCTATTAGAACTAACTTCCCACTAATCACTTGGATCACAAAATAACAGACCTAACTAACTGTGTTCCTCTAACCAACTGAGTGAACTGAGTTTGATCTAACAAACTCCAAAGCTACTCTAACGGCTCCCAAGCCTCACTTCAATCCATAATCACTCCAAACCTCAATCCTATATATACATCATCAGCTTCATTTTTGGGGGATTCAACCATTTTTCACATTTTCTCTGCAAATCACTAGCTCTTCTCTCTCCCCACACATACACCAGAGCTCGCATATCCTCCATTGTTACACAAGCTTCACTTGAAGCTTGTGATAACAAGATCTTAGCCTCTGAACTCTTCTTCTCTACGCACAACAGCAACAAACACATGCAAGTTTCTTTCTACAGGCTATAACGAAGAAGAAGAGGAATTTGAATATGCGTCCATCAAGATCAAGGAAGAACTTACCCGAAGTGAATCAGTGTTTATTTCGCTATAATCCTCAGTGTGTAACCTCCTCTCTAACACCTGCATCGTTGCTTGTTCTTCGTGTTCTTCGTGTTTCTGTGTAGATTAGTGTGAATAGTGTAGTATTCTGTTTGTTTTCTGATAGTTTGTGAGGATAAGGTTAGGAATTTTTAGAGCTTCGATCTGCGCCATTGGTGAGAAATTAGGGATTATTGTGTTAGGTTTTTGAGAGAGAAATTAGAGAGGTCCATTTTTCCCTAAGTTTGGACCTGTTTGGCCTCCCTCCGCCCCTCCGGCGCGGCGGAGGCGATTCCCGGTGAGGAACTCCGGTAGAGGTGAGAGGCAGAGAGCGCGTTGTGTTTGATGATGGAGGTCCACGGTATTCCCTCAGTTCCTTTGCATCTGTAGACCGTGTACGTTTGGGTCTATCCTTTGGCCCATTCAGTATCACACTTGCACCTCCCTCCCTCTGACTCTTACACCTCCTCGTACTTGGCTTGGGCATTACAAGCCCAACCATTGCTATCTGCAACCCATTGCCTGAACAGCGCACACCTCTGTTCTTTTTTTCTTTTAAGATTTTTGCACTTTTTATTTGTTGTATTTTGATGATACTTTTTAATTGATTTTTTTTTCACCATTAATTGTTGATGAGGATGCTTGATTAGTTAATTTCTTACTTGAAAATAATCCATGTTAATTAGATTGTAAACCTTGTTTTGTAGAAATTAATCCTTGTTTTATGGTTAAAAGTTTCTCATTAATTTTGACTTGTTGGAATATTAATCATTTAATATTAGGATTAGTGAACTAATTTTCTACCCAATCACACATGCATGACCTAGAAAGTTAAACTTTTGATTCACCTTCTTGAATTTCTCTTGACTAATTGATCAAAGTATTCTTTAATTGAATAGTCCATTCTTTTTTTTCCCTCATCCAGTCAAGCGATTTTTTATCAATTGATTGAATTTCCATTTCACTTGTTTCACAACCAAGTCAAGCTTCCTTCAAGAACTTGAAGACACTGAGTACGAAAGTTGGAGCGCTGTACAAAGCACAAAGACAGCTAGGTATCATCCAGACTTGTCAATTACAGTTCAAGTTGTACGCCACGAGCCTTTAGGGGCAGGAAAGGAGTGAGGCTGAGAATTCCTACCCCCATTCTGAATATCTTTGGGTATGGGACGAATGATCATATGCCCAGAGTATTCGTCTATATCCTTAGACTTTAGTACAATTTGAAACGATAAATTGACAAAGTCTCCTTTTGGCATAACACTGCAATAATCAACGTCAACAAGACTCATCTCAAGACTCAAGACAAGATTTAAGCATTATTCAACAATCGGCAATCCAATTCAAATTGTGCACCACAAGCCTTAAGTGGTAGAGAAGGAGTTGGGCTGCAGAACTTCTACCCCCATTCTGAATATCTTCGGATATGGAACGAATGACCTAGTGCCTAGAGTACTCACTTATACTTTTAGACTTTGGTGCATTCCGCACTTAACACACCAAGATTGCAACACTACACTCTCTTCTTGGACCAAACAACCTTTTTTGGCGTCCACATTCCTTTGGGTTAAGCACCTCATGATCAAGTACCTGTCGCACATCAAAAAATCAATAGATAATTCGAAAACACGACCCTCGCACTAAAGGCACGAAAATGCAGTTCAATAGATTCGCCACCGAATTTTATTTATCCCAAAGAGATGGGAAAGGAAAATATCAAGAAAACCATGTAAAAGAAAGACAAGAACAATGGTCGTCGCAACCAATGTTCCGGGTTCAAGAGTCGGTTACGCAAGGGGATGGTATTAGCATCTCTCACATCCGTTGTACTCAACGGGAACCTCTTAGTACGATTTGTGATGAACGTTAGCTAAGCTTAGTTATTTTCTTCTCAACAATAAATGCAAAACGATACGATAAAAGGGATAAGATGCTATGGGGAAATGGGTGGTTTAAGGATAGGGTGCTCGTCAAAGATTGGGACCCTTGTGCCTACGTATGCTCATTCGGACGAGAATGAGAAATCAGAGCTTTGTAGTTCGACTACGGGAAAGGTTAGGGGGAAATGGGAGATATAGGGAAGGTAGTTCGCCAAGATCATCGCAATCTTGTGCCTACGTATCTTACATTCAGACGAGAATGAAGAATCAGAGTATTCGTAGTTCGTGGAGGCGACCACGAAAAGAGATAGGTGGAATTGAGTTAAATTTGGTTTGGATGACGATTACTCGAAGCTTAAGAAAGGCTCCTCGGACCCAAGTAATCAGGAGAGTGAGTCAAAGACTTGACTCTCTATCTCTTTTTCATCTTGAAAAGAAGTTGTGTTTGAATGGTGTTTGGAATGACGAGTGGTTGGGAGATAGGTGAATGTTGTCGAGTTGGAAATGTTTTATAGGCGTCAATTGCATACACAAGTAAGATAACTCGCATCCAAACAACTGAAGGGAGATCAAACACTCAATCCCCCTCTTTTCCACCTTGAGAGGAATTAAATAATTGTTAATTGTTTTGATAGTTTATTGAGAAAAGCCACTTGACTTTGGATCAAGAGTTTGATTGTATTTGCATGCAAAACCATGGTGGAATGGAAGTTGTTTTGAAAATGGCTCGACGACGAGTCGAGGGTTTGGTTGGAAATGGAATCGGCTCGATGAAAATTGAGGGTTAGGTTGTAAGAACCGATACTAGTCCCTGAGGGTGCTCCTAATAACAAAACCACGATGAAATGTGAAAGTGTGTGCGATAGGTTGATGGAGAATGTGTACGAGCACTCGACTTACGAGGGGTGTTTGAAAATGGCTCGATGATGAATAGAGAATTAGTTTGAAAACAATTTAGTCTACGCTAGTCCGTAAGGGTGCTCATAGAAGATAAAACACAATTAAAGAAATATGAATGTGTACATCGGAATGGGAGAGGGGTACATGTAAGTTACACGGGATTGCACGAAATAAAAGGGTTCATTGTCAGGTAGCCCAAGAGGAAGCCGTGTGCGCGTGAAGTGTCCTAAACTATGCCTTGATCATGAATCGGACAAAAGCTCTAGATTATGGTTTCTGATAAAGTCCAAACTCCGCTGCTCAGAAAAGTAACCAACTGTCCACCAAATTAGACTTTTATTGTTTCGATAATTGTTATGTGTTTTCGAAAAAGAATACGAATAAGATATGAACAATATGAATATGATATGAATATGAACAATGTGAATAATATGACAAGATATATAACAATATAATCAAGATAATATTCACAATAGTATAATCAAGATAATATGAACAAGTATACGAACAAGATAATATAATCAAGATATAATGACTAAAAATAAAACAAGGTATAGTGACGGAAAGTAAAGTTAGTCGTTAGTTGATTTGAATTGAATCGGGACAAAATGTAGCACTAAACCGTCGTAGCTCGATCTATGACGAAGATCAACTATAGGAGGTAGCGCAAGTTGATATCCGTGCTAAAAACACGATGGAGAAATGATATTGAAGATCATTTTCCAATGTAATCGTGTCACCTGGACAGATAATGGTAATGGTCTCGTCTTAATCACAAATTTGTGTTAATTAATCGAAGGTAACCTATCACGATCTCAAAGTATAGAAAATGATATCAATGATCATTTTCTACATATTTGAAATAATGAAGGTTAACAACCTCAATGAATCAATGTTCGCGAATAGAAAGACTTCATGGACCAAGAATGGATAGAAAATGGAAGATGAAAAAAAGAGAGAAATCAAAAATAAAATGAGAAATGAATTGAAATTAAAATATATGAATTAAGATAGAATGAAAATAATGGACAATAAATCATTAGTAAAACACTAATAATCATTATTTAAAAAAAAATCAAAACAAAATTAAAAAAAACTAACAACAATGAAAAGGGGGAGTGCATCAGTATGAAGGTGGTGCAATGAGTATTTAGACATCCAATAGGGTTGAAAAGCCCAAAACCACATTAAATTCCAAGATACAAGGGTGGTGTGGATAAAAACAAAGTGGGGCCGCAAAGCCCAAGATCCAAGCCCCTTATCATCAAGCTCGGTGGAAGAAACAATAATAAAAGAACAGAACAATCATTACTAAAGCATAATAGGAAAAAAAATATCACAAATCTCTTCTTCTTCATTAAAAGACCAGGACGTTTGAAAAATGGGGCATGTTAGTTCCATGGTTCTATGATATAAAATTGACCATGGTTCTATGATTGGCTAACTTTTGATAAAACATGATCCTGCACCGATGTTAAGCAGGATGTTATAATATCTCCATCTGCTACGGTGACAGAACTGTTGTGGAGAGTTTTAATGTGAATGTCATGCTGAATGACGTGACATATATCACGACATCCATCTGCTGTCATGACAGAACTACTGTCATGTGGGAGAAACAACAGGAGTGGTGGTACACCAGGAGCTGATGACTCATGACATTGCTACTGGTGCAGCATGAGCTAGCAGGAGATGATGACAGAGCTGCGATCATGAATGCAGAAGGAGCTAGCAGGAGATGATGACAGAGCTCCGATTATGAATGCAGAAGGAGCTAGCAGGAGCTGATGACAGATCTATTGTCATGGATGTCATGGATTCAGAAGGAGCTAGCAGGAGTTGATGATAGAACTGCTGTCATGGATGTCGTACTGAATGTCATGACATCAATGTATGGTACAACAGGGGCTGCTATGTTATATCTTTTGACAGAATTGTTTTGGTACTATTGGACATTCCTCATCAATATGTATAGCCAGAAAGAATCATTAGGAACAAAGTGCAGATTTAATGTGTGTTCATAAAAAGGATCTTTGATACTTTTTAGGGAACTATACAACATTTGTTTCTACTGTCATGAAGAAGATTCTGCAGAAGTGTTCAGCAGGGCAAGCTGGAAAGCTAAGAGCTAGTAAAGCTGAATGTCATGACCAATGTTATGACATTGATCGTATGATATCAGACGGGCTGGGTGTGTTTTTCTGTTATAGTACCTGATATATCTCAGGCTAAATTTCAGGAAAACTGTTATGCCTTCTTAGTTATCTCAGGCGAGATTCTAGGCAGTATCATGACCTAATTCGACAACACCTTGATCAGTGGAAATTAGGTTTACTTTGTTAAACCTAATGTTTGTTACTGTGGAGCAGCCCAAGCCCAGTCTGCACTGCTATAAAAGGAGGAGCAGAAGCAGAGGAAAGTAAGCACTCACATCAAGAATAACTTGAGTGTAAAATAAAGGTCTAGGGTTTGAGAGTCCCTTGTGTGTCCTTGTAAGTCACCCTTTGTATCTTTTGATACATTGTGGTAGACATATTGGTAAGTGAAGAAGGCTAGTCTTCACGTGTAAAGTCTGTTTAGGAATACTTGTAATCCAAGCATCTGTCTGGTGGATGATTATTTTGGTTAGGTAGATTCTAGGTTGTGTCTCACTCAAAGTTGTGAAGCAAGAGTGTGTGAGTTCCTTGATCAAAGCTGTGAAGCAAGATCAAGGTGTGTATGAAGCGTCGCTTCATATTAAATTCTGTAATTGTTTGATATCACTGTTGTGTGATTGAGGGGAGTGAGTGGGTATACTCAGGTCTAGAGTGTCTCTAGGTTGAAGTGTCATTGGGTAGGGATTAAGTGAGGAGTGTAAACTGGAGGCTTAACTCTGAATTGATTCTACTAATAGTGAATTTTCTCCCTGGTTTGGTAGCCCCTAGATGTAGGTGTTGTTGTCACTGAATTGGGTAAACAATTACTGTGTTATTTATCTTTCTACATTTACAATTATGCAATTTAAATGGTTAGATAAATAGGTCTGTCAGGCAGCAAATGTTACAACAAAGGTCATGACATTGGTACAATTTAAAGAAATTTAAATTGGCCATGATATGCCCACGTCCTTGTTTCAGCAGAGATCTATGTTCTTATCATATGTAATCTGCATACCGAAATTTCAGGGCAATCAAAATCGAAGAAGAAAAAGCAGCGAAACAAAATCAACGGTTCCACTCCAACCTCTTAAGATTCGTTCGCCTCAAATTGCTCGTTTTTGCTCGCGATTACGACTCGGGTTCGAAGATTTCGAGGTTTGATTCGATCACTCTCTCACATCTTTGTTTTGGTTCTTGTTTTTGGATCTCTCTTCACTTCATCTTTTCAAATTTTGTTATGTTAATATTGAAGGAGGCGGCTATTGTTAGAGTTGGAGGTGAATATGTTGATTTGGGTGAAATTTGAGTGAAGGTTGAAAAAATTATTTGAGGGTGAGGGTTGGGGCGATTTGTGGGTGAGAGAAAGATGAAGATAAAGTTGTGTTTGTGTGTTTATGGGTGGTGGATTAAATAGAGACGGAAGAGAGAAAGGTTAACCAAAGGCCCCCTTTTTTTTTATAGATTTGTGATTATTTATTATGTTGGATTTAAGGAGATTTATGGTTAAATGAAGGTTAGCCAATCATCCCTGAAGGTTATGTGAGAGGATCCCTTTATAGGAGAGTGGATGTGAGTCGATTTGTGAAACAGATTAAGAATACGAGTTGGATTATTGCGACGCGTTTGGATGAATCTGTGTGACTTGTTTTTTTCGTTTTTGCAGAGTCTTATTTGTGCATATTTTTTGCTTTCATATGACATAGTTTTGAAAAGGTTAAATGTTGTGTATGGTTGTGGCTTGGTGTAGTGTTGTGTGGAACTGTTTCTTGATCCGTGACTTATTATACAAGTGACCTTTGCCATTAATTGAATTTTGTTGCTTTTGTGCAGGTACAAGTGGGTTACAATTGTGTTGTTTGTTGAGGCACATGGCAGTGGTTGTTGGTGGAAAGCATGTAAGGAATGTGATGTGGGGTATTATTCATTTCGTCGTTGTTGTTTGGGAATGATGGATTGTTGTTGCAACTGATATGTGAGTCTTTATCATGTGGGGCAGGTTTGTGGCTTATGTCTGGAAATTTTGTAGATGATTTTTGTGAGTCATGGCTTGGAGGTAAATTAGCATGGTGCATTGTAGCTGTTAATTAAGCGATGTTCGTCTAGTGTTTCATCATGGGCTGTATGATGGTGTAATCAGGAGCTGGATTGATTTTTCTTCTTTTTTTTTTGAAAGATAGGCCTTGTATTGTAATATTGGACTTATGGCATTTGATATGTTTATTTTGCTTCTCACTATTATTGTAATGTGTCGCTACTGCGAAAATCGGCGCCGGCTGACAGAAGAGTCGCCACCGTGCGTTATTTATCCCAACGGGGGGAAAGGAAACGCTCGAAGTAAACCTTGCAAAAAAACGGGAAAGGTATGGTCATCGCAACCAAAACCTGGGTTCGGGAGTCGGTTACGCAAGGGGAAGGTATTAGCACCCCTCACGTCCGTCGTACTCGACGGGATCCACGCTTGCTTGGGTTGTCTAAAGGATGCAAAACAATCTATCTACGGCTGCTAAATCTAAACGGAAGGGAATTGACTCGATAGAGCGTCGCACTCTACGCCTACGTATTCTCAAGAGAGAAAGTCAGAGTCAACGTAGTTCGGGAAACTACGGGGGAATTGGCTCGCCAAGACTTCGCGTCTCGTGCCTACGTACTTCCACACAGCATGGAAGATCAGAGCTTTCGTAGTTCAGGCTAACTACGGCTAGGCTGGGTGTTCTCACACAGCAGTGAGAAATTAATCTGGTTTTAAAGGTACGGGAACCTACGGGAAAAGCTACGGTCTGGTCTCAAATGCACTCGGGCAAGAGAAAGGGATAACATCAGTCGTCAGCGGGAAAGTCTCGATCGCACAGCAGCGAGAGAACAAAAAGTTAGTTGTTAGTGTGCTCGCTAGGATATCGCATCCTATGCCTACATATTCTCGTCTGGTACGAGAAATCAGAGCAGCCGTAGTTCGGCTACTTCGGGACCACAACTCAAATCTCGTTTTATTAATATTCTGAAAAATGGTTACAATGATTGAGTACGAAGAAATAAACTCCTAAAAACTGTCCTATCCATCTATCATGGAAAATCAAGTGAAAAATAGTCCCCTAACAAGTGGACTTTTAAGACTACCTCTAAAAAGGTGAAATAAACTCCTATGAAAAATTATATCCTAAAAGAAAAATATTAAATTTACAAGGTAATATTTTTTACTATTTTTTCACTATTTTTCCTTCCATTCTTTTTTCTTCTTTTTTCAATATTCTTTTTCTCATTCTTTTTTCTATATTTCTTTTCAAAATATTTTTTTCAATATTCTTTTCTATATTTCTTTTCAAAATATTTTTTTTCAATATTCCTTTCTTCTTTGTTCTTTTCTTTTTCAAACTATTTTTCTTTTTCAATACTCTTTTTATTCTCCTTTTTTCATATTCTTTTCTCTTTTTCAAACTAATCAAATGAAAGAAAAGGTAAAAAAAAGAAAAGGAAAATACAAGAGAGGGGGGGGATACACTAGTTATTACAGGGGGAAGTAGTAAAAATATAAAACAGAAACAACATGGGCCCAGCCCAAGAACTCAGCCAAACAAAAAATGGGAGAGGGGTGCAGAAATGAAGTAGAGGGTATCCACCAGTAGGAATCACGTTGGGCTTAGCCCACCAAAGGCAACAACAAAAAAAAAACGGAGGGTGCAACAATGAACAAAAAAAACAATGGGCCTCTCGGCCCAGTCCACCAAAACGGCCTCTCTCCTTCGTTCCAATCCCTCTCCCCCTTTCCTCTTCCCTTTCTGAACCCTAGCTCTAACCCTTCTCTTCCACATCGCCGTCATCTCCAACACAAATTCATCGTCGCCGGTAAAAACTCCCCTCAACATCAACCGTCCACTTCAACTCAAACTTCTCTCAAACTTTCTCTATTCAACCTTCACGAAGGAAACTCATTCGCACCACTTGAGGCGAACTGAACATCCATGGATTTGGACAAACTGTTTGACAGATGACCTCTAATGGAGTTGCTTCGCACCTTGGATCCTGATTAGCATGTCGATTGTTATTTGTGAAGACTGATCGAAGGCGAAGACGAATTGATAGATCCAAAGTTGATTCGAGTTTTGATGATGATTTACGGAGAGGATGAAGATTTCTGATGATCTGCGCAAGGATCTTGAAGCGATGGTGATGTATGAAGACCTCTGGGAAAAGTTCGAAGATCGATGATGATGATGAAGTGTTGATGAAACCTGGAGATCTCTGGAGATTTGGTGCGAAGACGATGATGGACGTTATTGATTCGTTAAAGAATCATAAGGATCTGTAATTACTCGAAGATTCTTGATGAACTCCAGATGAAGGTTTCCGGAGAGATGACGAATGTTCTTCTGGAAATGGATGAAAGATTGTTGAGTTTCTGGGTGAAATTGCAAGAACAATGGCGATCTGGAAAATTCACGAAGAATGTTGATGAAACTTGATGTCGGAGGGATGATTCTTAGTGATGAAGGTTGAGAAAACAGGAAAATCAATGATGAACTGATGAGTTTTCCGGTGATCTCTCCGGCGAAGGCATGAACATGGTGGCGAGGAGGATGAAGATCGAAGAGCTTTCTTTTCAGTTTCCGGTGAGTTAGGATTTTCCGGTGACTGTTACGGCGGCCGGAAGAAGTTGGGAGGATCGGAGGTGGGAGGTTAGGGTGGTCGGAAGTTGAGGGTTACGGTGGTTGCATGGCCGCCGGCCATGCAACCGGTGATGCTCAGGGGAAGCCAAGTGGCAGGCAAGGTGGAAGGTAGAGACGACGCATGTAAGCCACGTGTGGGTTTGTGTGGCAGAGTCTGGAGAAGGCGATGTGGCGTGATGTGGGAATTGTGAGGTTATGAGGTGGCTAGCTTTGGTTGAAACGCGTGGCCATGTTATATAAGGACAAGTGGCAGATTATTGGACTGAAAATGGACAAATATGGACATAAAATGGGCCTCCACCCCCATTCTGGGCCCAACGAAAAAACTGGCTATGGACTGAAAAAACAAATGATGCTTAAACGTGATTAATGAAGACCTAATGACATGCAAAATGGATTAGTAATATGATAATGAAATGCTAAAACGAAAACAATGATTAATCCTAATTAAAACTATACAATTAATTCTAATTAAACACAACTAATAACCCTAAACAATTAGTATTCTAATTAAACTAACAAACAATTAACTCTAAAATCTATTTAACCTTCTAATATTCTAAACTAATTAAAAGCCATCTAATATCTAATATATTCTAGAAAAGATTTTTTTTTAAAGAACTATTAACAACTATTCTAAAAAATTAAATTCTACAAGTATTAAAATCTATTATCTATGAATATCTATAAACAAAAATCTATTAAAAGATCTATATTAATTTCTTATTTAAATCTATTACAAACTATTCTATTTACTAAAATCTATACTATTTATTTAAAAGAAATCCTATTATTCTATTAAAACTATTAAAAAACTATTAAAACCTATTAAAAATTATATAAAATTCTAAAAATGATTTAAAGTTTATTTAAAATCTACAAGAAGCTATTAAATTCTTAAAAATGCAGACAAAGGCAAATAACCGATATAAAAGAGAGCGCGAGACCAGATCGAAGCAAACGGTAACCCGGACCCCCAAAAAACTCAAAAATCACTGCATAAACCAAAAACACCCAGGAAGCGCGCGACTTCCCAAAATAACCTCCGATTATCCGAACCGGTCTGAGATACCTGAAATGCGACAGCAGGGCTGTAATCCCGATAAAATCACCATGATTGAGGAAATGCACTATATGCAGTATGTAAATGCGAATGCGAAATGCGTCGAAACATCGAGTCAGACACGGGACCCGGTTGGTCAAATTTTAGGGTGCAACAGCTGCCCCTATTCAAGCAGCTTGGACCTGAATGGTTGAAGAGCGCCCAGCCTTTAATCATTCAAAGGTAGAAGATGGTTGAATATAAATGAAACCTGAAATTTGTCAACCGCAAAATAAACTGCAAAACTGCTTGAGGAATAACGTCTAATAAACTGAAGTCTGGTTGTCACGGCAACAACTGGTCAATTATCTGATAAATTTTCTACTGTTTCTTTTCAACATCAATCACCTGTGTGACGCCACAGGCACTGATTCTTCGGAAATAATGCTTCGAAAAAGCAAACACCTTCCCATCTATTATGGGATCTTTTCTGTCTACTCATGGTTCACGGCAAACCTGAGGAAACTCTCCTGGGGAATTTTGAATTGAACTGCCTGGCACCTATTTCGACGAAGGCGGCAGCTTCAGAAATTTGATATATGTCAACCTTTCTTTGTTTCAATGTTGACGTAACAACCAAATGTGAAGAAATCACTCCGCTGATGGAGAAGAGATGCTTAACTAAACGACTCTGCAGGTGAACAAATTCGAAAGCCAATAGGTAACCATCCTGATCTATGTTTCGACATGCGGATGTCTGAAATGATGCAATGCCCTATATGACATGTAAATGTTATGCGTTTGTAACTGCAATACCCTATACGGCATGAATATGCTATGTATTTGTAAATGTAATGCCCCGTACAGCCTGAATATGCTATGCATTTTGATAGATGCAAATCTGACGATATATGCAAATGCTAATGTAAGCTCTAGCTGCCAGAGAACACCAGGTCTACAAACCGTTTGGCAAAATAAATGCCGGAGGAAAAGTCAATTCCACTGAAGGTAACCTGGTATCACAGAATCATCTCAGCAAAATAAATGCTAGAAAAGGGAAACCAAATCCGCTGAGGATAACCATCCTGCTGGAGAAATGGAAAGGCAACCCTGCTTAGGGAGAAAGAAAAAAACAACTCTGCTCGAGGATGCTCTCTTCAAACCATTGACAACTGATTGTGCTCTGTGAGGATTGACCCAAACTGGGGTTGATTGCGCGCAGCACGTTGCTGGAAATGCCCCTACTATCAAGGATATCAATCTTAATCTGCTGAGGATACTCCTGATCCTACTCTGATGCGGGATAGCAATACAATCTCAATTCTTCCGGGAACAATACACAACTTTCAACTGCTGAAGAGGAGTAATTCTGACTTAACAACGTCCATACAGAGTTCAAACATTAATCGGAGAACTGGCATCCATTAAGCTTCGTATCGGGAAACATGACAACATTATTGCATCAGGTATTTACACATTTTTTGGTTTTTCTAGTTTAAAAGATAAAACGGGTTATTAACAAGGTGGAAAATACTAGACGAGAACTAGCATTCAAAGGTAGACTACCAGGCGAGAACTGATAGTAAAATAGATTAGGAAAATTGAACGAAAAAATTGGTTTTTTTGGTATTTTGAACGTCGGACGGGGCTGACTGGATATAGGCTAAGAAAAGACAACCAGGCGAGAACCGGCTGAAAGCTGACATGTACCAGACGAGAACTGATACAACAATAGGTTAAAGAAAAGAAAACAACCGGACGAGAACTGGTTGGAAGTTGACATGCATCAGGCGAGAACTGATGTTTACGGGAAGCAAATCGACAATACGATAACTGGTTAAAAAAAGGCAGTACCAGGCGAGAACTGGTATTTACGGAAGCATGGGCCAGACGAGAACTGGTCACCGGTTTGCCAAGCGAGACCTGGGCTTTGGAAACGACTTGGTTACGAAGTTCTGACAGGTAACAGATTTAAACTGTAGGATAACGATCCACCGACAACACGGCTCCTCTTATTTAGAAGGTTCAGGTTTTTGATAAGGGTATTGACACGATTCCCCGATACTCAACTCTTGCTGGGGATAAACAGGCTTGCTTGAATAACTTGCCCAAGTACAATTCAATTTGCTCCAATCCCACTCTTGGGAATATTTGCTCTGAACAGCTTGCCACGAGACAACCTCAAGATTATTTGCCCCGGTATCTGTACCACAAAAGGATTCAACCTCAATCAAACAATTGTCAACCCAGTTGGTCTTCACTGTCTCTGAAGTGACTTTGCCCCTGAATGAGCGCATAAGCGACTTAACCTGATCTGATTTTCCCCTGAAGTATCTGTTTTCAAATCTCAACATTCTGCATAATTGCCCCTGATTGGCTCTCGAGAAGATTCATTTCTGATCAACTACTTCTCAAACAAACTGCCCCTGATCCACTGCTGCTTCGGGACTTGTCCGCAGACTAACTGATACTGAACTTACTGGAATATAATGCCCCTGATTCACAGGTCTTCACAACATACACCATTCTGGTTCAGACTACTGTATTATTCAGTCCTGTTTGATTATTCCCTGATGGAATTTCCTTCATGTCAACTACTGACCTGCAAGTAAAAATCGTCTATTCACGAATGGTAATTTTAATGCAATGTTTGTGCAGATTTTGAAAAAATTTGTGCTGTCACTCATTTATGTGTCATGATTGTGAGTGACGAATGAAACTAAGTTCAAATGTAGTGCTGATTTGATCAGTGAAAAATACAACAAGGATATGATTAGCAAATCAAGAAGGAGTCAGGTTACTCAACCTTATCGTAATGCGCTTTCGGAATAAACCCTACCTCAATTAGGTCTTTTAAGGGTTGTATCGTGGTCGGGTTCACGGTTCGTGAAACAAAGGATATTTGGCTCAAATTTTGATTTGTACCTACCCCTTCTACGTGATGTTCTCCGATCCTAAGGTTCAGTTAACCTGGCTCGAGCGCTCGCCTCTTCGAGAGGTATGTTGAATGGTAAGAACCATAACTAAGGAATTCACAAGGCTTTTCCGGAGTGATAGTTACTCCTTCTCGTTTTCGGTGTCTGTGTACACGACTTTGTGACTCGCTGGGGAAAAAATTCAATTGATATCCTTTCTTTTCCATTCTTTTGATTCCCTAATTTTTTGCCTGGACTGACTCCTTTTGAGTTCCTTTCGATTTTTTTCGTTTTTTGAAGTCCAGCGGGATGCCCTGATTTTTGCCTAAGTATTAGCTTTCCAGCTTTTTCTTTCTTTTTACTTAGCGGGCTTTCTTATTCTTTCTTTTGGAACAAAGTCGTGTGACACTGGTTGTCTTGATTGCTC
The DNA here is from genome assembly GCA_963859935.3 of Lathyrus sativus. NCBI lineage: Eukaryota > Viridiplantae > Streptophyta > Magnoliopsida > Fabales > Fabaceae > Lathyrus > Lathyrus sativus. Next base: position 701,225,774 of record OZ012735.1, on the reverse strand, counting down.
CGAAAGGATTGTAACTGTCTCACTCCTGATTGATGAGGTTTAACCACTGTGGTTGACGAGGTACGACCTCTGGGAAAAATGCGATGTGATTGGTCCTCGAAAGACAACACTCCTCTGTAAGACTTGAATGCTCGGTCAAGCTAACTGACAACTACCCTGCCCCGGGTTAAGATGTGAGGGTTTTTTAAAAAAATTCTGAAAAAACTTCTACTTCCTGGCTCGAAGTGGTTAACAAGGGACAAACTCCTTATATCTCCAGTGTTTGGGGAATTTGAAACAATGCCTTGTACGTCATCGGTAAGGTCTTATCTGAAAGCATACGATCATCGGTTATGAGTTTATTTCGTCATCCTCCCTCCAATCTTTGCTAATCACAGTGATAAAGTGGAGTGAATAAAAGGCAAGTGTCAGTGCAATGCAGTAAATGAGCGACATCGACATGATTAATTCAGAAAAATGCATAGTCACTTCATTATTATTACCATTCGAAACATACAATGTTTACAGCAAGTAGTAACTGACAGAAAGAAAACTACAAATGCAAATGATATAAAAGTCTGAGGACTGCCAATGTCGAGGCGCCCGCCTGTCTGAATCACTGGCTCCTTTGCTGGGGAATACTTTCCGAGTCTACGAGCTTAGATAGCTGAGCGGTTGGTATGAACAAACAGAAATCCTTCTCGAAAGGAAATGCAATCTTGGTCAATCAACTGTTGTACTTTCGCCTGAAATGCTTTACAATCTTCCGTCGAATGCCCTGGAGAGCCGCCATGGTAACCACACTGAACGCGGGGATTGTACCCAGGAGGGTAAGGTTCTGGAACTGGCTTAAGAGCTTTAGGTTCCACCAAAGAACTCTGGATCAAAGATGGTAGCAGCTGGCTATACGGCATAGGCACTGGGTGAAAAGGAGCTTTCCTTCATTCCAAATTGTTGCGAGGTCGATTCTGATTCTGACGCTGATTCTGATAACCTCGACCACGAGTTCGCTGATTTGCAATGGAAGCGACATAAGATTCCTGATATGGTGCTCTAGGCACGGCTGTCTGTTCAGTATAACAAGCCACAGGAGGTACTGATCTCTGATAAGATGAGGAACCAACAAAATTCACTGATTCGCTTCGAGGATATTCAACCTTTGGCATGACTGCATTGATCACAACTCCTTCTTCATTCTGATAGTCACAAGGATATTCAGTTTCACCAGCTTGATCGTTTGAAGTAATCTGAATTTTCCCGATTCTTATGGCATACTCAAGGCGTTCTCCTAATGTTACCACGTCAGAGAAACTTAACGGAAGTCCGAGCAATCTTTCGAAGTACGGATCTTGTAGGGAATCTACAAACATGCTCGTTAACTCTTGGTCCAAAAGCGGTGGGTACACCCTAGCAACAAATTCTCTCCATCTCTGAGCATACTTCCTGATAGGTTCATCGTTCTCTTGAGACAATTCTTGCAACTGCATGCGATGGGGAGCTATGTCTAGGTTATAATCGTACTGCTTCAGAAAAGCTCTGGCTAAATCCATCCATGACTGAATCTGATTTCTCTCTAACTGCATATACCACCTCAAAGATGCCTCAGTCAGACTATCTTGAAAGCAATGGATCATCAATTTGTCATCTCGCACAAACGAAGTCATTCTTCGACAGAACATCATCAAATGTTGCTTCGGACAGCTATCTCCCGTGTACTTTTCAAATTTCGGCACTTTGAACTTATAAGGCAACACCAGGTCAGGAACCAAACACATGTCTACAGCATTGCATCTTTCACTTTCAAAGCTTTCATTCCTTCTTCCAACGCTCGGAGTTTTCTATCCGTCTCAAGAGCTCTTGGATCTACGGTCCTGGCTATTGGAATATCTCTTCGGTAATTCATCACAGGGAAAACAACACCTTGATTGTTACCAGGAGGAGGACGTTCATTCCGGGCAACAAACTGCTCATGTCGATCTCGGTTCTCCACAGAAGGTTGTACAACTTGGTCTGCAGTAACGTTGTTCGCTTGCGGGAAGTCTTCCATAGAATCATACAGAGGGTTGGACGTCATAGTGAACCCTGTCAGGGTATTAGGGGACTAGAAATTGCCTTCAGACATAGCTACCAATAGTCTTCAGCTGACTTCAATGCTCGATTCTGCTCAAATCTACTCAACCCCTAGGTCGTCTTCTGACAATCAACAGTTGCTCAATCCAAACTCCGGGTAGTCACCTTCAGGAAACAAAGGCTGGATCAGAACTCTGGCTAACTGGAGTATGACATGCAATATGATGCAACATGTTATGCACATGATATGCAAGATGCAGCAAACAACGGGACCACAACCCCCGCACAAATCTGAATACTGCTGCGCTGCTGACGGAGTACGTTTGCTCTGAAGAGAAGACCAAAATAACGGGTAGGTTGGAAGTCAAGGTTCCTGCAAAAAAAACCCCCCACTCACAGGTATGGACCTATATCTGTCAAGGTACGGCATCCTATGCGGTCGTCAGCGTCACAGACTTTCAAAACTGACGATACGATTCCCAGAAGGAGTGGCATCATCAAGTCTTGAAGAGGCCTCACTTAGCTAACTTCCAAATGATCGGTTCCCAGAGTCGACAATCCAACTAACCAGCAACCCGAGCCACCCAAAGGGTGGGACAAGAGGCCAACCAGAAGAACCTCGTCTGAGTGTAGATTTCGCGGGACACTAATACAAGCAAAGCCGGTACGCGCCCACTAATTTCTACTCTAAGTCTAAGGTGCACTCAAGTCCAGGTCCGGCTTATCTCTCAATCATAGAACACCCGTCACACCCCAATAGCACAATAGCAACAGATAATATCAATAAATAAACCCAAATAGACAAGCAAACAAGAGCTAGGATTGACTCTCTTTAGGGGACGTTGGATCCCACATGCATAAGGAACTATCGCAGTCCTTAGCAGCCAGGGGACGTTGGATCCCCAGTAGAGTCACCAGCTGTCGCTACTGCGAAAATCGGCGCCGGCTGACAGAAGAGTCGCCACCGTGCGTTATTTATCCCAACGGAGGGAAAGGAAACGCTCGAAGTAAACCTCGCAAAAAACGGGAAAGGTATGGTCATCGCAACCAAAACCTGGGTTCGGGAGTCGGTTACGCAAGGGGAAGGTATTAGCACCCCTCACGTCCGTCGTACTCGACGGGATCCACGCTTGCTTGGGTTGTCTAAAGGATGCAAAACAATCTATCTACGGCTGCTAAATCTAAACGGAAGGGAATTGACTCGATAGAGCGTCGCACTCTACGCCTACGTATTCTCAAGAGAGAAAGTCAGAGTCAACGTAGTTCGGGAAACTACGGGGGAATTGGCTCGCCAAGACTTCGCGTCTCGTGCCTACGTACTTCCACACAACATGGAAGATCAGAGCTTTCGTAGTTCAGGCTAACTACGGCTAGGCTGGGTGTTCTCACACAGCAGTGAGAAATTAATTTGGTTTTAAAGGTACGGGAACCTACGGGAAAAGCTACGGTCTGGTCTCAAATGCACTCGGGCAAGAGAAAGGGATAACATCAGTCGTCAGCGGGAAAGTCTCGATCGCACAGCAGCGAGAGAACAAAAAGTTAGTTGTTAGTGTGCTCGCTAGGATATCGCATCCTATGCCTACATATTCTCGTCTGGTACGAGAAATCAGAGCAGCCGTAGTTCGGCTACTTCGGGACCACAGCTCAAATCTCGTTTTATTAATATTCTGAAAAATGGTTACAATGATTGAGTACGAAGAAATAAACTCCTAAAAACTGTCCTATCCATCTATCATGGAAAATCAAGTGAAAAATAGTCCCCTAACAAGTGGACTTTTAAGACTACCTCTAAAAAGGTGAAATAAACTCCTATGAAAAATTATATCCTAAAAGAAAAATATTAAATTTACAAGGTAATATTTTTTACTATTTTTTCACTATTTTTCCTTCCATTCTTTTTTCTTCTTTTTTCAATATTCTTTTTCTCATTCTTTTTTCTATATTTCTTTTCAAAATATTTTTCTCAATATTCTTTTCTATATTTCTTTTCAAAATATTTTTTTTCAATATTCCTTTCTTCTTTGTTCTTTTCTTTTTCAAACTATTTTTCTTTTTCAATACTCTTTTTATTCTTCTTTTTTCATATTCTTTTCTCTTTTTCAAACTAATCAAATGAAAGAAAAGGTAAAAAAAAAAGAAAAGGAAACTACAAGAGAGGGGGGATACACTAGTTATTACAGGGGGGAAGTAGTAAAAATATAAAACAGAAACAACATGGGCCCAGCCCAAGAACTCAGCCAAACAAAAAATGGAAGAGGGGTGCAGAAATGAAGTAGAGGGTATCCACCAGTAGGAATCACGTTGGGCTTAGCCCACCAAAGGCAACAACCAAAAAAAATGGAGGGTGCAACAATGAACAAAAAAAACAATGGGCCTCTCGGCCCAGTCCACCAAAACGGCCTCTCTCCTTCGTTCCAATCCCTCTCCCCCTTTCCTCTTCCCTTTCTGAACCCTAGCTCTAACCCTTCTCTTCCACATCACCGTCATCTCCAACACAAATTCATCGTCGCCGATAAAAACTCCCCTCAACATCAACCGTCCACTTCAACTCAAACTTCTCTCAAACTTTCTCTATTCAACCTTCACGAAGGAAACTCATTCGCACCACTTGAGGCGAACTGAACATCCATGGATTCGGACAAACTGTTTGACAGATGACCTCTAATGGAGTTGCTTCGCACCTTGGATCCTGATTAGCATGTCGATTGTTATTTGTGAAGACTGATCGAAGGCGAAGACGAATTGATAGATCCAAAGTTGATTCGAGTTTTGATGATGATTTACGGAGATGATGAAGATTTCTGATGATTTGCGCAAGGATCTTGAAGCGATGGTGATGTATGAAGATCTCTGGGAAAAGTTCGAAGATCGATGATGATGATGAAGTGTTGATGAAACCTGGAGATCTCTGGAGATTTGGTGCGAAGACGATGATGGACGTTATTGATTCGTTGAAGAATCATAAGGATCTGTAATTACTCGAAGATTCTTGATGAACTCCAGATGAAGGTTTCCGGAGAGATGACGAATGTTCTTCTGGAAATGGATGAAAGATTGTTGAGTTTCTGGGTGAAATTGCAAGAACAATGGCAATCTGGAAAATTCACGAAGAATGTTGATGAAACTTGATGTCGGAGGGATGATTCTTAGTGATAAAGGTTGAGAAAACAGGAAAATCAATGATGAACTGATGAGTTTTCCGGTGAGCTCTCCGGCGAAGGCATGAACATGGTGGCGAGGAGGATGAAGATCGAAGAGCTTTCTTTTCAGTTTCTGGCGAGTTGGGATTTTCCGGTGACTGTTACGGCGGCCGGAAGAAGTTGGGAGGATCGGAGGTGGGAGGTTAGGGTGGTCGGAAGTTGAGGGTTACGGTGGTTGCATGGCCGCCAGCCATGCAACCGGTGATGCTCAGGGGAAGCCAAGTGGCAGGCAAGGTGGAAGGTAGAGACGACGCATGTAAGCCACGTGTGGGTTTGTGTGGCAGAGTCTGGAGAAGGCGATGTGGCGTGATGTGGGAATTGTGAGGTTATGAGGTGGCTAGCTTTGGTTGAAACGCGTGGCCAGGTTATATAAGGACAAGTGGCAGATTATTGGACTGAAAATGGACAAAAATGGACATAAACTGGGCCTCCACCCCCATTCTGGGCCCAACGAAAAAACTGGCTATGGACTGAAAAAACAAATGATGCTTAAACGTGATTAATGAAGACCTAATGACATGCAAAATGGATTAGTAATATGATAATGAAATGCTAAAACGAAAACAATGATTAATCCTAATTAAAACTATACAATTAATTCTAATTAAACACAACTAATAACCCTAAACAATTAGTATTCTAATTGAACTAACAAACAATTAACTCTAAAATCTATTTAACCTTCTAATATTCTAAACTAATTAAAAGCCATCTAATATCTAATATATTCTAGAAAAGATTTTTTTTTAAAGAACTATTAACAACTATTCTAAAAAATTAAATTCTACAAGTATTAAAATCTATTATCTATGAATATCTATAAACAAAAATCTATTAAAAGATCTATATTAATTTCTTATTTAAATCTATTACAAACTATTCTATTTACTAAAATCTATACTATTTATTTAAAAGAAATCCTATTATTCTATTAAAACTATTAAAAAACTATTAAAACCTATTAAAAATTATATAAAATTCTAAAAATGATTTAAAGTTTATTTAAAATCTACAAGAAGCTATTAAATTCTAAAAAATGCAGACAAAGGCAAATAACCAATATAAAAGAGAGCGCGAGACCAGATCGAAACAAACGGTAACCCGGACCCCCAAAAAACTCAAAAATCACTGCATAAACCGAAAACACCCAGGAAGCGCGCGACTTCCCAAAATAACCTCCGATTATCCGAACCGGTCTGAGATACCTGAAATGCGACAGCAGGGCTGTAATCCCGATAAAATCACCATGATTGAGGAAATGCACTATATGCAGTATGTAAATGCGAATGCGAAATGCGTCGAAACATCGAGTCAGACACGGGACCCGGTTGGTCAAATTTTAGGGTGCAACATAATGGCCACATGGGCTTTGTCATATCCTTTTTTTTTGTAATTTTTGCAATAGATTTATAGTAGTGGGCTTTATGGACAGACACTAAAAAAATGACATGGCTATCTTTTTATTGAATGGGCTTTGTACAAATGATTTTTTTTAATTCTCTTGTAACTTTTGGTCATGAAAAATAAGGTTTTGTGTAATGGACAATTAATCTTGGACTTATGGATTTTGGAATCATACATATTTTTGTAGAATGGACTTTATTTTTTAGAGAATTTTGGTAATGATGGGCTTCTTGTGAATTGAATTTGGATGTAAATAGAATTGGAATTTAATCTTGAGTTTAAAACTTGAACTTTGAATCTTGAAATAGGAATAAACTTGACATGATGATTAAGAACTTGAAACTTGAAGAGAGTTTGAAAGGTGAATCTTAAGTTCATCTTGCACTTGGCATTGGATTAATATGTGCACCCTCCATAATGAATAAAAACCTTTGATTTGCAATTTGAAATGAATCAAATATTGAACCTATGATAAATCTTGAATTAACTTTTGACTTTAACCACAAATGAACCAAACTTGTAATAAATCTCGAATCTGATCAAAATTGGATCCTGAAATAAACCCTCAAATGAAACATGGAAGCAAATACGACATATATTTTTTGAATTTTTCAAATGATAGTTAGCGGGTGGGTGTACATAATGAAAGTTATACGCGGGTAGGACAAATTTGGGGTATGACAGATGCCCCTATCTAATTGGATTAAACCTAGTAAGATGAACTGCTACGACGTTCATTTTTTTCGAGGTATAAGACAATTAGATATGAAGAAAACCCTAAATTTTTCCGAAAATAAAGAATGTGTTTCGGAAGTGGAATAACAGATCAATGTCAACCCTCAAGTGGACATTGAATAAACTACAAAGGTCGTTATCACCAAAAGAATGATAACCAAAATAATCTAACACCAAAAGAACGACAGACCTATCACCAAAAGGATGATAGTTAACACACCCCCGACACCAAAAGGATGGCGGATATATCACTAAAAGCATGATAGAGAAGACACGCATAATCTTGCACCAAAAGGATGACAAACCTATCACCAAAAGGATGATAGTTAACACTCGTACAATCTGGCACCAAAAGGATGACAAACCTATCACCAAAAGAATGATAGTTAACACTCACATAATCTGGCACCAAAAGGATGATAGTTACTCACACACACAATCCCAACACCAAAAGGATGCAGGGGTCTATTACCAAAAGGATGATAGAAAACTCACACATATCTGGCACCAAAAGGATGAAATATCTATCACCAAAAGGATGATAGTTACTCACGCACACAATCCCGACACCAAAAGAATGTAGGGTCTATCACCAAAAGGATGATAGAGACTCACGCACACAATCCCGACACCAAAAGGATGATAGAGACACACACATACACACAATCCCAACACCAAAAGGATGCATGGTCTATCACCAAAAGGATGATAGTTAACACTCGCATAATCTGGCACCAAAAGGATCACAGACCTATCACCAAAAGGATGATAGAGCGACACATACAATCCCAACACCAAAAGGATGCAGAGGTCTATTACGAAAAGGATAATAGAGAACACACACACACACACACACACACACATATCTGACACCAAAAAGATGACAAACCTATCACCAAAAGGATGATAGTTAACACATGACTTACTACTACCAAAAGGATAGCAACAAGCAAAACAAAATCAAAGGCTGTCATTCACCGAAAGGATGATTCAAAGACCAAAAGGTTCACAAATTTCCGACACCAAAAGGATGACGATAATATCAAACAACCATAGTTACTACCACAAAAAGGATGATAGGAACTTCCCAAATTTGAAGGCCGCCGACACTAAAAGAATGCAGGCTAGGTTTGATTGACGCGGTTTGGCTATCACCAAAATGATGATAGTAAGGCAATTGACAAGAGGTTAAATTTCCTAGAGATATTATGAGTGGGGCTTATTTGAGGATATCAGCAAAAGGTTGAAGCAAAGAAGTCACTGAGGAACACAATCCTTATCAATAAAAGGTTGAAAGGAGCCAACTCACTATGGAACGCCCAAGAAGAAGGTAAAATTGAAACAAAATCAACGAGGAACCCCTATTGACTTGGATAAGTGCCACTGGTTAAGTCGAAGACGCCAACTTCAACAACAAAAGGTTCAGGACACAACTCAATGAGGAACGCCCACTGACTTGCTTGGAGATCACAGTTTCATCAACAAAAGGTTGAAGTAACTTCATGAGGAACACTCGTGAACTTGAAGGAGATGCCCCTGACCGGGCTGAGATTTGCTTGATAACTTGTCTTGATTAACAAAAGGTTGATACAACTTCGTGGAGAACGCCCACGGTTTTGAATAAAGTGCCCCTGACAGGGTTGAAGATCGTCTTGAAAATCTCGAGATTGATCCTGGACCTTGACTTGCATATGTATGAATGCTTGATGTTTAAATAATGCTCTATATCGAATGGAAATGCAAATGCAAATGCTAACGTGCAGAGATGCAAGTGCTGGGGATGTATGATTGGTTTAGGTAGGCATATGATACAAGATGATACTTATGATATCGAATGCAATGCATATGATACGTATGATGCACATGATTGCAGACAAGTGATTGAATATGTTGAAAGGGTGCCAACATGGTGGACTTTTGGTAGTTTCCAATACAGATTAGACTTTGGGTGGTTGGAGGGTTTGAATTACTAACACGCAGTTTGTTGAAGAAGCCATGGTTGAAGTAGACGAAGATGCTCTTGATGCCCCAAGTCTGATCACTTGTTGGTTTGTTGTGAACTTCTTCAGAGAGGATCACAGTTTTGCTTGGTGGTCAGGATGACCAGGTCTTGCCCCACTCTGAACATGGTAATGGTCTGCCCCTGATTAACTAGTTCTAATTTGTGGAAGCTGAGCTTTGATATACTTTGTGATGACTTGCCCCTGATTGAGCTGCTGAAGGGGTTTCCCCAGCTTGTGGGTTTTGAGGTAGCCTTGCTTTGTGTCAACAACTGAAAGTTCAAGTTCCTCTTTGATTTCCCCTGGTTGGATTGTCTTGGATGTCTAACACTGATTTTCAGTTAAAATCGCACATTCACAAATGGTAATCTTAATGCAAATCTATGCAAGTTTTGAAAAAGAGTCATTTATTGCAATGTCGTGATATTGTGAGATGAATGGGCCGTTAGTCTAGACGTTATGCTGATTTGTTGGTGTGTGAAAGATATAGCAAGGATAATGACACCAATGTTGATGATTAGCAAGTATGTGGGGAGTCAGTTTACGCAACCTTGCAATAGTATGCTTTCAGAGTACACCCCGCCTCAATTAGGTCTTTCGAGGGTTGTAACATGGTCTAGTTCACGATTTATGAAACAAAGAATATTAGGCTCAAAGTATGATTTGTACCCACCCCTTCTTCACGATGATCTCTATTCATACGTTCAGCTAATTCTGCATATGCTTGTCTTCCAAAAGGATCGACGGTGTAAGCGTGATGATTTGAGGTTTGCTCGAAATGGCAGTCACCTTATTTTGCTTTTTGATGGATGTCAGTAACCCTTTTATTTTTTATTTGGTGGCCACTGAATCTTTTTTTTGTTGAGGATTTCGGAGGCCTCTTTTGATTTTGTTTTTTATCCCTATCTTTTGCATGGATTGATTTCGCTTTTCGAGTCCATCAGGATAGCCTTAATTTTTTCCTAAGTCTCCTTTGAGGTGCTTGACTTAGCAGGCTTTTGATTTTTTGATTTTGTTGGAAGATTGTGACTGCCAAGTCATGGGTCTTTGAAGAACAACCGTCATGTCTTTTTGGATTTTTGCTTTGTGATTCGAGTGCTTAATTAGATTAACTGAACACTACCCTGCCCCATGTTGAGTGGAAGGGTTTATAAATTCGAAGGAGATTGCTACTCTAGGCTCGAAGTGGTTAACTAGGGATTAACTCCTTGTCTCTCCAGTGTTTGGGGATTTGAAAAAATGCTTGTACATCATCGCAGAGATTCTGTCTGAAAGCATACAATTTTCAATTATGGGTATTTCGGTTTTCATCTTCCTCCCTCCAATCATCCTAAATAGCAGTTGATAAAGAGTGTGAAATGGACAAATGAGTCAGTGATTGCGATAAAAATGAGTGAAAACGACATAACTAATTCAAAGCATACATAACCAATACATTAATAAAACCAAATACGAAAGGCAATGTCTAAAGCATACGGACTTAAACAAACAAAGAAAAAATACAAGAAAGCAAAAGATGAAATGGCAACATGACTGCCTTCTTCGAGGAGATGAACTTGACTTGACTTGATTTGACTTGATCTAATGCTGGTACTAGCTTGGTGGAGACATTGGATTGTTGACGGTGTTCGGAGTTTTCCCATTGAAGTTAATAGCATTCCTATCAATCATGTCCTGGATTTTATGTTTGAAAGCTCTGTAGTTCTCAATCGTATGCCCTGGAGCGCCCTTATGAAATTCATAATGGGCATTAGTATCATAATCTGGTGGAATGACCGTTGGAGGAGCTAAGTCTCTCATAGTGATGACCTTTTTCTCCAGCAATTGAGCAAGGATATTAACATATGTCATTAGTAGATGATCAAAGACTCTGTCTAGCTTTCTTGGCCTTTATTAATTGGGCTGACGCTGTTATTGAGTAGCTTGCAGTTGTTGATGTTAAGGAGGATACTGATACCCCTGCTGATTGTAGGATTGTTACTGAGGAGCCTGCTGCTGAGGCATTTGAGCTTGAACAACTTGAATAGCTGGATGATAAGGCATTAGAGTGTATTGCGCAGTAGCAACATACATATACTGGTAATAAAGGATTTGATAAGGTATAGGAGCGGGAGCTTGTTGAGGAACCTGCCCTTTCTATGCAAAGATGGCATTTATTTCGCCCCCTTTCTTCTTGTATCCATTAAAAGGCTTATTGGCACCGGCCCGACTGCTAGAACGTCCTTGGATCTTTCTTTTTTCAGACCTTCTTCAATTCTCTCACCAATAATCACTAAGTCAGAGAATCTAGTAGAGACATTATTGATCAACTTCTCGTAGTATTGGCCTTGCAAGGTACCCACGAAGATATTAATTAGTTCACGGTCGACAAGAGGTGGATGCACCCTTGTAGCTAGCTCTCTCCATCGCTGTGCGTACTCCTTGAAGGATTTGTTGTCCTTCTGAGCCATACTCTGAAGTTGAGTACGGTTAGGAGCAAGGTTAGTGTTGTATTTGTACTGCTTGACAAACGCATCAGCTAGCTCAGGCCAAGTGTGCATACTGTTAAGTTCTAGCTGCATATACCAATCGAGAGATGCTCTAGACGAGCTGTCTTGAAAGCAATGAATCATAAAATTTTCATCCTTGGCATAAGCAACCATCTTGCAACTGTACATCTTCAGATAAATGTCAGGGCAGCTGAGGCCTTTGTACTTTGAGAATTCTGGAGCTTTGAACTTGGGAGGAATGACGACATTCGACACCAAGCACAGTTCCAGAGCATTGAGAGAAGATGAGTTGTGCCCTTCCATGACTCGGAGTTTTTCAGCTAGATTCTGACATATCTTGATTGCTTCTGAATCCTGAGCAGCAACAGGACTAGCAATGGGGATAACAACATGATAATTTTGTACATCGTCATACTGACCTAGCAGATTCTCGTCAACATGAGGAACGAGGATCTGAACAACAACAGGTTGGGCTTGCGAGATAGCTCCAACAATAACTCCAAGTGTGAGGATTGGTTGAGAATTCGCTTCTTCAGCTACAGTAGTGAAGTTCATTGGCATCCCATAGTTAATGGTGTTGGGAACAGGAACTGTGAGTCTTGAGGTTGACCCTTGCACATGACTGTTGTTGTTGACGGCAACAGCTTCACGTAACTCTTCTTCCTTTCTGGTGATAGTGATGGCTTCGAGAATTTGGTCAATATTCCCCTTGATAAAGTCTAACTCCTGTCTGAAAGCAGCTTGCTCTTACTGAATCTGCTTCATCATTCGTCTTGTATTGGCTCTAGTTGCATACTGGTGTCGAGGAATCAACTTGATTTACAGGAGATGAAGGAAGAAGAAATGAGATCCTGTTGATGGAATGAAAATGCAAGATGCATAACAGATTCAATGACATGTAATGCAAGATGCAAAATCTAGAATCACAGGTTCGAACAGTTTTGAGGTTGGTCGGAAGAACGGTTCAAGAACCAAAGTCACTGCTCAAAGAAACCCCACGGGTAGGATTCTAAAACGGGTAAGTGCCAAGAGTCATGGATATCTTTCAAAGATATTATAGCCATGACAAAGCCTCATCACGACAATAATATCCTTGAAAGGATCTCCCCTAGGTGAGGTTTTCATATCTTCCACACGAGAAAGACTCTTCGGAGGTGTCAACTACATAACCATCGACGCACGGGTTCTAAAATAGGTTCTCAGAGTCATAGATCGAGGTTGAAAATATTACTGTCAGGAAGTAATATGTTCAAGGGATCTCATATGATTGAGGCGTTCGTATTAATCCAAAAGGAGTAAACACTACCAACCACTGTAGATAGGACAGGTTAATGGTCCTTGAGATCAATGATTCAGGCTCGAAAACATTATTGTTATGGCAAAGACTCACAACAACAATAACATCTCCAAGGGAATCTACTCCAAGAGGGGTTTTCGCTTTGGACTTACGTAGAAGAACCCACCAAAGTCTCCACTACACAAGCACCATCTTAGTCCTTGGGTTTTACTCGGACTCGGGTGTAGAGCCATATCACAAAGTATCCATAAGTAAAGCAACCCAACAATTTCACAAAAGCAATAGTAACAAAGATAAGGATATGAAAGTAAGTAAATAAATGAGAAGAAAACAAATAAGCGAAGCTAACAAGCTCACAATTCTAACTAAGATAGGCTCGACTCTCTCTTACATGAAGTAATGGCCCCCAACAGAGTCGCCAGCTGTCGCACCTCGAAAAATCAATAGATAATTTAGAAACACGACCCTCACGCTAAAGGCGCGGAAATATGGTTTAATAGAGTCTCCACCGAACTTTATTTATCCCCAAGAGATGGGAAAGGAAAATATCGAGAAAACCTTTTAAAATAAAGACAAGAACAATGGTTGTTGCAACCAATGTTCCGGGTTCGGGAGTCGGTTACACAAGGGAAAGGTATTAGCACCCCTCACGTTCGTTGTACTCAACGGGAAACTCTTAGTACGATTTATGATGAACGTTAGCTAATCTTAGTTGTTTTCTTCTCAATGATAAATACAAAATGATACGATAAGAGGGATAAGATGCTAGGGGAAAATGAGTGGTTTTAGGATAGGGTGCTCGCCAAGGATTGGGGTTCTTGTGCCTACGTATGCTCATTCAGACGAGAATGAGAAATAAGAGCTTCGTAGTTTGACTACGGGAAAGGTTAGGGGGGAAACGGGAGATAGAGGGAAGGTAGCTGGCCAAGATAATCGCAATCTTGTGCCTACGTATCTTACATTCAGACAAGAATGAAGAATCAGAGTGTCCATAGTTCGTAGAGACAACTACAAAAAGAGATAGGTGGAATTGAGATGAAGTTGGTTTGGATGATGATTACTCAAAGCTTAAGAAAGGCTCCTCGGGCCCAAGAAATCGGGAGAGTGAGTCAAAGACTTGAATCTCTCTCTCTCTCTCTCTCTCTCTCTCTCTCTCTCTCTCTCTCTCTCTCTCTCTCATCTTGAAAAGAAATTATGTTTGAATGGTGTTTGGAATAACGAGTGGTTGGGAGATAGTTGAATGTTGTCGAGTTGGAAATGTTTTAAGGGCATCAATTGCTCACACACGAGTAAGATAACTCACATCCAAACAACTAAAGGGAGATCAAAGATTTAATCCCCCTCTTTTCCACCTTGAAAGGATTTAAATAATTGTTAATTATTTTGATAGTTTATTGAGAAAAGCCACCTAAATTTAGATCAAGGGTTTGATTGTATTTGCGTGCAAAACCGTGGTGGAATGGAAGTTGGTTTGAAAAAAGCTCGATGACGAGTCGAGGGTTTGGTTGGAAATGGAACCGGCTCGATAACAAATCGAGGGTTAGGTTGTAAGAACCGATACTACTCCCTGAGGGTGCTCCTAATAACAAAACCACGATAAAATGTGAAAGTGTGTGCGGTAGGTTGATGGAGAATACGTACGAGCACTCGACTTACGAGGGGTGTTTGAAAATGGCTCGATGATGAATAGAGAATTAGTTTGAAAAAAATTTAGTCTACGCTAGTCCGTAAGGGTGCTCATAGAAGATAAAACACAATTAAATAAATATGAATGTGTACATCGGAATGGGAGAGGGGTACATGTAAGTTACACGGGATTGCACGAAATAAAAGGGTTCATTGTCAGGTAGCCCAAGAGGAAGCCGTGTGCGCGTGAAGTGTCCTAAACTATGCCTTGATCATGAATCAGACAAAAGCTCTAGATTATGGTTTCTGATAAAGTCCAAACTCCGCTGCTCAGAAAAGTAACCAACTGTCCACCAAATTAGACTTTTATTGTTTCGATAATTGTTATGTGTTTTCGAAAAAGAATACGAATAAGATATGAACAATATGAATATGATATGAATATGAACAATGTGAATAATATGACAAGATATATAACAATATAATCAAGATAATATTCACAATAGTATAATCAAGATAATATGAACAAGTATACGAACAAGATAATATAATCAAGATATAATGACTGAAAATAAAACAAGGTATAGTGACGAAAAGTAAAGTTAGTCGTTAGTTGATTTGAATTGAATCGGGACAAAATGTAGCACTAAACCGTCGTAGCTCGATCTATGACGAAGATCAACTATAGGAGGTAGCGCAAGTTGATATCCGTGCTAAAAACACGATGGAGAAATGATATTGAAGATCATTTTCCAATGTAATCGTGTCACTTGGACAAAAAATGGTAATGGTCTCGTCTTAATCACAAATTTGTGTTAATTAATCGAAGGTAACCTATCACGATTCCAAAGTATAGAAAATGGTTTCAATGATCATTTTCTACAGATTTGAAATAATGAAGGTTAACAACCTCAATGAATCAACGTTCGCGAATAGAAAGACTTCATGGACCAAGAACGGATAGAAAATAGAAGATGAAAAAAGAGAGAAATTAAAAATAAAATGAGAAATGAATTGAAATTCAAATATATGAATTAAGATAGAATGAAAATAATGGACAAGAAATTCGAGGAAAATGAATAAAACCGAAAAATGAAGAAGAAATGAGGAGAGAAAAAGTGGTGGTCTCGGATCCATCATTATTTATCAATAATTTGACTAGTAACGATTTTCGAAGGTCTCGTCATCGATCCAAACGAAATAATATGAAAACAAAATCTCAAAGATCAATAAAAAAATACTAAAATCTATCTTTTAAAAAAATATGTTCAAAAGCTCTAAAAACTTATTTTTTAAATAATATTATAAAATTCTAACTAGTTTATAAAACATATTAACAATTTCTTTTTTAAAAAAACTAATTAGAAAATATATTTACAACTCTAAAACAACTAATTTATAAAATAAATATTACATACATAAAAAAAGGTCATGTTACATTGAAAAAGGGGGGGGGGGGTAATAATATAGGTGAGGATCATTTGGGCTTTGAGCCCATCACCTCACTCTCAAAAAGAAAAAAAAACAGCTGAAAAGAAAATAGGTGATTAAAAAAATGGGCCATGAAGCCCATGACGCCTATAACAAATCCCATCGGAAACCCCAAAGAGCTCAAGTGAGCCTCAAGGTATCATCGCCCCTTCGTTCAGTACCTCTCTTAAAGGAAGAAGAAAAAACAAATCTCTCAAATTCCCCAACTCCATTAACATAGCGCAAACGGAAATCTTGCAACCCACAAAGCTAACACGAACAATCAAACCAAAGAGATGCAACCCAAACGACGATGTGGTTCAAAGATCATCATCATCATCAAGCCGTGGCGATCGGAGCTGAGAAGCTACCGTGAACATTATTTGCGACGAAAAATGTGAAGAGAGTGAGGTTTCGCTCTCAGCTTTTCATCCGATTCGTTCCACTTCCTTCATCCTTGTTTCATCTATGATTGGATTTCGTTTTAGGTTTGCAGGTTTTGTTTCGATCTGTTCTTCAATCATTTTGGTTTTGGGTTTATTCGGGTTGAGGGTTTTGTTGTGAAGTAGAGGTTTTGATTGCGGTGCGGTGGAGGTTTGGAGGTTTCGAATGTTGTGGAATGAGAAAAGGGGTGAGGTTGGGGTTTCGTGAAAATTGAAGAAAGGATGGCTGTGGCGGACGCGAAAAGAGAAGAAGGGGAAGATGATAAGTGAAGAAGAAGAAGTGGGGTTCGCGGCGCTAGGTCTTGTTGGTGAAGGAAGAAATTTTCGGCGGCTGTCTTTTAGGGTTTCTCCCCTAGAAGAAGATGATGAACAGTGAACTGGGTTTATATATATTCTAAAAAATATTTAACGTGTCCCCTTTTTCATTTTTTATTTAATTTTCTGTTTAATAATTAAAAATCTATTCTAAATAACTAAATCTAAAACTAATCTAATTCTAATTAAATCTAATCAATTCTATTTTCTAAATTAAAAATCTAATCAATTCCTAATAAAAATTCTAATTCTAATTCTTAATTGAAATTCTAATCCTATTTTAATTAATCCTATTCTAAATCTAATTTTAATAAAAATTCTATATTAAACTAATTAATTAATTCTAATACTAACAAATTCCTATAAAAAAAACATATTCTAAATTTCTAATAAAAAAAATCTAATTCTAATTCTAATAGAAATCAAAATTCTAAACTAATTCTATTCCATTAAAAATTCTAATTAATTTTAAACTAATCCTAAATCTTAACTAAACTAAATAATTCCTAAATCTATTCTAATTTCTATTCTAAACTAATTTTTTAAAAAACTAACCAAATTTCTGTAAAAATTCTAAGTCTAATCTATTTAAATCTAATTAACTAATAATAATTTTCTAAATTAAAAATAAATCTAATCCTATTTTCTAAATAAAAATTCTAAATCTATCTATTTCTACTACATTAACAAACAAAAACAAATATATAAAATATTAATATTTTAAAAAGAAAAAAGTTAGGAAAACTAAAAAATGAAATTAATATTTATAAAAATAACATCTTTAAGCCACGTGTCACGCTCTTATTGGGCAAAATAACAGAGATTTGAAAAAAACACCCAATCGTGGGTGGACACGTACCTAAACGGCATGAAATTAAGCGGACAATGCAAAATTAAAAATAGAATCGAAAAATGCGAAAATATTAAAAAAAGAGAAGGACAAATTTAGGGTGTGACAAGGAGGTTATGATTTTAACCTTACACCTTCTAATATATTTGATTCCCTCTGCCTTTTTTTAATGTTTGTGGCGGCAGATATAAACACAAATTTTTGTAATTTTTAACTTTAAAAATACAATATTTGCGAGCCCACACCATCCTCACTTATTTACAAGACAAACAAAAATTTTAAATTCACACACTTAACTATATTTATTCCATCCCACTTTATTTTTTACAAATTTTTACAAAACGACGATATTCGTTTGTCATCTATTATAATATATTAAAACCGAGCCTTACACTATTTTATTGATAATTCATTCCCTTACTTGGCACATCATTAAAAATCTAATGTGACATTCTTCTAAACACAATATTTCAAAACTTCTTTTATTTATTTTAAAAAAAATGTAATGTTTCATTTATAAATTCTTTTAATTCAAACACTTCTATTTTAAATATTCCATGACTTATCTCATTCTATTACTCTAACTAAAAATCATATATATTCATTGATTTATTTCTATTCCTTCTCCATTCATATATATTGTTATATACTTATATGAATTGTACATCCACACCATAATTTAATTTCTACAAAAATGGAAATAATTTTTTGTCTCTTAATATAAATGATAATACCGTCACTAACTTAAACCACTAAAACAAATCAATTTCGTAACAACAATTATAAAGATACTATTATTTTATTTTTCTTATCCTAATAATAATTTTTATTTTTTTGTCTCCATCAATATTTTTAAAAAATATATATTATATAATATTTTACTCCATAGAAAATTATGGATAAAAGAGTTTTATATAAAAAAATCAATTGCATGTATCAGTTTTAAAACTATAATAACAACGAAAAAAATTGCATTACAATGTTTAAAATTAAATAAAATGGTCAAACAATACTTCTAAATAGAAAAACAAATATTTCAATATTCTTTTTAAATTATAATTCTTATTTATAAATGCGATTATATATTATAAAATTTAACTTCAAAGATTAAATTTTATTATAATGTTAAACAAAATTATCAAATAATTCTTTCAAATTTATAATTTTTAAATAAACAAACAAATATTTTAAATTATTTCTAATATATTATTTTGAATTATAATCGCAAATATATATTAAAGAATTAAATAATATATTTTCAACTATAATTTATTATGTAACAATCTCCTATAATATATTATTAAATTATAAATAATTGAAATTAAAAGAATTATTCATTTAAATTAAATTAATCATAATTATTAAAATTTAATAATAAAATAAAATATAAATTATATAATACATATTATTTTAATACCTTATTTTTGTTGAGCTTGTCTCCTCCTCCGACGAACACTTCTTCATTTCTTCATTGGTGTTGAGGCTATGATGAGCTACTCGGGCTTCACATACCTCTTTAGTATTTTTTCCTTTCTTCTGCAGAAAATTTCATGCTTTATCTTCTTGGGGGGGTTTCTCTTTTCCAGTTGTCTCCTTGTATCCCTGACATATGATATTAGTCTACCTTTCTAAATCAAAATTTCAATTTCCTTTTTTAATTGGTGATAGTCTTTTGTGTGATGCCCGCAAATTCTATGGTACACACACCACACATTTTCATCTCGTCCCATTATTGCATGAACCCCTTTTCTTGGGCATCTTTGCACAGGCAAAAAGTTTAAGTGACACAATTCCATCAAGATATCTGACTTACTTGTATTTAACAAGGTATATTCTGGTTTTCTTTCGAACGAACATCGAGACGACCTATGTGCTTGCAAATCCCGAGCTACATTTATGGAATATTCCCTCTTGTGACCCAATCCCTCTTCTCCTATCCATGACTATTCTTTGATATCCCGAGACCTTTTTTCCTAGTTGATTTCATCTCCTTTGTTGTAACATTCTGCCCAAGTAATGATCTCATCCATGATGGACACCGACTTTTATGCTAGAGATTCGTTAAACTGACCAGCCCTGACGCCATGTTGAAACGCTCTGACGAACATCTCTTGGTTTAGATGGGATACCTTGATGGTTTCCTCATTGAATCTTTGATCAGTGCATCTTTACGCACATTCTCCTATATTTTTACTTAGGCATTTCTTAACCGAAGAAGACTCGTAGCCTGGAATGAGTAACTATTGATGTGTTTGTGCTTTCTTTGTTTTGTTTTATTTTAATTTTGCTCGGAGTGCAAAAGTTCAAGTGTGGGGGAATTCGATCAGTGCATCTTTATGCACATTCTCCTCTATTTTTACTTAGGCATTTCTTTACTTTATTTTGATTATTCTTATGTTTTATTATGTTTTTATATTTTATTTTATTTTGGTTTAATTTGATTTTCGCACTTTATTTTTCAGCTTTAACAGTCTGCACGGAAACGATCATAAATGGAGTTCTAGGAATCCGTTTGAGGCGTTCTAATAATTGCCGGAAAGCTAAGAGAGAGAGAGAGAGAGAGAGAGAGAGAGAGAGAGAGAGAGAGAGAGAGAGAGAGAGAGAGAGAGAGAGAGAGAGAGAGTGAAAGAGAGAGAGAGAGAGAGAGAGAGAGAGAGCTACGACTTTCATGTTGGAGTCGAACTCAGATTCGAAGCACATTTTCCCAGAACATTCGTTGAAGTTACAACATTAGGAATTTGTTTTAGTTTTGGGTCATGTTTTGGGCCTGGGTTATATTTTCGACCCAGTTGGGTTATGAACCGGATCCCTTGTTTTTATTTTTTGGAGAAACCTTATTTTACTATTCATTCATTCACTATTCACGAAAATAATTAGAAGCTTGTAAACTCACGGAGAACTAATACCCTCTGGACGGATTCACTATACTCAGGTTTCAAACTTTGAGATTGTTATGATATTTACAATTTAAATTCGATTCCTTTCAATTATATCATGTGATTATTGTTTGCTTAATTTGATTATCATATAGTATATTTGATTTAATTTGATTGATCTGTGTTCCTAATTTTAATCGTAGATTAACTCAGCTTAATTGTTAATTTACGCTATCCTTTACCGTATGCTTAATCCGGCGATAGGAACATGTTTCTCATGATATCACGCTTGTTGACTGATATTGTCATCAAATAGGATAGAAGTTCCGCTTGGGAAATTGTATTTTCATCGGTCGATGATTAGTAAGAATCGAGGCAGTGGATCCGTTACTATAATCACTTATTTCACAACAGCTTATTTCAGTAACCAATTATTTTAAGTGCTTTTTCTTCAACAGAAACCTAAAACCCCCCTTTTTCATTCGATTAGTAATAATCAAGAATCCTTGAGAACAATATTCGAGTTGTCGCTTTACTGTACTTTTTCAAAAATTTCTCGTTTTTGATCTGCGAGCGACCGCGGATCAAATTGGCGTTGTTGTCGGGGATTCTTGTCGTTATTAATCGATATTAGAGTCATAGGCTTAGTGTTGTTGCGCTTAGGCCCTAGGTTTCCCACGTCTTTGGCCTTCTCGTGTCTAGAGTTGAAAAAATCGGTTTTTGGAAAAATTGTGTCCGATCGTAAAACTGTTTTGCCTACGACTACGAGAATCAGAAAAATCGCCCGGTCATTATTCCAAGGAATACTTGGAGTCCACCCTCAGAATTGCCAAAAAACCCTTTTTTATATTTTTAATGAATTTTTTACTGTTTTCATAGAGTAAAGAAAAATCAAAAAAATTCTCATAAGTGTTATTTTGCTTAATTAGCTTAATTCTGGTGTTATTTTATTTTTCTGAAATTTAATTAATCGTTTTCCATCATTGTGTTTGAGTCTAAGTATGAGTCTGACTATCTGCATAACTTGTTTGCTTCAGATACTAAACTTGATTTTGAAATGGCTGATAATAGAACCTTAAGGCAATTGGTTGCCCCTGATGTGAATTATAATGGCTTGTGTATTGAATATGATGATGTTGCTGTTCCTTTTGAATTAAAATCTGGTTTAATACACTTGTTGTCAAGGTTTAATGGACTTGCAGGTGAGGATCCGAATAAGCATATGAATGAATTCCAAATTGTGTGCTCTACACCTTCTGAACCTTCATTAGAGGACCTTGTCAAGAAAATGGCTATGAATGATCTCCAGTTTCAACAACAAACAGATTCCACTCTTCAGACTTTGCAGACACAGATTGGACAGTTTGCCACTATAGTAAATGCCATGCAGCAAACTCAAGTATCAAACCAACTACCCGCCCAAACAGTAGTGAATCCAAAAGAGTTATTGTTTGATTTAGTTGATGATTTTTATCCTGAGTTGTTATATGATTTTCCATCTTTATTATATTATGATGATACTTACTCTTGCGATTTATGTACTGACACTAACGTTTGCTCTGTTTGTGCTGAGATTAATGCTGCCTTGCAGGGTGATTCTTTTAATGATGTCGTTTATACAGTCGAAACTCTTGATATCACGGTTGCCCCAACCAAATATTCTTCTGAACAACCACCTTCTGAACCACTTCCTGAGGATTTATATTATTCATCAAAGCTTCAATTTGAGCAGGAAGAAAAGTTATTGCAGGAACATAAGAAGGAAATTGGATGGACCTTGGTTGACACTCGTAATTTTAGCCCATCCATGAGTATGCGTAGGGTCTCAATTGAAGATGGAAGAAAAGCAGTGAGGCAGCTCCTTAATCCCTTGATTCTTGATGTTGTGGAAACGGAGACCACTTTCAAATGCCCATTCGACACTCTTACTTATCGAAGATTCTTCTTTGATCCAAGAATAAAAGTCGAAGGCACTAATAAATATTTCAAGTTCAATGGATGCTACCCAAAGTTACTTTATGACATCCCCACTTTGGGAGAGGAGCCTGTAGAAGATCTCTCTTTGGGAAAGGCTGCTTATATGATCACCTACCCACCTTGACTACCCGGGTGTGTTCTTTCCTTTCTCTCACTCTTATTTAATAGTTATGTCCTTTAATTGAGGATAATGCATGTTTTAAGTGTGGGGGAGGGAAATCGTTTGTTTTCCTTGTTTTTGTTAGTGTTTTGTTTGTTTTCAGTCAAATAAAAAAAGTGCATCTTCTTGAAAGCTTGAGGTTATAGTCTAATTTGAGATTAATTTGCGGAGACTTGGGAAAAATTCACAAGATCGGTATCGTCTTAACACCGTAAGTCTCCTGCATATGGAAATTGATTTGAATTCTTATTATGGTTTAACCTTAAATTTTCATTCTCTGACAGCTCTTGTGTAGTTTATTTCAGCAGTCAGCACCATCTCACACGGACTTTACGCAGGGAAGTCGATGAAAATAAGTGAGTGATCCAGTTTTTATTTGAAAAAAAAAGAATACACCTTCTAAGTTTGGTGACCCTCACCCGGTCACTTAAGCCAACGGATGTAGGGCCTTCAAAAAAAGTTGATAATAAAACTCGTTGTTAGTTGGTTCAGCGGTTTCTGGTGCTGAACTTGGTAGGGCGAATTACGGTCCGATCCCCCGCAACTACAACTGAGTGAGCAAACGGTTATGCCATGTAAGTACCAGAACCCCAAGCAAAAAGGATTAGAGTCACTAACCGGTTCCCTTGCTATAAGTGTGTGGAGATAACGAGCTTAATGTGATTGCGCCTGAATGAAAAAGAGCAAAATGAAGGATGAGTAAGTTAGGCTTTAACATAATAACATGATTTGAGTTGATTTGTGTATTCAGGAGGCTTATGTCTACACAATTGTGGATTGGTGTTCCTACGATATCCTTAGTGTGCAAGATTAGTACCTATCGATGCAAACTTAACCAAAGAAGACTCGTAGCCTGGAATGAGTAACTGTTGATGTGTCTGTGCTTTCTTTGTTTTGTTTTATTTTAATTTTGCTCGGAGTACAAAAGTTCAAGTATGGGGGAATTTGATCAGTGCATCTTTATGCACATTATCCTGTATTTTTACTTAGGCATTTCTTTACTTTATTTTGATTATTCTTATGTTTTATTATGTTTTTATATTTTATTTTATTTTTGGTTTAATTTGATTTTCGCACTTTATTTTTCAGCTTTAGTAGTCTGCACGGAATCAATCATAACTGGAGTTCCGGGAATCCGTTTGAGGCGTTCTAATAATCGCCGGAAAGCTAGGAGAGAGAGCTATGACTTTCATGTTGAAGTCGAAGTCAGATTCGGAGCATATTTTCCCAGAATATTCATTGAAGTTACAACTTTAGGAATTTGTTTTAGTTTTGGGTCATGTTTTGGGCCTGGGTTATGTTTTCGACCCAGTTGGGTTATGAACCGGATCCCTTGTTTTTCTTTTTAGGAGAAACCTTGTTTTACTATTCATTCATTCACTATTCACGAAAATAATTGGAAGCTTGTAAACTCATGGAGAACTAATACCCTCTGGACGGATTCACTGTACTCAGGTTTCAAACTTTTAAATTGTTATGATATTTACAATTTAAATTCGATTCCTTTCAATTATATCATGTGATTGTTGTTTACTTAATTCGATTATCATATAGTATATTTAATTTAATTTGATTGATCTGTGTTTCTAGTTTTAATCGTAGATTAACTCTGCTTAATTGTTAATTTGCGCTATCCTTTGTTGTATGCTTAATCCGGCGATAGGAACATGTTTCTCATGATATCAATCACGTTTGTTGACTGATATTGTCATCAAATAGGATAGAAGTTACGCTTGGAAAATTGTATTTTCATCGGTCGATGATTAGTAAGAACCGAGGCAGTGGATCCGTTACTATAATCACTTATTTCACAACAGCTTATTTCAGTAATCAATTATTTTAAGTGCTTTTTCTTCATCAGAAACCTAAACCCCCCTTTTCATTCGATCAGTAATAATCAAGAATCCTTGAGAACAATATTCGAGTTGTCGCTTTACTGTACCCTTTTAAAAATTTCTCGTTTTTTATCCGCGAGCGACTGCGGATCAATCTTGCTAAATACTCTCTTAATAATTCCGAGTATCCTTGTCGAACATTAAACAAGCTAGTAGTTGATACCTTTCAATGTTGCTTGCTGAAAAATGTTGCATCATCTTTTTGGTTAAATCCTGGTAACTAACATCTGAGAATCTTGGTAGACTCATATACCACCGCAAATCCCCTTCCTTAAAAGTTCTGGCCATGAGCTTACATTTCAGGAAATCAGAAGCCCCAACAATTTCCATTTTATTGTTAATTGCAATGATATGCTCCATCGAAGGACGTTAATGTCGACGACTTCAAGTTCTCTGGATCTTGGTCGTCCCAGATAGCTTTTGACAGCGGCTGAGTATCCAAAGATTCTTCTTCTATCTCTCATTCTTATTGGTTTTGAAGAACTTGTACGTTGTCCTGAAGGGTTTCATCCTGTTGACGAATAACCTCTACCACCGCCAATAACTGCGTTATATTTGGTGGTGGATGTAACACCCCCTTTCTATACCCCCAAATAATCACATAATCAATTAGCCACATATTAAAAATATTTCATCAGAGTATAATTATAAACATGGTATAAAAGAGGCGTGTCACATTTACGCATGAAATTAAAACATACAACACCTGATCAACAAAAAATATGCAACAGTGGGGTAGCTTCGCATCAAAGGAACTTAGTCCTTACACCCACATCTCAATATTTAGAATAAAAGCGGAAAATCTAAACATTGATAACATCAAACATATATACATATATGTCATCCAATATAATTCCACAACAAAGTCATATTTACATAAACATCCAACAACAAGATACATATACAAATGTATCACAAAAGAATCACAAACATCCTAGCTACCCGGTGCTACATATCAGAGTCGACCGACCAAAAGAATGAAGACACGCTTCACAAAAAGACCTCCAGCAAACCTACTCTGCAATGCCTCATAGAGCATCATAAAACAACAGAAGGGTGAGAAATATTATCATAATAACAATGCATATAATCATATATATAGCATAACATACACATATTCCACATTCTCACCACAATTCATCACAATTCACTCATATACATCACAATGTGTGTGTATATATATATATATATATATATATATATATATATATATATATATATATATATATATATATATATATATATATATATATATATATATATATATATATATATATATATATATATATATATATATATATATATATATATATATATATATATATATATATATATATATATATATATATATATATATATATATATATATATATATATATATATATATATATATATATATATATATATATATATATATATATATATATATATATATATATATATATATATATATATATATATATATATATATATATATATATATATATATATATATATATATATATATATATATATATATATATATATATATATATATATACACACACACACAACCAAGCATATTCATCATGTATACTTTCACAATTCTCATCATTCCACATAAACATACACATTTAGGTTCATTCACCAATGCACCATTATAAAGATGATAAATGCAAATCATAGAGACCGACTCACGACTCTATGCAAATGCAATGCGGTACCGACTCAATCATCACAAGTTCACTCAGGAACTTATTGGAACCATCGCTCACACCCCACATGGGCACACGATGTTCACCCATTTCTCACACCCCACATGGGCACACGATGTTCACCCATTTCTCACACCCCACATGGGCACACAATGTTTATGGATTGCTCACACCTCACATAGGCACACAATCTGATTGCTCACACCTCACATAGGCACACAATCATTGGTAATCATCGCTCACACCTCACATAGGCACACGATGTTACACCCATTGCTCACACCCCACATGGGCATACAATGGTTATGGATTGCTCACATTCCACATGGGAACACAATCATTTGTAATCATCGTTCACACCTCACATAGGCACACGATGTTACAACGGATTCTCATTAGAATCCACACCACAAGAATGCACTTCATGATGCTTCACATCTAAAATGACTCCAGACATTCTTGAAATGTATACATATTCACAATATATATATTCATGCATTCATCTCATTCAATCACATACAATCCATACATATTCATATTCAGTTACGCCAACGATAATGAACTTTATCACATTTATCATGCATTCACATTTTAATTTAAACAATGCATATATTTGCCAAAAGGCCACAATTCACAATAAATTCCACAATCTAGGATTCACGCCATACGGCTACCCACAGTATAACATGTAACAACACACAAGCTACACATCGAAGAATCGATATTGGATTGAAACAAAAATGAAATGATGTTCTGTCATGCTCGCTAGCATGTTCTTTAGGCGAGCAGAATGGTGAGTCCTTCGCTACGCCACTCGCTCCAGCGAGTTTGGGTCTTTTAGGTTCTATCCAAGTCTGGGAGTATTCGCTGGTAGCTCGCTAGGTGCTCGCTTAGCGAACACTTTGCTACATCACTCGCCAGTGACTCGCTTAGCGAATCCTGCGCTACTCAAACCCTCAATATCCAAAAATTTCAAAAGGTCATAAAATCACCCGATTTTATTCAAACAAGTTCCAATAGTCTCGGCCTAACATTCCTCGACTAAACTACGCAATTTATTTCGAATTCTAACCGTAAAAACATCGGTTTCTATCGATTCTACCAATTTCGACCTAAAATGAAAAATGTAGAAAAACATCCAAACAATCCAAACAACACATACATAATCATACACATTGATAAGATAATAAGATTTCACACCCTTACCCGATTAAATCGATTCCTAGAAGTTATTTTGAAGATCTACAAGCTTTTCTTCTTTTTCTTCTCTTTTTCCTTCTTCCTCTTTCTTTGTCTCCCTTTTCTTCTTTCTTTCTCTTTTCTCTCCTCTTATAACGTTCTATTCCAATTATCTTCTATTTCTTTTCTCACAAAATATCTACTAATTCATTTTCTCACAAAATTTCTAACTTATCATTAATTAAGAAATATCTAAAATACCCTCCAACCTAATTTCCCCGAAAACTCTCAAAACGATAAAATAACACAATATGTAAACATAACATATTAACACACCAATTCCATAAATAAAATAATAATCACTCAAATAAAATAAAAGACTCAACAAAAATGGGAAATCAGAATCGGGGCGTTACAACTCTCCCCCACTTTAGAAATTTTCGTCCTCGAAAATATTACCTGATTCAAACAACTCCGGATATGACTCTCGCATCCCACTCTCTAATTCCCAAGTCAT
Source organism: Lathyrus sativus (assembly GCA_963859935.3). Taxonomy (NCBI): domain Eukaryota; kingdom Viridiplantae; phylum Streptophyta; class Magnoliopsida; order Fabales; family Fabaceae; genus Lathyrus; species Lathyrus sativus. Next base: position 701,197,598 of record OZ012735.1, on the reverse strand, counting down.
ATTGCCTTCCGAAGCGCCTCCCCACGCTACTTTCACAAGCGCAATATCCTTGCCTCTTAGCTTCTTAACTTCACGGTCCAAAATCCTAATCGATAAAGCTTCCACCATAAGGTTATCTCTCACTTCAACCTCGTTCATAGGAATAACATGTGATGGATCCGAAACATACTTCCAAAGTTGCAAAATATGGAATACATCATGCAAATTCGAAAGATTTGGAGGAAATGCCACACGATAAGCCACAACACTAACTCGTGTAGTAATCTGATATGGACCAATAAAACGAGAAGTCAACTTCTTCGACTTCAAAGCATGACCCACACCCGTAATCGGTGTAACTCTCAAAATTGCATGGTCGCCTTCTTGAAACTCAAGATCTTTCCTTCTCTTGTCATGATAACTCTTATGCCTACTTTGAGAAGCTTTCATCTTTTCCCGAATAAATTTCACTTTCTCTGTCGTTTGTTGTACCATCTCCGGTCCAACTATCAACCTCTCACCGGTTTCATGCCAACACAAAGGTGTTCGACATCTCCGATCATACAAAGCCTCAAATGGTGCCATACTTATACTTGAATGAAAACTGTTATTGTAGGTGAACTCAATCAACGCCAAATAACTATCCCAAGCACCACCTTGCTCGAGTACACAAGCACGCAATAAATCCTCCAACGATTGAATTGTCCTCTCGGTTTGACCATCCGTTTACGGATGATAAGCCGAACTCAATCTTAGCTTAGAACCCAAAGCCTTTTGCAAACTCTCCCAAAACCTCGATGTAAATCTAGGATCTCTATCCGATACAATACTCTTAGGAACTCCATGTAACTTCACAACCACAAGAACATAAATCTCGGCTAAACTCTCCAAAGGATAACTAATATCAATTGGAATGAAGTGAGCAGATTTAGTAAGCCTATCTACGATTACCCAAATCACATTATGACCTCTTTGCGTATTCTGCAATCCCGTAACAAAATCCATCGATATACTATCCCATTTCCATTTCGGAATGTCCAATGGTTGCATCAATCCACTCGGCTTTTGATGTTCCGCCTTAGACCTTTGACAAGTTAAGCATGAATACAAAAATTGAGCTACATCCCTCTTTAATCCGGACCACCAAAAGATTTTCTTCAAATCTTGATACATTTTATTCGCTCCCGGATGAATACTTAAGTTACTTCGGTGTCCTTCCTCCAATATCATCCTTTTCAACTCCGCATCATCGGGAATACAAATACGACCACAGAATCTCAAAACTCCGAAGTTATCAATCTTGAAATCCTCATTCTCATTCATCATTAAATCAACGAACTTCAAATCCAACTTTTGCTTTTCACATACGGTTTCAAGAAAATCATTCGTAACATGTAGCATACCAAGTCTCACACTTCTCGGCGTCATTTCACAAACTAAACTCAAGTCTCTAAAATTCTCCAAAAGTTCCCATTCTCTCATCATCAATATGGACATATGTAACAACTTCCGACTCAAAGCATCAACCACCATGTTTTCCTTACCCGGATGGTAATTCAAACCAAAATCATAATCCTTCAAAAGTTCTAACCACCTTCTTTGTCTCATGTTCAATTCTTTTTGATTAAATAAATATTTCAAACTCTTGTAATCACTAAAAACTTCAAATCTTGCACCATAAAGATAATGCCTCCAAATTTTCAAAACAAACACCACGGCCGCTAACTCCAAGTCACGTGTAGGATAATTCTTTTCGTGCACCCTCAATTGTCTTGAAGAATAAGCCACAACTTTTCCATCTTGCATCAAAACACCATCTAAACCTGTCAAACAAGCATCACAATAAACCACAAATGGTTTTGTCGGATTCGGCAAAATCAAGATTGGCACCGTCGTCAACCTTCTTTTTAGCTCAATGAAACTCTTTTCACAATTGATATCCCAAATGAAAGCCTTTCCTTTACAAGTCAATTGCATTAACGGAAGTGCCAACTTTGAAAATCCCTCAATAAACCTCCAATAATTACCCGCCAAGCCTAAAAAGCTTCGAATCTTCGTAACCGATTTAGGAGCCTCCCATTGCATCACCACATCAATCTTGGATGGATCAACACTAATACCACTACCGGAAATAACATGTCCAAGAAAACTTACTTCCGACAACCAAAATTCACATTTCGACAACTTAGCATACAATTGCTTCTCTTTTAAATTTTGTAACACAATCCTCAAATGCTCTTCATGCTCCTCTTGAGACTTAGAGTAAATCAAAATATCGTCAATGAACACAACCACAAAATGATCTAACTGTTCATGAAAAATACGATTCATGTACTCTATAAACATACCCGACGCATTAGAAACTGTAACGCCCGTTTTAATTATTTCCGGGTTCCGGTGTTATTTTTGAATTTGTTGGTGTACTTGTGTGGATTTACTTTGAGGATAAAGAACTCATAGTGTTAATATATAGTGATAAAATGTGATGATTAATACTAATGTAATTATTATTATTAATTATTACTATTATTACTAATATTAGTATTATGAGGGAAATTTAATAAATAGGATTTTTTGGAGAATAAGAAATATGGATTATTGGTGAATTAAAAATGATATGAAGAAAATATTATTTGGGAAAATGGAAAATAAGTTGTATTATTTTGGGATGAGGGGTAAATTTGGCATTTGGTGAAAAATAGATTTGGAAGGAGAAGAAGAACGTGTACGAAGAACAAGAACAAGAGGAGGAAGTGCATGATCAGAAGAGCAAGGCAAGAGCAAGCAAAATCGTGTAGATTGAGGAGCTTGTTCATCATCAAAGCTTGATTTGAGGTAAGGGGGGGGGGGGGAGAATTTTACAGTTAATTGGTTTTTGCATGAAATCGGTAGAAACGGGGGAAAATCCCCAACCCCATTGATTATTATTGTTTGATGATGAATGCATTTGATTATTGCTGAGATTAAGTTGTTAGATTATGTTAAATTCGTTTGCATGTGCTGAGAATATTGGGTTGAATGAATTTGGGGTTTTTGAGTAGTTTCGGAGTTATGCCGGAAGTCGGTAATTTGAGCAGATGATGCATTTTATCGGATAGGATCAGGAATAGACCCGCAGCTCAGTTGTAGGATGTTATTGGTTGTGAGGTTCGATTTAATCGGGCGGAATCGGGAGTGGATGATGATTCTGGTGCGCATAATTTTTTTGAGTATGCAGGTATTCGCTGGGCGAATGAGGGGCGAGCCTTCGCCAGGCAAACTAGCCAGCGAGTGCTGGCAGAAGCTTCTGTCTGGCTTCACCAGAGGTTTCTCCAGGCGAATGGCAGCGAGTGTTCGCTGCGGGGCTTCGCCGGGCGAATGCGCCAGCGAGCCCGATAGCAGTTTGTGTTTTTGTTGCTGTCTTGTGTTGTTCCTCTGTGGTCTTGGACCCTTGGTGGGCATTGTCATACCCCAAATTTGTCAGACCTTTGTACAACCTTCATTATGTATATTTACCCACTAACTATACTTAGAAAATCCCAAAAATATGTCATTATTTTCAAGTGTGGTTCATCAAAGTCAAGGATGAGTGCAGTTTTGATTGAAGGATTGTCAGGTTCGATCTAATGTTGGTTAAACTGGTCATGTGTAGTTAAGGCCAAGATCATTGATTCAGTTGGAGTATGGATTAAGTCATCAAACAAGGGTTGAGTTATTAATATTTCATAGTTGATAGTAATTCAGATTTTGACCATTCTTAAATTATGGTGTTATGTAATGCTTTGGAATCCATATTTTAATTCATAAATTTTCCAATTTTAGGACATGATTCTTGATCAGGAAGGTTATGGTGAAAGTTTTGGTTTGACTTGGTATAAGAGGCGAGACTTCGAGTTATAATTCATGAATTGAATCAAAGTTTTAGATTCAGAATTTCGAAATTGATTTATGGTTATTGACTGATTTAAGGTTGTTCGTTTCATAAGGAAAAGCAAATAGGTAGCTTTGAATATCAAATTTGGGATTAATATGAAAGCTGAATTTTAAATTTGCATGAGATTAATTCAAAAGGATTCTCAAAGTCCAATTTATTTGTCAAGACATGTATAAATTGGAAACACCATTTCATGCAACATTTTGTAAAAAAAGGGCCATGATATAATATCCTTTAGCACATATACAAAACCCAGCAAGATAGCTACATCATGAAATCCATCACAAGTCCACAAGTATATGAAATCCCATTTTTTTTTCATTATTGTTTCAAAAGCCAAATCCTACAAAGGTTCATAGACCCATGATATCAAAGCTTGTTTACAAGGCAATTTGAATTAAAGTTCACTAAGCCTTCATCCGTAACTGGCTGCAAAAGAGTGTCCCGTATGAATTATAGTAGAAATTTCAACATGCCGTCACCTTCACGTCTTGGCTCCATCCATTATTTCACTTATGATTTGGAGTAGCTGGATTACTAACAGGGACCCACAAGAGTGATGAAATTTGAGAATTAAATAAAAAAAAAGAAAATGTTATCCAACACTCATTAAACCTGTATGTGTTAAATTCCAAAGAAGAAAGAAGCTTGTAGAAACCGACACACATACATGTGCCCAACCACCTTCAATATAGTACATGGCCCACCCATGATGCACCTACAATGTGCCAAAACTTGTACGAAGAAACAGGACTATGATCAGAAGGACAATCTGTTTTTGATATTCATAAAACGAGAGACTTACCACTCTCTATTTTGTTGAAAAAACAAAAGCTGAAAAGTCTGTGAATACGCACCCTGCAAGACCCCAAGCAACAACCTTCCTAAAACCACGCCTACACCAGCAGCTAAAATAAGGTCGTACGTCTGCGAATCTGCTGCTACCAATAACCCACAATATCATAGCACGCCACTAAACAAAAATCAGCCTTGCAACCATGACTCACCTCCTTTGCCCACAAAACGACAAACAAGAATAAAATACAAGTGGAATTTGTTGGTGAACCTCATCCATACCTTGAATCGTACAACCAGTACCAATGCATTATACTCCTACAGCAAAAATCCTGCAAAGTGAACACACCAACTTTGAGAAACTCACGCAGCATGCCCATCAAACAAATAATTTGCAGCAAATGCATATGGGTGGATTCCCTCAAAAATCTCGACAAAACTTTCGCACAACAACGGGCCATCCACTCTTGACAAATATCAGAAAAGTTACTGCATAAAATAATCCAATATCACCTGCAAAAAAGGATATATTTCTTACCAGCTGTAAATTAAGAGAGTTAATAAAATTGGATTTGTATGGGATTAGCAAAAAACAAAGGGTAGAGGTTTGCAAAAGGTACATACAACCTTTTTTTCCGCAGAACCGTACACAACGGAAACCATAACACCCACACTAGCAAGGATAATGTACACACGCGAATTCCAGCTACGTGATGTGCCTTCAGCTTGATTTTTCATCCACCTGCAATAACATCCACAACAACCTCCAAAATCGTACCTGCAAAAGTAAGAGAAATCAAAAGGAGAACTACACACCATCACCTGCACAAAATTATAAAAAAGACAAAATTTCAAACGCACAGAAAATAAAAAAAACGACAGCAAAATCCCTCTCAGCTCACTTTCAAATGTACCCTTCATAAATCCTATAAGAGGACCTTGAGAACGTTACAAAAAGGGGGGTTTTCTTTTATAAAGAAAAAAACCTAGCCGCCTCCAATAAAAAACCTGAAAACCTTCTCCTTCAATGATTCTTTCAAAACCCTAAATCCCTTCAATTCACAGACTTCCCTTCCATTAGCGAAACCTCTCTTTGATTCACAAAATTTCTTTCAAATTTATCTTCAAAACAAGCTCACCCAATGTCTTTCTGTGATCTTTCCTCCATTTCTCGCTAACACCATTAAACAATTTTTCTCAAATTTCTGTCATCAACATAAACCCACATCACCACTAACACATATCTCCCACTCTCAACAAAACCAAAACACTGTTCTTCTTCAGTTTCTCAATCTCATAACTTCAGAACTTTCAAATAAACCTAAACAGAAAATGAAATAGAGGAAAAAATGATACTGAAACGCTGCCAAAATTCGAATCAAGGAAAAACCCTAACGAAATTCTATTGAGCATACCAGAACTAGTCATCCAAGTCATTGAAAAGAAGATCGTAGGGCTAACCACTAACCACGTAAGATCCTACCCCTTTATGTCAAATCCTTGCGCCATGATGTTACTCTGATCCTTCAATTGATGGCCTTGAAAAATTGCTTAAGTTGTTGTTGTTCATAAATTCATTTAGGGGTTTCGTTTTTGAAGCAAGATTTGGTTTGTTTTTAGGATAGTTTGATATCTGTTGTTTGATTCGGGTTTAGGAAAGAAACATCTGGAGAGAGGACGAAGGTCAAGGTGGTTTAGGGTTTCTCGCGGAGGCGCCGCCGTGATGCCTGGGCTGTTGTGATCTTCGACTGTTCCACCATATGGGTTCACGTCCGTCGTTTTGTTTGACCGGCACTCTTGGGCACTTGTTTGGCTTTCAAATCTGGGTGAAAGAAACAATGTATGAGGGAGGTGATATGTGGGTTGAATGTCTCTTCTTTTCAGTTTTTATAAGTTTATTTATTCTTTTTGCTGGCTATTAATTGGAAGAACGGTGAAGCTGGTATGGGGATGAAGGGTGTTCAATACTTGGGACACTTGTCGCCTGTTCTTTTTCTTTTTCGGCTTTCAGCATCCAATGTGCTGCTTTTCCACCATGCATGTTATTGGTAACCGTCAGATCCCCACCTGATCGATCAAATGGTTAGGGATGAGTCAATGTATTGACTCTTTGATGGATTGCTTTGACTATTGTCTTGGGCTCAGATTTTTATTTGGGCTTTGGATAAGATCTTTCTTTTTTTTTGTTTTACCAATTTTGTTTTCTTTAAACTCTTGTTATAGTTATTTTAAGATATCAATAATCATTTTCCAAATCAAAATTGTTTTGTATTCAATTTAATAGGTAGTTTGTTTTTATGACAATCCTAAAGTATTTTCTAAATAAAACATTAAACTATTTTCGAACTTTATTTCCAAAATTTGATATTATTTTTCTTAATCTTATTTCAATTTATTTTTTAACACTAAATTATTTTTTTCAATAAAATCACGAAAAACTAAATCCTTGAAGTCTAGCACTTCTTGGATTTTTGGACGATTGTTATTGAGGCGTACGCCTTAAATAATGTTTCGTTCGACTTTTCGTTTTAGCTCACTCTTTTAGACAAAGAAATATCATAGGAATCTAGCATTCTGTGTGATATTTCCGTTGTTTATCCAAACATTTTTTCAAATGAAAAAGGTGTTGTTAGAATCTAGCATCCAAATGATACTCCGATTAATTAGTTGTGAGGCTGACGTCTCATTTACTAAATAATCGTCATTTCTCCTATACTTTTCAAAATCCTATCTTGTATTCTCACTTTTCATACCTCATTTCAATCCAAATTATTTTCAAAACATCTCCTCGATTCAAAAGAAGGAGGTTCTTGGAATCTAGCATTCCTTGAATCTCCGAGTAAATAATTCTCGAGGCACGCGCTTGATTTATTATTTATTCAATCTGTCTACTTTTTCAAACCAAATCTTTTTCAAACGTTCTCCTAAGTCGAGTGCTCGTACGCATTCGCAACCGACATTTCGCACACATATTCACAATTCATCGTGGTTTCGATATTAGGGGCACCCTTAGGGACTAATATCGTTTCTCACAATTTAACACTTGACACGTCGTCAAGTTAAATCCATCTTCAATCAAATCCTCGACACGTTGTCGAGATATTTTCAAACCAACCTCGTTTTGCCTCGTATTCCGTTCTCGATTCAATCTTTCTACAAACGTTTTTTTTTAAATTTACTAAAGAAGGATGTTCTTAGAATCTAGCATTCTTTGAATATTCGAATGAGTAACTCTCGAGGCGCGCCCTTGAGTGGTTATTAGTTCATTCTTTCGATTTCAAAACGTTTAACCCCTATCTTCAACCTATTCGACCCAATTTCCGAAAGAATGGAGTTTTTGGAATCTCGCATTCCTTGAATTTTTAAGTGACGAGCTCTTGAGGCACGCTCTTGGGTTGCTTGTCAGTCATTCTTTCGTCTTTCTCAACCTTTTATCCATCCTCTCATTCAACCTCATCTTTTCGTGGTTGTTACCACGAACTACGGACGCTCTGATTCTTTATTCATTCTTGAATATAAGATACGTAGGCACAAGATTGCGATGATCTTGGCGAGCACACTTCTATCTTCTTCCATTCTTCCATTTTCCCCCATCCTTATCCGTAGTCGAACTACGACGCTCTGATTTCTCATTCTCGTCTGAATGAGCATACGTAGGCACAAGGGCCCCAATCCTTGGCGAGCACCGTATCCTCTAACCACCCATCTCTCCTTTGCGTCTTTAACCTTTTACCCTACCAATTCTACCTTTATCATCGAGAAGAAAACAAGTAAACCTAAACAAAACTCCCCACATTTACCTTAATAGGTTCCCGTCGAGTATGACGGACGTGAGGGGTGCTAATACCTTCCCCTCACGTAACCGACTCCCGAACCCGGAACTTGGTTGCGACAGCCCTGTTCCTATCCCTTTCGTTTTTAAGAGGTTTTCTCGATATTTTCCTCTCTCGTTTATTCGGGAACAATAAAGTTCGGTGGCGACTCTGTCGAACTGCATTTCCGCGCCTTTCGCGCGAGGGTCGTTTCCTCTGAAATGTCTCCGTGATTTTTCGAGGTGCGACAGGTGGCGACTCTGCTGGGGAGATTGCTCCATGCAAAGAGAGAGTCGAGCCTATCTTTTGGTTTGTGAGGAGTGTTTGTTTTTTGTTTTCTTCTTGTTTATGTATTTGTTATCTTGTGGATTTTATTTGTGCTTGTTATCTTGGTTGCCCGTTGGTCCTTGGGATGACATCATGAGTAAAGCTCTACACCCTAGCTTTGGTAAAAGTAGAGAGAACACATAGTTTAGAATTGGTAGTCGAGTAGTGTTAGTCTCGAAGGACTCGCTCCTTATGGGCCTAGCATGAAAGCTCCTCCAGAGGAGACCTATTCGTGGATATTGTTGTAACACAGCTAGCCTGTTGCACGACTTGATTAATGAAGGGTCCATGATTCTGGGAACCCTTTTTAGCACCAGTTCCAATATTGGTGGTCGCGTAGTGTTAGTCTCCAAGGACTCGCTCCTTGTGCGCCTAGCATCAGGACCCCGCTCAGGAGAGACCTTATCGTCATTATCGTCGTAATACAGCCAGCCTGTTGCGTGACGCTAATACGACTAGTGTCTGTGATCCTGGGAACCAAACGTAGAAACCATCCCGTAAGTGGGTTTATGGGTAGAATGTTTAGATCTTCCCGTATAGGTTGTACCTGTCAGTTTTTGATCGGAAATTGTGGTTATGTATCTGTTACAGTTATCAGCTCCAAAATTGTTTGATTGTGATCCTGTGATCCTGGATCTTGTATCTTGCATTGCATCTTGCATGTCATTTGCATTGCATTTCATATGTCGTGCATTTTGCATTTCCAGTATTTCAACAAAATCTTTTGTCTTCGTTCCTTCCTCTCCAGTAAATCAAGCTGATTCCTCGACACCAGTACGCAACTAGAGCCAATACAAGATGAATGATGGAGCAGATTCAGCAGGAGCAAGCTGCCTCCAGGGAAGAGTTGGATTCTATGAAAGGAAAGATCGACCAGATCCTCGAAGCCATCCTCACGGCCAGAAGAGAGGAAGAACAGCGTGAAGCCGCCGCTGTCGTCAACAACAACGGTCAAGGACAAGGGTCTACTGCCATCGCTTTGGTTCCAAATCCAAATCCTCATGGGATGCCGTTGAACTTCAATAACGCAACCGAAGGAAACACTTCTCAGCCAATCCCAGCGCCTGGAGTTACCATTGGAGCTATCCCGCAGGCTCAGCCTACTGTCGTGCAGATCCCAACTCCCCATACTGAAGATACTCTGATGGATCATTATGACGACGTTCAGAACTATCATGCTGCTATCCCCATTTCCAGTCCTGTTGCCGCTCAGGATTCAGAAGCCATGAAGATGTGCCGAGATCTAGCCGAGAAACTTCGAGCCATGGAGGGGCACAGTTCAAATTCTTTTAGTGCTTTGGAATTATGCTTGGTGCCTGACGTTGTCATTCCTCCCAAGTTCAAGGTGCCCGAATTCTCGAAGTACAAAGGTCTTAGTTGCCCGAATGTTCATCTGAAGATGTACTGTCACAAGATGGCTGCCTATGCCAGAGATGAAAAGCTCATGATTCATTGCTTCCAAGACAGTTTGTCCAGGGCATCACTCGAATGGTATATGCAGCTGGAACGTAACAGCGTGCGCACTTGGGCCGAGCTAGCCGATGCATTTGTCAAGCAGTATAAGTACAATACCGATCTTGCTCCGAATCATACTCAACTTCAGAGTATGACTCAGAAGGATAACGAATCCTTCAAGGAGTACGCGCAACGATGGAGAGAGCTAGCCGCAAGGGTGCATCCACCTCTTGTTGATCGTGAATTTATTGACATCTTCATGGGTACCTTGGAAGGCCAGTACTACGAAAAGCTGATCAGTAGTGTCTCCGCTGGATTCTCTGACTTGGTGATCGTTGGTGAGAGAATTGAAGAAGGGCTGAAGAGTGGAAAGATCCCGGGAGGTTCTAATAGCCAAGCCAATGCCAAGAAGCCTTTCAACGGATACAAGAAGAAAGAGGGTGAAACAAATGCCATCTCTTTGCAGAAAGGGCAAGCTTCTCAACAAGCTCCCGCTCCTATGCCTTATCAAGTTCCCTATTATCAGTATCCGTATGTTGCTGCTGCGCAATATGCTCCAATGCCTTATCAGCCAGCTGTTCAAGCAGTGCAAGCTTAAATGCCACAGCAACAAGCCTACAACCAGCAAGGATATCAGTATCCTCCTCAGCAACAACAATTTCAAGCTACTCAACAACGACAAGGTACTCGCCCACAGCGTCAGCAGAGAACATGGAGGCCAAATAGAGTCTTTGACCGTCTACCAATGACATATGCTAAAATCTTTGCTCAGTTGACGGAGAAGAAAGCTGTTGTTCCGAGAGATTTGGCCCCTCCAACTGTCATTCCTGCCGATTACGATGCAAATGCTCATTGTGAGTTTCATAAGGGTGCTCCAGGTCATACCATTGAGGACTGTAGAGCTTTCAAGCACATAATTCAAGACATGATCGACAAGGATGCTATCAACTTCAATGGAAAGTCTCCGAATATCATCAATGATCCGATGCCATCAACCAGCTAGTGCCAACATCAAATCCAGTCAAGTCAAGTTCATGCCAAAGAAGGCAGTCATGATGCCATTTCATATTTCATTTTCCTTATGTTTTGTCTTTGTTTGTTTAAGTACTGTATGCTTTGAACAATTGCCATTCGTATTTGGTTTTCATTAATGTATTGTTTATGCATGTTTTGAATTAGTTATGTCGTATTCACTCATTTTCACTTATCACCAACACATTTGTTCATTTCACTCTATCCGCTGTTGTTTAGCATGATTTGAGGGAGGATGATGAAAACGAGATACCCATAATTGTAAACTGTATGCTTTCAGACAGAATCTCGTCAATGATGTACAAGCATTGCTTCAATCCCCCAAACACCGGAGATATAAGGAGTTAATCCCTAGTAAACCACTTTGAGCCTAGAAGTAGCAGTTTTCTTCAGATATTCAAACCTTTACACTCAACCTGGGGCAGGGTAGTGTTCAATTAATCCAACTCCGCACGCGAGTCAACAAAAGCAAAATCTAGAAGACGGTTGTTCATCAAAGACCCATGTTATGGCAGTCACAATCCTTCAACAAAAATAAAAAAAATCAAAAGCCTGCTAAGTCAAACACCTTAGAGGGGACTTAGGCAAAATCAAGGCAATCCCGATGGATCTGACAAGCAAAATCAATCCATGCAAAAGTTAGGGATCAACAAAAACAAGAAGAGGCCCCCGAAACCCTCAACAAAAATGAAATAAGATTCAGTGGCCATTCAAATAGGGTCACTGATATCCATTAAAATAAGGTAACTGCCACGTCGAGCAAATCTTGAACCAGCAAGTTTATACCGTCAAGACAAGTGCAAAATTAATTGAACATAGGACTGGAGATCGTTAAGAAGAATGGGTGAGTACAAATCATACTTTGAGCCTAACATCCTTTGTTTCATAACCGTGAACCAAACCATGTTACAACCCTCGAAAGACCTAATTAAGGCGAGTTTTCTTCTAAAAGCATACTATTGCGAGGATTGCATAACCTGACTCCTCACATGATTGATAATCATCAGCATTGGTGTCATTACCCTTGCTATATCTTTCACGCACTAATCAAAATTAGCACAAAGTTCGGACTAATAGTCCATTCGTCTCAATATCACGACACTTCAATAAAAGACACTTTTTCAAATCTTGCATCGAACTTTGCATTAATATTACCATTTATGAATGAACAATTTTAATTGCACATCAGTGATAGGTATTCAAAGACACTCCAACAAGGGGCAATCAAGGAAGCATTTAACTTCCAGTGGCTGTCACGAAGCAAAAACTACCTCAAAATCCACAGGCTGGGGCAAATTATTCAAGAGCTCGAGCAGGGGCAAACCATTAACAAGTTCCGACTGGGGCAAGACCAGGTCGTCCTGACCATCAAGCAGAGTGGCAACCTTCTCTGAAGGAAATTCACGACAAACCACCAAGTACCCAGACTTGGGGCATCCAGAGTGTCTTCACCTGTGTCAATCATGGCGTCTTCAGCAAACTGCGTGTCGAGGAAGTCAATCCCTCCCACCACCCGAAGTCCAATTCACATTAGCAACTACCCAAAGTCCACCACGCTGGCGTCTCTACCTGCATTTCCAATCACCCGTCTACAGTCATGTGCATTGCATTCGCAATCATAAGCCTCTTGCATCATATGCATACTCCAATCATATCATACTTCCCCAGCTCTTGCATTTCCACACGTCAGCATTTGCACTTCCATTCGTTATGGAACATCATTTTACATCCAGCATCAGCATATGCGCGTCAAGGTCCAGGATCAATTTTGAAAATTTCCAAGACCATTATCAGCCTAGTCAGGGGCATTCTCCGCAAGACTGTGGGTTTCTCCCACAAACTTCAAGAACTTCAAAGTAATCATCAGCCCAGTCAGGGGCATTTTTGCAAGACTGTGGGTTTCTCCCACGAAATTCAGAGATATTCAAAGCAAGATTCAGCTCAGACGGGGGCATCTTCAGCAAAATCATGAGTGTTCCTCATGAAGTTGTTCAGCCTTTTGTTGAGCAAGATAAGACATCAAGACAAAATCAGCCCAGTCAGGGGCATCCTCTTCAGAGTTCATGGGCGTAACCATGAAATCATTTCAACAAAATTATGATTTCCAAGCAAGACAGTGGGCGTACCCCGTTGATTCATTTTAATCCAATCTTCCTCTTGGGTGTTCCCTAATGAGTTGTATTCAGCAAGCGTGACCTTTGTCAATTGCCTTACTATCATCCTTTTGGTGATAGTCGAACCTCGTCAGTTCAACCTAGCCTACATCCTTTTGGGTGTTGTTAACCTTTAATTTGTGTTGTTCTATCATCCTTTTGGTGATAGCAACTTGTGTGTGTGAGTTTCGCTCCGTCATCCTTTTGGTGGGGGTCTATCATAGTCATTAATGATAGATTGTGTGATAGTTTGTTTGTGTTTCGCTCCGTCATCCTTTTGGTGGGGGGTCTATCATAGTCATTAATGATAGATTGTGCGATGTTTGTTTGCGTTTCGCTCCGCCATTCTTTTGGTGGGGGGTCTATCATAGTCATTAATGATAGATTGTGCGATAGTTTGTTTGTGTTTCGCTCCGTCATCCTTTTGGTGGGGGGTCTATCATAGTCATTAATGATAGATTATGCGATATTGTTTTGTTTGTGTTTCGCTCCGTCATCCTTTTGGTGGGGGGTCTATCATAGTCATTAATGATAGATTATGCGATATTGTTTTGTTTGTGTTTCGCTCCGTCATCCTTTTGGTGGGGGGTTTATCGTAGTCATTAACGATAGATTGTGCGATGTTTGTTTGCGTTTCGCTCCGTCATCCTTTTGGTGGGGGGCTTATCATAGTCATTAATGATAGATTGTGCGATAGTTTGTTTGTGTTTCGCTCCGTCATCCTTTTTGTGAGGGGTCTATCATAGTCATTAATGATAGATGATGCGATATTGTTTTGTTTGCGTTTCGCTCCGTCATCCTTTTGGTGGGGGGTCTATCATAGTCATTAATGATAGATTATGCGATATTGTTTTGTTTGTGTTTCGCTCCGTCATCCTTTTGGTGGGGGGTTTATCTTAGTCATTAACGATAGATTGTGCGATGTTTGTTTGCGTTTCGCTCCGTCATCCTTTTGGTGGGGGGTCTATCATAGTCATTAATGATAGATTGTGCGATAGTTTGTTTGTGTTTCGCTCCGTCATCCTTTTGGTGGGGGGTCTATCATAGTCATTAATGATAGATTGTGCGATAGTTTGTTTGTGTTTCGCTCTGTCATCCTTTTGGTGGGGGGTCTATCATAGTCATTAATGATAGATTGTGCGATAGTTTGTTTGTGTTTCGCTCCGTCATCCTTTTGGTGGGGGGTCTATCATAGTCATTAATGATAGATTGTGCGATAGTTTGTTTGTGTTTCGTTCCGTCATCCTTTTGGTGGGGGGTCTATCATAGTCATTAATGATAGATTGTGCGATAGTTTGTTTGTGTTTCGCTCCTTCATCCTTTTGGTGGGGGGTCTATCATAGTCATTAATGATAGATTGTGCGATAGTGTTTGTCCTATCATCATTTTGGTGGTAGTGCCCGATGTGTGTTGCTCTATCATCCTTTTGGCGGTAGTAGCCGTGTGTGTTTCGTCCCATCATCTTTTTGGTGATGGTGACCTTTTGCTAGTTTTTCACAGTTTACTCAAAGGTTTACCTCTAACTTTTTTTTCAATTTCCAAACATTTCTTTTTCGGACAAATTCAGGGTCTTCTTTATATCTAATTGACTTCTACCTCGGGAGAATGAACGCTGCAACAGTTCATTTCCTTAGGTTTAAGCCAATTAGATAGGGGCATATGTCATTCCCCAAATTTGTCCTACCTTTGTACAGCCTTCATTATGTATATTTACCCACTAACTATACTCAGAAAATCCCAAAAATATGTCATTATTTTCAAGTGTGGTTCATCAAAGTCAAGGATGAGTGCAGTTTTGATTGAAGGATTGTCAGGTTCGATCTAATGTTGGTCAAACTGGTCATGTGTAGTTAAGGCCAAGAGCATTGATTCAGTTGGAGTATGGATTAAGTCATCAGACAAGGGTTGAGTTATTAATATTTCATAGTTGATAGTAATTCAGATCTTGACCATTCTTAAAATGGGGTGTTATGTAATGCTTTGGAATCCATATTTTAATTCATAAATTTTCCAATTTTAGGACATGATTCTTGATCAGGAAGGTTATGGTGAAAGTTTTGGTTTGACTTGGTATAAGATGCGAGACTTCGAGTTATAATTCATGAATTGAATCAAAGTTTTAGATTCAGAAGTTTGAAATTGATTTATGGTTATTTACTGATTTAAGGCTATTCGTTTCACAAGGAAAAGCAAATAGATAGCTTTGAATATCAAATTTGGGATTAATATGAAAGCTGGATTTTAAATTCGCATGAGATTAATTCAAAAGGATTCTCAAAGTCCAATTTATTTGTCAAGACATGTATAAATTGGAAACACCATTTCATGCAACATTTTGTAAAAAAGGGGCCATGATATAATATCCTTTAGCACATATACAAAACCCAGCAAGATAGCTACATCATGAAATCCATCACAAGTCCACAAGTATATGAAATCCCATTTTTTTCTCATTATTGTTTCAAAAGCCAAATCCTACAAAGGTTCATAGACCCATGATATCAAAGCTTGTTTACAAGGAAATTTGAATTAAAGTTCACTAAGCCTTCCTCCGTAACTGGCTGCAAAAGAGTGTCCCGTATGAATTATAGTAGAAATTTCAACACGCCGTCACCTTCACGTCTTGGCTCCATCCATTGTTTCACTTATGATTTGGAGTAGCTGGATTACTAACAGGGACCCACAAGAGTGATGAAATTTGAGAATTAAATAAAAAAAGAAAATGTTATCCAACACTCATTAAACCTGTATGTGTTAAATTCCAAAGAAGAAAGAAGCTTGTAGAAACCGACACACATACATGTGCCCAACCACCTTCAATATAGTACATGGCCCACCCATGATGCACCTACAATGTGCCAAAACTTGTACGAAGAAACAGGACTATGATCAGAAGGACAATCTGTTTTTGATATTCATAAAACGAGAGGCTTACCACTCTCTATTTTGTTGAAAAAACGAAAGCTGAAAAGTCTGTGAATACGCACGGTACGCAATACGCACCCTGCAAGACCCCAAGCAACAACCTTCCCAAAACCACGCCTACACCAGCAGCTAAAACAAGGTCGTACGTCTGCGAATCTACTGCTACCAATAACCCACAATATCATAGCACGCCACTAAACAAAAATCAGCCTTGCAACCATGACTCACCTCCTTTGCCCACAAAACGACAAACAAGAATAAAATACAAGTGGAATTTGTTGGTGAACCTCATCCATACCTTGAATCGTACAACCAGTACCAATGCATTATACTCCTACAGCAAAAATCCTGCAAAGTGAACACACCAACTTTGAGAAACTCACACAGCATGCCCATCAAACAAATAATTTGCAGCAAATGCATATGGGTGGATTCCCTCAAAAATCTCGACAAAACTTTCACACAACAACGGGCCATCCACTCTTGACAAATATCAGAAAAGTTACTGCATAAACTAATCCAATATCACCTGCAAAAAAGGATATATTTCTTACCAGCTGTAAATTAAGAGACTTAATAAAAATGGATTTGTATGGGATTAGCAAAAGACAAAGGGTAGAGGTTTGCAAAAGGTACATACAACCTTTTTTTTCGCAGAACCGTACACAACGGAAACCATACCACCCACACTAGCAAGGATAATGTACACACGCGAATTCCAGCTACGTGATGTGCCTTCAGCTTGATTTTTCATCCACCTGCAATAACATCCACAACCACCTCCAAAATCGTACCTGCAAAAGTATGAGAAATCAAAAGGACAACTACACACCATCACCTGCACAAAATTATAAAAAAGACAAAATTTCAAACGCACAGATAATAAACAAAACGGCAGCAAAATCCCTCTCAGCTCACTTTCAAATGTACCCTTCATAAATCCTATAAGAGGACCTTGAGAACATTACAAAAAGGGGGGTTTTCTTTCAGAAAGAAAAAAACCTAGTCGCCTCCAATAAAAAACCTGAAAACCTTCTCCTTCAATGATTCTTTCAAAACCCTAAATCCCTTCAATTCACAGACTTCCCTTCCATTAGCGAAACCTCTCTTTGATTCACAAAATTTCCTTCAAAGTTATCTTTAAAACAAGCTCACCCAATGTCTTTCTGAGATCTTTCCTCCATTTCTCGCTAACACCATTAAACAATTTTTCTCAAATTTCTGTCAACAACATAAACCCACATCACCACTAACACATCTCTCCCACTCTCAACAAAACCAAAACACTATTCTTCTTCAGTTTCTCAATCTCATAACTTCAGAACTTTCAAATAAACCTAAACAGAAAATGAAATAGAGGAAAAAATGATACTGAAACGCTGCCAAAATTCGAATCAAGGAAAAAACCTAACGAAATTCTATTGAGCTTACCAGAACTAGTCATCCAAGTCATTGAAAAGAAGATCGTAGGGCTAACCACTAACCACGTAAGATCCTACCCCTTTATGTCAAATCCTTGCGCCATGATGTTACTCTGATCCTTCGATTGATGGCCTTGAAAAATTGCTTAAGTTGTTGTTGTTTATAAATTCATTTAGGGGTTTCGTTTTTGAAGCAAGATTTGGTTTGTTTTTAGGATAGTTTGATATCTGTTGTTTGATTCGGGTTTAGGAAAGAAACATCTGGAGAGAGGACGAAGGTCAAGGTGGTTTAGGGTTTCTCGCGGAGGCGCCGCCGTGATGCCCTGGGCTGTTGTGATCTTCGACTGTTCCACCATATGGGTTCACGTCCGCCGTTGTGTTTGACCGACACTCTTGGGCACTTGTTTGGCTTTCAAATCTGGGTGAAAGAAACAATGTATGAGGGAGGTGATACGTGGGTTGAATGTCTCTTCTTTTCAGTTTTTATGAGTTTATTTATTCTTTTTGTTGGCTATTAATTGGAAGAACGGTGGAGCTGGTATGGGGATGAAGGGTGTTCAATACTTGGGACACTTGTCGCCTGTTCTTTTTCTTTTTCGGCTTTCAGCATCCAATGTGCTGCTTTTCCACCATGCATGTTATTGGTAACCGTCAGATCCCCACCTGATCGATCAAATGGTTAGGGATGAGTCAATGTATTGACTCTTTGATGGATTGCTTTGACTATTGTCTTGGGCTCAGATTTTTATTTGGGCTTTGGATAAGATCTTTCTTTTTTTTTGTTATACCAATTTTTTTTCTTTAAACTCTTGTTATAATTATTTTAAGATATCAATAATCATTTTCCAAATCAAAATTGCTTTGTATTCAATTTAATAGGTAGTTTGTTTTTATGACAATCCTAAAGTATTTTCTAAATAAAACATTAAACTATTTTCGAACTTTATTTCCAAGATTTGATATTATTTTTCTTAATCTTATTTCAATTTATTTTTTAACACTAAATTATTTTTTTCAATAAAATCACGAAAAACTAAATCCTTGAAGTCTAGCACTTCTTGGATTTTTGGACGATTGTTATTGAGGCGTACACCTTAAATAATGTTTCGTCCGACTTTTTGTTTTAGCTCTCTTTTAGACAAAGAAATATCATAGGAATCTAGCATTCCGTGTGATATTTCCGTTGTTTATCCAAACATTTTTTCAAATGAAAAAGGTGTTGTTAGAATCTAGCATCCAAATGATACCCCGATTAATTAGTTGTGAGGCCGACGTCTCATTTACTAAATAATCGTCATTTCTCCTATACTTTTCAAAATCCTATCTCGTATTCTCACTTTTCATACCTCATTTCAATCCAAATTATTTTCAAAACATCTCCTCGATTCCTAAGAAGGAGGTTCTTGGAATCTAGCATTCCTTGAATCTCCGAGTAAATAATTCTCGAGGAACGCCCTTGATTTATTATTTATTCAATCTGTCTACTTTTTCAAACCAAATCTTTTTCAAACGTTCTCCTAAGTCGAGTGCTCGTATGCATTCGCAACCGACATTTCGCACACATATTCACAATTCATCGTGGTTTCGATATTAGGGGCACCCTTAGGGACTAATATTGTTTCTCACAATTTAACACTTGACACGTCGTCAAGTTAAATCCATCTTCAATCAAATCCTCGACACGTCGTCGAGATATTTTCAAACCAACCTCGTTTTGCCTCGTATTCCGTTCTCGATTCAATCTTTCTACAAACGTTTTTTTAAAATTTACTAAAGAAGGATGTTCTTAGAATCTAGCATTCTTTGAATATTCGAATGAGTAACTCTCGAGGCGCGCCCTTGAGTGGTTATTAGTTCATTCTTTTGATTTCAAAACGTTTAACCCCTATCTTCAACCTATTCGACCCAATTTCCGAAAGAATGGAGTTTTTGGAATCTCGCATTCCTTGGATTTTTGAGTGACGAGCTCTTGAGGCACGCTCTTGGGTTGCTTGTCAGTCATTCTTTCGTCTTTCTCAACCTTTTATCCATCCTCTCATTCAACCTCATCTTTTCGTGGTTGTTACCACGAACTACGGACGCTCTGATTCTTTTTTCATTCTTGAATAAAAGATACGTAGGCACAAGATTGTGATGATCTTGGCGAGCACACTTCTATCTTCTTCCATTCTTCCATTTTCCCCCATCCTTATCCGTAGTCGAACTACGACACTCTGATTTCTCATTCTTGTCTGAATGAGCATACGTAGGCACAAGGGCCCCAATCCTTGGCGAACACCCTATCCTCTAACCACCCATCTCTCCTTTGCGTCTTTAACCTTTTACCCTACCAATTCTACCTTTATCATCGAGAAGAAAACAAGTAAACCTAAACAACACTCCCCATGTTTATCTTAAGAGGTTCCCGTCGAGTACGACGGACGTGAGGGGTGCTAATACCTTCCCCTCACGTAACCGACTCCCGAACCCGGAACTTGGTTGCGACAACCCTGTTCCTATCCCTTTCGTTTTTAAGAGGTTTTCTCGATATTTTCCTCTCTCGTTTATTCGGGAACAATAAAGTTCGGTGGCAACTCTGTTGAACCGCATTTCCGCGCCTTTCGCGCGAGGGTCGTTTCCTCTGAAATGTCTCCGTGATTTTTCGAGGTGCGACATGCATGTTTATTGATGAGCTTGCTGGAGATGCTGATGCGAGCATATGTTGGAGGTAGTAGGGCTGTTTGGCCGGCGTTCATCGCAAGTGGCATAATCAGTAGGTTATGCGTTAAGTATGAACCTATGTGGATGTGTACGTGAGATATGTGCACCGTGTGTGTGCTGCGTGTGAGATGTGAGGATCAGTATGATCGTGGCGCCTTGAGTGCGTTTTATTGGTGTGTTGTGGTGAGTGGATCTGTGAGGATCGATACGCTTATTATGCGTTGCAATTGTGTGCTGTTATGTGATGTATTGGGTCAGTAGGACCGACATGCCTTGTGTGCATTGTATGTGATAAGTTGTGTGGTGAGCGGATCCGTGGGATCGACGCACTGTGTGTGCTTGTTATGTATGTATTTTATGATGGGAATGGATCCGTGGGATTGGTACGCCTTGTGCGTCGTGTATATGTATATACTGTGTGAGAGGTGGATCAATAGGATTGGTGTACACTTGGTGTGCTAGATGTTTGATGCGTGTGAATATCGTTATGTGCTCCCGTAGAGGAGGGTGATGGCCAGTTGTCCATCAACATTAATTATTGTGCTCCCGTAGTGGAGGGTGATGGCCCAGTGACCATCGATATTGTTGGTGTGCTCCCAGTGAGGAGGGTGATGGCCATGTGTCCATCGATGTTAATGTGTTGTGCTCCCGGTGAGGAGGGTGATGGCCATGTGTTCATCGATGTTGATGAGGTGCTCCCGTAGTGGAGGGTGATGGCCAGGTGTCCATCGGAGATGTGCTCCCGTTGTGGAGGGTGATGGCCAGGTGTCCATCGGTATTGTTGTGGTGCTTCCATTGTGGAGGGTTGATGGACAGTTGCCCATCAGTGTGGTGTGCTCCCTAAGTGGAGGGTTGATGGCCAAGTGCCCATCATTGATATGTGCTCCTGTGAGGAGGGTTGATGGCCCGGTGCCCATCGTGATTGTGAGTCGGTACCGTATGTTAAGAGTTGTGTGAGTGCATTTGTTGCGTGATTGTATATTGTGGTTGATGGTGGGACCGTGAGTCCGGATGATATGTATATGAAATAGTATTATTATTGATTTCTGCCTTTTATTTCATGTACTATTATGCCATTATTATTTGATCGTAATTCTCAGCCCTTTGTTGTTGTTGTGGTCTGTGCTTCTTCGGAAGTACAGACAATCCAGGTGTTTAGCTAGTTGGATTGTGGTGTCTCCGTAAGACTGCTCTGATACGTAACACCGGGGCGTTTTGGGGAGTTTTACTCTTGATGTTGATATGTGTGCCCCTGTGGCGTATCTGACTTTTGTATATGTGTGGTGGTGTGTGATGATGCTATATATTTTGGGCAGATAGCCAATGTTGTACATATGATCATGATGATGGATATGGATGATGTGTGTATATGATATTTTGTGTTATGGCAGACCATATATTTTTCTGCTGCAACTTTATTGAAAAATTCAGTTAAATTATTTGGAAAAATATTTGTGGAAATTTTGATGTGTATTGTGGCATCCCGTTTGGGAGAGAAACTATGATATGTGTTTTATTTGATTGTTTTATTTTATTTTGGGAACTGTAACACCCCCTTTCTATACTCGCAAATAATACAAATAATCATTTAGGCATAAATTCAAAATTTCATCAGAGTACATTTAGATCACGACATAAAAGGGGCATATCACATTATACCAAAAATTCAACATATACAACACCTTCTCAACAGATATGCAACAACGGGGCAACATTCACAAGGAAAATATTTAGAAAATAGGCGGAAACATCCAAATATTTCATAACTTCCAAAACATGTATCCACATACACATACATCATTCAAGTTGATTTACAACATCATCAGTATATACAATATTCATCCAGCATGTTTCATCAGCAGATACAAGCATAGATGTATCACAAAAGAATCAAAATAATCCCTAGCTACCCGATGCTACATATCAGAGCCAACCGACCAAAAATAATGAAGCCACGCTTCACAAAACTCCAGCAATCTAATATGTAATGCCTCATAGAGCATTATAAAACAGCAGAAGGGTGAGAAACGATATCATAATACATAATGCATATAAACACACACACACACACACACACACACACACACACACACACACACACATATATATATATATATATATATATATATATATATATATATATATATATATATATATATATATATATATATATATATATATATATATATATATATATATATATATATATATATATATATATATATATATATATATATATATATATATATATATATATATATATATATATATATATATATATATACACACACACACACACACACACACACACACACACACACACATAACGTCCAATAACGTCTTTCACGTTCTCACCGCAACTCATCTCACTACACCGTACATCGCAATGTATCAACACATGTATCTATATAAATAGAACACCAAGCATACACAATATGCTTCATCAATGTTTAAATTAATTCATAAACATACACACACACACACACACACACACATATATATATATATATATATATATATATATATATATATATATATATATATATATATATATATATATATATATATATATATATATATATATATATATATATATATATATATATATATATATATATATATATATATATATATATATATATATATATATATATATATATATACCGACTCATTTCAGCAGGTTCAATTGAAGAACCAAAAATAACCATCGCTCACACCACACATGGGCACACGAGGTTCTGCAGATTCACCGAGGAATCAATATATAACCATCGCAACATACGAGGTTCTGTAAATCCACCGAGGGATCAATAAATAACCATCGCTCACACTCCACAAGGGCACATGAGGTTCTGCAGATTCACCGAGGAATCAATATATAACCATCGCTCACACCCCACAAGGGCACACGAGGTTCTGCAGATTCACCGAGGAATCAATCAACACAAGAATGCATACCATGATGCTCCACATGCAACATGACTCATGACACTCTTGAAATGCATACATGTTTACAAACATACTCATGCATTCATCACATTCATCGCATATATCCATTATGCATTCAAAATATATGTATCACAAAACATATATATATATATATATATATATATATATATATATATATATATATATATATATATATATATATATATATATATATATATATATATATATATATATATATATATATATATATATTCATCACCCATTCAAACCAATTTCATACATGGTTCACATTCACAATCAATCTCACCATGCATTTCTATTCAATTCAAGTAAATGCACAAAATTGCCAAACGGCCACATTTCACACTTCACAAATCATAAACTAGGATTCACGCCATACGGCTACCCACAACACACATAACATCATATAATTAGTCATCTCAATTAAGGAGTGATTGCAATCAAACCACACAACCAACCCACAGATAGGAAACATAAGAATAGAAAACATGCTGTCAAGTTTGCTAACCTTCGCCCAGCGAAGCCCTCCAGCGAATGCTCGCTGCCATTCTCCTGGCGAACTCACTGGCGAAGTCAAACAGAAGCTACTGCCATAGGTTCGCTACCACGTTCGTTGGGATTCGCCCGGCGAACCCCTTTGCTACCACCTTCGCCTGGCGAACTTGCCAGCGAAGGCTGATCTTGGCCACTGCCATAGGTTTGCTGCCCACTCGCTGGGCTTCACCTGGCGTAGCCTCGCTACCACTCGCCTGGTGAATGTTGGCGAACCTGCGAAACCAGAAAACCCCAACTGTTCCAAAACCACCAAAACCTTAAAAATCGACCGATTAAATCCAAACCAGTCCCAGTAGCATAGCCCACTTATCACCCGACTAAACTACACCATCTATTTCAGATTCTAACCGATAAAACTCTATTTCTACCGATTAAACCAACTTCCGACCTAGAAATGGAAACATAGAAAACAATCCAACAAATCCAATCTAGCACATACATGATTATATACATTATCAAGATGATAAAACTTCTCACCCTTACCTGATTAATCGCAAGCTAAGGTTGATTCTTGATGATTCTAGGTTTTCCTCTTCTTTTCTCTTCTCTTTCCCTTCTCCTCTTTTCTTTCTCTTGTTTTTCTTCTTAATGTTTCTATCTTTCTCTTTTCTCTCTATATCACATATTCTATTTTCTTTCCTCCCAAATTCTTTCCACACACTCATCAAATAATTCACACAAAATATCCACTTAATATTATCACTAATGCCCAAAACACCCTTCAACCTATTTTTACCCGAAACTCTCAAAGTCGGCAACAATAGCTCAATATGTAAACATAACATATTATCACACAAATTCCACATAAATAAAATAATCACTTAAATAAATCAAATAAGGACTCAATAAAAATGGGAATTCAGAATCGGGGCGTCACAACTCTCCCCCACTTTAGAAATTTTCGTCCTCGAAAATATTACCTGATTCAAACAGCTCTGGATGCGACTCATGCATCTTACTCTCCAATTCCCAAGTCATATTGCCTTCCGCAGCACCTCCCCATGCCACCTTCACAAGTGCGATATCTTTGCCTCTGAGCCTCTTAACTTCACTGCCCAAAATCCTAATCAGTAAAACCTCAACTGTAAGATTATCTCTGACCTCAACCTCATCCATAGGAATAACATGTGACGGATCCGAAATATACTTCCGAAGTTGCGAAACATGGAACACATCGTGCAAATTCGAAAGGTTCGGAGGCAACGCCACACGATAAGCCACAACACCAACTCGTGTAGTAATCTGATACGGACCAATGAAACGAGAAGTCAACTTCTTCAACTTCAAAGCACGACCCACACCCGTAACCGGTGTAACCCTCAAAAACACATGGTCGCCTTCTTGAAACTCAAGATCCTTTCTTCTCTTATCATGATAACTCTTCTGCCTACTCTGAGAAACTCTCATCTTTTCCCGAATGAATTTCACCTTCTCTGTCGTTTGTTGTACCATCTCCGGCCCAACTACCGACTTCTCTCCAGTTTCATGCCAGCACAAAGGTGTTCGACATCTCCGACCATACAAAGCCTCAAATGGTGCCATACCAATACTTGAGTGAAAACTATTGTTGTAGGTGAATTCAATCAATGCTAAATAACCATCCCAAGCACCACCTTGCTCGAGCACACAAGCACGCAACAAATCTTCCAATGATTGAATCGTCCTTTCGGTTTGACCATCCGTCTGCGGATGATAAGCCGAACTCAATCTCAACTTAGAACCCAAAGCCTTTTGCAAACTTTCCCAAAATCTCGAAGTAAATCTAGGATCCCTATCCGACACAATACTCTTAGGAACCCCATGTAACTTCACAATCACACCAACATAAATCTCGGCTAACTTCTCCAAAGGATAACTAATATCAATCGGAATAAAGTGAGCAGATTTAGTAAGCCTATCAACAATCACCCAAATAGCATTATGTCCTCTTTGCGTAATAGGCAATCCCGTAACAAAATCCATCGATATACTATCCCATTTGCACTCTGGAATGTCCAACGGTTGCATCAAACCACTAGGCTTCTGATGTTCCACTTTATACTTCTGGCAAGTCAAGCACGAATACACAAACTGAGCTACATCCCTCTTCAATCCGGACCACCAAAAGATTTTCTTCAAATCTTGATACATCTTATTCGCCCCCGGGTGAATACTTAAGTTACTCCGGTGTCCTTCATCCAATATCATCTTTTTCAACTCTACATCATCGGGAATACAAATACGACCACGAAATCTCAAAACTCCAAAATTATCAACCTTGAAGTCCTCATTCTCATTCATCATCAAATCAACAAACTTCAAATCCAACTTTTGCTTTTCACACACGGTAGCAAGAAAATCATTCGTAACATAAAACATACCAAGTTTCACACTACTCGGCATCATCTCACAAACCAAACTCAAATATCTAAAACTCTCCAACAACTCCCACTCTCTTACCATCATTCTTGACATATGAACCAACTTTCGACTTAAAGCATCAGCTACCACGTTTGCCTTACCCGGATGGTAATTCAAACCAAAATCATAATCCTTCAAAAACTCTAACCATCTCCTCTGCCTCATGTTCAATTCTTTCTGATCAAATAAATATTTCAAACTCTTGTGATCACTAAAAACTTCAAATCTCGCACCATAAAGATAATGCCTCCAAATTTTCAAAACAAACACCACGGACGCTAACTCCAAATCATGCGTAGGGTAGTTCTTTTCATGCACTCTCAATTGTCTCGAAGCATAAGCCATAACTTTCCCATCTTGCATTAAAACACCTCCCAAACCGGACAAGGAAGCATCACAATAAACCACAAATGATTCCGTCGGATTTGGCACAATCAAAACCGGCGCCGTTGTCAACCTCCTCTTTAGCTCAATAAACTCTTCTCACAATCAATATCCCAAACAAAAGCCTTTTCCTTACAAGTCAATTGAGTCAATGGAAGTGCCAACTTCGAAAATCCTTCAATAAACCTCCGATAGTAACCGGCTAATCTCAGAAAGCTTCGAATCTCCGTAACTGACTTAGGAGCTTCCTACTGCATTACCGCATCAATCTTGGACGGATCAACACTAATACCATTACCAAAAATAACATGCCCAAGAAAACTCACTTTCGATAACCAAAACTCACACTTCGACAACTTAGCATATAATTGCTTCTCTTTCAAAATCTGCAATACAACTCTCAAATGCTCTACATGCTCTTCTTGAGACTTAGAGTAAATCAAAATGTCGTCGATGAACACAACCACAAAACGATCCAACTGATCATGAAAAATACGATTCATGTATTCCATAAACACACCTGGCGCGTTCGAAACTCCGAATGGCATCACTGAAAATTCATAATGTCCATACCGTGTCCTAAAAGCTGTCTTTTGAATATCCTCCTCTTTAACACGAATCTAGTAATAACCCGATCTCAAATCAATCTTACTAAAAACACGGGCACCAACCAATTGGTCCATCAAATCATCAATTCTAG